>JAGUQR010000009.1:0-706582 GCA_018905775.1 Meloidogyne exigua | reverse complement strand
CAATCAAATCCAAACCCAAGGAATAATGTTAAGGTTAACATAAAAGGTGCCTCGGCTCCAGCTGAATGAGATCGCTGCCAAAGCCAAGTTAATAACATTAAAGCGAAACAAAATATGAAAGGGCACAGCAAAATTATAAAAGTTAAAGGAAAGGGAAAAATCTCACCAGGAAGGTCCTCAATTTGAAACAAGTTTTAGCGGTGGATTGATGAATGGCCAGAATTTTGAAAAAACTGATGATTTGATTTTACAAATCCAAGTTTTAAAACAATTTATTTCTATTATTTCATAATGCATAACATTTTTAGTAAAAGCATATGTTTGATATATTAGGATAATATTAGGTATAAGAGGAAGATATGTGGAAAACAAAAAGAAAAATGTAAAGGAAATTTACTTAAAAATAGAAAATATGCAGTCAAATCATTCACCTAACAAAATAATGGTTGTATCTTTTAAATTTAAAAGATAATTCCTATACTTGCCTAAAAAAGTTTTAAAAATAATGACTTAATGATTAAGCAAATAATAAAGATAAAATGTAATTAGCTTAATTATTCTAACTATATTTATTTACCTAAACTAATCCTAAAAATTAAAATGGATAGATTGGGAGAGATAGAGTAATAAAAATAAAGCCTTTAATATATGGCTTTGGCACCAATTCGACCTATTCAGCTGGCAGCAGTTTTTCTTCGCCGATCCACTTGCTAAATCAATTAAAAATATAAAATAAAACCCCAAAAAGTATCTTAAATAATTAAAAAATTGTGTACACATTATAACCTGAACAAGTTGAGATGTTGCGTTTTTAAGCGCTAACTGCGGCTCTGCTTCACCAGGCCGACTTTGACATTCGTTCGTTGCATCAATCATTGAGCTTGTTGCTTGTGCTACTGACCCTGTAGATTAAATTTATACCTTGATTAGAAAATAATTATTACGTGCTGCATTTAGTAATCTCTCCCTTTGTTGAACTGAATCTAGTTGATTAGCCTCCTGTTCCATACCATCGACTAACAATTGAGAATTTCGAATTGCAGTCTCAGAATAACGGAATAACTCTGGAGGTGCGCCTCCAGGATGCGCCAAAATGCGATTAGAGGATTCAACAATTTCTATAATGTACTAAATATTTTATAATAACAAAAGAGAACAAACGTTCAAACGTATAGTCCTGTTGAGTTTTCCTGTGATAACCCCAAGGACCAACTTGTACATGTCCAATCATGTCATCAAGAGCATTAGTTACACGTGAAGCAGAATCACGTAAATTCTCAAAGTTCCCAGCTTTCTCAGGCGGGGCACGATGTGAGACTTTACTTGCATCCTCTAAAAGTTCATGCACTGCCCTTGCCACATTATGTGCTGCATCTGTCAAATGCTCTTTACAGGGCGGATGCTCAATAGTTGGACCAACAACACGAGTACAAGCAACCTAAAATTGATTAATAGTCTAACAATAAGATTAGAAAAAGCACCAATTCTGAGGTCGCATATGCCGTTTTCATTGCACTTTGGATTATTTGGTCTTTAAGTCCAGGATCATCACAATCAGCAGAAACCGTTTTGGCTCTTTAGGTAAAAGAATTAAAACCAAATGATCTAAATTAATTACTGTAAGACAAGCTGAGCGGTGCTTGTTGCAACAGCTCGTGCTTTTCTATTAAGTTCCTCATGAAACGAAAGTTCTTCCTCAGTTCGCTCTTGAATAGTGCTTAGAACATCATTTGAAAGTTCACCAACACGGCTTGCCGCAGAAAGAATATTTGCACGTTTCTCTTGATGTTCCGGGTGAACTTTGTCTAGGAAAGTTCCAAATGCATTGCAAAGCTTTCGAGCTGCATCAACAAGATCACCAGCACGATGTTCATCAGGCATTAAAGCAGCTAGCTCACGGACTCCACGACCCATCTCCGGAAGATTTGAACCAATTGTGGCAATTGCATTTCCCACACGTGTATCAACAGTTGATTCTTCAGGAATAGCAGTTAATTGAACAACCTAAAGTTTGAAATCCCTTTAATTTTTATTAAATTATACTTCAGCAGTAGCTGCACCCATTGCAGCCAAACGATCTCCAACAGACTCTTTCTCAACTTCTACTCTCCAATGACGTTGTGTTTCGCCAAATCTAGGGAGATCAATTTGTGGTCTAGCTATTTCCTCTTCAGCTTCTTCAACCGCTCTTATAGTTGCTTCAATAGTTCCAACAAGCGCCCGTTGACTTCTTTCCCGAGCGTCCAAATAACGGATATCTTCACCTTTAGGAGTTCCCTGTGAAAGTATCATTCCACTTACTCCACCATATTGAGGTGCTAAATATATATTTTATTCTGACAAGAATTAAGGATTTCATAAATAACCTTGTGGAGGAGTACCAGCAGAAGGTCTAAAAACTCCATAAATTGTTCCACCCGGCTCATGTGCAATTACTGGGGTTGGTTCACTATGAGCCAGTAAAGTAGCTCTTGCAGGGGCAACAATATCCTCCACCTTAATTAATATAAATAATTAAATATATTAATCTGTTAAACCATTGTAGCCCCTTCATCCCCTTCAATTCCAGTATGGTCAACGATTCTTTTCTTTTTTAAAATTATATCAATATAGCCTCCAATAAGTTGACCAATTCGTTCGCCTTCCAATGTCTGTACAGAATAATAACCATCTTTATAGTCACCAAAATCCAGAGTAAATGTTTTGTATGAAGCAGCCCAACGACGAACCTAAGATTAAAAGACTTGATAACATAGACTATAAGCAAAATCATTTGATTAGTTCGTATTATCAAGTAGTTAAATTATTAAATACTTGGAGTATATATTCCCTTAAAGATCTAAAAAGTGGAAGTGGGTATTGAGTATAGTCCTGGTTAAAAAATCGCATTAACAAAGGATAATTAATTTCCTTTTGACCTCAATTTGGCCTTTATTTGTGGTTAAATTTAGAATATAATTTATTATTTAAAATAAAATAATTTTTTAAATAATTTTTAATTTACCTGCTCCAAGGGCCATTCCTTAAGAACAGCCTTTGTCCGTTCATCAACACGCATAACAGATTCCTTATTCACACCCAGAAGACGTGGAATAAGTTTGTTTTTACCAGGCATTTTTTCCTTAACCAGAAAGAAAGAAACTCCATAAGTTGGAAGTGATTGGCATAATTCGCAATATTTCTTCTTTGGAGCGGCCGAATCCTCGTAGATTAATTCACGATATTCCTTCAAATTGAGATAAATAAATCTTTATAATATTAATTACTTGTATAATATTTTTTTCGAGCTCCTTCGCACGAGAATATTCTTTTGGTAATAAATTCTTTGAATCAACATTTTTTTGAATTCCTTCTTCAAAAGGTCCATATTCAATATAACATTGCAAAGCAGCTAATCTAATTGCTGTATCTCTACCCACCGGATGTAAACCACGAAGAACGCCATCCCGGCATTGAATATAAAGCTAAAAAAACAAAATTAATAGTTTAAAATTTTTAAACCAAATTTAGTTGAACAGGATCTCTCGTGTCAACATTTGTATCAGAAAAGAAAAATTTCCTTCTTAAGGTTAATTCTTCATCATCGCCAATATTTTGTTCACGTAATGTCTTTGAATGATCAACCCAATGAATCTCTTCTTCAGTATGTAATTTTACTCTAAAAATTATTAAGAGTAAATATTCTTAAATTAAAAATGACCTTAATTGTTGAATTTGTTTTTCTTTTTTACGACCAATTGTATTCATAAAAGTACTTTCTAAACCTCCTTTTCCTTTCTGCCCTCTCGTTCCTACTTCATATGGGTGTTGATCTACACCATTTGTATAAGGTGTTCGTTCACGATCATTTCGTTGGATTTGATGATGTTGATCACGTCCATAACCGTTTTCATCAGTTCCGTCCAAGGTAGGTGAAAATCCACGAACAAGTGAATATTCCTCATGATTTGCAATTCCCATTTTTGAGCAAATAACAACCTAAATAATTTTAAAAAATTTTATTAAATGAAAAAACCATTAATTGAGAAACTGGCTGAGATTCATCTACAAATATAGTTTTTACTGCTCCACCATCCAATGTTCTTACTCGAAGAGACCGGATTTTGTTTTTGTATTCAAGAGTATCCTATAAAATTAGTTACTTTGATGATCACTTTTCAGAATTAAAAGGTTATTTTATATACAAATTTATTAAATTTAAACCCCGCTTCGAATCAAGTAATATTCCAAAGTACGTCCATTTTCCATCCAAACACATTTTGTTGGGTCATCTTCTACCCGAAAAAGTCCATAATCATTTGCTTAAATAATATAATAAAAATAAATATAAAAATTTATAAATTTACGATTTCCAGACATTGGACCAAGCTTATCTCGAACAATTCGGCAAGCATCATGGACGAGCGTTCTTGGCTCAAATTGCATGGTTTTCTTGACCCCACGTTCATGGCATTCAATATTTAATGTTAGCACACCCATCCAATTGAAGTAAAAGACAAAGACCAACAATAAAAATTAACAATAAAATTAAATTCAGAACTATCTTTTATTAAAAATTAGTAAATTTTTCAACAAATAAGAAAAATAATTAAGATATTTTAGGACAGATTAATGCCCCAAATGTGTGTGGTGTTTTTTATTCTTTAAGCCTTTTTGTCAATAAATAGATCGACACAATAATTCTTCACGAATTAATAGTGGGAGAAGGGATAAAAAAAAGTTAAACAGATGGACAGCAATGAAAAGTGCAAAGGTAAAAATGAATTTGGGAAAGACTGGATTAGAAAATAATATAAAAGGATAAATTTAAGCAAATGATGTAGAGCAATTGATGAGAAGAAATGATATGTATGTATGTATTATAGACTAAACTTTAAGCTTTAATTGCCTATTTAGAAATTAAATGAACCAACAAATTAATAAACTTTTATTTAAGAGAGAGATTTGAATTTTAAAAATTACAATAATCATTATTTAAAATTACTTCTTAATTAAATAACAAAATATGAAAAACTGATCAACTAAAAATATTTAGAAGTTGACTAATTTATTATAAATATCTAGCAAGTGTCCCTCATATATATCTGAATTAATAATTGGGATTAGCACCTAACTGGATAATCATCAAAAATAAAAGATGGCCAATCAAGCAAATAATAAGAAGTAAAAAATCATTGTAGATAAAGATTTTTGCTTTTCATCTTCACCTGGCAATGTTTTTTTTGTGGATAATAAAAGAAACTAAAATAACAGCAAAAGACGACAGAAAGGGTAGTAAAAAGCAGAAGACTATATGTATGTGTAATATTTGTGCATGCAGCCGTTAAAATGGACTAAAAAAGATTGGGGGAGACTGCCAAAAGCAAAGTTCGAGATTTTGGCACTGCTTTTTTTTCAAAAGAGTTTGGAGGATGTTTTTCTAAAGAATGAAAGAAAACTAAAAAGTGCTACATATTGGACCATTACTATTTTTGAAAAACCCTGCCAAAAATTGTCAAGGCAGTTATGACCATTGGCAGAGCAGATATTTAGTCTACTAGTTTGCTTCTGGCACAGTTACTTCCTCTCTTAACTTGTTCTCATCAAAATAGACAGAAAATATACTTGAAATATGCCTTTAAAGCAAAATGAATAGATGTTTGGAAAAAAAAAGATTTTTTTAAATATACCATTAAAATAGAAATATATAAATGAAAAGATGAAAATTAAATGGAAAATAAAAATTATTAATAATTAAAGATATGTATTCTACTTCCCAGATTTTTTACAGGTCAATTAAAGTTAAAATGTTGACATTGGCTCTTTCAATAAAATAATTTTAAATAAAATTATAACAAAAAATTAAGGAACTTTGAATTAACCTGTAATTCTAGGGAAGTTTTAATACATAATAAGAGATTACTTAAAAATAAATAAGTAATTCTATACTATATGTTAATTATTTAAAAGTTGACAAAATATATTAAAATATTTTTAAAAAAAAAGTTGAACATTTTTTCTGGTGTTTTTTATTTTGTGAAACATTATTGAATAAATAAATATAAGAAAAGAATAACAGTTGTATACATATGTTGTATAATCTGATTTTTAAGTAGGCAACAACAACATTTATGATGAGAGAAAGAAACTGATTCTGTGAGTCATTTCATGGGTTATAAAAAAGAAAAATAAGAAAGATTTGAACCATTTTATATATAAAATATAGACAAATGTGCTTTTCTCTCCTTCAAATAGAAAAAGTTAAGGAATTAAAAAGGACTGAAAAAAAGACCAAAAAGCTTCCTATTAAATAGTATTAAAACTCTTGGCAGTTGAAAAATTGCTAAATATTTCTTTGATATAAACTGGTGAAGAATAATAAAAATGTAAAAAGTTTCTTCACTTGAGAAGGACAAAATAAGAAAAAATTCCTTTTTTCTTCTTCTTCTTCTATAGAATTTAAAAATTGTAAGAAAGAAAAAAGGGACCTATATAGATAAAATATATTTTATTTTTTAGTTTTTAAAGAATAAGGAAGAAAACTTGCAATGAAAAATTTGATGGATTTTAAACAAAAATAAGGCAAAATATAGTACAATTTTTGGTATATTAAAAAAATGAATTCCTTGCTCAAGGGATTTAGGTTTTTTTTTTAAAATATATTCTATATTTATATTTAATTTTTATTATTTAAAACAATTATTTTAAAATAACTATTTAAATTCTCTATAATCTTTGTGATCAATGAAGGAAAAAATTAGAGTATTTATTGTGATTTATTTTATTTTTAAAAATTATTTAAAAAAAAAACATTTAAATATTTTATTTTTTAAAAATGACAAAAATGTGGCAGAGGCAAGAATAATAATAATTAAAAAAAATTAAAAATAATAATGCAAAATGAGAATTAAAAAATTCGAAAATAAAATGATCGTAAATTATTGAGCAGTTGTTCTTTCTGCAAAAAAATTAATTAATTAATCTATTTATTTATTTATTTATTGGTCATCATAAAAGTAGTTTAGAAGATAAAGAAAGAAAATATGGGTTATTATTTAATTATTAATTTAATCCATTTTTAAATAAAGTTTTAACGTCCATAATAAGGCCAATATGCCTAATTAAAAAATAAAATAATTAATTATTTAAATAATATTTTAAATAAATAATTTACATAAGGATTATAAGATAAAGTAGCCATTTGTTGTTCTTTACTAGGTTGTTCCATAGCTACTCTTCTACTATGTTTACTAGCTTTTTTTGAATGTAAACAAGACAAACAATTTGTTATACACATTGGTAATAAAAGTATTAAAATAACTAAAGAAGCAGCAATTATCTAAAATTAATTAATTTAAATTTAATTTTAATTAATTTAGATTTAAATTAACCACAAAAATAGCAATTGTTGCCCATATTTGTAGACGAATACCACAAGTTAAATTACCTACAATTTAATAAATTAATTAAAATTAATTTTATTTAAACATTGTGGAGTATTTTTTCCAATTGTTCGAGTGGGTGCGTTCACACAACCTCCATAAGTGAATAAAGAAATATAATAAAACTCCTTTTTAAAAATAAATTTAAAAAAAAAGATTAATTTTATTTACCTTATCGCACTCCTCCTCACATTGATCTTTTCCAGTTTTGTTATAAAAACTTTAAAAAATATTTAATTATTTTATTAAATATTTTTAATAATTAATTTATTTTTTAGTAAATTTAAAAAATAAAAAAAAATTAATTTTTTTTTTCATTTTAATTTTTATAATTAATTTAATATTAAAAAGAAAAAGAAAGAAAAAGATTGATAATATGTATTTTAAAAAAATAGGTTAAATATATAAATCATTTTAATTAAATCTTCTCGAAAATAAAGGTCATTTAATTAAAAAAAATAAATTTTGAAGAAAATAAAAAAGGATAAAAATAAAAGAAAGAAAAGTTAAATTAAATTAATTAATTAAATATTACCCTGTAGGACATCCTCCTCCTTCTGTTATTTCTTGTAAATTAATAAATGTTGTAAAACAAAAAAGAAAAAATATTTGAAAAATAATAAAAGTTTTATTAATTATTAATATTCTTCTATTAATCATTTAAAGTAAATGGAAATAAACAAACAAAGAATTAAATATTTATTTATTTATTTAACTAAAAAATAAAATAATTAAAATTTAAATAATTATTTAAATTAAGAATAAATAAATAATTTTAAATATATAAATTAATTAAAATTAATATTTATTTAATTAAAATTTGTCTCTTTTGAAGTATTTTTAAATTTTCTTTTAATAAAACTTTTCCTTTAAAAAAAAAAAAGTTTATTTTAAAGTTAATATTTATTGGAAAAAAAAGGATAAGAAGAGAAGAACTAATAAAATAAAATAAAAATATATATTTTATTTGGTAGAAAAATTCCAAAAAAGGTGAAAAATAAAATATAAGAAAAAAAAATGGGGGGTAGGGGGTGCGTCAAGAATAAAAAAAAACGGAGAATTTATGTACAAATTACGTTAAATATATATATTTAATAAATATGTATAAAATAGAGCTTTTTCGATTAAAAGAAAGAAGAAAAAAAAGAAAATATGAGGATTGCGCAAAGACTAAAGAATTTTAATTTTAAACATTTTTTAGTTTTAAATTCCTTTTAATTATTTAAAAAAAATAAAAGATTTATAAAATCGATAAAAAATATTATTTTTTTAAAATAATAAAAATACTCGGTTATTTATGGGGATATTCTTCTAAATATTAGAATATCCACACATATTAAAATAAATAAATAAACAACTTGTTTTATCTTCTTTCTTTTTTTATGTATTTAAAAAAAGAAGTAATTTTTGGATAGGGTAATCACCAACCAACTAACCACCCTTTCCTTTTTCCCTTCTCATAATATTTATTTTCTTTTTTAAAGCGGCAGATGAGAGAAGGAAAAGTCGCTACTTATTTGAGCGATTCGCTAAATTTACTAAAAAAAATAAAAAATAAATATATTTCAATTATTTCCTTTAAATTTTATTTTATATATATTTAATTTAAATTTAAATTAATATAATAAAAGTCTAAAAATGTTTTAATAACTAAATAAATTTAATTGTTTAGAAGTATTTTAATTAAAATAAAATTTAATTTTTTTTGAATATCTGAGAATATTTACCTATGTATATTAAAAAGAATATAAGTATATTTTATATAAGGAGGGACAAATAAAATCCCCCCTTTTTTTAAAAAGAGAAGAGAATTTCTTTAAACACTTGTGTAATAATAAAATGATTAAAATTAAAAAAAAATAATAAATATTAGATTAAATAAAAGAGGAAAGCGTAACGATAAATATATTTCTACGCATTTTATTTAGGTAAAAGAAATAAAAGAAAAGTACTAACTACTACTCTTTTCTCTCTGTCTCTTTTTCTAATTAAACCTTTTTTTGTGGCCTTGCGCATATTTATTTTAATTAAAGGTGAAACTGCACATTTATAAAAAATGTATTAGAAAATTAATTAAATTGCCAATTTATTTTTAGGTAAAAAAAGAAGAAGAAGCAACAACAACAACAAATAAATTGTGGAACAAATAAAAATAAATAAATATGCGCAAGAAAATATGAGGAAAAGGAAAAAAGAAGAAGAAGAAATAAAAAAAAAGAATTTTTTGTGGTGTTTATATTCTCCATTTATTTTTTTTGATTGACGGAAACCACTCACTTAAAATATATTTTTAGTAAAAATTAAAAAAAAAAAAAAATTAGAGGGAAATAATTTGAGGGAAAAAAATCTTTTTTTTAATTTTAAAAAAAAAAGAGAAAAATAAAAATAGAAAAAAGGGCCAAATATATATTTGCGCAAAAAAAAAGAACTTAAAAAATAAAAATAATTTTATAACTATTTATTTAATTAAAAAGGAAGAAATAGAAAAGGACAAGAAGATAAAAAACAAATAAAAAGTTTAAACAAAAATAAAAAAGTATTTTTTTATTTATTTATTTTCTTTATTAAATAAAGACATAATTTAAAAAAAAAACTTGTTTATTTATTTTTAATTAATTTTAATAGCCAGGTGCTGTTCTTGGTGGAGGACAATGATCCTAATTTTAATTTAAATTAATTAATTTAATTAAATACTTACACATCCCCCAGATATTCCAGGTAATCCATTATTTCCTTTAATACCTCTATTGCCTTGTTTTCCATTTTTGCCATTATTTCCTTTGTCACCTATAGGTCCACAAATTCCTGGAGGTCCACTAAGACCAGCAAAACCAGACTTTCCTTTTAAATAAATTAAATAAATAATTAAATTAATTTGCCTGGTAATCCCTGAGGTCCAGGTAATCCTTCCACACCTGGAGGACCAGGGGGAACTTTAAAATATTTATTAATTATTTTTGTTTAA
This sequence comes from Meloidogyne exigua, assembly GCA_018905775.1. Lineage (NCBI taxonomy): Eukaryota > Metazoa > Nematoda > Chromadorea > Rhabditida > Meloidogynidae > Meloidogyne > Meloidogyne exigua. Next base: position 696,196 of record JAGUQR010000009.1, on the reverse strand, counting down.
TTTTAAATAACCATTTATTTGAATAAGTTCACCAGGCACTCCTGGTAATCCTGGCTTTAAAAATTAATTAAAATTAACTAATTTCTTCCCTTCTTTTACCTTTCCACGTATTCCAAAACTTCCTTGAGGTCCTTTTTCTCCAATTACTCCTCTTTGTCCTGGTTGACCATTTAATCCATCTGGACCTTTTGGCCCAGGTAATCCATAAATGCCTGAAGGTCCTGAAGGACCAGGAGGTCCTTGTAAGGCTAATAAACATTCAAAACAAAAATTAATTAATAAAGGAAGATTATTTGGAGAATCTTCTCCATTAAATCCATCAAGTCCACGATCACCATCTTTGCCTAAAAAAAGAAAAGATTAATTTAAAATAAATAATTAATTAAATATATTATACCAGGATATCCATCTTTTCCTGGAAGTCCTGGAGGACCAATTTTACCAATTTCACAATTTTGTTTATTTATTTTTAATTCAACTGCTGGGTATGTCTGTGACATTAAATTATTATTATTATTTATTATTGGTTGTTGTCTTTAAATATTTAATTAATTTAATTTTATTTAAATTTAAATAAAAACCTTTTTCTTAAAGAAGTTCCTTGATGTCTTAATGATAATTGAATATTTTCTTTATTTATTTTATTTGTTCCAACAATTCCACTTCCTTTATGAATATTACGTTTTTGACGATTATTAATTAAATAATTATTATTATTATTATTTAATTCAAAAAATGTTTTAATTAATATTTCTGTTTGTTCTGAACAATAATCTAATTCAACCTTATAATTAAATTAAATTAAAATTTAATTTATTTTAAAAACCTGTAATTTTGTTTGAATATATTGAATATAATTAAAAAATAAAGGAATAATAAGAATAGCATTAAATATACAAATAATTGAAATAATAATTGATATAAATGTTAAAAGTCTTAATTTTGATGAATTAATTAATTTTTGATTAATATTTAATGTTTTATTTAATATAAACATTTTAATTAAATTAATTCTTTAAATAAATATTGTAAATATTAATGATTAATAAAATAAATAAATTTATTGATATTCTCAGTTGGAAATATATTCTTATATCTAGTTATTTTTAAGTAAAAAAGAAATAAAAAATATTTTTTTTATTTAAAAAGCTTTAAAAATTAAAAATAAATTAAATAAAGAAAATAAAAATTATTATTTTTTATTAAAAAAAAATAAATAAAATAAAGAAAAAAAAATATATAAAATAGCTTTAAGTTCTTTTTTTCTTTTTAATAGTTTACTAATTATTCTGTGTACTTAAATATATCTTCTTCTTCTTTCTATATTTAATTATTATTATTATTTATGTGAGGTAATAATAAACAAATAAATAAATATATATACTTCACAATTAAAAAACTAATTTTATTTAATTATATATTAATTTATTTAATAATTATATTAAAAATATTTATTTTAATTTATTTAATAAGAATTTTTTTAATTTAATTAATTAATAATTAATTAAAATATATAATCGTCTTTAAAAAAATTAATTAATTCCAAAATTAGATTTTGTTAAAAAACTCAATTTTTAAAAATATTTAATTAATAATTAAATTTAAAATTGATTTTTAAAATAATAAACAATTATAATTTTATTATTATTTTTTCTGTCTTTTTATTTTATTTATTTTTAATTGGATTACAATTCTTCCAAATGGTTATTTTAATTAAAAATATTTTATTTATTTTTAAATATAAAAAATAAAATATAAAGTTTAGTCTATTTTTAAAGAAAAATTTTTTTTATAAATTTAATTATTTATCAAATTAGTGTGACGATAAGTGTTACGATCTTTGTATAAAAACTTTAAAATAAAATATAAATATCACTCTTACTATTTAAAATAAAATAATTATTTTTGTTTTCATTATTAAATGACCTTTATATTTAATTAATTAATTAATTATTTATTTTTTAAATAAAATAAAAATATTTACTTTAAAATTATTATTTATTTTTTTAACCTTTTTTTTAATTAAATAAATTTAAAATAAAATTGCCAAAAGATTTAAGTAAAAAATTTAATTTTTTTTTAAATAAAAAGTGTAAAGTCTCTCTTCTTTTTTTTTTAAATAAAAAAAGTAAAAGGGGGGAAAAGGAAAGAGAAAGCAATTACATAAATTTATAATAATAATTAAATAAATGAATGAACCGGTTCAAAAAAAGTAAACCTTTAAGTTTTTATTTATTTACATTTTTTATATTTAAAATAAACTACTAAATACTACATACATACATATACACTACTACTACTATTAAATAATTTGTGGTTAAGAAAGGTTTCCCTTTCACATTTTATTCTTCTTTTTCTTTTTTTTCTGGCCAAATTGTTTTTATTTATTTATTAATCGAGAATTAATTTGTTTCATTTTCTTAATTTTAATTTAATTTAATTTTAAAAATAAGAAAATAATGGTACAAATGTGGTGTATGGAAGCCTATCCAATTGGTGATCCTCGTTTACCTCATCATTGTTTTCCTCCAAAATTTTTAAATCCAGATGAATTAACTAAAAAGACTGGAGCTTTATATTATAAAGTAATTAAAATTAAAATAATTAAATTAAATTAATTTAATTTAGTTAGATTTAGAAGATCAAGTAGCACTTTCTAAACGTATTGCTATAGTTAAACTTGAAAGAAATCTTTCACGTGAAGATACACTTACATTAGATGCTCAATCAACTGTTGATTTTGAAGATAAAGTTTTTATTTAATTTTTATTTTAATTTAATTAAAAAATAAAATTAAAAAGATAACAGAAATGTTTGAAGAAACTGAATGTGAAGAAGATCAAGCAAAAATGGTAGAAAATTAATTTTTATTTTTTTAATTTAAATAAAAAAAAGATTATGGAAGGTTCTGTTTACTTTGATTTAGAAGCAAATGATGGACAATGGATACGAATATTTTGGTTAATTTTTATTTAATTTAATTATTATTTGTTAAGTGAATATGGTGATTTAATTTTAATAAAAGCTGGTACTTGGTATAGAATGGCAACAACACCTAAAGTTATTAAAATAAAATAATTAATTTTTAATTTAATTTTTAGAATTTTGTAAAAATTAGACGTTTCTTTAAGGCAGACGAAAATAAAGAAAATTAAATTAAATATACTAAATTGATATAATAAATTTAAAAAAACAAATAAATACAAATTAAAAAAATAATTAGATTTGTTTAGAATAAATATTTTATTTTCTTAATTGATTTTTTATTTACAAAAACCAGCTTTTTCATTTAACTTTGTCCTTAAAAAAAATATTTTTTGAAAATTATATGTGGGTGTATTATTTTTTTTTAGATAAAAAGAAAAGAATAAATAAATATTAATTTATTATTTCTTTGTTGTTTATTAAAAGAAAAACTTGTTAAAAAAAATGTTATTAAATAATTATAATTTAATTTTAATTATTATTTTATTTTTTGAATTTTATTTAAAATGTTTTTCAATATTTTCACCTTCTTTTCAACAATTTTTACAAAATTATGGAGGTGAACAGCTTGAAAAAGAACTTAAACGTGAAGATATTGGAGGAGGTGGAGGAAGTTTTGGAGGTGGAAATCATCAAAATGGAAAACAAACAAAGTTTTAATTTTTTTTTTTAAAAAGAAATAATAATTTAATTTAAAAAATAAAGAAATCGTCCTGTAATTATTGTTCATGGAATTACAAATTATGCAGGTCAATTTGAATCAATTCGTCAATATTTTTTAGTAAAAGAATATATTTAATTTTTTTTTCTTTAATTTATTAAGACTCATGGATATAATGATGAAGAAGTTTATGCAACAACATATGGCGATGCTGGAAAAACAAATGTTTTATTTGTAACAATGCAATGTCATTATGTAAAAATGGTTTAAATTTAATTCCTTTTTTTTAAATAATTTATTTATTTAAATAAAAGATTCGTTTAATGATTCAATCAATATCTCAATTTACTTCAAATAAAGTTAATATTATTGCAATATCTATGGGTTCTCCAATTGCAAGAAAAGTTAAAAATTAAATAGAGATAATCTTTTAATTATTTTTTAAAGGCTATAATGGGAGGCAATTGTGTAGATACAGGAGATCAATTAGGCCCTTCATTAACTGATTTAATACAAACATTTGTTGGAGTAGCAGGTGCAAATTGGGGATCTTTTCTTTGTATTATTCCTATTGGTAGTTGTAATTTAATTAATGGAATGGCTTGTGGTTCAAAATTTTTAAATGATATTAATTCTCGGTAAACAAATTTTTTTAGAAATAATTTAAAGATTAAAGGCAAAAATACGAGGGTAATTTTATTTATACAATATTTTCAACTGGAGATGATAAAGTTGGATATCACGCATGTGGGCGATTGGCAAGTAGTATAATTGGAGAGAATCAAAGTTTTAGGGTAAGAAAAATATAAAAAAAGAGACCTTTAATTGATATAAGGAAGATACTGTAGAATATCTTTTTAAAATAAAAAAATAGTTGGCTAAGTGTTTTTAGAAGACGTTTATGAGACTTTTCGCCGGCGCCGTTTCGCCATAAAACTTTTCGCCGAGTACGATTCGCCCCTAACTTTTTGTAAGCTTTGTTTGTGGCGAAACGGTGCTGGCAAAAAGTCTTGCTCCGTTAGAAAAATTCGGGATACGATGTTTCAGTTCCGGACATTAAACTCATGAATTGTTTAAATTGTGATTTAACAATTAAATTATTTTATTAAAATTAAGCAAGAAGGATTAAATCATGATCAAGTAATTTTTAATACGGCGGCGATTCAATACAATTTAATTACTTATGGACATCCACACGATCCTTAAAACTAGTTTATTGAAAAAAATTATTATACTTAAATTTAATACTTTTATTTGCAATAATTAAATAAATTTTTTATAATTTATGTTTTTTACTTATAATGAATTAATAATTTTTTTTTTCACTATTCATCATGATTATGATATATCTATATTAAATATTTTTAGATAAATGTCTATTATTATTAAATCAAAATTTTCTTTATTTTTTCGACAACCTTCTCTGTATCTGAGTTTTGCAAATTATTATGGAGGGAATAACCGTTTACAATATAATGATAATCAAAATATTGAACGACGTTCTTCTGGGTTTGGTGATCAAAAGGTTCATTACTTACAAAATGTACGAAAATCGAGGCGTGTTTCTGGAGATTTTCAATTGTATTTTAATTAAAGCAAAATTTTTTAATTAAACGTTTTTTAATTCTCAAAGTAATGGATCAAATCGTCTAAATATTTCGGGATTTTCAGGAAATCGGAGGAAGAATGATTTTACTTTAGGTTTAACCCTTTATCATTTTTATTTTAATTTTATGATTGAAGGTAATAAATTACGTCCTGTTGATTGGAATAACCTTCAATTATTTGAAATTAAAAAAGATCTATATAATGAGCATGAAATGGTTAGTACTCGAGATCTAAATGAAATTAAAAAATGGCTAAATGAAAATGAATGTGTTATTCATGGAAATAATGTTCCTCGGCCAATTATGGAATTTGTTGAGAGTGGATTTCCTGGTTATTTTTATAATTTAATAAATTCTTAAAAATATTTTTTAGATCCAATAATTAAATTACTTTCTTCAAAGTTTCAATCACCTATGAGCATCCAAGTTTATTTAATATTTAAAAAATAAAAACTCTTTTTTAAGTGCATTTCTTGGCCACTAGCCCTAAGTGGCCGTGATCTGATATCTATTTCAAAAACTGGCTCAGGCAAAACTCTTGGATTTATTTTGCCATCTATTGTACATACATTAAAGTTTTTAACTTTTCAAAAGACTAAGTGTGCATTATTTTAGCCAAATTCCTCGTCAACTTCATGATGGGCCTTCTGTTCTTGTTCTTGTACCAACTCGAGAATTAGCGATTCAAGTTCAGGAAGTTGCTTCAGAATATTGCCGAATAATGAATCTACGGCTTACTTCTTGTTATGGAGGATCTGCAAGAGCTTCCCAAGCAAACGTTTTGGGACAAGGTTTTAACAAACTAATTAGAAAATAATATAATTTTAGGTGTTGACATTTGTATTGCCACTCCTGGGCGTATTACTGATTTTCTCGAGTCTGGTGTAACAAACATGAATAGATGCACTTTTTTGGTCCTTGATGAGGCTGATCGAATGTTGGATATGGGGTTTGAACCACAAATTCGTACTATTCTCAGTCAAATTCGCGTAATTTAATTTCTTTATGTTTATTATAAAAATTAAAAATAGCCTGATCGTCAGACTTTAATGTTTTCTGCCACCTGGCCTAAAGAAGTTAGAGCACTTGCTTCTGATTTTCAACGGAATCCTGTTCACTTACATGTTGGTTCTTTGGAATTGGCAGCCAATCATAACATTAAACAGTATGTTGAGGTTATCGAAGAGTCTGAAAAACAGGGACGTCTTTTTAAAATTATTGAAAAGACTCTAACTGAAGACGTAAGCTTTTTATTTTCTAGTTGTTAAATGAAGAAATTTAGGAAAAAAACAAAACATTAATTTTTGTTGAAACTAAACGAAAGGCTGATGAATTGACTGGTTATATGCGTCGGAGTGGTTAAGAACTTTAAATGATTAGTTTAGTTAATTTTCTAGGTTGGCCTGTTCTATGTATTCATGGTGATAAGGGACAACGAGAACGTGAATGGGTGATGGCTGGTTATTTTATTTAATGATATTGTTTATAAATCTCATTTTCTTAAAGAGTTCAAGGCATCACGTACTCCGATCCTAATAGCTACAGATGTTGCCGCTCGTGGGTTGGATGTCGACGTTAGACAACTTTAATCAGTTATTAACTCTAATTTTTTTAGGATATAAAGTTTGTGATTAATTTTGACTACCCGAACAGCTCTCAGGATTATGTTCATCGTATTGGACGTACTGGTCGTAGAGATCGTTTAGTTAATCTTTTTATTTTTAATTTTTTAATTCGAAATATCATTAAGGGTACTGCAATCACTTTTTTTACTCCAAACAACGCGCCCAAGGCTCAGGATTTGATCAAGGTCCTTAAAGAAGCAAAAATGGTTTTTTTGTGTTCACATATTTTAATCGCTTTTCAGGATGTTCCTTCTAAACTTGCTGACTTGGCTAATGGCACCTTTTATCAACAAGATGAATTCTTCTCACGTCGCGGCGGTATTGTTATGAAATAATAGAAGATTTTAAATATTTCTTGTTTTGTTTTTTTTAATTAAAATGCTAAAAATATACTAGAAGAATAGCTAGAATGATCTGAAAAAATGTTATTCATTCATATGGTAATTAGTCGACAGTGGTTGTCTGGAAGATTAATTCAGTTCATTATTGGAAGCGTCACAATCCTAAATACAAAAAAAAATTCTAAAAATAATATTCTTAACCTTTACATGTTCTCCTTTTTTATCGACACTTATTTGTAGACTTTGATTACATAAAAGTGTAAGTACATCACCTCTTTCCATAAGATTTTTAAGTAAAAATCCCCTTTGTTCCATTATTTCTTCTAATTGATTGAGTAGATTCATTCGTTCATTATCAATCATACTGAATGCTGTCTAAAAACTTAAGTATTTTTAAAAAATAATTTTTGAACTTGTTTTCCTAGTTCTTGTGGACTGTTTAATTTTCAGTCGTTACTAGAGGTTTGCCTATCCTGATTAAATACCAAATATCCGGAATGAATAGAACTTTCCGGATATCTGGTATTTTTTGAAACCGGATCTGACAACCATTATCCACAATAACTATTTAGGTATGTTAAATAATAGGAGTACATATTTTTAACCTGAATCCAGTTTTGATGAGCACGACAGCTCTTATCCTTTTCTTGGCAATATCCACCATCACTTATCATTGCATCGGATGAAAGAAAGAGATCCTCAAAATTTAAAGAGTATCCGTTTTTGTACCAACTAAAAGGACACCCACATATCTAAAAACTTTACATCTAAATAACAAATAAATAAAAATACCTTTAGGTTATATTGGTCCTTATAATGTTCTGGACATGCATATCTTAATCTTTTACAGTAGGTTTTGTTAATCTTATTATAAGCATCACAATAAAGGTTGTATTGGTTGTTTGGAATCTAAACAGATTTATAGAATAAAATGAAAATAAATATTAGTAACCGGATAATCGGTACCATAAGTGGTTTGTTTCTCAGAACGAGCATAACAAGACTGAATGTGTTTTGTACTTTCACGCATCGGGAATTCACCACCACAAACCGGACACCCAACTACCTAAAATAAATGAATAAAAAAACATCAAAGCTAAAGTTATCATTTAACTCTAAATATGTATATTTATAACTAATTTAAAAAAATAATAATATGAGCGTCAGAAAAAAGCTAAATATATATTTATATTTATTTAATTAAAATTTCATTTGTATAATACTAGATTATTGTCTTCAGTCCGGGGATGTTCTGCATTTGGTTGTGCATTTTTAATTGCATCTAAAAAATTGTCAACATTCTCCTTCCATTCTTCCAAATTCTTTAACTTTTGCTGGATTTGTGAGATCTGTCCATCTAGAGCATCAAGTCGTTGAGTATCTTTAATCTGTTTCGATGGAACATTGGCAAAGAAATCATTAAATCTTTGTGGCAATATTGTCTTAAGACGAGCCTGTAAATGAAGTTTTACATTTAAAATTATAAAATTAAAGATATACCTGTGCAAGTGCTATCCCACAACCCTCTGAGCAATATTTTGAGCCTTGCCTCACCTGAAAATGTGAAAGATTACAAATATTTGTTAAATACCGAATTAATGCATTCAGGTCCAATGCATTGTTTTTCTTCATTTGCTACTGAAATCTGAAAATAAGAGAAAGTTAACATATTTAATAAAAGAACTTCGTGCGAAGAGGTATGTCTCGTCTTGGTTTTTTTTCGCATTAAATTGCAGTAGAACTTGTTAAGCTGTATTGCTACGTCATCATGCTCTTTAGGTTTGTCTAACGTAGCACTTCTACGGTGCTTACAAGTAACTTCTTCGTAAAATTCTTTAGACTTTTGCTTTGATTTTCGTTCTTTTATCTTAACATTGTAAACATCACAATCAAGGCTAGAGGTCTCAGATAATTCAGCAATCTCTGACATTTTTAGCTAAAAACAAAAATATTTTGAAATGAAATGAGGCGATTTCATTTCAAAAATAGGAAAACGTATAGGTAAAAAATTGTTTGATTAGATAGAATTTTTTACAAATTTAAATTTTCATATGACAATCTTCAAACCTTGTTATGTAAAAGTTCTTCAACTTGTACACAAATCCGTTGCATGCAAAGTTTTCCTAGGTTTTGTGGCTGTGTACAAACAATACATTTTCCACAGTCTCTATCTCGAAAACATCCAATACAATTTTTACATCGTAATTCAGGATTCTTCTCTTGAATTTTTTGTTGTTCCAGACCTAAGATAGGAACTAGCTGTAACACAGATGATGGCTCAACAACTTCAACATCAGTAGGAGAGCAAGATCGAGGCCTCTCATTAAGGATGGAATTGGAAGGAATACTGGAAGGAGATTCTTCTTTAACTTTTACAGGATTGTCTTCTCTAAGCTTGTAAACTTGATCCTCCAATTTTGGTTTGGCTAATACTGAATATTTTTAACTTTTATTTATGGCTTTTTGGTTAGGTATACATAGCTTAAGTTAGAAAGATAATACAGTATTCATTGTAAAGCAAAAAATCCTCGTTAAAAATCTAATATTCTAATTTTCGAAATTCCCCCATCACAATATAGAATAGAATAAAACATTAATTAAACCTGCAAAATCAGGACTTCTGGTGTCGCTCTGAACGGTTGGCTCTTCCTTTTTGATGATTTTTGCAGGTTTATCTCCTATAGAATAATTTAATTAATTTTAAAATATTTATATACCAATTTGTACTTTCCTTTCATGAGATTCAGAGGATTCTTTTCGTTTTTTAGCATTTTTGGTAGTCTCTTCTTGTATTTTATAAGCAGTTTCTTTTCCTTTCTTCTTGCATGAATTGCAAGCATACTTTTCAATTTTGTCAACATTTTTCTTTTTAATACCCACACATTTAACATGATACCAAATAGAGCAATAATCACAACAAATCATTAATGTTGAATAATCACTAAAAAATAATTATAATATTAGTAAAGATATTTAAAAAAAACCTCGAGTTACATATACAATGTTTTTCAATCATTTCATCATCTTGTTCTTCAACTTTCTCCACTTCATTTTTAAATCTTCCTCTTCGAGAATTTTTTGATTCGGACATTGAATGAATCTACAAGATAATAAAACTATTATGAATTTATTATAAAATTTTAAGCAAAATATTCAATGATTAGAGAAAAAAGAAGTATGAATGAAAGTGCTACTATAAATAAAATAAATCTCGAAATTTAAAATTGTCAACTACATATTTTTAAATTATGTGAATTATTTACAATATTTAATAGATTTTGTGCATAAGTTGTTACATGCATAACTTTTTTGCGTTTATACGGTCTACACTCAAAAAAATGTAGAGTAATTCTTAAAACTTTTCGACTGAAACTAAAACTTTAAATGAAAAACAAGATAGCCATTCTAAAAACTACTTTTTCTCCAAATTCGCAATCCATTCAAAATGGATCAGTTATTCGTAAACGATTTAATATCAAAGTAATTGATGAACGTTCTTTTTTTGATGAAAACAATATTCCTCAGTGTAGACACGGTATTTTTTTAAAATAATTTTCTTTTTAAATTTATTTATGTAGGTCCTTGTTTATTGTTTTCAAATTCTGCTGGTGAAAGATGGTTTTCTTGTGCTGTTTTTCGTTCAACAAAATTGTGTGGATTTCGTGTAAATTTATCGAACGATGGAACATTAAAGCATAGAGGGAAAATACGGCAACCATCTGTTCCGACTTTACCGATTGAAGAATATGGTTATTTTCATCAAAGGTAACAATTTAAGATAATATAAACTAAAATATTTAATTCTTTAAGTTTTAATGAATTAATCAAGGCTAAAAATGACCCTTTTTGGTGTAAAGAATGCTTTAATTTCGTTTCATCTACACACGAACATAGTTTAAAAGATCCTTTTACCAGCTGGCCATCTCCTTTTCAACTTATTGATTCTATTCAAGTAAATTCTGGAGAAGCAGTTTGTTTTTATTTTTTATTTTATAATAATAAGGATTAAAATTCTTAAAAATCTTTATAAATAAAACAAAAAAACTAATACATATTCGTATTAGAATACTTAATTAAATTTTTAATATTAATTGTCGATTCTTTATATTTTAGCAATTTTGGTTCACAGATAATGTTCTTACCCTTATTGGTAATTTAATAAAACAAAGTGGAATTAATTCAATTCTTTGTATTGGCACACCTATACTTTTTGATTGGCTTAAAAGGATGGGTTTAAATGTATTCTTGCTTGATTTTGATGATAGATTAGTTGGTTTTTATTTTAATTATTATTTGAAAATAATATTTTTTTGTCAAAATTTTACTTTCCAAATGAATTTGCTCGGTTTTCTATGTTAGTTTGTCATTTTTATTTACCTGAGGGTAGAGAAAATTTACTTCAATTTTTTCGTCAAAGTGGTAGCAATTTTGTTTGTATCTGTGATCCCCCATTTGGTGTTCAGATTACTCCACTTCTTCGTACAATAAATCTTTTGGAATTAATGTTCAAAGAAATTAAAAGGTAAAAATTAATTAAAAGTTTTTAGAAATTTATTCTTTTTTTAAGCTTATCTTTTAATAAAATATTATTTTTGCCTTATTTTGCCTCAAAACATTTAATTAATACAAAATTGTCAATGGTTGACTACAAGGTTTTCTTTTAATATAATTATTGTTCTATAATAAAATGTCCAATTTTAATATAGGTAACTTATACAAATCACCAAGATTTTTCAAAAAAACAAAAATCAACAGTTAGAATTTTTACTGATCTTCCAAATAAATTATTTAAATTGCCAAAAGAAGAAGGTTATCGTTTCTGTGAAATTTGTGAACGCTTTATATCTGAAGAAAATAAACATTGTTTTAAATGTGGATTTTGTACTTCTTTAGTTTGTTTTATTTTTATTAAAAATTTAAATTTAATTTTTTAAAAAAGGATGGAACTTTTTATAAACATTGTAAGTATTGCAATAAATGTGTAAAAAGGAAATATATACATTGCCGAAGTTGTGTTAAATGTCATTTAAAAGAACGTTGTAATTATAAAAAAAGATAATATTGAAAATAAATTAAATTGTTTTTTACCTATATTTTATTAATAAAATTAAAAATTATTTTTTATTTATTTTTTCAATCATTTGTCGTAAAATATAAATAATTTTTTTTTCTTAAAAAAGAAGAGGAAAGAAGAAACTTGAGAGAATAATTTTGATTTTTATTCATTCACTTAATTTGAATAACCTGCTTTTTTTAATTCAATGTATTTTTACCCGGACTTTATTTTCACAGAAGAATGTCTGAGAGAAGAAAATTTCAACAACAACGTTTAGAGCAAGAAACAAAAAATTATAGACGTTTTTTTCTAATGTAATATTTTTAATATGTTTTAAATTTTAATATAATTATTGTATTCGATAGATCTATTTGTCTTGCTTATATTTCGCTATTGACAATTATTTTAATTGTTCCTTTATTATTTAATTATATAAAAAATGTACAAAGAAGTGTAAATCAGCAATCTGATAAATGTTCTAATAAAATTATGGAATTTTATAATAATTTTAGTTTTATGATTTGTGGACCTAGTAGTAGTAATAATAATAATTGCTTGGAATGGGAACGACGTTCAGTTCGGAATGTGAATATTATGACAAAAATTAGATTAAAACAAGCAATTAAAAACAGAAGTAAATTAAAAGATATAATAAAATAAATATTTTAAGGAAAAACTCGATATCTCCAAAGAAAATTAATTGAAGTCTCTGCTTTGTTAAATTCAATTGAAGAAGAAAATAAAGGAATTAATTTAACAAATAAAGAAATATTTAATGAAAATATAACAAATTATTCTAATGAATCTGATACAAGTTCAAGTTATAAGAGAAAGGGAAAAAATAAAGAAGAACAATTAAAGGATTATCAAGAGGGAAAAGAAAAAATTAATTTATATTTTAATGAACAAAAACAATTAAGTAATATGTAGGTTATAAATAATAGAATTAAAAAATTAATTAAAAGAAATACAAATAAATATTCTTCTTCTTCTTCATCTTCTTGTCATTCATGTAAAATAGGAAAGCCTGGAATTCCTGGTTTAAATGGAATTAATGGAAAACCAGGAAAAGATGGAAAGCCTGGTCAAAATGGAATAAATGGTGGAGATGATGTTCCAGAGGATATATTTTTAAATTTTTGTTTTAAATGTTTATCAGGAATTATTGGAAGTGTAGGTCATGAAGGGTTAGATATAAAGAAAAAAAGGTGCAAATTATTTCAATTTACAGAAAGGAAGGAATTCCAGGAAAGGCAGGAAAGAGAGGAGAAAATGGAAAACCAGGAATTAAAGGGAAGCCAGGAAGGAAAGGTCAAGTGGGACAAATTGGTCCACCAGGAAATATAGGGCTAAAAGGACAAAAAGGGAAGAATGGAAAAATTAATTTAGGTGAATAAAAACCTTTTAAAATAATTATTAGTTTTAAATAGAATTAAGAGGAATACCTGGAACATCAGGCTTGAAGGGAATGAATGGTTAGTTTCTATAAAATATAATTAAATTAAGAATTAAAGGAAGTTATGGCCCTCCAGGTCCTATTGGTGATCCAGGAATACGAGGCCATAATGGAAATAATGGGAAGATTGGAATACCTGGAAATCCGGGAATTAAGGTATAAATAAAATTAATTATTTAATTTAATATTAGGGAAATCCTGGTGGATGTGAACATTGTCCTATGCCTATAATAATTCCAAATTATTAACATAAAATTAAATATTTATTCCTTCAATTAATATGTACATAATCAATCAAAAATCTAAATATTTTTTAAAAAATGAGGTAAGTAATTAACCGGAGAATTTAAAATTTTGGTTCATTTCACCATTTATTATTCTCTCCATATATATATATGTATATTAAATATATTCTACTTTAAGTTTTAAAAATAACTTTTAAATTTGTAAGAATATATGGAAAGTTTAAAAAACAATTAAAAAAAAACCTTTTAATATTTTCTAAAAATTTTTATTTTCTATTGATATTTATTTGTTTCTTTTTTAATTTTAAATTAATCTATATCAAAAAGTAACTGCTCTGAAATACGATCAAAATTAGCAAATTTGAAGAGACGCATTATTTGGTAAGATTCTAACGTTGCAGAAGCTTTTTAAATAAAAATAATTAATTAATCAAATTAAACAAAAATTACCTGCAGAAACAATTCCAGAAATTAATAAAATAACATTGCCAAAACGTTCAGCTGCAGATTTATGGCCTATTGATCGATAAAATTGAAAAAGCGCAGCAATTACACGATTTTTCCATTCTAAGGCTAAAAGCCTTGATTCATCACTTATAAAAGAAGTTTTCTCTTCTAAATAAATGAAAAAAAAATTTATATTTAAATTATTCTTTAAAAAAAGAAACCTTTTTGTGTGTGATTTCCACAACTAAAAAGTAAAAGAATTTTTAAGGTAACTAATTCTTCAGGGGTTAATTGTAATCTTCTTAATGGAATAACTAGTCCATCTATACAACGATCAGTCATTTGTTTATAAAGTTTTTCTTGTCTCCATTTTCTGTCTTCTGTTATTAAAGTCTAAAAATAAAGAATCTTTTTTAACTTAAGACTTATTTATTAAAAAACTTTGCTTTCATCAGGTAAAACATTAACACTTCTGGGCATACATGTACCATTAGAAATTAACCAAACATCGTCTAGACCAATTTGAGCAGTAAAATATCCATATTCTATTACATTACAAGGCATAGCAAATCTAAAATAATTAAAAAGAATTATATCCTATTAATTTATTATTAATAATTCAATTTATTCTAATTTTAAAATATAATAAAAATTGAAATTAACCTTTTAAGCAAAAGCATTTTATCTGATAAATTTATGGATGAAAATACAGGAAGTGTCTTTAAATAATTAATTAATTTTTTTTAAATAATTTTTAAATCCAAACCTGTACCCATTCAAGCATAGAAAACATTTCAATCTGTGTAACATTACAAAGATCGGAGCAAAGAACAATTTTCATTAGAGTATCATGTTGTTGAACTACTCGAGAACCTTTACTTGCAACGTCTGCTAATCTCTTTGCTTCTGTCCTTGCACGAATTAATTCAAATTTTCTAGCACGAATTGCTTTATCCGTAGAAGCTAATGATGAAATTAAATCCAAAAGATTATTATTAATTCCATCTGAAATAGAAAAATATAATCCATCCGTTGAAGGAGGAAATATTTGATGATTAGTTGGAGATGGAGTTACCTTATAAATAGTAAATAGATTTAAATCCAAATATTTAATTAAATTTAATACCTCACTCCGAGATGTTGAAGGAATTGCAGAATTTTGATAAAAGTTTATTTGTGATGACTTCTTTTTTCTTCTACCAATTAAATCCCTTCGAGGTTGAAGTGCTTCTCTAGACATTCCCATATCCAAACATCTACATTAAAAAAAAAGTTGTTTAACTAATTTCTAAAAAAAAAACCTTTGAAAACGACAAGAACGGCAAAGTCTCCTTGCACACATTTCTTGTTGACAAATATTTGGTTTTTTACAAATTGTATCTTGATTATGCATAACAGCTCTAGAAAATACTAAAATTCATAAAAATGGAAACAATACATTTATATAATTTTATGAATTTAATTATTTTCTTTTTAATTAAAAAAACCTTCGAAAGAATGTTTTGCATCCTAGACAACTTAAACAACCTAAAAACAAATAAATAAATATTTTTAAATAATTCATAAAAACCGTAATGTTTTCCAAAGGAAAGTTCACCACAAATTAGACATAAACCTGCAGCTTCTAAAAAAAATAATTTAAAAATTCGTTAAAAAATATTTTATTTTAAGGAGTTTATTAAATAACCAACCTTTATGTGCCATTTGATCAATAAATGGACATGATATTAAATTATTAGAAAATATATATTAGTTAACTTAATAATAATAAATTGGTGATCTTGGACAATCTGGGCGCACCCCAAATAATCGCAGAAAAATAGTAGAAGCATGTTTTTAGGGGTTTTTGAGGTTGCTGATTACGAATATGATATCAGATTTTCCTTATCACTACTCCTTATCATTTTATCACTAATTTAAAAAATCATAGATTTTATCATGGATATTTCCAAATTACTCATTAATACGAAAGAATCTGTTATTCAATTTTTATAACACCGTAACATTTTACGGTCTGTGCCCCCACTATGTCCATCATGTAATCAGCAAATAAGTGAAAATCATAGAGGAAGTACAGGAGATGTTATTGCCCGGCGCTGTTCGCGCAGGTATCTGTGATTTTTTAAAAAATTGATAAAATCTATGATTTTTAAAATTAGTGATAAAATGATAAAAAGTAGTGATAAGGAAAATCTGATATCAGATTCGTAATCAGCGCCCTCAATAACCCCTAAGAACACGTTGGTACTTGTGCCCCTATTCCGCCCCCCTTCCTTTTCTTCGCCGCGCCCTTTTTTTACTGCGTCGAAAAAAAACTTTAGACTGCCATAATTATTTCCCTCAAGCAAACTGATGTGTAATATGAATTTATAAATTAATAAAAAAGAAAACAACAGAAGTTAAAAAGGAGGCATAAAATTGTTAATCTCGTTCAAAATAGCATCAAAAACAAAATTGTTATTTATATTGGCCAAACGACGCAACAAAAATTCATCAATGTATCCGCGAAGATGATGACGATGAGTTCCACATTGAATTTTGTTCCTTCTTTTTGCTGATCTCCAAAGACGTTCGATGTTTTGCGTATGAATATCAGGATCTGTGGGATTAAGAAAATTTTTGGAATGGTTTATTAATGCATGTTTATATAAAGGCTTTCCTGCTCTCAATATTTCAAATTCAACTTTAACACGCCCTTACACATCAGTTTTCTTGAGGGAAATAACTATGGGAGTCTAAAGTTTTTTCCGGCGCAGTAAAAAAAGGGCGCGGCGAAGAAAAGGAAGGGGGGCGGAATAAGGGCACAAGTACCTAAATTATATAAAGTAATCAGTATAAAACTACTACTATGTATTAGATAGTTAATATATTGTCTAATAATATGAAAAGAAATAAAATAAAGAGAACATACCCGCCAATCTATATTGATTAATTTTTGTTCCTTATCAGAGAAACATACCATTACAATTATCATATTTAATTCAGGAGGATACAAAAACTTTGTTAAGAAAGTTTAATTTTTTGTATTTTTAATATAATCCCGGAAAATACAAAAACTTATTTCCGGAAAATGTTTACATATTTTAACTTTAATTAAAATAAGTTTTAAGTTAATAATTGTACAGTTTAACAGAGACTGTGCACATTCCGGAAGGTTTTAAATACAAAAGAAAAGAATAAACTTAAATTTACGGAAAGTTGGATTACATTCCGGAAAAAGTAATGTCATAGTTTAACAAAAAAAATTCCATAAAGAAGTTTATATTCCGGAGAATATATAGTTCATACCATTGCAGTATAATCCAGGAAACTTTTCTTGCAAATTTTCAAGGGTAGGGGGCAATTCACCCCATTCCAAATCACCCCACAGACAATACACCCCACGACAGAATACCCCATTACCAAAATACCCCATGACCAGAATACCCCATGATCCAAAACACCCCATGACTAAAATACCCCATGACCAAAATATAAAAACCAGAAAAAGAAAGAAAAATCTTAATGACTAAAGTAAGAATAATAGACTAAAATAATAAAATTAATCAAAATGCACGTAATGAACACATTGAGCCTTAAAGAAAATTTTAATTGGACATTTAACCATCTTAATTTATTTCAAAATGGTTAGTGAATTAATTTAACTAATACATACTTTTGCTTTAAATATGAATTATGAATCTTTTAAATCGGTAAATAGAATAACATAAATTCAAATTAGTTTATTAAAATAATTTGAATTATGAATCTTTTAAATCGGTAAATAGAATAACATAAATTCAAATTAGTTTATTAAAATAATTTGAATTATGAATCTTTTAAATCGGTAAATAGAATAACATAAATTCAAATTAGTTTATTAAAATAATTTGAATTATGAATCTTTTAAATCGGTAAATAGAATAACATAAATTCAAATTTAGTTTATTAAAATAATTTGAATTATGAATCTTTTAAATCGGTAAATAGAATAACATAAATTCAAATTAGTTTATTAAAATAATTTGAATTATGAATCTTTTAAATCGGTAAATAGAATAACATAAATTCAAATTAGTTTATTAAAATAATTTGAATTATGAATCTTTTAAATCGGTAAATAGAATAACATAAATTCAAATTAGTTTATTAAAATAATTTGAATTATGAATCTTTTAAATCGGTAAATAGAATAACATAAATTCAAATTAGTTTATTAAACTAATTTGAATTATGAATCTTTTAAATCGGTAAATAGAATAACATAAATTCAAATTAGTTTATTAAAATAATTTGAATTATGAATCTTTTAAATCGGTAAATAGAATAACATAAATTCAAATTAGTTTATTAAAATAATTTGAATTATGAATCTTTTAAATCGGTAAATAGAATAACATAAATTCAAATTAGTTTATTAAAATAATTTGAATTATGAATCTTTATCGGTAAATAGAATAACATAAATTCAAATTAGTTTATTAAAATAATTTGAATTATGAATCTTTTAAATCGGTAAATAGAATAACATAAATTCAAATTAGTTTATTAAAATAATTTGAATTATGAATCTTTTAAATCGGTAAATAGAATAACATAAATTCAAATTAGTTTATTAAAATAATTTGAATTATGAATCTTTTAAATCGGTAAATAGAATAACATAAATTCAAATTAGTTTATTAAAATAATTTGAATTATGAATCTTTTAAATCGGTAAATAGAATAACATAAATTCAAATTAGTTTATTAAAATAATTTGAATTATGAATCTTTTAAATCGGTAAATAGAATAACATAAATTCAAATTAGTTTATTAAAATAATTTGAATTATGAATCTTTTAAATCGGTAAATAGAATAACATAAATTCAAATTAGTTTATTAAAATAATTTGAATTATGAATCTTTTAAATCGGTAAATAGAATAACATAAATTCAAATTAGTTTATTAAAATAATTTGAATTATGAATCTTTTAAATCGGTAAATAGAATAACATAAATTCAAATTAGTTTATTAAAATAATTTGAATTATGAATCTTTTAAATCGGTAAATAGAATAACATAAATTCAAATTAGTTTATTAAAATAATTTGAATTATGAATCTTTTAAATCGGTAAATAGAATAACATAAATTCAAATTAGTTTATTAAAATAATTTGAATTATGAATCTTTTAAATCGGTAAATAGAATAACATAAATTCAAATTAGTTTATTAAAATAATTTGAATTATGAATCTTTTAAATCGGTAAATAGAATAACATAAATTCAAATTAGTTTATTAAAATAATTTGAATTATGAATCTTTTAAATCGGTAAATAGAATAACATAAATTCAAATTAGTTTATTAAACTAATTTGAATTATGAATCTTTTAAATCGGTAAATAGAATAACATAAATTCAAATTAGTTTATTAAAATAATTTGAATTATGAATCTTTTAAATCGGTAAATAGAATAACATAAATTCAAATTAGTTTATTAAAATAATTTGAATTATGAATCTTTTAAATCGGTAAATAGAATAACATAAATTCAAATTAGTTTATTAAAATAATTTGAATTATGAATCTTTTAAATCGGTAAATAGAATAACATAAATTCAAATTAGTTTATTAAAATAATTTGAATTATGAATCTTTTAAATCGGTAAATAGAATAACATAAATTCAAATTAGTTTATTAAAATAATTTGAATTATGAATCTTTTAAATCGGTAAATAGAATAACATAAATTCAAATTAGTTTATTAAAATAATTTGAATTATGAATCTTTTAAATCGGTAAATAGAATAACATAAATTCAAATTAGTTTATTAAAATAATTTGAATTATGAATCTTTTAAATCGGTAAATAGAATAACATAAATTCAAATTAGTTTATTAAAATAATTTGAATTATGAATCTTTTAAATCGGTAAATAGAATAACATAAAATTCAAATTAGTTTATTAAAATAATTTGAATTATGAATCTTTTAAATCGGTAAATAGAATAACATAAATTCAAATTAGTTTATTAAACTAATTTGAATTATGAATCTTTTAAATCGGTAAATAGAATAACATAAATTCAAATTAGTTTATTAAAATAATTTGAATTATGAATCTTTTAAATCGGTAAATAGAATAACATAAATTCAAATTAGTTTATTAAAATAATTTGAATTATGAATCTTTTAAATCGGTAAATAGAATAACATAAATTCAAATTAGTTTATTAAAATAATTTGAATTATGAATCTTTTAAATTGGTAAATAGAATAACATAAATTCAAATTAGTTTATTAAACTAATCCACTTTGTGAATGAAATTGTTCTTGTTGTTGAATAGGTAAAGGTGTAGAATTACTTCCCTTAGTAGTTCTCCCCCCAACTTTTGTCAATAAAAAATTCTGTTGTTTGATATGTTCTCGTTTACCGGCACTTCCACTTCTCCTTTTTGTAGGAGTGCCACTAGTATTTCCACTAATATTTCCTCCATTAGAAGGGTCACACTCCACAGAAGCGCCCTTACGTTCAGCAACAATCTTTTCTCTTTTTTGAGAAGAAATAATTTAACTAAATAGTTACACAGATATTCTCTTTTTTATTTAAATAATTATATTTAATGTAAAATATGGGAGGTTTATAGCAGCTATGTCCTTATCATTTTTATTTTTTTTAAATAATTGGAATTTTTTAACCAAAGAATTTTTCAAATATTTATTTATTAAATAAAGATTTAATATTATTTATATGTAAAGAAATAATTAATATTTAGAGGAAATAAAAGTAATTATTTAATTTTGTTTTTTAAAGAAAACTATTTAAACAAAAAAATTAACGAACAAAAGAAAATAATTTATTAAAACATTTTTTGTAGTTAAAGATATTCCCTTCCTATTTTTAAAAGAAAATATATTTTATGAAATAAGCTTTTGCTCTTTCCCCTTTATTTTTCTATTTAATTTTTTTTTGCTAATTTTTCCACGCCGATGCCAAAGAAAAGTGTCCAGCGCAGCTGAATTTATTCCTTTTCTTTTATATAAAAAAAAAAGAAAAGCATTTTGTGGTGGTTAAAAGGAAAAGAAAAGGAAGGGGAAAGGAGGGAGGGGGTGGTAGAAAATGAAGGTTCTTCTACTACTTACATGTAGGGGATAAAAAAAAGGAAATAATGTCAAAAAGAAAAAAGTAAAAAAAGCAATCTACTACTCAAATACCCATTTGCCCTGAATAAATTATTCATTCCTTTTTTTGTCTTTATTCTTACAGACACCGGGAATTGGAAATTTTTGCATTTTATTTTCTTATATAAAAAAATCTTTTATTCAAAAATATTTTCGATAAAAAATTTAAAAAATTGTTTAATTATTAAAACTTTTTTAATTAAATTTAAAATATAAAATTAAACATTATTAGAAATCTTAGAAATTAAGTAAATAAAGGATTTTATTTTCCAAACCCCTCAAAAGACATGCAATAAAATATTTAATTTAATTTTGTAACAAAATTTGTATTAATTTTAATAAAATTATTGATTTGTTGTTCAATGCTTGACAGCCTTTTAAAGCAAGAAATATGAGAAAAGCATATCCCAAAAAACAAAAAAGAAACGTTTTTGTTGACAGCTAAGGAAAGTCTTTAAAAATGGCAATATATTCTCCCTCTCCTTCTATTAAAATATTTATTTTTCAACAAAAAATGATTGTTATTATTATATTTGAAAAACCGAGTGTGTAAAATTGAAATAACTAACCAAAGAATATTATCAACAAAAACCTGTCATTTGTCAAAGAAATATCCAGTCTTTAATATAAACCATCGAATATAGTATTTTCATTATAAGTATAGAATTCAATTCCACCGCTACTTTCTGCTTCATTTTGTTGCTTCTCATTACTACTTTGTTGATTAGATGTTGATGATGTTTCTGTTTCTTCAGTTATCACACAGCTTTTATCGAATCTTTTGTTAAACAATTCCCAATCAGTTCTAAAAGAGAAAGAAAATTTTAATAAAAGGGGTTAATTAATTTTCAGTAAAGAACCCAACAGGTTTAGAACAGTTGGGAAAATAGTTTCAATTTTTTGTTAGTCACATTTTTCTGACACACGTCTCTTATACTTAAAATTCTCAAACAGATCCAAAGTATATTATAGTATGATTGGGAATATACATATAAATTATTTTAAAAGAAGAATAAATAGTACGTAATGTTCCATTCTCTTAGTTGTTCTTCAGTCCATCCTTTATTTTGTATGTATTCGCTTAATCTTTTTTTCCAAATACAAGCTGCAGACAATAAAAAGTTCCAGGAAACTTTCCTGGATTGGCTTCACATTGAGCAATTAATTCAATATATGTTGATGGTTGCACATCTTTTGTTGAATTCTGCTTTCTTTGTTTTTCCTCATTAAAAACTTTTAATTTAATTAGAAATAAAAACATACTCGAAGAAGTTCCAAATTTGAAGAATTGTAATGCTTGTTCTTATCCGAATAATTATCCAAATTTATAAAAGTGTCTGTTACTTCTATGCATTGTCTAGCAATGTCAACAATTCCTTCAGGACTCATAACCTTCAAAGTTAGTTTATTTAATAATATTTTTATTTAAATTTATACCCTAGGCTCCCATTTTTCAAGCTCACTTTTATTTTCTGGAACTAACGGCCTCTTAGCTTTTCTATAAGTTTGAGAAGGTTGTCCATTGTTGTCTTCCTCTCCTTGGTTGAATTGTCCAAAATTATTATTCTTAATTGTGAAGGATGGTCTAAGTTTATGCTCTAGCCTCCTATCTGACTGTTTATGATCATTAACCATTGAGAAAAATCTTAAATTTGAATAAATAATAAAGAAAAGATAAAACAAAAATTAAAAATAAATGATTCGCATGAAAAAATGAACATCTGCTTTGTTGCGGAAATTTTAAAAAATCGGTTTGTCGCAAACAAAAAAATAAATATTTTATATTATTTTATAAATGTTCTTTTTTGATAAAAAGCAAGTGATAAAGTATTCTTAATTTCCTATAAATATTTATTTTTACTAGAGATAGGTAAAATCGCATTTGTAGGATATTGTAACAGGACTCGAATTTTTCTTAATAACTAAGAATCAACAGGACTAGTCAATCCTGTAAATCACAAAAAGTAACGGGTTTTGGTGTCGGATTCTGTAAAATCCTGTCAGAATCCTGTTCTGTACCTATTTAATTACAACGACTCTACCACATTTCGGTAAACAATATTTAGGTAATACGCTTTTTCGGTAAAAAAAAAGACATTTCGGCTCACGAGAAAGGCCAGAATCTGGAAGAAATAAATTATTTTTTAATTAGAAAAATATTCACCCAGGTAAAGCTGTTGTATTTTAACTACGGGTTAAAAATACTGGTTGTTATAGTCGAAGAGGCGACCAACAAAATAGAATGTTTATTTGAAGTGTTGAAATATAATAGTAGGTGAAGTGAATAAGAGTATGGTGTGTTGAAATATAATAGTAGGTGAAGTGAATAAGAGTATGGTTTGAGTAATAGGCAAGGCCGGAACATTGGCTGGTGGAACTAGGAGCTTTTATAGTCTCCAAGTAAGGGAGTTTATATACTAGACCTACACACCACAACAAAAACACTATAAAAACAAGCACTATTTGCCTTCAAATCACCACCACCTCACTCAACTCATCAACAACTTACCTTCGAACCGTTGGGCCGCTGCTCGTCGACATCAACTCAACATCGTCAACTGCTCCTCATTGGTCAGACAAGCTCGGAATGGAATCTGAAAAGGATCTTTGGGAGCTTCCGTACTACCATGGACTGGTAAGAGTACCTTTTTGATTACACTAATTTAATTCATTTTAAATTTTTAGCTTCCTCGTGAGGATACAAATGTCATGCTGAAGCAAAATGGAGAATTTCTGATCCGGAAGAGCGAGGAGAATGCCGGAGACGCGAGAACCTTCGTTTTGTCAGTTTTCTACGGGACCACCAAGCATTTCATATTCAGAGAAGAAAAGGTGGGCCGCATCGCTATTGACTTCAAGATAGACAAAGGAGGGTACAGGTCAATCAGCGATTTCGTTACTACACATCTGCAAAATCGCCAGCCGGTTTGTTCGGTACGCTTTTGTCGTAACTTTCAAGTTCTAATATCGTAACTTATTTCAGGGAAGTCACGTAACAATTACTAGGCCGATTGGACGAAAAGATTGGGAGTTGGCGCACGCGGACATCACACGTGGATCAAAGCTGGGAGCTGGTGCGTTCGGCATCGTCAGACGAGGGGAGCTTAAGCTCACAAGTGGACAGAGCGCGAAGGTCGCCATCAAGGAAGCAACGTTGACCAAATGCACGAAGGAACAAATCAAGGAATTCATGAATGAAGCGCGCATAATGCGCAAATTCAAACACCCTAACGTCATTCAGTCCTATGGTTAGTTTTACTCTTTTTGTTTTAATTTTAATAATATTTCCTAACTTTTTTAAGGTGTTGCCGTCGGTCAGGAGCCGCTGATGATCGTTATGGAACTGGCCTCAAATGGGGCCCTCAAGGACTATCTTCAGGAGCATCCCAGGAGCACGCGAAGCAAACTGTACATGTGTATGGGAGCTGCCTCTGGCCTCAATCATGTGCACGAGAATAATGTTGTCCACT
The DNA here is from genome assembly GCA_018905775.1 of Meloidogyne exigua. Taxonomy (NCBI): domain Eukaryota; kingdom Metazoa; phylum Nematoda; class Chromadorea; order Rhabditida; family Meloidogynidae; genus Meloidogyne; species Meloidogyne exigua. The sequence goes on along the minus strand of JAGUQR010000009.1, from coordinate 671,151 downwards.
GCTCAATAGCAGCGCGCAACTGTCTTTATAGCGACCAAAAGGTGATTTTTTTTATTAAAAAATGACTTGCTTGTTTTTAAGATTAAAATTGCTGATTTTGGCCTTGCTCGTGAGCTGTTCCCTGGCGACAACACGATAAAATTGGACAAGGACCAGAAATTGCCGATCAAATGGCTTTCTCCTGAGACAATGAGGGACCATATATGCACAAGAAAGTCTGATGTGTGGTCATTCGGGGTTCTGTGCTGGGAGATCTTCGCTAATGGAGACAACCCTTATGCCAACTTTGGCACGAATAGTGATGTGGCACGAAGAGTGAGTTTTAATTAATTTTTAATTTTCAAAAAAATTTTTTTTCTATCTTCAGGTCATCATGGGAGAACGCATGACATTCAGTTCAGATTGCCCAAGCGATATGGCGGACTTCATCACTAGGCAGCTATGGAACAGAGACGCTTCTGAGAGGCCCAATATGCAAAAAATTCTCGATTGGTTCGAATCCAGTTTTTTACAGAAGCCAGAGATGGAAGGTCCTAAAGTGGATGGAAGTTCGAAGCCCCATCGTCCTACATTGAAGGAAGGATCGACGACGAAGAAGAGGAGCGGCAAGGACAAAAGCGGAAAGGACAAGAAGAAGGGCCCGCGGAAGAGATAGACGAATATAATGTGATCCTATATAAATAATTCACCCTCTTGATATTGTTAATTCATATTTTAAACCTCTATTGTATTTAATGTATTGTAATATTTTGTTTGTTGAATAATTGGTTAATATGCAGATAAATAAATATATATACATATAATTAAATTTGTTGTTTTTGTTTAAAAATAGTTGAGATTTTAGGAACCTAAATAAGGATAGTTTTCTTTTTTGCTTTATTTTTCTAATTCTTGGTTTGCTTTTTTCTGGATTTTATTCTGTTGTCCACTAAATGTCTTGTTGTTATCTTTGACAGCATGATTAAGCTGGAAAATTGCGATTTTTGAGTTTTACAGTCGTATCTTCTTTTAGAATCAAATTTTTTGTCAGACTTTAGTGAAAAGATTAAACTTAAAGAGCTCTTCCGAATGACATAAAAATCATTTGAAATAGTTAAAAACAAAAAAGGTTGTGGTCTGATGGTGGTATGTTTTTAAGGGTTTTGTGACTTGTATTTGGTTTTTTGTTTGTGGACCGATTAATCCCTGAAACTTTTCTTGCAACATTTTCAAACCGGAAAGTTGGAAATATAAAAGAAAATAATAAACCTAATCTTCCGGAAAGTTGTTAAATATTCCGGAAAATGTTATTTATACAGTTTTTGAAATCCGTAAGGTTGTAAATATAAAGGAAAAATTCTTTTAAAGTTTATTTTTATATTCCGGAGAAAATACAATTAAAAGTTTTAAAACAAAAATAAATTAAAAATTAAATTATTTCTTACTCCTCCAAAAATATTTGAATTTTATTCTTCTTGTCATTCTTATTCTCTTTCATTTTTTCAATATATTTTAAATTAGCAATGCATTCCTGTTTATCCATTTGTTTCATTTGAACAGAGAAATAATTGGATAAAGCATTAAACATGTCAACCTATTTAATTAAATTAATTAAATTTAATTAAATAATTAATTAATTTATTTTAATTAATTAAATAAATTAATTAAATAAATTTAATTTAAATTAATTTAAATTCCTTACAATATTTCTCATATTTATTGGTTTAATATTAAAATAATCCTCCTGAATATTATTCCAAGTTCTTGCCCTATTTTCCCCCATACGCAATTCTTCCAATTGGTCAACAGAATCTTCCCTTTCCAAAGAAAATAAATTTGCAGTTAATTGAGGCAAATAACAATTTGAATATTTTACAATAACCCCCCACTCTTGATTGCCACATTGGGCACATAACCATTTGGCACATTTTGTAAATAAATGGTCCTTCTAAAATGGACATTAGAGTCTTATTAATTTAATTAAATATTTTAATTTCTCTACCGTTGGTTTTTCACGTATATCTATCTTAGAACGTTGCCATACACTGGGGTCACAAACTACAAAAGTAGTATGGGCAATAGAACGAAGATTAATACTTTTACAAATTAAATTATTACAGGAACGACAACTTAGTTTATAACTTAAATTAAATTAATTAATTAATATTAAATTAAATGGTTAATTTAACCGTCTATTATTAAGCCGTAAACGCCTTGCTTCTAAAACTGCAAGTTTCCTCTCTTCAATTTTCCTACGTTCTTCTCGTTTTGCATTAATTTGGTTCTTTAAAATTGTTTCACTTTTTTCTTGTAAATCAATTAAACATTTCATCATCTGTTAATTTAATAATGTTAATATATTAAAACTTTCCGGAAGGTTTACAGTCTCAACTTTTTCCAGAAAAATAAAATTTAAAACTTTCCGGAAGGTTTACAGTCTCAATAAAATAAAAAAACTTAAAAATAAACTTAACCATAGCTTCTTTCTGCATATTAATATATTCCGCCTGTTCTATGCTAGTATCCAACGCTAATAAAATAGACACACTATTCTTCTGTCTAGCACGTCCTCTTCTCTGTATCATAGACCTTTCCGAACCAACATTATTATATTTAATAATCAAATTACAAGCAGAAATATTAACACCTTCCTCCGCAACAGAAGTAACTACCAAAACTTTAACTTTACCAGAATCAAAATCTTTAATCATATTTTGTTGTTCTATAGTAGATTGTCCCCCAGCAGATAAACTTTGATTTGAACTAACCATAAAACCAACATTCTAAATTATTTAATTTTAATTTTATTTAATTAATTAAGACCTCCTTTTTATAAAACAATTCAAGTTTTGGAACATTTTTTAGATGATCGGCAAGTTTTGCAGCTGAATTTCTGGTTGATACAAAAATTAGACATCGTGAATTTGGGTCAGAATTAAATTGGGTTTGAAGAATCTTTTTTTTTTTTATTTTAATTTTTAATTTAATTTAATTAATTAATTAAATTAATTTAAATATTAATTAATTAATTATTTAAATTAATAAAAATTAAATCTAAATAAATTAATAAATTAAATTAATTAAAATTAATTAATTAAATAATTGAATTAATTAATTTATTTAAATTAAATTAATTTATTTAAATAATTAAATAAATTAATTAAATAAATAATTTAATTTAAATGTTCCTCACATAATGCAATTCTTTAAGTATTTCTTTATTTTCTATCCTTTCATTTTTAACGCATTCAACTAATTTTGGGTGTATAGCTAAACAATTAAATTAATTAAAATTAAATAATTAAAAAAAAACCAGAATAATAATTAAGTAAAGTTTTATTAATTAAATCAATTGAACTAGTTGTTGTAGTATTTAAGGGGTTATCCAAATAATCCTTCATTTTCTCTTGTAAATAATTAAAAGAATACGAATTGGGTAACAAATCGTTGATTAAAATTGCATGAAAATAGTGCTTTAAAATTAAATTTAAAAATTTTAAAATTAATTAATTTAAACAAAACAGATAAATGGTCAATTGACCTAACCAACAAAAATCTCATTTCAGAGTCTTGTACCCTCAGGGCACATTTTTTAATTGTCCCAACAATTGTTTGATAACGAGAGGTATTCGAATGTAAAGGAAATTCTATTTCCTCTTTTTTTAATTTACACAATTCTGCTAATTTTGGCAAATATTTTTTCATATCTTTTTCTATTTGAAACATTACACGTTCAATGTAGTCTAAAAAGGGGTCTTCTTTTGGACGTTTTACACGCTTTACATCTGTTGGGGAAAATTAATTAATTAATTTAAATTTCAATTAATTTTAATTTATTTAAATTTATTTAAATTAAAATTTAATTATTTTAATTTAATTAAAATTAATTTCCCTTACAATCAACTGGAGGCATTACATAACTCTTTAAATTATCCAATTGATATCTAACAGTGCTTATTGTGTCTGAATGTAAATTTGAACATAATGTGAGCATATGTTCATAACACGATTTAATATCTAGACTTGTATCTCCAACACCCATTGAAGCTGTTAGTCCAACAACCTGTGGTCTCTCTTTTAAATTGCTGTTCTCTAACATTTCCATTAATACTTAAAATTAATGTAAGTTATACTATTGCATAATAGAATAAATAAAACTTTCCGGAATAGAACTTTTTTTCCGGAAAATAAATAAAAACCTTTTTTTCGGAAACTAAATTAAAAAAACCTTTTTTTCCGGAAATTAAATAAATAAACTTTTTATCTTCCGCAAGATATAGTTCATTTAAAAATAAACTTTTTTTCCGGAAAATACAGTTCATTCATTTAAAGTTTAAAAAATACAAAACTTGCTTTTGTAAGGATGTTGTTTTGTTGCATGATGACACTCATCAAATATAATTAAAGTAAAATCAGCAAAATAAACACGTTCAGAACGTAAAATACTTTCCAGCATATTACTAAACAAAACATTTAAATTAATTCTTTATATATTTTTACATTAATATTTGTGGTGTCATAACAACAACATCAGAAGCCAATAAACGATCAGCCCTTCCTTCAAGAATATTTTCACAACCACTAAAACCATCTACCCAATAACCAATATTTGGACGATAATTATCTTTGTATCCAGTAAGAAATTGAACAAAATGAAGAGCTTGTTGATCAACTAAAGGAACAGTTGGAACAAGCATTACACACTTTTTAAAAAGAAAATAAATTAGTTAAAAGTTCTTTATATATATTTTTTTAAATAAATTAATTTCTTTTCTCGAAATTTAAAAAATAAATTAAAAAATTAACAAACTCTTCCAACTTCTCCAGCTCTGTGTTTATTAGCCAAATGATTTTTAATTATATCTACTGCTATTAATGTTTTTCCACTTCCAGTTGGAGCACAAATTATTGTATTTTTTCCACTAAAAAAAAAAGAAAAGAAGAAGAAAAATATAATTTAATTAAAATCTAACTTGTTTGCATGTAACACTAATTCATTTTGATATGGCCTTAGAATATATTCTTCTGCTGTATATGATTCAAAAAATAAGTCAGTACTTGCTAAATGAAAAAAAGAAAAATAGCCAATTTAAACAACAAACTTTTAAATAATTAAAGAAAAAACAAACTAATTCTATTCTTTAAATAATCAATTTGATCTCTAGGTGTAGTAATTTCCTCTTCATCACCAACTAAATATTCAAGCAATTTTGGCTCTATTAAACCTGCATCGACTAATTTCTTTGCTTTCCATTTATCTAAAATATTTTAAATAAAATATTCAAAAATCTTTGTGAAGACAATTTTATTAAATAATTAAAAATGGAATAGTTTTTTGTCAGAGTATTTTCCTAACAAAGGTTCTACAACCAAAACAAATTCTAAAAAAATAATATTTTAGAGGCTCCTTTTTATTAAAAAAAACTAAAAAGAACAACATTTCTTACCCAAATAAAATTATTTAAAAAAAACCTAAAGAATCAATATAATTTGGATCAATTAAACGAGCAAAAAATCGGCAGTCCCCGTGACTAAGCAAAGCTTCAATAAATTCAAAATACCAATCCTTTAAATAAAAATAAATTAAAAAATAATAATAATTAAAAAATACCCCTAATTCTAAAGTTGAATTTTCAATATCAGAACAATGTGCTAATCCACGAATAAAAAGACAAGAAGCAGCTTCAATTTCTTTTTTTTTAATAAAAGTTAAAAATTAATTTAAAATAATTTTGTAAAAAAATTGTAAGAAAAAAAAAAAAAATTTTCAACACTTATTTATTTAAAAATTAAAAAAACCTCTTTTAGTTGGATTTTCTGGGATATAAAGGTTTTCAACTCTTTTTAATAAATCTTCATATTCAATGCTTCCTTTAGTTTTAAACCATTTAAGTATATGTTTTGGTTCTAAAACTGAACGTATTTTATCAATTTTAAAAAGATCATCTACAGAATAAAGTTGAGAATAAAATTGTGTAGAAATAAGGTTATTTAAATGAAGTTCAGAATATGCCTGTGGATCATCTTAAATTTTAATTTAAACAAAAAAAGATATTTAAAGTTATGGAAGTAAAAGTTTACAAACAAAAAAAAATTAAGAAAAGTTCCCAAAAAATTAACTTTTCTTTTAATTAAAAAAACCTTCTTTACAACGGCTTATAACTGAAAGTAAACAAGGAAGAGCATCTGGATCATTTAAATGAGAAATATATTTAAATAAATAAGCTTTTATTATGGCTAAAGCTCTATAATTTGCACTTTCAGAATCTTTTCCAATTGCTATTGCTTTGTTTCTTTCCATCTCCAACAAATTCTGTATTTCTTTTACTTTATGTTCTTAAAGGAAAAAAAGAAGAAATTAATTGTCTACTGTTTTATTATAAGAAAATATTTAAAAAGAAATTTTTTTTAAATGTTAAGAAAATTAAACAAAAATTCCAATAATCTTTAAAAGAAAAATAAAAGTTTACTTGCAAAACGTCCAATCACAAGGCTTAAATCATCCCCAACATATTTAACAAATTCATAAACAAAAAGCCTTATATGAGGTTCAACGTGAATTCCATTTTCTCTCAATTCATCCATCCATTTAAATAAAATTTCTGATTCATTATTAGATGGAAAAACTGTTGTTATATTGGGAAATTTTGCTTAAAAAATAATTAGAAATAAATCAATTTTTGAAATTATTCTTACTTTTAATTATCATTTAAAACAATTTCTACAAATAAAATTATACCTAAATAAATTTTAATAAAATTAAACAAAAATTATGAAAATAAAAATTTAACAAAATATTTTAGTAATGAAACAGTCACGATAAAAGATACCCCTATTTATTTAAATTAAAAATTAAACTGTTAAACTTACAATTAATATTTGAAAATTAATTATCTATACAATTTCTAAATTTATTTTAAAATTTATTCATTTTTCTAAAATATAAAAAAAAACTAAAAAATAAATTTTTTATTGACAATAAAAAAAAGTCTTAGTAATAATGCAAACATAGATAGATTATTTTTCTTTAAATATTCTTTATTTAACCAGTTGTCATTTGTGGGCAGGAACAATATTTTGCATCTTCTCCATGTACTCCATTTGCACCGTTCTATAGAAATATTTTTTAATAATTTTGTTTATTTATTAACCTCTCCAGCTAATCCAGGTATTCCAGACAATCCAGGAAACCCAGTATTTCCAATAGGACCGGGTGGTCCACACAAACCAGGAAGACCATTCTGTCCTTTTTCTCCTTAAATTTTATTTAATTTTTAAATAAAATTTGTTAAAATTAAATTGCCTATTCTTCCAGGTAGCCCTGCCTTTCCAGTTTCTCCTTTAGGCCCAGGTTCTCCTTTTAGGCTTATTCCATCTCTCCCTGGTTGTCCAGTCTCTCCTTCTTTTCCTTCTTCTCCAATAGAACCTAAATCACCATGAGGGCCTTGAATACCTGGATGACCGTCTCTTCCAGGGTGTCCATTAACGCCTGGCTGTCCTGGAACACCTGGCTTCCCAACAGGGCCAAAAGGACCAATCGGACCTTAAAATAAAATAGAAGATATTTTAATCTAAATAAATATAAATACCTGGGGGACCAATTGGACAACGAATACATCCAGGGTCAATTCCATCCAAAAGTGCCATAACACCAGTTGCACCAGGTAATCCAGGTATTCCTGCTTCACCAGGTTCTTTATTTAAACAAGGAATTAATTCAAAACAATTAAAAAAAACCTCCTTGTTCTCCACGTATTCCAGGGACTCCAGGCAATCCACGAGGACATAATTCATTACGCGAATGACAATCTAATAAAAATATTATATTCTAATACTTCTTTTAATTAAAAAAAACCTACCACATTTGTCTACTTCATCTATTAAATAAATTTCTCTAATAAAACGTTCTTTAGATAATTTAGTAATTCTTTTATATTTATTTTGTAAATCCAAAAGATTATTCCAAGATTCTTTGTTTGTTACCTTTTTATTTATTTAATTATTTTCAAAAATTATTTTAAATAATTAAACCAAAGATAATTCTAAATCCTCTAAAATTTCTTTATAAAGAATATTTAATTCATTAATAATTTTAATTCCAACAAATGTACAACTTAGAATAACAATAATAGAACAAAAAATTGCTAAAGAAGTATTTAATTTTAAAGAATAAATTATTTGCATAATTTATTTATTTAAAAAGAATATTTTTATTTAATTAATAAAAGAAAATGATTTTATTTTTATGTTATTATTTTTAAGGATTAATTAAATAAATAAAATACCTGTTTATTTTCTAACTATTTATTTATTTATCTTTAATTTAATTAATTAATTGGTTAAGATTTAAAGAGAAGTACAATAAAGGAAAACCAGATATTTCCCTTAAAAAGATATTAAACCTTATTTCTATTTATTAGAATTTAATTAATTAATTAATTATGTTTAAAAATTCCAATTAAAGTTTAAAAAATTTAATAATAAATTTTGTATTTTCTCATTAGTTGAGAGAGAGAGAGAGAAAGAACATTTACATGTAACAAAACAATACAATAAAAATAAAACAAAAATTTTAAATAAAAACCTATTAAAATCGTTACTGTGGAAACAAGTTGAAATAATTAGAATTTATAAAATTTATTTCTATATTTTTTAACCAATCTTTTAAATTCTTTTTTTTCATTAAAAATAATTATATTTAAATTAAATATTTTATCTTATTTAATATTTATTTGTTTTTGTCATTTTATTTATTAAAGGTGTGACTCATATAAGTTACTCAAAAAAAACTTTATTTATTTATACACAACATACCATGCACACCCTAAAATATGTATTATATGTAGAATGAATATATACATATATTCTTCCTTCTCTCTTTCCTGTCTTTGTCTTTTTTTATTTAACTAACAAACGCCTTTTTTAAAAATAAAATTGATTTTTTATTATTTATTTATTTTGTTCCTTTCATTTTTATTTATAATTTTTATTTTATTTTAGTTAATTTTAAAAGAATGCCATTAACTTGTTCTGATTGTCCTAAATTTTGTTGTTCTTTAATTATTCCGGTTAGTTAAAAATTAATATTTAAATTAATTTAATTTAATTTATAGCCAATTGGTGTTTGGATAGAAAAAGGATGTTCTATTCATTTATTAATTAATGTTTTACTTACAATTTGTGGCTATTTTCCTGGTTTAATTCATGCTATAATAATAATTTGTTATTATTGAAAAGAAGAGAAAAAAGAAGAAAAAATAAATTTATTTACATAATTTATATACAAAACTTCCTTTTTTTAAACAAAAAATACTGATACATTTTTGTTCCCTAATTAATTCCATTTATTTTATAATGAATAAATAAAATAAAAAAAGTTTTTATTGTTAACAAATATAATTTTTTTTTTGGTTTTTAAAAGGTTTTATTTAAAACAAAATTTAATTAAAATAAAATAAAATAAAAGAAATAAATAAATATTTAATGGAATAAATAAAATTAATTAAAAGAATGCCTAAATATTTAATTTATTTTCTTTCATTCTTTTTGATCTTCCTTTTTATCATTTTCTTGATTCTTTTCTCCTTTGTCTTCTTTATTATTTGCTTTGGTATAAAACATTTTAACAGATAGATAAATAATACCACCAATAAGGCCAATATTTAAAATTCCCAAAATACCATAAATTGGCAAAAAAAGAAGTAACACAACTCTAAAAATTGAAATTATTAATTAAAATTAATTAATTAATTAAACCTCTTCTTCTTTAGCTTCAACAAATCCAAAAATAATAATTATCAAAAGAAGGAAAATAATTCTAACAGAAAATTGAACAGACATAATGAAAGAATTCTGAAGAAGACTTTTTATTTAATATTTAAAAATAAAAGAGATAAATAAATATTTCTTTTTATAGTATTATTTATTTAATTTAAAAATTAAAATATTATCCTTTTTTATTAATAAAATAAGGCAACTTATTTAAATTATTTATTTATTTATACAAAAATTATTAATATTAAATTATTTATTATATATTACTTGATCATCTCATTTTATTTTAATTTTTATTTTTCCAATTTCTTGTCATTATTTTTACTTTATTTTTTAAAGTAATGTACTATGTATAATATATTTTCTATGCATTTCCAAATTTCCATTAATTTTGTCTTCCAATTCCTTTTTTTTGCCTTTTTTCTTCTAATCGGCTAATGTCTCTAGTAGAGAAGCTCTTTTTCATAAAAATTTTCATTGCCGCTTTTTGCGCTTTTTTTTCTTTTAACCAAAATTGGATTTTCGTGCCAACCACTAAAACCTTAAAAATTATAAAAAATAAAAAAAAAAAGGAAAGTATTAATTCTTAAATATATTCTCTTTTTGTTTGTCATTATTAAATATGTATATATATAAATACACATTTGATTATTATCCCTTAAAACTATTTTTATTTATTTATTTATTTATTTATTAAAAGAAAAAAAAAGAGAGAAATAAATATAAAAAGTTATTTTAAAAAAAGAATGATTCATCTAATTTTAGTATTTAATTTCGCCCACTTTTTAAAACCTTTGTCATATTTTGTTGGCTTAGTTCTCGGATCCCTAAGTATTTAAATAAATAAATAAATTTTCAAAAAAGTTGCAACTTTGTTCATTTATTTATTTTAACAAAAGTTGTTGACATGAAATAAATACCCCAACTTTTACATTTATTTATTTATATATGTATGTGTGTGTGTAAGTGTAATAAATTAAATAAAACAATGATTATTCAGTTAGTGTAAAAAATATTTATTTATTAAAAAATATTTTTATTTAATTTATTATTAATTAAAATATATATTTAGATGAGACAATTAAATTCCTTTTAATTATTCCTAAAATTATTTTCTTCTTCCATTTTTAAATTATTTAAAGAATTTCTATATTTATTTATTTTCTTTTATAGTTTTAAAAATAAATAAAAGTAATCACACACACATAAAGTAGTTAAATAAATGATTGAATGACCTATTTATATAAATATTTTTATTTAAAAATATTTTTATCATAAGAGAGAATAAATAATTTTTTTATAAAAAATACCCACCCAATAAATAAATAAATATTTTTATTTACAACAAATTGCTTATCAGTTTTTTTTCTCTTTTTTCTTTTTTATTTTATTTGTTGGCTTTAAAGTCAATTAATTATTTTTAAAATTTATGTAAATAGATATAAACAGATAGTAGACCTTTTTTTAATTAAAATTATATTTTAATTTAATTAAATATTTAAAAACATGAACCTCTGATTTTTTACAAAAAAGGGAATTAATTAATAATTTTTTTTTGTTTTTTTGCTGTGAAATAGATAAATATATTCTCATATATTAACTAATAAAAAAATGACCATCAAATAAGAGATAAGGAATAATTATTTTAGTAATTCCCCCTCATCCTCCCTTTCCTATTTTTTGCTCAAATAATAATATTAAATAATTTATTTTAGTACTATGTATTTTATGTATGTACATATGTTTTTAATCATTTATTATTTTTAATACTTAAATTATTATTCATTTTTTAATTTTCTATTAATATAAATAAAACATTATGTAATTAAACAAAATATTAGTTTAATTAATCCTGTTAGAATTAATAAATTTATTTTTAATGTTTTGTTGATTTATTCTAACTATTATTGATGTTTTCTTTTAAAAATAAATAATAATAATATTTACTTTTATATAATAATAAATGGCCTAGTAATTTAATATAAATAATTTTTCTTTTCTCTAAACTCTTCCTCCTCCGATGACCATAACATCTCCTTTTTTAATAACCTTCATCAATTGAGTTGAGATATATGCCCAATCCAGTTGATCAAATACCTTTAAGTTGAAAACTTTTTAAAGTAAAAAAATAATTAATTCCTTTATTTATTGACTTTTTCTTAACTAAAAATTAAAGAATTTAGTTAATTGTATAAAGATTCTATATATTGGGTAATATTTATGAAGGGATTCTAAGCGCAATCTTTATTCCCTTTTAACTCCCTAACATCATTGAATAAGAAGGACAAAGAATATAATAAATAAATAAATATCCTTCCTTTAAAAATATAACCTCCTTATATTTATTTTTCTTTATTCCCTTTATACATTTATTTATTCATCCCTTTTCTTCATTCTTTTTTAATTTCCCCCCTTTTTTTTCGTTAGGCAAATCTTCTCAATCCTTTTTCTCTTTATTACATCGTCGATAATTCTCCATCTACCAAATTCCTCCTCCCTCCTCCATTCCCCTTTAAAAACGGAACAGTTTTCTTTTTCTTTATTCTTCCCAACTTTCATTCATTTTTTATATAAAAAAAGAAATAAATAAAAAATAATTCTAAAAAATGCAAGTATTTAAAATTATTGAAGGTGAAATGCTTAAACCAACAAAAGGATTATTAGTACGTAGTTGGGGTGAAGATATTGTTAATTTGGTTCAATTTCCACGAACGCATACTATTGTTGATGCTTCACCATTTTGTTTAAAATTGGAAACTTGGTTGCGTATTACTGGCATTAAATATAAAGTAAGTTTTTTACAATTATCTGTTAGGTATATTTTAAAATTAAAGTATTTACATACATATATTTATTTTTTTTTATTCATAGAATGTCAGTAATGAATTTTCTAAATCATCAGTAAAGGGCCAAGTTCCATTTATTGAACTTAATGGAAGGCAATTTGCAGATAGTAATTTTATTATTGACCATTTACGAGGCCATTTTAAATTGACAATTGATGTGAATTTGAATAACAAAGAAAAGGCTGAATCCCGTTCTCTTACTATTCTTACTGAGGAATCACTCTTCAGGTATTTAAAGTTTATAAATTTCTCTAGTCCTTTATTTTCTACTATTTTCAATAATACTCCCTTATTCATTAATTAATCTTTTTTTTTCTTTAAATAACTTTTAAGTAGCCTATTCTTAATTTCCCCATGCTTTTTTGCTTCAAGTTAGTATTTGTCTAGCCGATCAGTCAAAAGACCGTTTTTCCCTTAATTATATTTAAAGGGGCAATGTTGTGTTTATATATATTAATTTTTATAGATGCTTGGAATTTGATCGTTCTAAGAGTTTTGGATGGTTAGCAACAGAGCAGGGTATTCTTTATGTTATTTAAATTTTAATTAAAAATTATAATTAACAATTTAAGAAAATACATATAAAAATAAATATCAGAAATGATTGTGAGAACTATTAGAGGTACTTATTCACTTGGTATCCCCCTTTTTTTATTTTTCATTTTTTGTCAAAATAGGGATACCAAGTGAATAAGTACCCTATTAGGATGCCTAGGGGTAGGGGATCTTGAAGAAAAATAACTAAATGTACTACAATATTAAGAGAGCATGAACTTTAAGAAGTGTTTAAAATAATCCACTCCGGGTTTAGTGGGAAGTCCTTATGGAGAAATTATAATTTGCGCCAAACTATTTAAATTAATAATATTTTTCTTTAATTTATCAGGAGTTCTTCCTTATATGCAAGGAATTCAAAAATTCTTTTTCCAAAAGATTTTTATTAAGCAATTGGAAAAACGAGTTTGTTTAATTAATTTATTTATTTTATTAAGCAAAACCTTTATAGTTAAAGAGTGTTTTACATGCACAAGGTTATGGACGACATACATCTGAGGAAATTGAAGAAATAGCAAAGAAGGATTTGACAGCCTTATCTACACATCTTGGAGATAAAACTTTTATGTTTGGAGATATTCCTTCAACTGTAATTTTTTTTTAATTTAAGTTTTTATCAAAAAACAATTTTTAGTTTGACGCAACAGCCTTTGGTCATCTTGTTCAATTTACAGATACTCCACTTACTTCCGATAAAATTAAAACCTTTATGGAACAGAATACTCCAAATTTAATTGAATTTGTTAAACGAATTAAGGAACGTTATTGGCCTGATTGGACACAAATTTGTGAAACTCTGGCACTTAACCCAGAGGATTTGATTAAGGCTGAAGAACAGAAAAAAGAGGAAGAAATTAAAGAAAATAAGGCTGAAAATTCTGAAATTACTCCAACTGCCATTGCTTCACCACCAACTACAGACGCTACTAATAATACTGTGCCAACTCAGGCTTGAAAAATACCATCGAAAATTTAAAATAATTTTTTATACATCAAACAATCTTTAAAGCCTTTAATTATTTTTTTTTCTTTACACACATACATTCGATAATCTTTTTTTAAATAAAGTCTTTTTTAAATATTTAATTTTGGCATTTAAATAAATAAATCTGCTTAAAATTCATATATATTTGTTAAACAAATGTTTTTCAATTGAAATATGTATACACATATTTAATGTTTAACTAAAAAATTTTTATCAGAATTTAATTTAAAAAATATCCATTTTCTTTCTTATAATTATCAGAACAAATTATGGAATATATAAGATAGAAGAAAAAAAAGAAAAAAATATATATAATGTATAATCATGGTGGTGGTGTGAAATCCTCCCCTTCCTCTAATTTGTCATTTGGAATATTCTCAACTTCTGTTGTCGTTTCTGTGTTAATTACTTCGCAGCCGTTAACGTTTAAAGGTTCAGCAGAATTATTAATAGCAATTGGTGGGGTAAGAATTTGAAGAGGAAGTTCACTAAGAAAACGATCCAAATCCCGATGTTTATCCAAATCATGATAGCTATCAGCAAAAGTTTTCTTAATCTCCTGGAAAATACGTTCATCATAAATAGAATGAGCAGCATTGCTTAATGTGAAAGGTTCCTCAATACAAATACAATGCCACTGAGAAAGCGTATTGAAGGGAGACTTTAAAAAATAATCTTTTTAAAGGAATTTTTATTTTTATAAACCTGATTCTGCATAGCTTGTGCTCTATCCATTTTGCGTCCCATACGAATACTTATTGCATCAGTTTCAAAACTAAATATATTTAAATTAAAGCATATTAAGACTAAAAAATTACTTAAATTCATAGGCATAATAATGAAGAAATCCAAGAAGTAATTCTCCAAGAGAAAGTCTCTGGTCAAAATTCCAAAGTTGGCTTGGAAGAGGATCCAACGGCTGCGAAACATTGAGCAAACGCACATCAATTTTTTCAGAAAAACGTTTGTGATAAAGCATTTGAAGTGAAGGAAGTACTGCAGGATTAGCTCCACACTGTAGATAATGAATAACCATTAAAACAAGTGAGTAAGAAGTAAATGATGAACGGCTAGCATTGTTTATTCCCCTACGCTTTGCCCATTCTTTAACAACCATTACAATTAAACGGACACGCCAATCGACTTAAAAATGAAATTCTTTTTTAAGGAAAATATAAAGCACTTACAGGCACTATAATAACAGAGTAAATGAGTATTTCTAATTGCCACAGAATTATTAACATTTAAATCAACAACAATATCCGAAAAAGCACCACTACATTTAATTCGAAGAATAGGCACTTTGGCTGGAATTAATTGTTGATCAACAACAAGCATAGTAGTTTTTAAAGTACGCATAACAGAAGAAAGAACCATAACAGCATCACTTTTTTGGTCAATCTATAAATAAAAATATAATTATTTTCAAAAACTCCCTCCTCTTTTTTCCCTTCTTACATCTTTATTTGTAATCATTAAACAAAGATCCAAGTCAGAATGTAAAGTTCCAAACCCATTTAGTGAAGAACCAACAATATATAAACCACATACTTAAATATAAAATTAAAAATAAATACCATTAAATAAAATTACATGGAAAAATTGGTGAAATAGCATAATAAAGCTGATCACGTAAAAGCAGTTTACGATTCAATTGCATCTGGTTTTGCTCTGTATTTTGATGAAAGTCATAAATGCGCTCACTTAACTAAAATAATAATTAAATTTTCTTAAAAATTAGAATAAAAACTTACAACATCCATTCGGGAAATTCCACTGGGACTTATAGGTATTTTAGATGAATAATGCTGAAATTGTTGCTGAAGCATATTATTTCCTTTTTCAGTGTTTTTTGTGCTTCCGCTACTTGAATGCCGAATACGAAGAGCCATCTGGTCATCAGTGTTTAGCGCTGATGAAGAAAAATATGGAATTATCATTTAAAAATAAAAAGAGAGGAAATTTTATTTTTAAAAAATAAAGCGAAATTTTTTGTTTTAAATTATACCTAACTTTGATATATACCCAAACATGTAAAATAATACAACCATCACACCTTTTTAACTTTTCTAAATATTATTAAATAAACATACTTATATCAAATGAGAATCAATAAAAAAAAAGAATTTAATGAAAGGAATTGACACAAAAAAAAAAGAATAATCAAAACGCCAAGTATTTAAAAATAAAAGTTTTAAATACCTAATCTTTAAAGAGGAGAGGCAATATTCACTAATTTCTGGAATTTCTTTAAGGATTTTATTCAAAGATATAATTGAATTAAAATTAATTTTTTAAATATGTATATTTATTTATTTACTTAAATATTTTTTAAATAATGTATTTAAGTAAATAAATTTCAATTTCTCTCCTCTCTTTTATTTTTATTATTTAATAATTTTTCCCTTTATTATTAAAAACCCTCTAAAATCTGTTAGGAACATTTAACGTCTACATATTATATAGAGACACGTTTTTAAAATAAAAAGAAATGTAAAAAGAGTGATTGTTGTATTTCTTTAACATTTATAAAATTTAAGAAAAAAAATAAAATTATTTATTATTTTTTTATTATTATTTTACCCAATTTATTGATCAAATAATATTTAATATATTTACCGAAATTATTTTCTTCATTATTTCCTTCCTCCTCATCATTATCCTCACTAAACCGTCTTGATATTGACAGTCTAAGAACAGCATTTCTAGTAGCTCTGGTCATTCGAACAATTCTTCTATCAAATGTAAGCGGAGAATTTGGAGTACTTGAATTAGCTGATGTTAATGATGATGAACTACTACTACTATTACTTTCTGATTGATTATCATATATTTCAGAATTAATTTCTTCTTCTAAATTTTTTATTGTTAATTGTTCTTCTTTTGTTGGAGTATTTGTACCACTATTTTTTGTTTGTGGTGTTGGGGGAGTAGAAGGTCCATTTTCTGTTTCCCCCGAATACATAGACTCAACACCTGAACTACTACTTGGACAACAACAAGTATCTGGAGGAAGAGGTTCTTCTGTTTCTGATTCACTAGAGAATAAATAATTTGTTGTTGTTGTTGTTAATTTATAATTATTTTCTTCTTCTTCTTTTTCTTCCTCATCTTCTTCCTCTTCTTCTTCTACTGGTAAAAATGCTTCTTTTTCTTTCTCAAAAATACTTTTAATATCTAAAAGTCCCAATAAAAGTATTTGTCTTGTCCAACTAACATTAGGAGCAATTGAAAGTAAAGTTCTTTCAACTGGAATTGGACAAATAGGAATTACTAATGGAATTGGTGTTACACGACGATCCTTAAAAAACAAATAGCTTGTAATTTATTTTTAAAAAATCGTAGATTTGTTTAAATATATTAGAACATATATTGACAATGGAGAGACTAGTTATTTAGAAAAAGGTTTATATTTTGTTAATTCTCGAGATTAATAAAAATTGTTATTTTCGATTTCTACATACATTCTTATTCTTTTTTTATTTAATTTATATAATAATGTTAGTTTTATAGATGAGAGTTTTATTCCGAAAAGTAAGACAGTCAATTATGATTCAAGTGAAAATTCGTCTCAAGAAAAGAAGTCTAGCTGATAATATTGAAATTGAAGATATTAAAAGGGAAGAAGGAAGAAAGTGTTTCTCAAAAAGATTATTTAGTGTATGGAACATTTTAAATTCCATGATTGAATTGTTTAAACTTTTAATTGTTTTTTAAAATAAAATTATTACGTCTCCAAAAAAGTGCCAATTTGGTAATTTTCTAAAAAGTGGATTATCAAAAAGAAGTCTACGATGATTATTTATTAATTGATTACGATTATTTTTTGTTGTTGTTATTTTTCCTTCTTCTTCTTCTTCTTTTATATTAAAAGAATTAATATTATTATTTAATTGTACAAGAGTAAAACTAATCTTTTGTTCATTTAAATTATTTAATTGTTTTTGTTGTTGTCCTATAAAGGATTTATGGCCACCTAAAGGTAAAAAAGAAGGAACTAAACTTGAATTTTTATAAAATGATGTTGTTGTTGTTAATCCTTCTTTTAATGACCATTCTTTCCTTTTTGATGTTGTAATTGTAGAAGGTAATTCAAAAATAACAAATTGTGGTTGTTCAGGCAGTGGTGATTCTTCGTTTGCTATTTCTGTTGCTGAAGGTTGAAAAGAAGAAATTTCTTCTGTTATCATTTTTTAATTTAAGTCTTTTACTATTTATTTAAAAATAAAAGAATTTGTAGTTTTAAAGTTTGATATCCTTAAATGTTCTCCTTCTCCTCTTCCTTGTTCTTTTTTAATTATTTTATAATTCTGATTAGGACAACAAAAAAAGTTTTTTGATTTTTGTCTTTTAATTTCTTTTCTTTTTGTTTTTTTAGTGGTCAATATATTTAATGTTAAAGGCTGAATCATTCGCCGTTAAACAAAAAAATAAATAAATAATATATATTTAATTAAATAGGTAAATTATTTGTAGTAAAGGAAATAATTAATTAATTAATTGTAGAAAAATAAAAGAAATAAAAATAAATTCAAAATTACTTCTTCTGCAAATAAGAAAATTAATAAAGTTATTTAGTATGTAGAACTGATCTTTTACGTATAAAAATAATTAATTTTTAATTTATAGAGGTTTAGGTCCGATTTCCGCCAATAAATTAGAAGAAAAGTATTTGGAGAGTATTGATAATAATTTGTAAAAAGGGACCTTTTTTAGCGATTTTAGCTGAAATAAATCGTTTTATATTATTAAACGATATAAAGGTTAAAAATGATTGGCGTTTCAAAGGAAAGAAAGAGAGAGAGAGAAAGAGAAGAATGGAAGCGCATTAATAAATATATAAAAAGTTTTAAAGATAAATATGAAGGAATATCGAGAATTATTAAATAAAAATATTTTAAAAAAAAGGAAGAAAGAAAAATAAATAAAATTGATTTTAATAAAAGATGAATAAATAAATATATATATTAATGGAATAAATAAAATATATTATAAATATTAAAAAATACATTTTTATTGGCCAAGTAATTTTAATAAAAAAAAAAATTAGGAATTGTTTGGAAGCAATAAATGAAAAGACAAAATTTTTAAGGGAATTTTGGTAAAAAAGGTGTGGTATTTTAATGGTGTGACTATACAAAAAAAAAAGCTTGTAAATGTATACACAGCTATTCTTTTTTCTCGAATAGATATTAAAAAATAAACAAAAAAAGGCGGTGGCGCAAAAAATAAAAAAATATTTTAGTGGGGAGAAGGAGGGAATATTTTCTTTTTTTTTTATTTTTATTAGAACGTTTAAAGGAATAGAGAGAAGGGAATTAAATGATGTTTATTGTAGTTTATTTAAATATTTTAAAGGATTGTTTGGGACAATATATAAAGCCAACAACAAAACATCATCAGTTGGGTAAACGTACAACAAAAATAAAATAAAAATGGGGGAAAAATAAATAAATAGAAGAGAAGGGAAATTTTCTAGTAAAATAAAGAATTCTTTCTCTACACTATTAAAATAATAAAAAAGGTAGACAGACGCCAACACTGATTTTATCGTAAATTTAAAAAAGAAATAGAGAAGAAATTAAAATAAATATAAGGACAATAATTTTAATTTTAATTAAATTAAATAAATAAATTGAAAGCACTTTTGGACTATAGCCAATTAATTTTTATTAGACAAATAAAATATTTTGTCTAGATAGTACATTTATATTTATTTATTAAAAAAGAAGAAAAGAATTTCTTTAATATCCAAGAATAAATAAAATTTAAATTAATTTTTAATTAAAAAATAAATAAATAAATTCAATAATTTCACCCTTTTTTTAGACTTTCATTTTTATTTTTCTCAGGGTCATTTTAAAATATCCCTAAAAGAGAGTATTACTGCGCGTGGAGGCTTTTGTGTATATATATGTGTTGTAATCTTTGTTCGTGTCACATTTATAAAGAAAATGAACACTGTCAAAAGGGAAAATAAAAAAAGAAATTATTTTTAGGTATTTAAAGGTATTTTCTCCCATTAATTTTTTATATATAAAAAAAGATTTTTTAAAGATAACCTTGAATTAATGAGGAAAAAATAGAAAAGAATTGATTAAAACTAAATTAATTAAAGAATATATTAATTAATTAATTTATTTTAATAATATAGAGAATTAAATAAATATTTATTTATTTAAGAAGAAAAAAAATAATTAAATAAAATATATATTTTTTTAAATCATCAAAGAAAAAAAACAATTACATATGTGACGAAAATGTTATTTTTTTGGACAAAAAATGTGCAAAATAAAATAGGTAAAATATATAAAAAAAAAGAGAAAGAAAACAGTTGGTATAAAATTCATGCTTTTTAAAAAATAAAAAATAATATTATTTGTATAAAATAATTAATTAAATAATTAATTAAATTATTTATTTATTTATTTATAAATATATGTACATATTATGTATTACTATTTAAGTATTGTATTTCGAAATAAAAGAAAAGAAAAAGAATATATTTTATGCTAAATAAAAAATAAATAAATAAATATATTTCTCTTACTATGTATAAAGAAGAGAAAATAAATTTATATAAAATAAATATTAATACACAAAACACAAAAAATATTTATTTAATTTTTAAAAATTAATTATTTAATAATTATTTAAATATAATTTTTAGTCTTTATTAATTGTTTTAAATATTTGGACCAATATATTTTTGTTTAATAAAAAGTAATATATATTTAACGAATAAATTGACATTAAAATATAACTACTACTACTACTAACTATTTAATAAAAATTAAAAAAAAAACTTTAATAAAATTCTTTTAATTTATTTTCTTTTATCAGAATATATGTAAGTATTAGTAAGAATATTTAAAGAAAAAAAAGAAACATTTTAAAAATAAATATTAATTTACCATTTTTTTATTAATTTAAAATTAAAAAAAATTAAAATTAAATTAAATTAAAATAAAATAAAAAAATTTCGCTTTATTTTTTAATTAATTTAAATTTAATTTAAATTTTACCTTTAATTTGTTGTTGTTGTTGTGGTAATTCATTAATTGTTGTAGTTGTTGTTATATCATTTTCTAAACAACAACAATTAAAACAATAACATGAAGAAGAACAAAAACAATAACAATTATTGCTGCATTGATAAAAATAATTATTAAATAAATTAATATTTGGAGGAGGAAAGGGAGGTGATGGTGGATAACCAAGATGTTGATGAGGAATATTTTTAATAAATTTAGTTTCTAAATTAATTAATTAAATAAAAGGAAATTAATTAATTATTAAATACCTTCACTTGGAGGTGGAATCTAAATTAAATAAAAATTAAATTAAATTATTCTTTATTTAATTATTTTAATAATTAATAATTAAATGAATACCAATCCAAGACGTGCAGAAAGAGCAGCCAATTGTTGGTCATATATTTGACGAAAAAAACTTCGTTGTTGTAAAAAGAATTCTTTTAATTCTGGATTAGATAAATCTAATACAAAAACTTGATCTTTAAATTCTTCTTCTTCTTCTTCTTCATTATTTATTTGATTATTAACCTTTAATAAAGAATTATTTTCTTCATTTTTTTCTTTATCTTTTTTTAAATAAATTTCTGTTTCAGAAGAAGAATAAAAATTAATATTTGAATTATTTGTTGATTTAATACTCAAATGACCACTACTACTACCAATACCACTTGAGGATATTGAAGAAGAAGAAGAAGAAGAAAAAGAAAATAAAGATAACATTGATGGACTATTTGTTGTAATAAAGTTTTTATTTTCATTTCTTTTTTGTTGTTGTTGTTGATTATTTAAATTATAATTATTACGTCGTTTACGCCAACGTTGAGGCTTTTTTTCATTATTATTTATTAATTTCTTTTTTTGAAATATTATTTCTTCTTTTTCTTTTTTATTTTTAATAAAATCTTTTTGTTGTTTTTTAGAAAAAGAAGAAAAAAATAAAGAAGAAGATGAAGAAGAAGATGATGAAGATGAAGAAGATAATGGACGAGAAGAAGATAATTTAAAATTAGAAGAATAATTATTAGAAGGAATGGAAGGATTAGAAGAAGGAGAAGAAGAAGGAATAATAATTGTTTTTGTTGTTTTATTTAATTGTTGTTTTTTAAATGAATTCATTTTCTTAAAATTAATATTTATTTTATTTAAAATAATATGAAATATGTATTTAGATGTAATAAATAAAGGATAAAAAAATAAAATATTAAGAAATATTTATTTTATATTACTAATTATTATTAATATTATTTTCTTTTCTTTAATAAAAAAATATTTTTTATTTAATTTTCTCAAATATTTTAAATAAATTAAAATTAAAATATTTTGATATATTTTAACAAAAAATAATTATTTTAATAAAATCAAAGAAAAAGGAAAATCCTTCTAAAATAATATATTTTTATTTGATTGTTGGTCTTTTAACCAACGAAGCAAAATTTTTTATTTAAATTTTAATGTTAAAACTTTCTTTTTTTTTAAAGATATGATGTAATTTTATTTTAAAAATTATTAATTCATTAAATTTAAATATTTTTAAAATTTTAGGAATTAATTAATTAATTAAAATTAATTTTAAATATTTTATAAATGAACTAAAAATTAAAAAAAAAACAAAATAAATAAATATATTTAGTAAATACGTGGACAAATAATTTAAAAAAAAGCAACTGGTTCAATAAAAATATATTTATTTATTTATTTCATTTCTTTTTTTTTAAATTATTAAAGTCCTTTCATTTTTTTAAATAAATAAATAAAAGGGCAAATTATTTAAAATGAAGAAATAAATTAATTTTTAAAAAAATTAATAAATTAACTCTATCACCACTTTTAGAAAAATATTAAAAGAAAAATAAAGTATTTTTCATTTAAGAGAAAAAACTTTTAAAAATAATTTTTAATAAATTAATTAATTTAAATAAAAGAAAATAAATTAAAAGAAAAGAAAGAGAATAAATATATTTAATTTAATTATTTAATCCCATTCGCTGAATTAATTAAATTAAATAAAGAAAAGAGAAGGCACTTTTGCTTGTTTTGTTTATTAATTATGAAAAAATTAATAAAAAATTAAATTTAAAAAATAAATGAAAGAAATAGAGAGAAAAAAAAGAATTAAGAAAAAAAGAAAAAATAAAGAAATTGATTGAATTAATCAATTAATCATAAATAAATAAATTAAATAAATAAATAAATTAATTAAATAAATAAATAAATAAATAAATAAATTAATTAAATAAATAATTAAATATTTATTTTATTAACGAAAGAATATTTAAAAAATCAGAACAATTTAAAAATAATTATTTTTCTTAAATATAAATTTTATTTAATAATTTAATTTGAATATTTAAATAAAAATTAAATAAATTAAAATTTAAATAAATATTTATTTAATTTCGAAAATTAATTATTTTTTAAAATAATTTTGAAATTAAAATAATAAAAAGTGCATTTATTTATTATGAAAGTTTAATAATAATAAAAATGTACTTTTATTTATTAAATTATTAAAGGAAATTAATTTATTAAATTAAAAAGAAAATAAATAAATAAATAAATTAATTAATTAATTTTATTTTTTAAAGAATATTTCTATTTTTTTATAAATTTTAAGCAAAAAATTATTTTTTTATAAAAAGAAAGAAAGGAAAAAAAGAGAAGAAGTTCTTTATATATTTTCTTTTATTTATTTAATATTTATTTTCTTTCTAATTTCTTATTTTAAAAGAGTTTTTCTTTAAAAATAATTTTAAAAATAAATTTCGATTTTTTTCTTTTTTTCTTTCATTTTTTTGTTGTAAAAATAAGTAAATTAATTTATTAAAATTATTAAAAATGGGCCGATTCATTAAAAAATAAA
The DNA here is from genome assembly GCA_018905775.1 of Meloidogyne exigua. Classification (NCBI taxonomy): domain Eukaryota; kingdom Metazoa; phylum Nematoda; class Chromadorea; order Rhabditida; family Meloidogynidae; genus Meloidogyne; species Meloidogyne exigua. The sequence continues at coordinate 647,115 of JAGUQR010000009.1, read as the reverse complement.
ATTTTGTTCCTTTTTTTGTTATAATCATTCGATTAAAAATTAAAAGAAAAAAAAAATATTTTTAAATTAATTTTTAATTAAATAAATAATTAATTAAAAATAAATAAATGTCTAAATCTGTCAATTTATTTTTATTATCAATCTCTTTTTCTTCTTTAATTTTATCTAAAAAAATTTATTTTCTCATATTTCAATCATTTTAGATTTATTTAAAAATTAACGGCTGTTTTAATTTTAAAATATTTATTTATTTAGGTAATAATTATTTAATTAAAATAAATAATTAAAAATTAAAAGAATAAAATTTTAAATAAAATAATAATTTACTTTTGCCTTTAATAAATAAATAAATATTTATTTATTTATTTAATTAAAATATTTAAAACTTGTTTTTTATTGGAAAAAAAGCTTATATTATTTTTTATTTTTTAATTGTCATTTTGCGGCTATTAAAAGAAATAAAAAAAATTTCTTTGCGCAAACGCCAAACCACATAAAAAATAAACAAAAATATTTATTTATTTTTAATTAATTAAATAAATAAAATAAAATCTTTTTTTTTTAATTTAAATATAATTTAATAGTAAATAAAATTTGAATCAGATTTTTTATTTTTAAATAATTTTGTTAAGAACAAAAAATAATTTTTCAAAAATTCAAAGCTTTTAAAAAAAAATAAAAATTTTTATAAATTATATTTGTTGTTTATTGATATAAAGAAAAGAGAGAAAAAGAGAAAAAGAGAGAAAAATACATTAATGTATATAAATAAAATTATGTAAATTCTTTAAAGTTTTTTATTAATTTTGTCTAATACTAAATACTACTACACTATTTACACAAATAAATAAAATAAAATAAATATTTAATTTTTTTTAAATATTTTTTTAAAAAATAAATAAATTGTGTACTCAACTAGAGTAAAAGAAGAAAATGTTTAAAATAAGAACAATTATAGAAAGAGAAAAAGTAATAGACAGTATAGAATTATTGTGTAAATGTTATATATTTACACAAGTAAATAATAAACAGACAAAAACAATAAGGTTTTAATAGGGTAAGAATTATTAAATTCTGCCCTTATTTTTAAATCTATTGGATGTCCTTTTAACTCATTATGCAAAATAAATTCTTTATAAAATAAAGTAACCTAAAATTTCCTTTTTTCTCTGTCATGGTTTGAAAAATTTTAATTAAAAAAAAACTTTGGATAATTGAGTATATCTAAAACCTAAACATTAGACTCAAATTGACACAAATAAAATAAATCCCTACACTGTCTAATTTCGGATAATCTGACGCGAAAACAACCTTGAATTTCTTTTTTGTGTTTTCCTTGTTCTTACATTCCTTTTATTTTCATACTTTCCAGAGAATTTAGGTTGAATACGGCCAATTTTTTTTGGCGGATTATCGAAGCGGCAAATTCTCGAGTACCGTAAATTTTAATGTATTTATACGGTAACCATAATTATTTGGTATTTTGAAATATTCCAATAAAATATTTACCATTTCAATCTCTTTAATTCTCCTTATTTACGTACTATTTCTCTTTATTGATTAATTTGCATTGTACTAATGGAAAATCTGACTCCATTTACACGGTTCAACAAAGCTTTCGGTATCAATATTCTTTTTAATTCTTTGTTTTTATTAACAGCACATTAATTTTCTTATTTAAATTTTATAAGCTGGAGTTATTCCAACAAATTTTTAAACGAATTTCTAATATGGACAATGGCTATGTGGATGTTACAAGCATGGGAGATTCTGAAATAAATGGAACTGAAGATCGTAAACAGCCGACAATGATCAAAAAGATTATTATGGACAAGATTCGAGATGAGCGAATAAATGAGGATACTGGAGAACGTGAGTATTTGATCAAATGGAAGCCAGTGGAATCTTGGGAGAGAGCGGTAGAAGTTGAGATGTTCAATGAATTCGTTCAATCATATAAGGTTATTTCTTTAAATTCAAAATTGGAAGTTGGGCAGAATTATATTTTCAAATTTAATTTTTTTTTAAATTAAGACACGCAAGGAGAAGGCTTCTAAATATATCGAAGAATATGAACATGAAGACGATGAAGTTGAGTCAGTGAACGATGTTGAATCAAATGATAAGGAGTCTGACAATCGCAGACATTCCGGACGTAAACGTGTGCGTACAAACAGATTTGGTTGATTTCTTTTTAAAAATAGCTAAAAATAAGAATATTTTTTAGTCGTGCAAAGTTCGAATAACAAATCTTTACGCCGTAAATCTTCAGCAAGAAAAAGTGGAACTTTTAAGGATATGTCTGGGATGGAGGATTCTGATGCTGATGCTGAATATAAAGTAGAAAAAATACTCGACAGAAAGGCAACAAAGAAAGGGGAGAAATTTTTGGTTTCTTTTCCTTATTTGAGAAAAATCTATTTATCTAAATTTTAGATCAAATGGAAAGGATTCGGTCCGGAATGGAGTAATTAATTATTTTTAATTAAGAACATTTTTACTTTTATTAGATACCTGGGAGCCTAAGAAGAATCTTGCTCATCTTGACATTTTTAAAAGATATCAAGATCAATTTGATAAAAGAGAAACTGAGGGAGAAGAGGACAGTGATAGTGACACTGAATATGTTGCTGAGAAAGTCTTGGATCGAAGAGTAGGAAAGGATGGAGAAGTCGAATATTACATTAAATGGGAAGGATATGATGATACTCGGTTAATTTAAAAATTTTTATTTTAAAATCCTCTGTAATTTATTTAAGCAATTCTTGGGAACCGAAAACCGGTGTTGGACATCTCAAGACGATTAAGGATTATGATGCTTTAAATCCGACACCTATTAAATCTACTAATGTTGGTAAAACACGTAAACGTAAGGGTCAGGTATTTAAATTAGCCTCTAAAGATTTGAAAAAATAAAATTGTAGGATTCGATTGACAATACTCCATCAACATCAAGAGTTGATAATAAGAATAATTCGACAAAGAAACGTAAGAAGCGTCGTCGACTTTATTAATTTCATATTTGAGAGATTCTCTTATTATTTACTCGTTTAAACAACAAAATATATTCCTCTTTACTACTACAAATGATTTTTTATCCCAACAATTTCTTTTACTCGATTTATTTGAAGTAAAAAAATAAATACTTTTGGAAATAAAAATACTTATTTTTTGAATATAAATATATTACTTGCGGCATAAATAAATGAAAACTTAAAAAAATATTTTTTTTTAATTAATTAGTTTATCCAGAACATTATTTATTTTAAAAGGGACTTTTGATTAATTAGTCTCCTTTATAAATATATAGTAGTGTCAACCTTCAACTCTATAAAATTTTCTTAATTTTATAAAAACTGCCTGATAGATTTTGAAAAACAAAAAATTAGTAGAAGAAAAAAACTATCATTTGACTAACATTTGGAAAACAAATTCCTTTGGGAAAGAACTTACATTGAGGCAAACACTTAACTGTTCTTTTCCCTAAGGATTTAAAATAAAATTTAAGAATTCCATTCTCATAGGAATGGTACATATTTATTCTTTTTTTTCTATAGTTAGTCGTCCCTTTAAAATAATTTTCATTAAAAGGTTCTTAATGGAACAAAATTTTTGATCAAAATAATAAAAATAATATTTTTCTAATATTTTTGAATTATTTTTAATAAATAATGGAAAACAATAATTGTATTAAAGAAAATTTATTTGATGTAAAATTAGAAACAGAAGAAAATTTAAATGAAAATAATAATATTACAATAATAAATAATTCTTCTCTTCAACCTTCTTCTTTTTTATGCCAACAATGTAATTTAGAAGTAAATACTTTTGTTGATTTTATAAGTAAATAATATAATTAATTAATTAATATTTATTTTCTTTTATTAGAACATATGAGAAATATTCATTTATTTAAAGAAAATGAAGAAAAGAAATTTAATTCAAATAATTCTTGTCAAATTTGTGGTTTAAAAACAAATGTAAATAATTATACATTTTTAGTTTAAAATAAAGAATATTTTAAGAAACATAAAGAACATTTAACTGAACATTTAATTAATATAGAAACAACTTGGAAATGTGAAAAATGTAAACCAAATAAATATTTTTTAAATATTTGGGCAATTAAAGAACATTTATTTCTTTATCATACACAAACAATATTTAGATGTTTATTTTGTTTTCAAGTTTTTACTGAACACTATTTATTAATAGTTGGTTATTTATAGTATTTATTTAATTATTAATTTATAGGAACATTTAATTATTCATTCTATTAAAAATCAGTATTTTGAATGTATTTCTTGTAAATTAAAATTTAAAGAATATTCTTCTTTTGAAGAACATTTAGAACAATTTCATTTAACAATAGAACAACAAGAAGAAGAAATTGGGAATAAAACAAATATTATTTCAAAACAACAAAAAAGAGTAATTTTCAAAAAAGTTTTAAATAAAATTATTTTTTATAGAAAATTAACGAAGAAGAATATTCTGATAAACATTTAATAAACTCTTCAGAAGAATTTTTAATTTCTTTGAGTCAAAATTATAATTTAAACAACAATCAATGTTTTAATGACAATAATAATTTATTATTTACACAGAATTTAGATGAAAATAAAAGTTCTGTTTCTTCTGAAATATTATCAGTTAATAGTAGTAAAAATTAAATAATTATAAAAATATTTAATTTCTTTATATTAAAGAAAACAGAAAATTGTCAAATTGTGAATCCTCTATAAATGAAAGGAGAAAATTTAAAAGAAAATATTTTCAAATCGAAAAAACTTTTAAATGTAGAATATGTGATTCCCAATTTTTAAGGTTAGTTTTTAAACACCTTAATATTAAATAATTATTTTAGTCAAGAACAATTGTATTTACATAATCAAGAACATTTAAAACAATTAAATGATAAAACTATAAACTAAATTTAAAAAAATTGTTTAATATTTTTTCTTCATTTTTTATTATTATTTAATAAAATATATTTTCTTATATTCCTAAAAACTGGATTTGAAACTAATTCAGTTGGAGCTTCCTTCCCTCCTATTTTAAATAATTATTTAAAAATTTTTTTTGTTAAATAAAACCTGTTAAGTAATAATAAAGATCCCATTCCATGTAATTTCCATTTATAATAGCATCATAATTATTTAAATCATCATTGCTCATTTCTGACAAATTTTTTTCAGCAAATCCTCTTTAAAAAATTTAAAATTATTTAATTTTCAAAATTAACCCTATAAGAATATCATTTTCAAGAATTCCTCTCTTTTTGCTTTGGTAAAATAATCTTGATCGTAAACATTCAATTGAATTCTTACTGACAAAATTTTTATAAAATATTAAATTTAAACAATTAACACGATGTAAAAATAACATTATCCTTACATAAAATAATTTAATTAAAAAAAATTATTTAAATAAAAATTTAATTGTCAATAAAACATTTAATTTATATAATTAATTAATTAATAGTAGAAATGCCAATTTATATTGAGCAAAAAAGAAGGAAGAAAATAATTTTTAATTAAATAAAATCAACGACAAAGTAGTGGAAGATAAACACAAAAAACTGTAGTGGCCATAAAAAAGAAAAAAATAATGCAAAAAACAATGCAAATAGCTAATGCAATTTTTAACTAAAAATTTTATTTAATTTAATTAAAACTAAAAAAATTAAAATAACCTTAATATTCCTTCTCTTCCCTGCCTCTGCTCCCTTTACATTGTCCAACGCCTTAAATGCAAGTTCCTTTGCATAAACAACATTTGTTTCAATATGGTCAGCCATTTCCCCCTTTCAAAATAAAATTATTAAAAATTTTTAAATGTCAAAAAAAAAAAAAGAACCTGACTTTCTACAAGCATTGCCAAATCTAACTTAAAAATAAAAATTTAATTTTAAAAATTTAATTGCCTTGAAACATTTCATGTAATTCTCTAATTGATCCCTCCAATCGAATAATATCCTCATGACGAGATTTTACTTCTTCAAACAATAATCTTTTATCCTTTTCTGCTGTCATAATAGAAACTGTATTAAATAAATTTCCTCCTTCAATTGCTCCGTCCATTTCTTCTTCAGACATATGAAGACCAGCTTTAAAATATTTTATTTTATTTAATAGAAAACCCTACAAATTTTTAAATAATTTTTAATCCTTGATCTACATTTTTCTTTATAATCCATTTGTTCCTTGTGAAATTCTCCAGTTAATCTTAAAATTCCCTGACGTAAAGTCATTTCCTAAATTTTTAGTTTTATTAAAGAAGACAAAATATATTTACTTGATTCCTTCTAATCATTAAATTGGCCATCGTAGTATTTGATGATGAACTCATCATTCGGTCATTATCTGATTGGATTCCTTTAATTTTAACAAATTAATTTTTTTTATTTATAATTTAAATACTTTTGACAATATTCCAAACATCACGTGACAAACCAACAAAATTCTCAACTTTAATATTAAATTCTGTTGTGAGCCCTATACTTTTAAAATAGAATATTAAAATAAAAATTAATAGAAAATACTTGAATGTGCCCCTGGTTCATTCAAAATTCTGCAATGTAATTCTCTAATTGTTTTTAAGCAATTAATCATTTCATCCATCTTTCGTCTTATATCTTGAGTCAATTCTAGAAACTGAATTCATTGTCTTTGACAAATTAAAAAATAAAATTATAGACAAACCGATTCAATATCATTCTCTGAATTTAACTTTAAAAAGGAAACAGTCTCATCATTTGCTGAACCATTTTGAAGAAATGAATTGTTTAAAGAATTTGTTGCTATCTGATTTTTATTTGCAATATTTCTGCTCAGCCCAGCCATCCGCTAAAATTTACAATTCATTAGAATTCTAAAACGACTTAAAAATTCAAATATAACCTGAAATTCTATTAGCCGATCTTTAACCATTTAGAACAGTCAATCAAAATATTTCTTAAATGTAAATTTACTTAAATAATATTAAGAAAAAGTTCAAAATAAAATGTAAAGATAAGCATAAGATCTAATGAAAATAACCTTTCCAAAAATTTATTTTCTGATGAAAAAAAGATACAAAAATAATTAAAATTAAAAAAACGTAGATTACACATCAAATAAAAATTAAATCATGCCACAATTTTTTTTCCTTTTTTTTTTATTTTCCAATTTATTATTTTAAGATGCATGCATTTTAAGTCTTTTCCAACGTTCTTCGAGTGAATCATCTCTCCGATTTTTATTTGCTGAAGAAGTCGAAGGACTACCAGTAAAGCCAGATGGAACTTCTGGCAAATCAGAGAGATCCAAAACTCGTTTACCCACACGAACTCTGTTTCCATTCTCTACTGCAACAGTTACTGGATGTGGAGTAACAGATGTTGTTTCCTCAGAACTTAACTTTTCTGCCTCATCCTCACGTATTAATTCATTTAATTCACTTTCCAATTCATCATCAGGAACATCAGTTGATGACATAGAACGTAGTCCATCACGCATTGCCAACTCCATATCTCTATAATCTTGCATTGTTTCCAAAAGATTGTCCATTGTTGTATCAACCTTTAAACAGAATAATTAAGAAATAAAAAAAAACCCGAAACCTTTTCTGGGGTCAATCCTTGACGATTTAATGTCTCCTTAACAGACACAGAGCAAGTCTTTAAAACATCAATCATATCCTTTTTATGTTTCGAATCAGTTAATTGTTGGAAAACGCTTTGAAGACGTTGATATTGAATATCCTTATCTTGAATATCTTTACGTAACAAAGCAACCTTCCTCATTATATTTAATGCCCCTTTCTTATCTTGTCTATTCATTGCCGCTTTTGCCTCTGACTTCATCCTTAAAAAAATAATTAGAAATCTAAAGAAAACATTTTACATTTGTTCACGATTTTCCAATTTAACTATAGCTGCATCTAGCCTACCCATTGTCTGTTTTAGATCATGCATAGCAGCATCATTTTCAGAAAAACGAGCCGGTCCTTTCGATCTTTGATCCTAAATAAAAATATCTATAAAATTAAAGATCAAAAAAAGAAATGAATATGAGGCATGAAATTTAAAAAGAAGCACAAGATAGAAAGAGATACAAGAATTAAAAAATATCATATCTATTAAATAAAATCTTTAAATTATTCATAATTTAAAAATAAACCAACTTGCCTTAAATTTCAATACTTTTTCTCCATCCTTAGAACTTCCAATGCTAACTTCGCCCATACTAACTAGTTCAATAATTACAAGTTCAAAACAAGCTTTATCAATCAGATGTGAAGAATTTTCCTGAAGTTCATTGTATCCAACAATATCAGGACAATCAGCTAACATTTCATAGTGATTTCGATAATAACGTAGTAATTCTTTAGATAACTCCTAAATTTAAACTAAAAAACATTCTTAACGAAATAAACCTTTAAGGCAGGAATATGAACTAATTGATAAGAATTTTGCTTATTTGAAGTATTTCCACTAACAAAACCTTGTAGCCAAGAAGTTGGATTAATTAATTTAGCTCCCCATTGTAACCAACTTTGATTATCCTTTTCAAAATCTTCTCTTGTCACAACATCTCCAGAACTTAATATTATTCTAGTATTAAAAATTAATTATAAAAACCTTTGTAATTCAGAAATAACTGTTGGCAACGGACTTGGTAATTGCGAACCACGTTTAAATTTTAATTTGAGCTCATCCTGGGTGAAAATACAACTTTTTTGGTGTCGACAATAGTCAAATATCGTAGATTTCCAGAAAGAAACGACACGGTCTAAATTTAATTTTTATTGCATTGTTTAGTCATTTAAAAATTTAATTATGAAAGAACCCAAATTTAAAATAAATTACCATAATTTGTAGGATTAACATATCTCGCCTAAAATAGAATAAAGCACAAATTAAACAGTAAAAAATAACCTTTAAGTAGGACATTAATCCACTCATCTCTACATCATTGTCCCAATTTTCAGGTAAATACGAAGGCCTTGAGGCAACAATTCTGGAATTTGCACTCATTTTTATCAGCAAAATATTTTATTTATTAAAAAGCTCTAAATTAAAAATATTTAAATAAGATATAGAAAGGATAGTCATAGACTTTAGTTACAAAATCGGCGGAAAACCTCAAATTTTGAATCACAAATATATTTTTAAAGTATTTAACATTTAAAAACGATAAAGATAAAATTGAGCTTTTAATAAAATAAACCTCCGTAAATTATGATTAATTTTAATTAAAATATATATCATTATAATCAAATACTCTATTCAACAGATAAGAAATCATTTCTTCTCTGGTTCAGGTGCTAAAATAAAACATTGAAAGATGAAAGGTTTGAAATTTACCCTTTTTAAAGTCTTCCCATGTCATTTTTGAATGTTCAAAGCCTGTTCTCAAGACATTAATTGTTTCATTAGGATAACAGAATGCAGTCATTGTAAGCAGACCACCAAAAGAATAAAAATATTTTTTGGTCAAACCTCTCTTCCTTCCAAAAATATATCCGGCCATTCCACCTAAAGTTATGGCTGCTAGCTTTGGAAATAGATCATTCTCTTTATGGATAAAATTTTCAGTAACTAGAAAACAAAAGAAAATAAAATTTGTATCAACTTAAATTACCACTAGCAACTTCCTTCACTGGTTCCAAAGATTTTGAGAATGTATTCAAGTTAATCTTAAATTTTTTTTACTAATTTTGAAAGGATAGTAATTAAGTAACAAAGTTAAAATACTTGAGGAAGTCCAAAAAAATTATTTGTAGCATGACGAAGTTGCCGAAAATATTCTTCACCAAAAACTGGTCTGCGTTGAGTCGAAAAAGAATCATCGTCCCTAACCGGTTTGGCTGTAGTATAAATAGGCAGCTTAACTAGAATTGGTACTAAAACATTAAATAAGAATAAACCTCTTGTATGGTTAAACTGTTGATATTCTCTGATTGTGAGTTCATCTTTCAGTTGAAAATAAAAAAATTAAAAAAAATTAAAAATATATAATTAAAGCAAATAATTAACACATACAAAAAATGGTTTTTTTTTTATTTAGATTTATAGTAAAAATGATAAAATGAAAAATATCAAGAGAATGAAGAACAATGTTTCGGCCTTTGATTCTCTTTCTGTAGCTTCAAATTAATAAAAGTTTCAGAGGCGATTTTTTGCAACTTAGGTGTTTGAGATTCTTGTGGTAAATTTGAATGAGATTGTGTTGGACTCAACTGAAGATAACAAAATGGATTTAATGTTTAATTAAATAAAAAAAACATGAGTTTGATGAGAGTCAAAATCATCCATAGTAGCCAGAACAAACTCGGCCAATAAATCCATATTTTCATCAATTGCAATAATCAACGGCCTACCAGGTCTGTCAAAATGCAAACTAAGGGTAAACCCACAAATATTTCCAAAATGAAGAATTGATCGAAGTTCTCTTAAACTTATAACAATTCTTGTGTTTAAATGAACATGAAAGAGCTCAAAGTGCTCCACAGGGATTGTTACATCAGTTTTTCGACTAAAATTAAATTAAATATAGAGTCCAAAATAAATAATTAATCACAGTCTGTTTAGATCTTCGCGGACGATATAACGATGAGCCGTTAACTGAGTGGAAGAGGCAACAAGTTTAATCTGAAAAAAAATATTCAAAAATTTTTTTGAATTAAGAAACCTCTTTGCAATCAAACCCAGCAAAAAGATTCAAAAGAACTTTTGCTTGTGTGGCTAATTTATTTTTTAACCGTTGCCTTTCTGTAAAAATATTGTCACAAATTGTTGAGTGCTCTCTCATTGGCAAAAGATAAGCGCGGCGGATTTGTGTACTCTCGTGATCTATGTGTATAATTGCAAAATCAGAAGATGGATCAAGCTCCAACTGACAGGATGCAAATGAAGGTAAATGAACATTTTTAGTACCAATGTCCCTAAAGATATGCAGAGCACTTCTCGTTAATATTCGGCAATAAACATCTCCACCTAAGTTGTGAACGGCATTATCGGGTGTTTCAAAACGGGAAAAAAAATTTGACGATAAAGTAATTTTTGCAAAAGCAGATTTTGTAGAATTAAACGCTGTCAAAATAAGACTATCAGCTAATGGTTGTAACAAAATTTGATCACTAATTTTTGAAAGAACATTTATTGCCTCAGCAAAAACCTAAAAACTAATCTAATTTATTTCAAAATATAAATATAAAAAATAATTACTTTAAGATTTGTATCTATTGTGTAAACAAAAGCATTTTCTAGATGAATATCCTGAACAGAAAGATCTTTCATAGAGATTTCAGAACTCATAATAACTGTAAACAATTAAATCTCTGAAAAAATAAATTTTCAAATAAAGAATATATTAATTAGAGATCGGCATGTGACAGAGGAATGGAAATAATTGTCCTAGCAATCTTTTAAGATAAGGTCATTCTACAGATGAGAAAAAATGTTTTGTCAATGCTACTCAACTAACGATACTCAAATTTAAGACCATTTTTCCTGCAAAAGTTTTTTCTCCATCTTTAATTCTCATTGTTTAACACACTATTTAAATTTTAACCTGACCATTTTGTCCAATCATTGCTTTATGAACATTTTTCCAAAACATGAATTACATTTTGTCAAAATCGTTTGTAAAATGATGTAAAATTAATTTGAGTTTCAAACCATTTAAGATATTATATGTGTTATTAAGAATCAGGGAGCAATACACAATCATTCGAAAGAGCTCTTCAAACTATATCGTTCGAGACTAAAACCAGCTCGAATGAAGAAATGTTAACATTTAAAAAAGATTTTCATACAAACTTTGAGACTCAAATAGGTATATTCTAAGAAAAAGAGTAAAAATGAGAGAGAATGATTAATCGGCACTTAGAGTTTCTTTAATTTTATTTTAAAATAGTTATTTTTTTAATAATTTTGTACCATTAATAATTAATTTTAAAATACATAAATAGGGAACGTCCCAAAAGAGTCTCGCCAAAAGAGTCTCGCCGAAAGAGTCTCGCCGAAAGAGTCTTGGCCAAAAGAGTCTTTGCCAAAAGAGTCTCCGCCAAAAGAGTCTCGCCGAAAGAGTCTTCATTGAAAATGGCCATATGAGTCTCCATCGACGTTTTTATTAATTTTTAAATATTTCATTAGTAATCAACAATATTTTCTTCTTTTAATTTTTATTTTAGATGGATATTGAATCACAAAAAGGCAAGTCTAAAACTGAGCATAACGGATTTCTTTATGTATTCCACATGTTCAGTAAAGATCAGAATATGAAATTCCATAGGCGCGAATTTTTCAACAACAAAGACTTCAAATGTAAGGCAAAACTTCATACTGGTCTTGATGGAAATATTATTCATCAATTGAATGAACATAATTGCCCGTCAGGTGCTGAAAATATTGGAACCATACGAATTATAACAATGTTTAAAAGAAGAGCAGAAGAAACAATGGCACCTCCTGCAGTTCTTCGTGAAAATATTCTACAGAACGTTCCTACCCCAATCCTAGCAAAAATACTGAACAAGTATGCTATGAAGAAGGTTATTTTTACGTTAAGAATTAAAACATCCAAGGTTATTTAAGCTAATTAAAAGAACAAGGCAAAAATTAGATGCACCGCCAGCAGTTCCAATTAATTTATTTGCTATTCTTGTTGAAATATTTGCCAATCTAGCTCTTTTTCACTATTATAATAAGAGAAATAAATCAGGTTATCAATTTTATGAAATAATTATTAAAAATAGTAGGTTCATTATTGGACAGCTAAAAGCAGTTCCCTTCTGGACAGGCTGCTTTGAATAAAAAGTCGATCTTGCATTAAATGGCAAGTTTATGGGTAAAAGAGAAAATGGATCAGTACAAAACGGGATTTTTAAAGATTTGTGAAGATGGGACTGATTTTTTTGAGAAAAGAGTTTTATGGTGACTCTGCTGATCAAATAAATACTAGCAGAAATTCTCCTTGTAAATATTGTCACCAATGCAAACAGGTTTCTCTTTTCTTATGTAAACTGACCATTAATGTTTTTGGGTTGTATGTCATCATTGTCCTCTCTGTGGTATTTGTGTCCTTCGTAAAGTCATCATTGTCTCATGTTAGGTGGTTGTGCCGGACTTGAAAATCAAGTGCGTATAACTAAAGTCAAGGGAACACTTTTTATTGCAATTTTTAGCGCTATTTCATATTTTTCTCTTTTGGGCATCATTGGGAGCAGCTTATGGTTCATATTTTAACTTTTTGTATTTGAATAAGCATATGATGCATTGGTTCTTGGACCGGTTAGCTTTATCCTAACTAAATAATTTTCTCGATTTTTTAATAAAGGTTTCATTAGTCCGTTGGATACTCGGCATAGAAACAGCATTCAATATGGGGATGGTAGTTCTCTTCTTCAATCACGGGAATCCGAACAAGGTTTACCATCAACATATTCTTAATTTTCTTCAAAGAATTGCCTATAATTATTAATTATATGAATTTGTTTTTTTTCAATTATTTTTTATTTTTCACGTGATATTTTGGATTCTTTATATTTTATTTTTCTTTAATAAAGTCAACCAGGTTTAATTTTTGTATTTTTTTTATTTTAGAAGCGTTTTCAATAGTTTTTTTTAGGAAATTTAAGAAAAACTGGGTGTTTTAAGCAAATTAATTAGAAAACATCGATGGAGACTCATATGGCCATTTTCAATGAAGACTCTTTCGGCGAGACTCTTTTGGCGGAGACTCTTTTGGCAAAGACTCTTTTGGCCAAGACTCTTTCGGCGAGACTCTTTCGGCGAGACTCTTTTGGCGAGACTCTTTCGTCCCCCACCGACATAAATATGTACATACACTAATTCTTTTTTGTTAACAAAAAAGCATTAACTTATTTGTCATTTTCAATTTATACATATATATTCATTAATTGCTAGATAATTGTTTTATGTTAAAAATTCTTTTTTTTTTTTTTTTTTTGGCTATTTCTTCATATCTCCTATTCTTTAATATAGTAGAGCTACTTTATTTTAATATTACAATCAAGAATCTTCAATAAAGGTTAATTTTTATTAAAAAATAATTTAAAATTGTTAATATAAAATAAAAACTTTATTTTACATTTAATTTAATTTTCAGTAAAATTTAAACAAAAAAACGTTGAAAGGATCACCTTCTCAATTTTATTAATTTTGTATTTACTAAATTTCCTTATATTTTTTAAAGCTTCTCACATTTCTGGTAAATAAAAAACATAAAAAATAAAAAAATGTAAAGAATAGAATTTAATAAAAAAAGATGTTCTTTTTCTCCAGAAATTAAAAGAAAAAGAGATAAAAAAGAAACATTAAAAAAGTTTAATTAAGATATGTATATTTTAAAACATTAATTTAAAGAAATAATTTGATTATTAAAATTAAATTAAAAAATAATAATTTGTCCTTTTTTTTAATTATTAAGTCAAATTCTTTTAAATAAATGTTTAAAATATTTTTAAAAATTTCTTGTCAGTCCCAGCTGTTGTGGAGATTTTTTAAATTCCACAAATTCCTCTTTTTTTAATTAACATTAAAATGTATTACTTTGAAAATAACAATTTTAATATTAAATTTAAAGAAAAATTAAATTAATATTTTTAATTAATTAATGAAAAAATAATTTTGAATCTGGTGACGAATAGGGGGTTTTTTCCTAGGCGACGTGGAGAGTTGAGTGTATACTCATTCGAAAGCCCGCAAAAAACTGAGTCGATCCTACCCTGAATGGTGTCGATCCAACAATTAGGGACCGGGTTACAGACTTTCGAAAACTGAAAAAGCGAAGGGGGGAGTAAGCTCAATTTTGAAAGGAAACAACGAAGAGGAATAGAAAGAAAAGGAATAGAAGGAAAAAGAAGGAGTGACAGGAAAAGAAAAGAAAGAAGATTTGGAGAAAAGGAGTTTCTACGCCCGAACTGAGGTTTCCATCTCGTTGTCAACTTTTTTTTTTGCCCCCCTTTCCGGGTTCTACCCCCTTTCTGTCATTTTTGGAGAAAATCACTTTTTTTTTGGCAGAAAGATAATCTTAAACAAAGACTCTAATAACCAAGTCCTCCTAAGGCTATAAGAATAAAAAAAAACCAGTTGTACAATAAAATTACAAACAGATAAAATTTTAAAAATTTTCATCCGTCTGTATACCGGTTTTTCATAATTTCAAATCCTGCAGCCGCGGTAATCACCTAAACTGAGCTTACTCCCCCCTTCACTTTTTCAGTTTTCGAAAGTCTGTAACCCGGTCCCTAATTGTTGGATCGACACCATTCAGGGTAGGATCGACTCAGTTTTTTGCGGGCTTTCGAATGAGTATACACTCAACTCTCCACGTCGCATACGAAAAAACCCCCTATTCTTCCTGAGATCCATAATTTTAATTATTATTGCTATTTTATTAATTTTCTAAAATATTTTTTAAAATTGTTTTTCCATTTTTGGTAAAATTAAAAAAAAAAGAGATTAATTTTTACTTTCTTAAAAGCAACAGAAGATTTAGAAAAAAACCTCTTTTTTACCTAATAGTATATATTTAGTGTATTTATAGATGCTCTTATAGAGTATATTTAGAAGAACTGATGAGGGAACTATATACATAGAATGTACATATATTATATAACAAAAAAAAAAATAAAAATATATTTACTACTCTATTTCTTTTATTTTTAATTTTTCTTTTATTTTTTCTCTATTTTATTCTATTCTCAATATTTTTTTTTTGTTTTTCTTTTCTCGGCTTAACTAAAAGCCTTGGCCATATTCAAAAAAAACCTCTCACATTTTATTTCTTTTTTCATTTTCTTTTCTTTCCAATCGATTAGAGGATGTCTTTTTTGTGCTAAAACCCCTAAAAAAACTTTGCTTTTTCTTTTGTAACTACTTTAAAATATAAAAATTCCTTTATTGCAGCATGAAAAATACTTATTGAAGCAGTAATGGACAAGCTGAATAAAACAAAAAATTTTTCTTTTTCAATATGTATTTCTAAAGAAGAAAAAAAAAGTCCGTTAGCCTTTGGCTCTCTTTGCTTGGGTGAACTTTCTCCCCCACCCATTTTACACACTTTTCTTTTTTTTTTTTATTTTTACCTTATCTGTCTTTGCCAAAGCTTATTTAGATATAAAATACATATATATATATGTATATGAAAAAGCTTTTACAGATTTTTTTAAATTGTACTTTATACCAATATATTTTATTTTTTAAATATAATTTAATTGTTTTTTTTTCTATAAAGAAAAATTAAATATTAATTATTTTTAAAAAATGACGAATAATTTTTAATATTTTATTATAATATTACTACAATATTTTTATTCTTTTAACTTTTCACAACTTTATTTCAATTGCCTTTAAATAGGCATTTGTCCATGCGTGGCGGAGTTGCAGCTAAACTTGGAAATAAAGAAAGGACAGAACATTTAAGAAGAGCTAGTGGAGATTCTAATTTCTCTCATCATCACGATAATGATTTTGATTTGGAACAAAGAAATCGTGAAGCTATTAAGAGTAATGCTGAAAAGCAGGCTGCACAACAGCTTGAAAATGCAAAGGTTTTTCTTTTAAAATTTTATGTTGTTAAATGTTTATGGAAAAGCTTTTTATTGTTTTTCTTTAAATTAATTCTTTAAATCATCTTTAAAGTATAATCCTGTACTTTTTGCTGTCCAAACAAATATTGACTTTGATGGTACAATTGATGATGATGCACCTGTCCATGGCTGTGCCATTTCCTTTAAAATTAAAGATTTTTTACATATTAAAGAAAAATATAATAATGATTGGTGGATTGGTAGACTTGTTAAAGAAGGAACTGAACTTGGTTATTAATTAATTAATTCTAAATATTTTTCTTTTTAAAGGTTTTATTCCTTCCCCAGCTAAATTGGAGGCTGTACGTCAATCACAACAGACAGGAAAAGGAGTTAAATTGTATGTAGATTAAATTATTATTATTTTATATTAAAAATTGTTTTTTAGTCGACAATCAACTTCTACTAATAATTTGGGTGCTTTAGATAGAATGATGCCTCCTACAACACCTAGAGGAGTTGGTGGAGGCTCAAGAGGGTCAACACCACCAACCCCTGCTGAAGGAGAAGAAGAAATTACTGGAGGGCCAGATTCTCATAGGAGTGGGACAACAACTGCTCGTTTAGGTGAAAATCAGCAAATGGCTACCCCACCTATACAAAAAGAAAAGAAAAAACTTATGTTTAAAAAGGTTAATTAAATCTTTATAAAGGAGATTATTTTCTACATTTTTAGCAAGAAAATATCCCTCCTTATGATGTTGTGCCTACAATAAGACCAGTAGTTCTTGTTGGTCCTTCACTTAAAGGTTATGAAGTTACTGATATGGTAAGTCCTTTTTTTGAGTTTTATTAATTTTTAAATACAATAATTAGATGCAAAAAGCAGTATTTGATTACCTTAAACATCGATTTGAAGGAAGGTAAATAAATAAAAATATATAAAATAATTTTTATTATTTTATTTCCTTTAGAATAATTATAACAAGGGTAACTGTTGATATTTCATTAGCTAAACGTTCATTGCTCAATAATCCATCAAAACGTGCATTAATGGAAAGAGCAAATTCCCGGTCAAATAATTCTTTAGGTAAATAAAATAATTTATTTAAAATAAATCTTTATTTAATTTAGTTGAAATTCAAGCTGAAGTTGAAAGAATATTTGAATTTTCTCGTTCAATGCAATTAGTTATTCTTGATTGTGATACAATAAATCATCCTAGTCAATTAGCAAAAACGTCTTTAGCTCCAATTCATGTTTTTATTAAAATAAGTTCTCCAAAAGTTTTACAAAGATTAATAAAAACTAGAGGTAAAAGTCAAACAAGAAATATGAATGTTCAAATGGTAGCTGCTGAGAAATTGGCACAATGTCCACCAGTAAATTTTTTTTCTAAAATTATTTTTGAATTTATTTAAAGGAAGCATTTGATGTTATTTTGGATGAAAATCAATTAGAAGATGCTTGTGAACATTTAGCTGATTATTTAGAAGCTTATTGGAGAGCTACTCATCCTCCTGTTCGTTCACCTCCACGCATTAAGAGAGGTTAGAATAAATTTATTTATTAAAAAAGAAAAATTGATTTTTCTTTTAGGTCCAATGGCAAATAGAGGGCCTGTATCTTCTGCAATAAATCCTGCTCAAATGATGCAGGTTTATTCCTTTTTAATTTTATTAAAAAAAATCTTTCTTAGGGTGCCAATTTTGGGTCACCCTTTGGTTATGGTTCTTCTCCTTCTGCTAATTTTCAATCACAACAACCAATAACAGATTCAGCAAATAATACTCCTCCAAATTCTTCCTCTAATAGAGTTCCAACAATAGCAGTACAACAACCTTCTCTTCCATTTGGCGGTGGTGGTCTTTCTCTTAAACAATCATTTAATAATAATAATAAAAGTAATAATAATTTAAATAATGGATATAACAATATAGAACAAAAATTAAATAATGAATATGAAGAGGAAGAAGAAAATGATTTTGATGAAGATGATGATTTTTATTTAAATGAATCTAACAATAAACAAAATTATAAACAATTTAAAGGTGGAGGTCCTTCTTCTTCTTCTACTTCAATAATTAGACAACAACAACAACATTTTTAAATTAAAAGAAAAAATAAAGAAAAGGTTAGTGATTAGAAGAGAAAATAAATAAAATCCCAAATTAATATTATTTTTACTAGTTTATTTTTTAAAATTATTCTATTTAAACATATCTTTTCCCTCTTTTTAAATTAATACATTGCTCTAATTCTGTTTTGTGCCGTTTATTTGTATATATTTTTTGGCCCTATTCACTATATTTCTTTGCTTTACTCATTTTTTAAAAATGTAATAAAATATAATTATTAAAAATGTTTTATTTTATTTTAAATCTCTATTGAGAGGTACAATTTAAAATAAAAAGAAAATAATTAATTTAAAATTATTTTCTTTTAAAATAATAAAAAAAATATTAAAAATATTTCTTCTTCTTTTTTAAAAATTAAATATCTACATAAAACCTATAAAAAAAAGGGCTCTACTCTAGGACAAGAGTCCCATCAACGATTATACGTCCCATCGACGATTATACGTCCCATCAAAAAATATACGTCCCAAAAATCATACAGGAGTCCCATAAAAAAATATACGTCCCAAAAATCATACAAGAGTCCCATCAAACAATATGCGTCCCATTAATCAAATATTTCTTCACTATTATTTATTTTATATTTTATGATATTGCCTTGCTTAAGGGCAAACAAGCGTAATATGAAAAATGAAATTTTTTAAAAATTCATAAAAATTTCGAATAATAAAAATTTCAACAATGAGTATATATTTGAACAGATAGGGCAAAGACTTGGAAAGCCTGATCTAAAAAATTTATGCTTTGATGGTAGGCCATAATTTAGTAACATTTTTAAATTTGTTTTTAGACACAAAAGGAAACAAAATTAAACATTCTCGAAGCGGTCAACTTGAAGTTTTTTATTATTATTTAACCCAATTGGAAAAGGAAATTCATCCTTATGAATGTTAAAGAAAAGATTTATTTACTGCTCTATGTTGGCCCTTGAGCAAGGCAATATAATACTGAATTAAATTTTATCATTAAATTTAAATAGTTATATATATTTTTGAAATTTTATTTAATGGGACGCATATGTATATTAAATTTGGGACGCATATTGTTTGATGGGACTCCTGTATGATTTTTGGGACGTATATTTTTTGATGGGACGTATAATCGTTGATGGGACGTATAATCGTTGATGGGACTCTTGTCCTAGAGTAGAGCCAAAAAAAGAATAAAAATTAATTTTTTATTTCTTCTTCATTTTGTTCAAAAAATCCTTTTTGAAAAGCAATTATTCGTTGACAAAGAATTTGTGCTTCAATTTCTTTTGGATGTGCATCCATTACTACATTAACTGCTGTTTCAGGAAATATTTGACTTAAATGATATTTTAAATGTTGTCTATATTTTTCTAAATTATTTTCTTCTTTTAAATTATTATTTTTTTCATTTATTATTAAATTTGAAAGACTTAATGAAAATTCACAATCACCCCAAATATTTGAACTTGGTGAGAACATATTTTGATATAATAAATGTTTTTCTTCTGACTTTAAAAATTAAAATTAATTAAATAATTAAATTAATTTTACTTTATTTAAATTAAAATTATTTTCTGTTAAATTTAAAGATTTAGTTCTTCCAACATTTAAATGTCCTTCAGAAGGAGGTAATAAATAAGAAGAAGAGGAAGAA
Source organism: Meloidogyne exigua (assembly GCA_018905775.1). Taxonomy (NCBI): domain Eukaryota; kingdom Metazoa; phylum Nematoda; class Chromadorea; order Rhabditida; family Meloidogynidae; genus Meloidogyne; species Meloidogyne exigua. The sequence goes on along the minus strand of JAGUQR010000009.1, from coordinate 626,809 downwards.
AAAGAAGAAGAGGAAACACATTCTGCTACTAATGAAGGTCCTTTTTTTATTTAATTTTAATTTAAATTTAAATTAATTAAAAAATACTTGCTGTTAATGATTTCTTTTTATTTAAATTAATTAAACGATCAACTGCTCCAATGTGTACTCCATTAGGTCTTTCCGGATGAAAATATCTTTTTTTTTTAAATATTTGCTTATTTAAAATAAAATTAATTAAATTACTAACTTGCATTTATTTCCATAAGTACATTTTTTAGCATAAGGACATAACAACTGTTTATTATTAAATAAATAATTTCCTCCAAAAGTTAATAATTGATCTAAATTAGGTCCTTGCCTTCCAAGAGGATCATCAGGAGGCATAAATCTTTTTTTTTTTTTTAATTTTTTTAAATTTAATTAAATTAAATACTTTCCATCTACAAAGCTATACATTAAAAGAAAATTTTCAACAATAAATCGCCAACAAGGATTTTCTTTAATTAAATCTCTATATTCATCATTTGAAACAATTACAGCCTTTAATATATATAAATTTATTTAATTATTTTTTTACTTGTTTTTCAACTGCTGTTTTTAAAATATAACGGTCATCATGACAAACAATTCTTCTACCACCTCTTAAATAAATAAATATGTTTATTTTAATTATTTATTTACATTCTTCTACTTGGTGTCCAAATTAATCTTTTTTCATTTTCTAATTCATTTAAAATATGCTTTAATAAATAAATTAAAAATTAAAAAAATTAATTTTTAATAATTAAATACTTGATCAATAATTGGTGAATCTGATCTGCACTGTTCTTTACGAAATTGTGGAATAAAAACCAAAATATCTGTATGTCCACGGTCTAAGAAATAATTTACACATTCACGAATACCTCGACAGGAAAAAAAAGTTTTATTTCCATGCCTTTAATTTTAGGGGAAAAAAATAAATTTATTTAAAAAAAATAAATTTATTTAAAAAAAAATTAATTTATTTAAAAAAAATTAATTTATTTAAAAAAAATTAATTTATTTAAAAAAAAATTAATTTTATTACGTCATTGCAATATTACTTCCATCAATAACAATTGAACGTAATTTAATTGTTTTTGTTGTTTTATTTTTATTAATTTCTATTAAATTATTATTTAATTCTTTATTATTTTTAATTAATTCTAAAATTATTTCGTCTTCTTCTCTTTGTTTTTTTCCTTCTTTATTTAATGAATTAATTGCTGTTTGTAATTGTTTTTTATTAAAACCTAATCTAATTATATATTCTAATAAAGAATTATTAATTTGTTCTTCTTCTTCATCTTTTTCTTCTTCTAATGATGTTGAACAACAATAATTGTTATTATTTAAGTTATTACTAGTTTCCCTTGAAAGGATTGAATGATCAGAAAAATAACAAGAATCTACAGAATTAATTGTTTCATTTGATTTAATATTAAAAAGTAATGGATGTTCAGAACAATGTTGAATTGCCTAAAAATTAATTAATTAATTAAATAGAATACTCAAAACTAACCAAATTTTGAATACAAATATTATTTTGATTTTCAGGAAGTATTCGTTTTAAGGGTGGATGAAGTTGCTTGTTTTGTTGTGGAGTAGTCATTTTATTAAAATAAAGGAAAATAATAAATTAATTCTAAATAATATTTAATTAATTTATTTAATTAATTTATTTATTTTTTATAAGGTTTCTTCTTTTTTACTTATTTAAAATATTTTTTTTTTATTTTAAAATAATCTGTTAATTGAGAAGAATGAAAAGATTATATAGAGAAAAGTAAAATTAAATAAGTATAGAATATATGCATAAGAGAAAGTAGTTAGTTTTAATAAAAAAGAAAGGAAAGTTTTTTACATTTATTTTTACATAGTAGTAGGGGATAAATACATAAATATGTATATATAAACATTTAATAAAAAATAAAATAATTAATAAATGTGTTAAATGCGTAATTAATAAAAAAGAGAAAATTAAGAAGAAAAGTTCTTCATTTTAGAATTTATTATATTTAAAAAATTATTATTTAAATTAAAAATAAATAAATTAATTTAAATTAAATAAATAAATTAATTATTGATTTTTTATTCTCTTTTTGATGAACTGCGCATTTGTTAAAACAATAAACTTTTTTGATTAATTAAAGGGCAAAATAATTGAATTATTTTAAATTTTCTTTTTAAAAATATTTTTTATAAATAATTAAAAATAAATCCTTTAAAAAATTAAAGAAGATTTTAATGGTACTTTATTATATATTTATTTATTTATTTCCCTTTCATCTTCAATGTAAAGACGTAAATAGAGTATTTAAAGTGGGATGAATTGCGTAGACGTTAAAATAAAATAAAAAGAAAGTTTTTATAAAAATAAGGTAAGAAATAAAAAATGTAAAAAAAAAATAAATTAAAAGGGGTTTCTTTTCTTTTATTAAAATATTTTTATTTTAAAATAAAATTAAAATTAAATAAATAATTTATTTTATTTTTTGTGACTCTAATGACAACAATAAATTTTAAATTAATAGTTTAAGTAAATATCTAATTTTCGTTGTTTTAAATATTTAAATGTGACGTTGCTTAAAGAATAATTTAATAAATAAAAAATTTTATTTCAATTCTATTATTGTTTAATTAGAAAATTTTAAAATAATTATAATAATATTTTTAGATTAAAAAATGGTAGAAGTTTTACCAACATTAATTTTTTTAGTAATTCTTTTTTCTGTTCCTCTACAATTTTATTTATCTCCAAAATCAACATCTGATGCTCAGTTTTATTTACACAAGTTATTTTAATTTTATTATTAATTTTTATTTTATTTTCTTTAAAGATTTGTAAAGGAAGTTTCTCAACTTTATAGACATTTTATTGGATATTTTTTAACTTCTCAAGATAAAAAAATTGGAGAAATTTATAATGATGAAAGAATAAATGAAGAAATTATAAATGAAAATACAATTAAAGGAATAAATGGAGGATTATTTGGAGGTTTTTTTCTTTCCTTTTTTCTTTATATTTCAATTTTATTAAATAAGGTTCTAATGAGCCTAGACATCCTCGTTCTCCACATATAAAATATAGAGTTGGTCAAGTAGTTAAACATAAATTAAATAATTATAGAGGAGTTATTGTTGCTTGGGATGAAAAAGCTAAAGCACCAGAATGGTGGATAAAGAAAGTACACGGAGCTGAAGAAATTAATGAACCTAATTATACAATTATTATTGATACTAGAGGTTTTATTTTATTTTTTAATATTAAATGTTTTTATTTAAAGATCGTTTAGTTCCGCAAATTGCTTATGTATTAGAAAGGAATATAATACTTTCAGAAGGTTCTATTGTCCATCCTTTAATTAATCATTATTTTGAATCTTTTGATGGAAAATGTTACAAATCAAGGCCTTGGCATAAAAATGTTTATCCAAATGATTAATTTTATATTTATTTAGGTTTTTAAATAGGAAAAGGGTTGTTTAATTAGTAAAAAAGCCCTTTTTATATTTAATATTTATGCCTATTCATTTTATTGTTTTGGTTCTATTCAACAATTTAGCCTTTGTCCTCTTTTCTATTATTTTTAGTCAATTTTAAATTATTTAAAATCCCTTCTTTAACGGGTATTTTATATAAAGATTCTGTGACCTTTTGAGTGTTTAATTTCTTCTTTAGAATACTTTTAAATTCACCTTTGATTTATATATTTATTTAAATAACCTTGTACATATTTATTAAACTTTTAGATAAAACACTTCAAGTAAAATTTTAATTAAAATATTAAATTAAATATTAATTATTCAAATTAAGCCAAAGAACTCCTAATTTTAAATATGTTTTACACTAAATATATTTATTAAAATAAAAAAAACAGATATTTATTACATATTTTAAATATAAAAACATTATTTTCTAAATTAAAATTTTTTTAAACTTTTTGGTTTTCTTTTATTTTACGTGCCTCTGCTAACTTCATTTTTCGTTCAAGCATTATTTTGCGGCGTCTTTTTGTAAGGTCTGTTTTTACATAAAGAAAACCAGCAACACCAAGAGCCATAGCCATTAATACAAATTTTAGTAACTGAAAATAAATTTAAATATTTAAACAAATAAAAATAAGAACCTTCCACATTTCCCTATCAACTTCATAAAGATCCTTGAATTCTTCCATATATAAAAATTTAATTTTTCCATCACCTATAACTTCCTTAATAATTTTAATTTAATTGCTAAATAATTTATACATTTATTTACCTCATCATACATAACACCTTTAGCCCTTCTTTGTGCCCTCTCTTCAGCTTCTCTTGCTTGTTTTAAGATCCTGCTTTCTTCTAAAAGAGCCATTCCTTCCAAAGCATCAGGTCCAACTTTATCCAAATCCAAATAACGAAAAGTTCTTCCTCTATGATAAGAAGAATAATTAGATTTACTACAAATGATTGTCTGTGTAAATCTTGGATGAAAGACGGATTTTAAATTAACCAAAACCATTCAAATAACCTATTACTATAAATTAAAAAGTTTAATATTAAAAATTATCCAAAAATTTAATCGTAAAATAACATAAAAAATGAAGGATAAAAATAACTATTTTATTAGCATTTTATATAGAAATCCTTATTAATATGTATATACATATATAGAAATTTATATAAATTACAAAAAAAATTAGTTAATATTTCATTAATTCCTTAATAGCATCAAAACATCTCCATTTTGTTGGAAGATAAAAGGGTTCATAAATGTGAGGAAAAGGAGTATCCCAACCACAAATTCTTTCGATCGGAGCCTCAAGATAGAGAAAACATTCTCGTTGAATAGTTGCAGCCATTTCTGCTCCAAATCCAGACGTTTTTGGTGCCTCATGAGAGATTAGTAAACGACCAGTTTTAGTTACACTCTACAAGAGATATGTTTATAATAGAATAAAAAATAAAATTTAAAAACCTTTACAACAGTTTCAACATCCCAAGGAATTATAGTTTGAAGATCAATAACTTCACAAGATACTCCCAAGTCCTTTTCAGCTAAATAAGCGGTCTCCAGAAGAACATGAAGTTGAGTCCCCCACCCAACAAGTGTTATATCTTTACCTAGTTTAAAAAAGAAAATAATCATTTTTATTTTATTAAAAACCTTCTTTAACAATTTCAGCTCTTCCCAAAGGTAAAAAATATTTTTCATAAGGAACATCTTCAACTGCATTTCTAATAAAATTAATTTAAAAGCTAATTGTAAATTAAAAACCTATAAAGAATTTTTGGTTCAAAAAAAATACAAGGGTCTGGATCAGAAATACAAGACAGAAGAAGTCCTTTTGCTTGTACAGGACCTCTAGGTATAACAATCTAAAAGTAATAAATAATTTTTAAATATTAATTTGTTTGAAAAATGTACGAAAGTTGTACTAATGATGACAATTAAATATAAGCCAACATTTAAGCTCAAACGTTTTAATTTTTTTGCCATTTTATTTTTTGTATACGAATATCATTTTATGTATACAAAATATATGTAAATAATATTAAAAATGGCATTATAGTATAATAACTATTTTGGGACGGGATCAAACCATAACGTAACCAACTAAACCATCTTCCCAACCACCCTATGATTAACCATTTTTACTCTCATATATTTTAGTTATATATACGAAGCACAACATTATATACACATTTATATTAAAATTATACTTTTAATCCAGGAGTATGACTAAAATAAGCTTCAGGCGATTGAGAATGATATAAGGCCCCATGCCCAACAGCTCCCCAAGTTGCTCGAATTGTTAATTTTCCACAATTGAATTGATTTCCACTTCTATAACGATATTTTGCAGCTTCATTTACAATCTTTTTTTATTTGAATAAAGAATAAAAATATTATGTGGAAAAGACCTGATCAAAAGCAGGAAATATATAATCCGCAAATTGTATTTCAGCTATAGCATTATTTCCACTAACTGCAAGTCCAATTCCAAATCCAACAATTCCTTGTTCTGATAATGGTGTATTAAATACCCTGTCCTTTCCTAAATAATAATAAAATAAAGAGATTAACTTCTTTACCAAATTTATTTTGTAGTCCAACTGAGCATCTAAAAACACCGCCAAATGCAACATCTTCACCTTAAAATAAATTTATAAAAATAAATATTAATTTAATTATTATACCAAAACAAACTGAATTTGGATCTTCTTCTAAAGAAATATACAGAGCTTGATTAATTGCTTGACATAAATTTATTCTTTCTTTTTTTCCTAATGAAAGAATTTATTTCAATTAAAAAGTTTAATGAAAATACCTTGAGTCCTAGTTAAATTAGTTGTTGGATAATAAGTAAAATGTGAAGCAAATTTGTGTTGTTGAAATCTTAATAATGAACTTCCTCTAAGTAATCTGTAAGCCCCCATTGAAATAATTAGTTTTAACGAGTAATATTTAAATATTGAAAAAAAAATTTTTGATAGCCTACAATTAGAGTCTGAAATCGAAATTGTGATTAACTCAATCTGCTTAATTTTTTCTCTTAAGAGTTCATCTAAAAGTTTTTCTCAAAAATTATTAATGGAATTTGATGACTTTGATTATCTATTTGGCGAAGAAACTATTGAGGAGGACAAAACCAATAATAACGAAGAAATTGACCAAAGTTTTTTAATTATAATTTTATTTTAAAAATTATTATTTTCAAGAAAAAAGCACTGCAAAAGCAAAAAATCTTGAATCTGTTTGGGAGAAAACTGAAGATGAAACTAAAACCAAAAGGAAAATTAGAAGGCCTCAACCTAAATTATCTGAAAAAGAATTGACTTCTGATAAAGGAATTGAGGCATTAAAAGCTTCTTTTGATAAATACAATTTCCCCATTGAATGTGATCCAGTAAGAAAAACCTTTTTAATTTTTTGAAAATTTTTAGTATCAAAAATTGGATATACTTTTAAACAAAATGGAATGTTGGGCACATAATCTCTTTCCAAAAATGAATTTTGATGATTGTTTGGATAAAATAGAAAAATTAGGTCGAAAACGTTTAGTACAGGTAAATATATATTTTTTAATAATTCAAGCTTATAAAATTAAAAAAAAAGAATTTTTAATTGAAATTTTCAAATTTCCTTTTTTTAAAGGCTACAATGAAAAGATTACGCCCCGGATTTTCTTCAGCGAATGATGACGACGAGATTGAAATAAATGAGGATGAAACTGTTGAAAAGAATAAAAAAGTAAAGGTTAGAATAAATATATGTAGAATATTTAAATAAAAATATCAGAAAAAATCATTGGATGATCGGAAAGATGAAATAATACTACATAAAATAATTGATTCCAGTGATGATGATGACAATTTAGACAAATATCTTAACTCCATAAGATCTGAACAAGATAATTCACAAAAGGAAATTGAAGAAACAAAAGAAAATGATTCTGATGAAAATTCTGAAATAATACCACTAACAAAAACCAATAAAAAGAGAAGAATTATAACAGAGGACGATTAAAATGTAAAATCATTTAAAAAAATTTATCAACATTTAAATATTTATAAAACAAAATCTCAACCAAATAAAAGTTTAAAAACAATTGCTAAAATATTCAGGAAGATTAGTGGAACTGCAAAAAAATTATTTAATTCCAATTAAAATTATAACAAAAAAATCCTTACATCTAAGCACAGTCTGAACAGCTAATACAAGATTGACCAACCTCAAAGTAATTGAATTTTCATTGTCTTCGTGAAAGCTATGTTGTCTGTTTTTTAAATACTTAAAATAGAATTAATTTAATTTAAAAATTAAAAAAACCTTGTTTAGAACCCTTTCCTTATTTATTATAGCGAATCCATTCACAACAAGTAAAGAAAATTCAAGAATCTGATAAAGAGAAAGCATTGAATTGAAAAGGTTTTTTAAAATAATTCTGTGAAAGCTTATTTTAATAATTAATCAAAGATGTTAAAATAAAATATGAAAAACAATTTAAAATATTAATTATAATTACTCGTGTGTTGTCCACGAACATAATTATATGAAATTATTAGAGATCGGTAAAATTGCAATTGAAGGATTCTGAAATAGGACTGGATTTTTTCCTTAACAGTCAGGATTTAACATGAGTAAATCCAGTAATCCTGTCAATCTTGCTACTCAAATTTACATACTTGACCTGTCAGGATTGATGTATTTATTAAAAAAAGGTTCTGACGTATAAAGTGCTTAATTTTAAAACGGTCTCTAATCTTCATCAAATGATCTATGCCAAATTCGAGGCTAAATCCATGATAATGATTTCTATTTATGGATAAGGTATACCGAAATGTCGCGACACGAAAACAAGGGCACGCCCAAAACTGCGTAGGCCGAAAATGCACGACCGAAACTACGCAGGCTATTATGCGCACTGACGAAACTGAGCACGGCTTTGTATTTGATCAAATTTTTGCTTACATAATTTAAAATTTTAGTAAAATTTATTAAAAAATATTTTATAAAGAACTTAAAATAGCTATTGAAGCTTCTTGTACAACACTAGTCCTGATTTGGGACTATGTTTCCACAAGATGTTGTCCAAAGTCTACTCTTGGTCGTACTGATGTCATTAAAAACCCAGGAAAACGGACCTGAAAATCAGGAAACAAGACGGGTTTTTGTTCCTAACTCTACATGACTAATGATTTTTTTTAATTAATTAGATAAAAACAATTTTTACAAATTTATTTTTACAATATATACATAATACACAAATATATATAATAATTACATACATAACTAAATTTAATCACAATATATTTATACATACACTCATATGTATGAGAGGGTTAAGGAAATTATCGAGAGAAAATATACCTATATAGCAAACAATATACATACACAATATTTAGTATTCATACTAAAATATATGGGAGAAAAATATATTACAACAAGCTACCTAAGGGTTCGAAGGAGGCGGAGGAATAGGATCTGGAAGTCCTGACGACACATTCTCATACAATCCACTCATCGTTCCGAGATTCAGAGGAGGAAGTGGCGCTGCTGGAGGTCCGCCCTCAGCAGGAACAGCATTTTTCTCAGTTGGAGCAGCAGGAGGAGGAACTTTGGGTGGAGGAGCAGAAGCAGAATTCTCAATAGGAGCGGAAGTTGGAGTAGTCTAAAATTAAAAGTAAATAATTATTTAAAAATAAGTTATTATACCTCCTTTGCCGGTTGACTCTTCTCTTCTTCCTTTTTGGCCAAAGTTATGTCTTCTGGTTTGGAAGTTGCTTCCTTCACTTCTTTCTTTTCTTCTTCTGGCTTTTTGGTAGCCTCACCAGCAGGAGCAGCCTTCTCTTCTACCTTCTTTTGAGTCTCAGCACCATCAGGCTTTTGACCTCCAGTCTTCTCAGCCGGTTTAGCCTCACTTTTACGCTTGCTATGCCCAGCTTTTTTTGTCCTTTTGCTCGAAGAAACTTTAGTCCCGCTAGTGGTCCTCTTGCTGCCAGAAACCTTTGTTCCACTTTTGGTCCTCTTACTCGAAGAAACCTTAGTCCCACTTTTAGTTCGAACGCTGCGCTGGCTCCCTGTTCCTTCTACAATTAAGTATTAATAAAAGTAGATTAATTCTCATTACTTACTTTTATTGTCCTCTTTTTTGTCCTTCTTAGCCTCCTTGTCATGAATGGCAGTTTTAGTACCATCACTGGCAGTTTTAGTACCATCACCAGCCTTTGACTTTACAGCATCACTAGACTTTGGTTTCGTAGACGATTCTTCCTTCGAGCCCTTCTTTCCTTTATCCCTTTGACTTTTGCGCGTGCTGCTTGTTTTCTTTTCCTTCTCCTTTCCACCCTCAGTTACTGAATTTTGACAAAACTATTTTAATTTATTTTGGTTAGAATACCCTACCTTTTTTCTTATCACCGGATTCCTTTTTCTTCTTATCATCTCCTTTTTTTGGAGTTACTCCCTCTGCTTTCTTCTTTTCCTTGGAGTGGTGCTTGCTGCGTTTACTTCCGCCCTTCTTCTCGCCATGAGTAGAATCACCAGATTTTCCAGCTACAGCCTTCGTCTTCTCGCCCCCTTCTGCCTTCTTTGCATCAGTTCCACGCTTGCTCGTAGACTTGTCCCTATGACGAGAACTAGATTTCTTTTTCTCGTCACTTTTAACTAAAAATTTATTATGATGAAGGAAATATAATCAAATTAAGCTAACCTTTCTTTGTTTCGCCTTTAGCAGAAGCCTTTTTGGTCTCATCCCTCTTAACTGCAGGTTCCGCTGCTGAAGCAGGGCTTTTGCTATCCTTTCGGCCCCCACGTTTCGAGGTTGACTTCTTTTTTGACGGTGTCTTCTCTTTCTTCTTTTCAGGCTTTGCTGGAGGAGGCTGTGTTGCTGGAGGAGGAGTATCTGCAGCTACATGTGCTTTCTCTACAGCAGATGACACACCAGAAGAGGGTGTAGAAGAGGTTGAAGCAGATGGAAGAACTGAAGGTGGCTCTAGCGATGGCGAAGGCAGTGGTTGTTGATCCTCGACCACAACGTGCAAATCCTCATCCTCATCCAGCATGTCCATTGTGTCGACAGACTTTACGGCAGATGGTCGTTTACTCCGGCGAGAGCTCTTGCTTGATTTGCTTGGCTTCACACCCACAGGTTCGACATTCTGAAAAAGAGAAAATAGAATATTATAAAGATGAAATGTCGTAAAAATTTACTTTTCCGGCTTGTCCCTGGTTGAAAATGAAGAATCCCGCAGCTAGCAACGCAAGAAGAAGCAAGAAGAAGAACATCTTTGTACGTTTGTTGTTGTTTTTTTGGAGTTTTGTTGTTGAAGTGTAGATTTATCATTGCTTTGGATTTTTCACTTTTATATTAAATTGTTTCTTGCTTATGAGTTAGTATAAAGACAATTTTTTTAACCATAAGGTAATCTATCCCGAACTCACTACCAATCATTGCGCTGATCCTCGATGTCGAACGTTGCTCTGTGGCGGCTACCTTACTACCATGGGCTTGTGGGTTTTATTAATTTTCTCTAATATTTTCACATTCAAAGTAATAATTTTCAATTTTTCTTTCAGTTGCCAAGGGAGGATGCCGTCGCAATGTTGAAAAAGGAAGGTGACTTCATCATTCGCACGAGTGAGGAAATTGCGGGCGCTGTTCGGTCTTTTGTTCTGTCTACGTTCTTCGAAGGAGTTGTGCGGCACTATATCTTCCGGACACAAAATGGTCTCATCGCAATCGACTTCAAAAGGCACAACGGCTTCGCTACGATCCAGGAGTTTGTGGAAGAACATCTTCGCTCAAACACGTCCATATGCACAGTAGGAAAAAAACTTAATAGATTACAATATTTATTTAATTTTTAGGACAGAAACGTCAAGCTCAAGCGTGCAATTGGAAGGCATGATTGGGAGCTCTCTCACGCTGCAATTCAGAAGGGCGATGAGCTTGGGAGTGGCGCGTTTGGAGTTGTTAGGACTGGGATTCTAACCTGTGCAGACGGGACACTCAAAAAAGTGGCTATTAAGGAGGCGACGCTGTCTAAGTGCACAAAGGACCAAATCAAGGAATTTATGAATGAGGCTCGAGTCATGCGCAAGTTCAAGCACCCGAATGTCATTTTCTGTTATGGTATGACTTTTTATTACTTTATCCAATAATGAATAGTCTTTTTATTTACAGGAGTTGCTGTCGGACAAGAACCACTGATGATCGTTATGGATTTGGCGTCAGAAGGCTCTCTCAAGGATCACCTGCATCGACAAACGAGGAGTGTCCGAAGCAAGCTTTATATGTGCCTTGGAGCGGCATCGGGCCTGAACCACATTCATGAAAGGAATGTGGTGCACTGCGATATTGCTGCACGAAATTGTTTATTCAGTGAAAATAAAGTGAGTCAGAATATATAAAATTTAAATTTTAAACTATTTTTGCAGGTAAAAATCGCCGATTTTGGTCTAGCAAGGGAGCTCGAAATCAACGAGAAGTCAATCAAACTGAGCAAGGACCAAAGGTTGCCGATCAAATGGCTGGCACCAGAAACGATGATAGAGCGTGCCTGCAGCAAAAAATCTGACGTCTGGTCCTTTGGTGTCCTGTGCTGGGAGATCTTCGCTAATGGAGCCTCGCCATATTCAGAAGTAGGAAGCAACAACATTGTTGCTAAAAGGGTTTGAAATTTTGATTTAAAAATTATAATAAGCTTTTTATTATTAGGTTATCAGAGGCGAGCGGCTGAAATTTAGTGAGGACGCTCCTGAGGAATTTGTAGAGTTGATCGTTGGTTGTGTATGGAATGGCAATGCAGAAATTCGTTGTGGGATCCAGCAGGCCTTGAATTGGATGGACAGAAATATAAAGCGGCTGATTGGACAACAGGGAACATCTACATCGATGGGTACATCATCATCAGCAGCAACAACAACAACAATTCCTGACAACAGCCAAAGAGGGGACAAAAGCAGCAGCAAACGATCTAAAGGATCTGGCGACAATAAGAAGAGTCAACGTTCAGAGAAGAGCAAACAGAGCAAAAAGTCTGGAAGGGGATGAGATAAGAAAAAATATTCGCCACATGATAAATGTATTTGTTCATCTCATGTTTTTGTCCCCTCATAAATTCACAATTGTTCATTTTGATTCCTAAATATATGTATGTATGTATGTAGGTATATTTTGATTTGTATACTAATCTGTAAATTCGCATAATTTTTTCCTTGTAATGTATTTTTGTAAATAAATGTTTGTAGAATTAAATTGTGTTTCTTAATAAGGTTTTTAGGTTTTATATTTAGAAGATAGAATTTAGATTGATTTCTTTTTAATTTTTTTTATTTAACATGGAGATCGTGCTAATTCGAATTGAATTCTCTTCTTTATCATCGAATCAAAACATTTTAGTTTAATGGAAAATAAACTATTGTTTGTTTGTATGTGTTAGAAATAAATTTAGGTACTTGACGATATTAAATTTTGGATCTTTTAAGTAAATCTTCAGATTCAATAATAAAATAATTTCAGCTAGAGAGGTAAAATCGCATTTACAGGATACTTAACGGGACTGGAATTTTTCACAAAAGGAGCAGGATTCAATCCGTAAATCCTATCAATCCAGTAAATCACAAAAATTAGCAGGATTTTGGTGCTGGATCCTGTAAAATCCTGTCAGGATATTGTCCTGCACCGATTTATAGAAAATATTTATATTTAGAATTCGAAGTGTTGTGATGAATCGGCCTGCAAGAGACAGCTTTGTCGCAGACAATATTATAAAAGAAAGTACTATCTTATTGTTAGTAGAATACCAAATAATAAATAGACTTGAAAAATATTTTTTATTCAAATTTTAATTGTTTTATTTGGTACATCTTCATTAATATAATACGAAAGTAATATTTATCTATAGAAATGACGTCTTCAAAGGTATGCTTTATCCTATATTGTTTTTTAAATAATTTTTTACATTTAAAAGGTTTCTAGTTTAGAAGACACTCTTACAAGCAGTTATGAATATGAGGATGTTGATATTAAAAAGGTATTTATTATTTAATAATTTCTTTTTTATTTCGTTGTATAGGCCAGTAGTCCACCATCAAGCATTGAAGGTGATGAGTATCCTTATAGTGTTGCTAGTGAAAGAATGCCAGTATCTGGGATCTCTATGAGATCATTACGAACACGAGTACCGTGGGAGAAAAAAAGTGTTTATCGCCGATTTATCCACTTTTCACATATACTCTCCCAGGCTAATATGATTAAATTTCCAAACTGTATGTCTTTTCTAAAAACTTGTAATAATCATTTTTTATTTTAGTGTGTGCACTTTATGGTGGAGGTTACTTAACTTTAACCTGTCATTAAAACTAATTTTTAGTTCCATTTATTATTGCCTATGTAGCTGCTTATTTATTTGTTGGTGTTCCTGTATTATGTGTTGAGATGGCTCTAGGACAGTTTGCTTCTGTTCCACCTGTAGAATTATTTAGAAAAATGTGCCCATCTCTTGCTGGTACTTATAATATTTTATTATAAATTTAAATTGTTTCTCTCTCTTCTTTAATTAAACAAGGAATTGGAACAGTTATGTTAGCATTATTAATGTTTAAAGCAATCTCAATGGCAGCAGTTTCTACTCAAGCTATTTTTTCTGCGTTCTATACAATAATTGAAAGCATTCAAAGTGGAGGACCTTCATGGGAAAATTGTACATTTTTTGGTTCTAGTCATTTTTGCTTTAAACGGTTATATTTTAATTTTTATTATTAAAAAACATTTTCATTATTCTAGTAGTTATACTCAATGTTATAATATTTTAATTAATAATGCTTCACATGATTTTATTGGATTTAATGAAAACTGTGAAAATTGGATTCAAGGTTTTGATTTAATATATAATGTTAGTCAAAAACAGATATGGAGAATGTGGAGACCTCCACATTTAGATTATATGACTACAAATGTTTATATGGTTATTTTTATTTTTAAAAATTAAAAAAAAATATTTTTTAGCCAATTTTTCATCAAAATGATTGGTTTTTTCCCTTTAAAGCTGGTATAGTTTTAATTATTATTTGGGCATTTACCGGATTTTTAATCTACAATGGAATTCGACGAATGGGGAAAATATTTGTTTTTTTAAAAGGAATAATTGTAATTGCAATGCTGGTTAATATGTGTTTAAGTATTATTTATTTTAATTTAATAAAAATTTTAATTTTTAAAAGGCCTTTCCTTTGCACCCAAAGATTGGAATGAATTTTTTAAATTTGATTTATCCCCTTTAAAGGATTTTAGTGTTTGGGCAGATGGTAAAAGATTAAATTAATATATTATTTTAATAATTTTTTTATAATTTTTAGCTGTTGCTTTTGTAGTAATTTCACTAGATTTGGGTACTGGCTCTGTACAGAAAATTAGCAGTTTATCTGATTTTAATGAAAATTTTTTCTACAATGCTTTAATTACTTGTGTTGCTGATATGTAAAAAGAAGAATATAATTTAAATAAAATAATTTTATTTTTTTAAAGATTATTTAGTTTAATATCTGGAATTACTTATTTTTCTTCAGTTTCTTCAATCGCTCAAAGAATATTTCCTTTAGATAAAGTACATCATAGACATCAATTTATTTTAACTCATCAACATGTTGCAGTAATATTTAATTTTTATTTACTTTATTTAAGTATTTAATTAAGCCGATTACAATGTTCCCAGAGCATATAATTTGGAGTATTAATTTTGGTTGGATTTTTGGTGTTATTCATTATATTGCAATTGGATTACTTGGAATTACACGAACAGTATTTTTTATTTTAATTTAATTATTTTAAAAAAAGGTTATCTGTTTTGATATGGTTAAATTTGCATTTGAAGAACTTGTAATTAAATACAGAAAAAGGGAAACATTTTTTGGTGAT
This sequence comes from Meloidogyne exigua, assembly GCA_018905775.1. Taxonomy (NCBI): domain Eukaryota; kingdom Metazoa; phylum Nematoda; class Chromadorea; order Rhabditida; family Meloidogynidae; genus Meloidogyne; species Meloidogyne exigua. Next base: position 611,403 of record JAGUQR010000009.1, on the reverse strand, counting down.
GATGAAGATGACAGAATTCAATTTATTTCTACTTGTGGTGTTGTATTGTTTGGGATAATTGCATCAATTGTTTTAGTTGGACCAAATGGTATTGCTGTTAGTAAACTTTGGAGTGAATTTACAAGTATTTCTTTTATGTTTGTCTGTCTTTGTGAAATGTAAGGAAAATAATTTAATTTAAATAAAAAAAAAAAATTTTTTTTTAATTTAAAGATTTGCAATAAATATTCATTATGGTTTTAGACGTTATTTGGCGTAAATTTAATTTAATTTTTTAATTAATTTAAATTTAATTTAGTAATGTCCAAACAATGCTTCAAAATACACAACATAGATCTCATTTACTTTATACACTTTCTGCTATTTGGTATTATTTATTTGCTCCAATAACTATTATTGTATAAATTTATTTTTTAATTAATTATTTATTTATTTTTATAGGTAACTATAATATTAAAAGTTTACAAAAATAAACATATAAAAGTTTTGGAATATTCATTTCCTACAGGATTTCAATTTTATGGCTGGATGGTTGTTATACTTACTGCAATGTCTTTAATTTAATTTTTAAATTTAATTTAATTTATTTTTTATTTCAGAACTATACTTGTTCCATTAATTCATTATTTGGTGGCTTTTGCAAGAATACATTCTATTTCAAATATTTTTGAACCTCTTCCTTCTTGGGGACCAATTAATTATTCTGATTTTAGTAAAAATTTAAAGAATGAAAGAGCAGCTTCAGTAAAAGTTTAGAAGAAAAAATATATATTAATTTTTAATTCTTTTTTTCTTTTTTTTTTATTGTTTTCCTTAATTATTATTTATATGTATAATATTAAATATAAATTGTATTTAAATAATTAATAAGAATTAATTAAATATATAAACAAAATGAATCAAATTTAAAATAAAAAAGTTATAAAATCAATCAAATTTTTTTTTTAATTTAAATTAAAAAACTAATAAATTCACATTTTATACTTTTAATTAATTATTTACATATAAGCTTAATAGGTATTTTGTAAATAAAAATATCCAAATTTTGAATTATTTAAAAAATTATTTTATTAATCAATTAATCTTTGAATATAATTTTAGTTAAGATTTAAATAATAATAATAAATAATAATAATAAATATTTATATTCAATTATGGGTATGTATTAACTGCTTTATTCATATGTACATAAGAAGAAAATATTAAGATTTTATATTTTGATTAAAAAAAAATATTATTTATTTATTATAATATTTAAAGAAGGAAATGACCTCTATTTAAAAGACCTTGATATGTTAGATTTCCTTTAATATTTATATTTATTTATCAATATTTATTTTATTAAATATTTTTATTTAATTATTATTTTTATTTAAAAATATGTATTATTTTTAATTAATTTACAAATTTATTTTAAAGAATATTACCCATCTAAAAAAATATATATACATATTTTTCTTAGCTTTTCGCGCCCTCATTTTTATTCCTTTTTTAATGACTTCCAACTGACAAAAATTATTCACACATTAATTTTTCTTTGAAAATATCGCTAAATCTTATAAAAATAATTTTTTCTTTTTTTTTAATTTAATTTCAATTTCCCATTAATAATATTTTGAATTATATATTTAAGTAAAATAATTATTCCTTTTCTTAACACAATTGACCTTAAATTAATTTTTGTTTTATTTTTAAAAATTGATTTTATTTTCTATAAAATATTTAAATATAATTCTTAATTAATTATTTTAAATATAAATATTCTTTTTTTACTAATAAATATAATTAATTCTTATTTCTAATAAATGATCAAAGAGTTATAAAAATAAAAATAATTAATTGACTTAAAAACCTTTTCAAAAACTTAGAAAAAATTAAATAAAAAAAAACTAGTTTAAAATAAAAATGAATAATAAAAATGAAAAAGCACTGGAGAATGAAAAGAAAAGTGAAATTATTTTGGTCTCCAATTCAATAGAAAATAATAATAATTATTCTGGAATTAATAATGAAACAGAATCAAAAACAACAACAAAAACTGCTACTGTGTCACGCGAATCATCAGTCACATTTTCAACGGTTTGTAAAAGAAATTGGAGAAATAAATTAATTAATTTTATTTATTTTTTAAAGCGTAATAAATGTAATGGAAATATTTTAAATAAAAAACAACAACAAAATAATTATTTAAATAATCAAATGAATAGTCATTATTCCATTGAAAATACAGTAGTACCTCCATTAATTTATTCAGGAGAAAGCCAATTTGATACAAAATCTCTACAGCAAATTAGAAGGTAATTTAAGGAGAAAAAGAAATAAATTTTAATAAATTAATTAAAAATAATTATTTTCAGTTATTTGATGACCTAAATTTCTAATTTATTTAATGACCTAATTTTTAATAGAAAAGTTAAAAGATAATATTTGGAATTAATTTATTAGCTTAATTTTTTAATTAAAAATTAATTTTAAAAAATTAAGGATTTATTTAGAGTAAATAAATAAATAAAAATTAATTAAAATATTTAAGGCCTTTTTCCTCTTCTTATCATCAACAATTAAATAATGGCTATTTAAATGGAAATAATAATTTAAATATTTCTGAACAAAATCATCAACAATTTTATGGAAGTTGTAGTAATATAAGTTTAATTGGAAATCAACAACATCAACAACAACAATTGGTAATTCTTGATGGAATCTCTTCCTCTCAACAACCTTCAACTTTACATCATCGACATTCAATGATTTTACCTAATGAAGCAGCTGCAATACAGGCAAATAAAAAGAATAATTAAAACATTTTTTTAATTTTTTTATTCTAAGATGGCTACACCAAATATTTGGTACAATAATAATAATAATAATATGATAGTAGCACCTCCTCCACCACAATTACCTTCTTTTTATTATACAGCTGCAACAACTAATAGTACTGCATTGCCTCAACATAATTCTAATTCATTCTCTAATATGTTAGACTTTAAAACATTCAAACAAGCAATTAAAGTTTTTTTTTATTTTTAAAAAATATAATTATTTATAAAGGAATCTGAACGTTTTGAAAAGAAACAACAAAGACTTTTATTATCACAAATGGGTGAAGACAGAATTGGAGATACTTGCTGTGAATTTTGTTGTGGTGGTTCTGCATTAATTCTTTGGCTAGTAATTTCTCTTGTTTCATTAGGATTTTTTGGATTTTTATTAATGGTTATTTATTTTATTTAAAATTAAATTAATATTTTTTATTTTATTAAATAAAGTTTTTGAAATAAAAAAAATAAATTGCATATAAATTTCATTAGGATCATTTACTAAGAGTTTAATAAATCATAATTCAACAAATAGAATATATTTTGATAATCTATTTAGCAAATTAATTATCCAAGAAAATATTATTTTTAATTTTATAGCTTTTTTTAATAAAATAGTTAACTAAAAATAATTGATGTATTTCTGTTAAAATAATTTAATAAATAAAAAAAATTAAATTTCTCAATAAAATTAAGTTCCCATTTTTAAATGTTGCTTTTTTTTATACAAATATTTAAAAATGGGTAATGATATATGTACATATAAACAAAATAAAGTTTTAAAAGATTGTATAAAGAAAGAAAATAACAAACAAAATAGGGGTATTTTTGTATTATTTTTTTAGTGTAAACCTCTAATTAAATGTAAAATTTGAATCCAACAAAAAATAGAATGAATAACATCTTCCATGAATTACACTTCTAATCAAAGGACAAAGGACGATATAAGACGCGGGTAACCTAAATTGGTGTAAAATATATAAAAATCAATTCGTTTCATCGGTTGGTTCGAATAATGTGAAACTGCCTAAGACTCGAAATAAAGACAGTAGGCTCGAAGAGTTTAATAAAAAAAAATAATGTTTGTTATTCAAAACACCAAAATGCTTTGCATTCACTGCCAAATCATTTACGACAGCAGGCACCATTCAAACAACAAATAAGAAACTAATGGTTTCAAAGCATATTATTTAATTTTGGCATTTTTATAAGTTTGGACCATGTGCACTTGCAGACTGGACCAACCCGAAATGCCTTCTAATTGTAAGATATTTAAAATAATTACCTTTTCTTTGGCAATAGGTTCAGGTGTATTATAATTAATCACTTGTTCGTATTTCTGCTCTCCACGTGGATCAATTTCAGTCGCCATACTAAAAGGAAAAAAAATTTTAAATCCTCTATTCAAATACATAGTACTTAGAGGTCCAAAAGGCAAAATTTTAATTTAATAACCTTTAAATAATTAAAAAATCCTGAATACCTAAAATTGAGCACTGCCAAATGTGTATTTCCAAGCTTTTGGTTCACACGGCCCAAAAGGAAAAATACATGTGCCTCATCCGGAGACAAAACTTTTAGTTCTTCTAATTCTGTTTTAGCCTGTTCATAGCAACCTGTATCAAATAAAATTCTTGCCTTGTGAAAACGACAAGCAACATTATTTGGTTGTTGTTTTAACGCACGTTCCAAATATTGCTTTGCCTGATAAATAATAATTTAAAACATTTAAAAATTACCAAATCAGTGCAATGAAGTGACTGTTCAATTACAGCCAATTGACAAAGCAAAACAGTATTTGTGGGATTTATTTGGACAGCATGTTGTAAATTAACCCGTGCAAGTTGTATTTCATCCTTCTTGATTATGAAATATTTATAGTACATTTACTCAAAGTTCCAACCTTGAAATGTATTAAACCTAATCCATACCAGGCTCTATAATCATTTGGTGCGTAAACAATAGCTTTACGAAACGCCTGTTCAGCACGTACCAAATCGTTCATAACAATTAATTCATGGCCCAAAATTGAATAAGCATAGTCAAAACGATGATTTAATCGTATAGACCGTTCCAAACATTCTTTTATAAAAAATTTTTGAAAAAATATTTATATTTTAAAAATCCTACCAATTGCTATTTCATGTTGCTTTTCCAAACTAAAAAAAGTCCATTTTTATAAAGTAAATTAAATTAAAATTTTGCCTAAAACAGTTCCCAGCTATACACCAAGTTTCAGGCTGATCACGAGCTACATCAGACAGTTCAGAAGCTAATGCTGATAGTTTTGTAGTGTCATGCATTTGCCAAAGTGCTGTGCTATAAATTTCCATTCCTTGAACACGACGAGGGTAAAGACGACGAATTTCATCGAAAATCTAAAAGGAAAATGAGAGCACATCCTAGAGGTTTAATTCAGATGGGAATCTAACCAAAATAAAGGTTAAACTCAGAAATTCTACTTCTATTGTTTGTTCGACTAAAATTAAAATTTACTTGGCAACATCTTCGATATTCCCCATTTTCAAAAAATATTCTAGCCCGAAGTTCCAACGATAAGGGCAGCTGCAAAAACTGAGTACCGACTTTGCTTAATATAGCTAAAGCGTCAATACAACGAAAACGTGAAAGAAATTCCTGAACACGTGCCAATTGTGTTATCCATTCTAATAGTTCATCTAAATTTATAATGTAATTTAAAAATATAAATTTTTACAATAAATTTTATTTTCTCTTGATTTTTCATTAAATCTAATTTGATTATTATCCTGAGTTGATTTTCGAGATATAACGGAAGCAGCAGCCACCGCTGTAGCATTAGCTGTTCTTCGAGTTAAACGTTTAACGTTCTGTTGCTTTAATTGTTGAAATAGAAGTTTTTCCTTAAATTTAAACTTTTTTAATTTACATGCAATCATTAATAATTGGAATATTTATAAAAAAACAAACATCTTGCTGTTTTTGCTGTTCAATTAAAATCAAAGCACCACCAGCACCAGTTGAATCAATGAATTTTGAAGAACGTGTAAGAGGAGAATTTTCACTCGCACGTAAAGCAATCGATGCTGCAGCTGCTGCTGTAAGACGATTATCAGCAGCACGAAGTCTTGTTCTGGAAATTTTATTTTCATTTTTAAAATAAAAATGCAACAATTTTGAATGGATAATAAAAAATTTTGTTTAACACTTAATAGAGAAAAGTAAATTTTATTTTAGAATAGAAAAGAACACCCCAATACTTATAAAACAATTTATTAAAGACAGGCACTATATAATAAAATGTTCAAAAGTCCATTACCTTCTCCTTTCAATCATAGTTGTTGCCGCAACTTGTGCAGATGCTGGATTTCCAATTGGAGACGACGGTGGAGGTGATGACAACGTTTTTGAAGAAATACTTGCAAGATAAAAAATAATAGACAAATAAAAGTAAACTCTAATTCTAAAAAAAATTATTTAAAAATATATAAAATATCTTTTGTTGTTGAAGAGCTGCTTTTAATTCTTGCACTTGCTATTTTTGATGCTAAACGTTGTCCACGTTCACCAATATTATCTTTTTCCTTGGAATCATTCAAAACAACATCAGTACTTGAATCTAATGACTTCCATTCAGTAATTTCATCTAATGAAGGCTAAAAATATAAAATAAAAATAATTACTTTGATAGATTAAACCTGTAATAATTCAACCATTTGTTCCCCACCAACATCACAATATGCACGAACAGCAGTCCAAAGTAACGGATTTAATCTAATTGCTTGCGCCCAATGAATACGAGCAGATTCAACACGATTAGTTTCACTGAAGAATACAAGTATATCTTTATTGGAAAAAACTACCATAAAATTCGTGCTAAAAGTGAGTGAGCATAAGGCAAAGTAACAGTTCCAGTGAAACATGGATGTAATTGTAATTGGTCAGAAACTGAAGCTCCTCTAAGTGTATGTTCTGCTTCTTGTACTCTATAAAATGAAATACTAGATTTGTTAGGTAAAAAATCATTCTTTACTATACTCTATAAATTAACCACATGAACGTATAACAGAGATCAGCTTGACAAAGGATTGGGTAATAAGCCTAAGATCAGCTGAGAATCTTTTTTACAGGAGTCCGATCCTAGAATGCCGATAAAATAGCCATGCCGAATCCAGGATTTTTCAATTTTTATTTCTGATGGAAAGACTTTCTCCCCTCTACTTTGTAAAATAAGTATAGATTATAAATAAAAACCTATTTAACATAAAAGCACAGTGGGCAAACAAATATCTGTATTTAGCTGTATTTAATGCCGCATCAGCAGTAGGATTACTCACAGTTCTAAGCAAATAATATGCACTCTCATATCCACGAACATGTATTAGACAATGAGCTAAGACAAGAAGCGATCGCTCATTATCAGCTAAAAAAATTCTTAGGAATTAGTTAAAAAAACCTCTATTGTGATAAGTCTCGGCAAGAAATGTTGCATCTTCATAATAAAAGTGTTCTAAATTGTTCTCAATTAAATCCTAAAGAAGTTTAATTTAAACATAACAAATTCTTAAGTTATATTTTAAAAACCTCAATTAATTTTGAGCCACACTCCATTCGCAAAATCAAACTTTAAATTAGCAAAAATAATATGAAGCAGGTTTATTATTCTTTAATTATTTTTAAAATAACGTAAAATAAGAGAAGAGGTAAAGGAACAGGGTAAAGGAGTAAAGGACAAAGATTGGAAATTAAAAATAGTTTAAATAATTAAAGGAAATTTAAAATTTTTATACAAAATTAGAAAGCCAAAAAACATACAAAAATATAAAACGTAGAATTCTGATTAAATCAGAAAATATAAAAAAATCAGAAAATCAATTATTGACTGAAAATGAAGCGAAACTAAGGGAGCTTTTAATGAATATAACTTTTAAATAAATAAATTTTTTTAATGATTTTGATACCATTCGATAGAGCAGAAAATTTGTTATAAAAAACAATTCTAAAATTTTTAGACCTTTAGGAGAAAAAGTTTTGGTAGAAAAAGCACTAAAATTTAAGGGTTTTTCTCTTTTTTGACCATAACTTTTTTGTCTATGGAAATAAGATTTTCATTTTTTCAATTTTAATAGCTCTTTAATTACTCAATCCAATACCAAAATTACCCTAAAAGCTTTATCCATTCAAAAATTATAGGCGTTGGCGCTCCCTCGGCTCTACACTCTGTACAAAGTAGCATCAAACTAAACTATTAAAAAAGGGTACAGCCTGATTTGTGGCGGGCCGATTTGTGGTGACCGATTTGGGCGGGCCGATTTGTGGTGGGGCCGATTTGTGGTAAGGCCGATTTGTGGTGGCTATTAATTGCCTATAATTACAATTATATGAATTTTTTTCGAATTTTTTTATTGTGACTTTCTCGTGATATTATTACATTTTTCGTTTAATAAAGTCAATCAGGTTTGATTTTTGTACTTTCTTTTATTTTAGAAGAGTTTTCAATAGTTTTTTAAGAGGATTTAAGAAAAAGTGGGGATTTTAAGCAAATTAATTAGAGAAACATCGATAGAGACTCATATGACCATTTTCAATGAAGACTTTCGGTGAGACTCTTTTGGCGAAGACTCTTTTGGTCAAGACTCTTTTAGCGAGACTCTTTCGGCGAGACTCTTTTGGGACGTTCTCTGATGTATTGATGAAAAATCAAAACCTATCCTAGAAGCTTCAAACTAAGCTAGAAGGGTGTTTTCGTGCGTTTCAGCTTCCCCCTATTCGCAAAAAAATATTGATTTCAATATTTTTGGACGCCCTAATTATTAGCTTAAAATTTTATTAATTCTATAATAATTCTATTTTATAGTATTTATTTCTAAACTAACTAATTATTTTAGGATCGGATGTTCCCTTGGTTTCCATTAGTATTTCCTCAGACATGCAGAAAAAAACATGGGTTGCGAGAACCGATTCGTGAAGGAGAATTTATTGAAGTACATGCAGTTTCTGTGCCAGGTTCTGTTGAAGTCATTAACAATAGTCTTAAAGCATCAGAAACTAGTCAATCACCATGTCTTCAGATTCGTTATAAAATAGGCACGTTTCCTACGGAGGGCATCAGGTAAAATTAATTTTAATTTTTTATCTTTGCTTTTAGAACGAAATCAGATCAACCAACTTCAATGTCTAGATTTAATTTAACTGGGGTTTGTGTTGATAATAGGGTAGAATTCTCTTCAACAGTTCCTAGAAAGCCTGTAGATAATCTTAATACCCAGTTCTTCTATGAGCAAAATAACCGACAAAATTTCATAAAAAATAATATTATTGAACGTCATTCATCACTTAATGATGAAAATAAGCAAGAACACACAACTAATGATGAAAATGAACAGTCGTCAAACAAAGTGAGCGGTTACACTCGGCCAAGAACAAGTAAGCCGTTTCTAATATTTTTGTTTAAGATTGGATTATCTAAATAATAATTTTTTGCTTGAGATTAATTTTCTGATAATGAGTTTAATATCCCTTTAAAACCATAGATTAGAAAATCTAGCATATTAGTTAAATTAAAGATTTTAATTCCGATCTCATTTAGCAATCAAGATCATCCACCCTCCTGGAGGGAAGTCATCAATGTTTTGGTGAGCATTAATAAATTTTAGAAAATCGTGCAAGGAGAAATATTTAAAAAATAAAATATTCAACAATTCTTGAATCTGATAGTAATTATTTTATTTTTGAATTATTCATTTTTGAATCTTTTCTTCAAATTGTTGTAATCATTTTTGAATTTTCTGATCTCCATTTTTATGCTATCTTACACTTGGCTCACTTCAACCAAATAGTTCTGTTTATTGTGATGTCAATTCTTAATGCTTCTAATCTCTTTTTCTGACACTTTTTCAATTAATTTATGACCATGGAAATTGTAAATTTTGTTTTATTGTTTTATACTTTCCAAAATATGCATATTTAAAAGACAATCTTTACACTTAATAAATCATAATCTTGAATTAAATCAGAATTTTTATTTAATAGAGGAGCTTATGTATATATACTCCTAGAATATTTCTTTCCGTCTTTTGATGTTATAAAAATTTCACTGTAATTTAATTTCAAAGTTATTGTCTAACTTAAATGATGCTTCGAACAAGACATGAGTCTTTATAAGAGGATTTATTATGTAATACCTTATGAATATTTGTGATTTACTTTTCCATTTGTTTTCGTTTAAATCCGACCACCAGACTTTTGGCACTTGGCTCTTAAAGAATGAAAATAAATGCTTGTAACCTAAGATGACCAATTTTTCATAATTGTTCTCCATGCCTATATAAGAGACAGCTGTGAAGAATAGCAAAATGAAAGAAAAGAAATAGGAAATCAATGGGTATTTGGCACTATTCTTTTGTTGTGCCACCTTTTAAGCACATAACTTGCAAAAATATTGCTTATTTTATGCTTTGACAGATTTTCTCATATTAATTTAAAATTAATCTTATTCAAATGTTTTAACTTTAAAAATAATGTATTTGCAATGATGATTCTTTCAAGCAATTCTACTTCAAGTTCTGCTGGTTATCCAACTACATTAATTAATGTCGGAGGGTCGCAGGTTCATTCACAGAACACAATGTCTACAAATCCTTGGATTATAACCGCTCAGGAACATAGACAAAATGAAGGTCAATTTGTTATATTACGCCCAATCGATGGAATGATTTATGGTGAACAGGCAAGACCGTTCTTTCTAAAATCTGGGCTTTCTGCTTCAGCTCTTGCTCAGGTTACTTTTAAATTAAATTTTTTTACACCCTTAGGATTTTAGTAGTTTTACCATCTAATTAGATATCTACTTACATTTAATGATAATCTTTTAGATTTGGCAGTTGTCTGACTTAAATAAGGATGGAAAACTCGACAGGCTTGAATTCTCAATAGCTATGAAGTTGATTAGAAATTGTCTCTCCGGTTTGTCGTTACCGGCAACACTTCCTGATAGTATGCGCCAGATTATTGGTGATATTCCCAATGTGAAAGAGCAAATACAATTTAATGGAATTAATTTCAATGCTGAAATACAACGACCTCAAATGCCACCAAGACCAATGTCTACATATGGTATTTCTACTAGTTATCGACAAACTCCGCATGTGGGAAGTTATTCAGCAGGTTTCGATATAACATAACAATTTTTATTAATCTTTTTCAAGCTCAAACACCAACAATGCCATCTTCTACCTTTGGCACAGAGTCATCATTTCAGATGGGCACAAAGGAGAAAGGAGACTGGAGTTTGCCACAGTCTTTGAAACTACGTTTTTGTCAGCAGTTTAATCAGCTTGATCGAGGCCGAATTGGTCTGCTCACTGGTCAGCAGGCACGAGGTGTTTTAGCTGAAAGTTTCTTACCAACTCAGTTGCTTGCCCAAATTTGGAGTATGTCTGACGTTAACAAAGATGGATGTTTGGGTATTGAAGAATTCTGCACTGCGCAATTTCTTATTGAAATGGTTAAGGTTTGTGCAAATAAATAATTATGTTTAATAATTTTTATTAAACTTCTAGTCTGGTTATTCACTTCCATCTAAATTGCCAAATGAGCTTTATGCTTTTTGTAGCCGAAGTAAAACGGTTTCTCCGTCTACAGTTTTAACTCCTGATGATCCAGATGGCCCGCCCCCACAAAAAGCTGGAAGTGGAGGTTGTCATTTCAAAACATTTGAAGATAAGAGGAGAGACAATCTCGATAAAGGACAGGCAGAACTCGATAGACGTAGACAAATCCTTAGAACAGAGGTAATGATAAGTACTGATAAGTTGGTCTATCTTTGTTTTAAGGAAGAACGTCGTCGTGCCGAGATAGAGAGGCGGGAGCGTGAAGAGGTTGAACGAAAAGAGCGTGAAAGACAGGAATATGAACGTCGTCGGGAAGCTGAATTAGAAATTCAAAGGAGAAGAGAACTAGAGTTAGAGAAGGAAAGAGCATCAGAAGAAGAAAGGTTGAAGGCACAACGAGAAGAAGCTCGTAGGAGACTAGAAATGGAACGAATTAAGGATTTGGAAAAGATTCGCATTCGTGATTTAGAGGTATGTTAACGCTGTATTAAAAAGCGACTAATTTTTTGTTAAGAATCAATTGGAAGCTGAGACAGAGAAGGCAACTCAGATTCAACAAAGGAATCGAACAATTTCCTTCCAGATCCAGGCCTTGGACGAACGTTCTCAACAACTTAATGGTGATGTCACTGGTGTACGTAATAAAATACTTGAAATCACTCAGGAGATTGAAGGAATGAGAGGACTTCGCGACGAAAAATGTGCAAAAATTCAGGAATTAGAACGCAAAACTAAAGAGGTTTTTTGTTATTTTTGTTTCTGTTTATATTAGAATTAAATTTCTAAACATTTAGTTAACCATTCAAAGTGAACGATTCAGTCACGAAAATTTGCAGCTACAGGCGGAATGTCAACGTCAATTTGGAAGGAGTAATGAAATTGATACTATTATGAAAGAAACAATCATAGCTGATGAGGAAATAAAACGAATAGATGAGGAAATCAGAGAATTAGGAATTAGGACAGACAATCAGGAGAGGCTTGTACTTGAGGTAGAGGCTAATAACTTTTTAATTTAAAACTAACTTGAAGAAGCGACCTGATCTTGAAAAAAGTTGTTCAACTTTTGAGAACCTTCGTCAGGAACACAAGACTTTACTCGATCGCTACAACAGTGTCCGCGTGAAGAAATATCCAGATATACAAATTCAACAATCATTATCACATAATATTCCACCACTAGTTCAAAATGCAATATTAGGTTCAAATGAAGAAAGAAAATTCTCCAAAGATAGTGGTGATAATTCTTCTGGATTTGATGATGATTTTGTTGCTGTTTTTGGCGCAACTGGCTCAGAAAAGTTTGGAAAGCAAAATATTCTTAACGGGCAGCATCAAAATAATGGAAATGGTGAGTGTTATAGATTTTTTGCATTTAAGTGTTTGATGTTTTTAGTTTTTTCGGAAAATATTGAAAAAGACTTCCATCATCAAAAGCCTCCTAGTATAATCCGCGAAGATGTTGTCCCACAGCAAGACACTGCACATATCTTGTTATCGGCCACCACTTCTGGTCTTAAAACGGTCAAATACAAAGCCCTTTATGAGTTCAACGCTCGCTCTAATGACGAATTATCATTGCAGCCTGGCGATATAATTCTCGTTTTTGAGGAATATCATTCTGAACCTGGGTGGTTTGGTAATATTGTTTTCTTATTTTTCTATTTTTTATAATTTAGCTGGCCAAATTCGTGACAAAGTGGGCTGGTTTCCAGCTGCATTTGCCGAACCAACTTCTACCCAATTGCCATCTAGTGCAGCTCTCAAGAAAGGGAACAGTCTAACTGGCTCCCTATCAACTGAGCCATTAGCTATAATTCAAGAAGAAGGAAGTGAGTTTACTAATATTGTTGGAACAACGGCATTAGAAAAGCAAAATGTTCCTTTTACGGCAGACTTTTCCTCGGGTTAGCTAAATGTGTGTTGTAAAATTTTGATTTATTCTAGTATTTTCCAAAAGTATTTCTCTTACTGATACAACAAATGCTGGTGTTGCTGCTGCTAACTATTTACTTTCTACAAATCGATCAACTACGTCCTTTTCTGCTGGTGCTAGTTATGATCTTCCTCCATGTGATGAAAATTCTACTACCAAATCTTTGCCTCAATATGAGCTTCCTCCATCAGACGATCTTGTGAAAGATGGTGATACTGTTTTAGGTACTGGAATAGCTCTCTACCAATGGAAAGCTAGGAATGAACAAGAAATGACTTTTGGGCGCGGGGATATTATCGAGGTTTTGGAACAAGGAGAGCTTCGATGGCGAGGACGACTTCAAAAGAATAGGTTAACAATTAATAGAGTTAAATGTCCATTTTCTCCTTACAACAGGCGGAAACTAGACATTTAACAAATATTCTAGTAAATGTTTCATTTGTTTCAGACAAATATATGGCTGGTTTCCAAAAAGTTACATTAAACTAGGCACTACAACACTTCCAGGGCTTGGAACAAATAATGTGACAACCAATTCTAAAATTAATAATCAGCAAGTAAATATAGAAAATACTGGAAATAATAATGGAAAAATATTGAACTCGTCTCTTAGCGGAACATCGAGTGGTGAATGGTTTATTGTGAGTATTTTTGTTTTATAATATTTGGAATAGCATAACAGAAAATTGTCGTTTTAGGCCTTATATCAGTTCGATGCTGTTGAGCCAACAGACTTGTCATTGAAAGTCGGTGATAGGATTTGGGTCACGGACCAACGAGAACAATGGTGGCGGGGTACTTGTGAAGGTCGAACAGGCATTTTTCCTGCAAATTACGTTCAGAAAGCTTCTACATCTGAGATGACATCAACAGGTCATAATATTAAGAATATTTGGAATGCTTTTATTTTAAGTGAACTCTGTTAAAGAAAAACAAACAATCGGACGTGCAATTGCAAATTTCGAAGCAAATGCTTCAAATCAAATTTCTCTCCTGCTAGGCGATATTGTTTCAGTTCATCAAATAACATCTAGTTTATTTTGAAATATTATCATTTTTATGGTTAAATTTAAAGGTGGTTGGTGGGAAGGAGAGTTGGAGAGGAATGGTAAAAAACATATTGGCTGGTTTCCCGGCAATTATTTGCAAGTATATTTTTATTAAATATTTCCTAAATTAACATCACTCATTTTAGGTTATCTCTGAACATAAAAATGATGCTGGGGTAAAATCAATTGCTGTTGCAGCTTTCGATTATCAAGCTCAACATGACGATGAGCTTTCTTTCAAAGCAGGAGATCTACTTGAAGTGTTAGACAATTCTGATTCACAGTGGTGGAGGGGGCGAAAACAAGGTGATGAACAACAATCACTCCTCTTTCCAGCTAATTTTGTACAGCTTCGGTGATATCAACAGATGGATATTAATTATTATATATATACAAACTTTTAATAATGGACTGCAAAACTTGAATTTAATATACAAACATGTTAAATGGCTATCTCCCTACTAACGAATGACTCAAATTCTCTTGATTTGACTTAATCATTTTAACTTTGTATTATTTTTTTGTGTTTATTTGTTAATAATCGAACAATCGCAGAATTTGGTGTGAAATATTGAGTCATCTGAATAAATTTACGTATAATAAAAATTGACAACTTGTCCTCTTTCTTGCAAGAATATCATTTTAGTTTGCACAAAATTCCGGTTCATTAAAAAAGAATAAGATTATAAATAATATTCTGTTTTAAAGGAGTGTCTTAAATGTTTAAACATACATAATTTCCTTTCATAAAAACCCAAAAGTCACGTGTTCTTACTTACGCTGTTCTATATATTAATGTCTAGGTGGAATCAACGATCACCTAAGTAAATATTTAACAAAATTATAGAGAAGAAACTAAATAATATTTATCGTCATTAGCTTTTGTTCTTTCCTATTGGAATACCCCAGAAATCATTTGATAGGACAAGTCATTAAAGTTAACCAATCAACAAAATTTAAACTTTTCAAAAAATCATAAGTTTATAAAAACCTGATTTTTAAAAAATCACGACATATTTTTGTTATTCATTTTAATAAAAATTATATTAATATAATATGTAATTAAACCACTAATTTTTGAAACCTTGATTACTAATTTCTAAAATTTAGATATTTGATAAGGATGTTTCGTGTTTCTCCAATGACTATGAAAGGGATACTTAAAGTTTTGAGTTATGGTCGTTGCCAGTCAGCTTTCTATTCGGCAGCTACTTTGGATCCTCATGAACAAATTAAGGATGCGGATAAACCAATGAGTCAGCAGATGAACCCTTCGTTTTATAAGGTTTTTAAAATATAAAACCTCTCTAATTTTTGTTTTAATTTTAGATGGTTGATCACTATTTCGATAGGGGTGCTGCAGTTATTGAGCCAAAACTTGTTGATGAATTTCATTCGCAAGGAAGGACATTGGAAGAGAGAAAGAATTTTGTTCGGGGAATTCTTTCTGCAATTAAACCTGTCAATAAGGTTTAGTTTTTATGAGTTGAGTTTTAAAAATTATATAATTTGAAGGTTCTTCATGTTGCTTTTCCTATTAGACGTGATAATGGAAATTATGAAATAATTGAAGCTTGGCGAGCACATCACTCAGGTTTTGATTTTATTAAATATTATCTTAAAAATTTTCTATTAATAGAACATCGAACACCAACAAAAGGAGGTATTAGATATTCTTCAGATGTGTGTGAAGATGAGGTAAAGGCTCTCTCAGCACTTATGACTTATAAATGTGCAGTTGTTGATGTTCCCTTTGGTGGGGCAAAGGGAGGTGTTAAAATCGATCCTCGCAAATATTCTGAATATGAGGTTTCTAGTTTTTTCCTTTTTATTTAGAATGCTTTTCAAAAAAAAATTTTAAATTTAAGAACTATGTTTTAATTTGTTCAATTTATTTGTAGATTGAAAAGATTACAAGAAGAATTGCCATAGAATTCTCCAAAAAAGGCTTTCTAGGGCCAGGTATTGATGTTCCTGCACCAGATATGGGCACTGGCGAACGAGAAATGGCTTGGTTTGCAGACACTTATCATCAAACGACAGGGCATTTAGATAAAGATTCTTCTGCTTGTATAACTGGTATTTATTTATTTGAACTGTATGTTAGAGATTGAAATTTTCAAAGATCTATGATCTGGTCCTGAATTTAATTACTTGACATGGGTCGGGTAGCACGGCTTTAGAAAACCAGAACTCTTAAAATTTTTTGAATTAATTAAACGAGCAACAAAAATATTTTAAATACACAATTTATTATCATTTTCTAATAAATTTTTAGGTAAGCCAATTGTTGCGGGTGGTATTCATGGTCGTATTTCTGCAACTGGTCGTGGTATTTGGAAGGGTTTAGCTGTGTTTATAAATGATCCTGAATATATGGGAAAAATTGGATTAACTACTGGATTTAAAGACAAAACGTTTATTGTTCAAGGATTTGGTTATTTTAATTTAATTATGGAATTTTCTTTTATTTCTTTTAGGTAATGTTGGCCTTCACACACATCGTTATTTACATAGAGATGGAGCAAAATGGTTATAAAATAAATTCATTTAATTAATACTTTTCATTTTTAAGTATTGGTGTTCAAGAATATGATTGTTCAATTTATAATCCAAATGGAATTCATCCAAAAGAACTGGAGGATTGGAAAATTGAAAATGGAACTATACGAGGATTTCCTGGGGCAAAACCATTTGAACCTTTTACTGATTTAATGTTCGAAAAATGTGACATCCTTGTCCCTGCTGCCTGTGAAAAAACTATTCACTTAGGAAATGCGCACAGAATTCAAGCAAAGGTTTTTTTTATTACTTAAAGGTCTGGTGCAAATTAGGCTGTTTGGTTTAGTGGTTGAAGTTTATTTCCTATTTTAAAAGTTAATATAATTTGCCGGGTGATGTTAAAATTATTATCTTAAAATAATTTTGAAGATATACGAGATTGGAATTCCTCGTTTCTGACGGCATTTTTCCTGTAAAAATTTTAATAATTTTAAAATAGATTGTTGCTGAAGCTGCTAATGGCCCAACAACACCTGCTGCTGATCGGGTTCTTTTGGAACGTGGAAATTGTCTGATAGTTCCGGATATGTTTATTAACAGTGGTGGTGTAACTGTTTCCTTCTTTGAATGGCTCAAAAATCTGAATCATGTTAGCTTTGGACGATTAACATTTAAATACGAACATGACTCTAATTACCTGTTATTGGGTATACAATTTTAAATATTTGGATAAATTTTTCCTTACAATTTTTAAGGTTCTGTTCAGAAATCATTGGAGAAGGCACTTGGTCGTGAAGTACCAATTACTCCATCAGAATTGTTTATGGCCAGAATTCACGGTGCAAGTGAGAAGGATATTGTTCATTCGGTTGGTTTTTATTCAGAAACATAACAATAAGAGTAATATTTTGATATGCTTGTTATTTCAGGGTCTTGAATACACAATGAACCGTTCTGCAAAGCAAATAATAGAGACAGCACAAAAGTATAACCTTGGCATCGATTTACGAACAGCGGCGTATGCTAATGCTATAGAGAAAGTCTATCGAACATATCAGATCTCAGGTTTTGCTCTTACCTAAAATAGCAGTATATATTTGTGTTGAAATTAAATATAGGAAGTAAAAATTCTGCGCTAGATCCCCAATTTTAATATACGTGTGTTTTTCCTTTAATTTTTATATCTCATTCCTCCTTCTGCCTTTTTAGTTAGATAATTCTTTAATATTACAAAAGTTATTCCTTTTTATGTATTTTCTCGGTGTTCCTAAATACTGTTTATTAATGTGGAAATTTTTGCCTATTTCAAAGATTTCTATCCTTATATATACTTCTAATTCTTTTTAACAATAAAATATCTTGTGGAATAAAAATAAAAATATTGGAGGTATTATTTATGTTAAAAAAGCTCTAATTAACAAACAAAATTAACAATAACAACTTTAAAAATAGAAAAAAATGATTAAATTATACTAAAACTGCCAATTATAGCCTCCATGATTTAATGCATCTTTTACCCATTGAGGCACATTTTCTACTTTCTTGTATTGTTCTCTCAGAAATTCAGCCAGAAATTCATTTAACCTTTTTTCATCTATAGAGTTTCTTAATCTTTTCATTAATGTCATGTGGTGAAACAAATTATGAATAGATATTAGGTGACACGCTACAGTCTCCTTAAGATACATAATTATTAAATTGAATTAAAAACTTTTGTACATGTCCAATGGTTGCATTGAAAAAAGCACGAGAATATCCCATTCTACAGGTTTGGCACTCACATTCTTCGTCAATCGGCCGAAGATCATTCTTGAAACGTGCTTGAGTTAGATGGAGATCCCCTTCCCTTCTAGTTATTGCTGTCCCAAACCTCGCCGTTCTGGTAGGATAAACACAGTCAAACATATCTGCACCAAGTACCTGAAAAGAAACAAAAGAATTTCGAATTTTCTTTGGAGGAATTAAACTGACCGAAGCAACGACCAAGTCTACTGACCATCCAACTCCCATAACATAACGAGGTAAATAAGGCTGAATAATATAATATAAAGTAAAATAAAACTAACCGGTATAAGCTCACAACATCTTGCAACAACCTTCCAAAAAGTATCTTTTGCTTCACCTCCACTTAATCCTCCAATAGCAATACCGAGTCTTGTTCTAGGTACCATTTCTTTTACACATTCCTCCCTCAGTTTTATATCAAGTCCTCCTTGTATAATTGGAAATAATGAGCATTTTGTTTGTTTTTTCTGTGCTGCTTTACATCTATCTAACCACCTAATTGAGCGTAGCATTGCTTCTTTAACTATCGGACCTTCTGTCAATGAAGGGATAACATGATCTAATTGCATAATTATATCGGAACCAAATGCCTCCTTTTCTATAAACATTAAATGGTTAGTTAAAAATAAATTTACCTGAATTTCCATACAATATTCAGGCGTAAGCATTGTCATTTCCTTCGTATGTGGTGATTCAAAACGAACCCCGTCTTCTGTAATCTCCATTAATTTACTAAGTGAGACCATTTGGAAACCACCAGAATCTGTAAGAATTGGTCTAGGCCAATGCATGAATTTGTGGAGTCCACCAGCTTCTGCAATGAGGTTATGTCCAGGTCTATGGCCCAAATGATAAGTGTTGCATAACTAAAGAGATGTATAAATAATTATTATAGAATATTAAACAGCAAACCAAAATCTGGCAATCCATCTCGGTAAGCTGCTCCGGCGAAATTCCTTTCATGCATCCCTGTGTCCCAACTAGATAAAAGAAGTAAAATATTGACCAAAAAATTTAAAGAACCAGGCATAAAAACAGGGGTTTCTACACAACCATGCGGTAGCTCAAGCATTCCATATCTGGCAAGGCCTTGAGTCTCAATCACCCGATAACTGCACACGAAAATAAACTACATATTAGTTCCCTAGTTAAAATTTAAAAGCCAACCTCTGTCGTTCATTTTCTTCTGAAAATTCAGAAATATTTTTTTCTTCATTAGTAGACTTTTGCGTTTTCATTAACCTTCTAGGGGTAGATCTTAAATTGATAAAAGATTCAATATTTTTAATAATTATGTAGTTTAATATTCTAATATTAATATTCATTTTCTCAAAAAATTAAACATTTTTATAATTAAATTACAAAAAAATAAATGTACAAATCTTTATTTTTAGCGATAATTCTACAAATTTAAAATATAAGTCGTCAGGTCATAACCAAAACTTATAATTAAATTTTAATTTAATGTTTTTATAAAAATGGAAGCAAAAAATATTAATATTCAGAATTAAATTTTTTAAATAAAAATATAAAATAAGTCAGAAAATGATTAATGACCAGTAAACTAAATTATTTTTTAATGTCAAAAATGAAAAAAAAAATTTTAGTTTCTCATTAAGAGCATAAGGTAATATAAACTACAAGAGAAATTTTAATTAATCATCCATTTCAATATCATCCTTATCCGCATCTGGATTAAACACTTCAAGAATTGCTCGGCCTTCAACTTCTGACATACTTAACTGACGAAGAACCTAAAGATAAATATATTCTGGATATTCAAATATTTGTCTAAAAAGACCTGCGGAGCCTGATCTACTGGATATATGCAATAATCTGGTGCTGTAATTTTCCTATCAGCGAGAAGTGTAACAAGACTTTTCAACTGCTCAATGCTTCCACGAGTTATTCCCATAATAGCCAAGCGTCTACGTGCAATTAATTTTATTGGAATTGTGACATCCAAACCGCTAAGCCCTCCAACAAAAAGAACACCTCCCTTAATAATAATTGAGTAAATAATACATATAAACATAATTGTACATCAGAAAGACACTTAAGTGAACGGTTGACAGTTCGTGGTGAGGTCACAAAATCAAAGATAACATTGGCCCCTTCAGGTGCAACATCTTTCGTTCGCATAATCAGATACTCCTCAAACTCTAAAAACAAAGTAATAATAAGTTCAAAATATCTTAAAAAACCTCCATCATCCCAATGAACAGTAAAATCAGAGCCATTTCTTTCAGCCAAGCAAAGACGTTCTTCCTTAGCATCAGCAACAATCAATTTAACTCTTTCATCTTCGCATAAAAAGTGCTTTGCCAAAGTAAGAATCCATAAACCAAGCCCTCCAGCACCAACAATCATTATATTGCAATAACCTTTTGTATTAGTTATTGCTTCAACTATTGGACGAGCCTAAATAAATTAAAAAACATGTTTGAAAAAATATGAACAAACATGAACTACGGCCGACAAAGCCCATGTGGCACCGGCAGGGAGAATTGAAGCAACATGCATTGAAACAGCTTCCGGAATTCGAACGAGTAATGCCAAGTCTGGAACAGCGATAAAATCGGCATAACCACTTTGGCACATCTAAAAAATATATTGTTTAATCAGTATCCGAACCAGTATTTTTGATAAAAGAAAGTTTTAGTCAGGTAAAGATTTAGTAAAGTACGGAAAAATGTTTATTGAAAAATATTAAGTTCCAAAGTATAATAAGCTCAATGATACAATTTAAATTAATTATATAAAGAAACCTCATCTGTTGGCCAAACAATAACTTTATCGCCTTTTCTGAGGTTAAATTCTTCTGCCTTCGATTTAGGTCCGAATTCATCAATAACGCCACTAATCTCATAACCAGGGAATAAACTAGTATCTTTAATTCCATTTATAACACGTGCCTGTTTGGTGTTTGATACTTCTTTGTCTGTGAGGCAAACGCCGGCATAACAAACCTAAAAAATTCTGTTTTGTCCAAGGAAAATAAAGTACCTATTCTTTATTTATTAAAAAGAGGAAACGCAAAAATATCGCTAGAAATTTCAACATTTAAAAATCGAATAAAATCACTCATTTATTATTTAAAATATTTAATTAAAAAAACCTTAACAAGTGCTCCTTTAGGTGGAACTTCAGGAACTTCCTCATCCTCAAAGAATTGCACTTCTTTTAAATCCTTTGGGGAACCCAATGAAATTCGACGATTTCTAACGCCAACACCATTTTGAGCAGATGACATCTTATAGATCAGAAATAATTTTTAAGAATAATAAGGCTAAAAATAAAAATTACAATTAAATTAAAATAATTTACACATGTACCCAAAAAGTTTTTGCTCAAATGATAAAAATTAAAATTGATTTCTTAAAATAAACATTTACTCCGGTTAATCGCGGCCTATTCGCTGAATTACACGATAAAATTATTTATTTCAAGATTGAGACAATTTCGTATAATAGACATGGTTAGAAATACATATTTTTGTGATTAATTAATTAAAAATATATCTAACGAGAAAGGAAGAATTATAAAGGGAAAGGAGAAGCTATAAACCAAAAGGACTCGAACCCTTACCTTTTTGTTTAAAAGTCGGAGCGTTTCCCAACTACACCAAAGGAAGAAAATCGCTCCATCACTGGACCCTCTAATTTATTTTAAACTGCTGTGAACACAGAAATGCCATAATTAGAAATATCAATTTAAAAAAAATTTTAAGCTAAAAAACGAATTCATTTATTTAAACTTTATAAACAGTTGATTATTATATAAATAAATATTTCTAAAATTTCCAGAATTTGTTTACCAACAGATTAAATAATAATTAGGTATATTCAAACATTCACATATTTACTAAATAATTATTTATTTAAGAAAAAATTAAATTAATTAATTAAAAAAAACAATTAATTATTTTGCTTTAAATTTTTAACATTTTTAGTAATTGATTACAAATGTATACTATATTAATAAATAAATTAATTAATATTTTGCATAATAATAATTTGCATTATAAATCATTTTAAATTATTTACAAATATTTTAATTAAATAATTTATAAGTATTATTATTTGATTAATTAATTAATTTATAATTAATGCTTCTTCTCTTCTTTTTTTTTTTAATTAGAAATTTTGAAACCTGTACTAAATTATAAATATTTTTAATTTAATTAAATTAATTAATTTAGAGTTACCATTATTTATTTATTTTTTTTCAATCAACATTGACAGAAAAATATTATTTAAAAAAAATATATTTATGTATATATTTACCTACATATACATATATAAATATTTAAATTTTAATTTCCGTAGGTAAAAATAGGTAAATATATTATTTTCAGTCATTTATTTAATAAAATAAACCTGTTCTTAATTTTATTTTCTTTTAAATTTTATTTTAATATTATTACCGTACATAATAAAAAATAATATTTTCTCTTTTAATTAAAAAATAAATAAATTTGTGAGGGAATGTTTAGAAATTTATTTTAAATTTATCCTTTCTAATAGCTCTACAATTTTTAATTATTTTTAGAAAAATAAATAAAATAAATATTTATTTTATTTTTAAATTAATTAATATATTATAGGGGTAATATTTTAAATAATAAAAATAAAATATAAAAATTATTTAATTAATTCAAAAAAATGAAAAAAATAATTTTATTAAATTATTTAATTTATTTAATTTATTTAAATAAAGCTAAAGAAGGAGAAGAATATTTAAATTTATTTTATTTAGAATCTAAAGGTAAAATTAAATTAAAATTAAATTAATTAAAATTTAAATCTAGTTAATAATAATATATCCTGTATTGTGCCCAATTTACACAACAGATTTATTATTGAATTAAATAAACTTGAAGGCTTTTTATGTTTTACATCACAATTAGGGTAAGTTTATAAAATAAATATTTAATTAATTAATTAATTATTTAGATTTAAATCTATTGAAAAAAAAGAAAATTTAATTAATTTATGTTTTATTGAAAAAATGGAATTATTTAGATTTAAAGGTATGAATTTAATTATTTTTTAATAATAATAATAATATTTATTTAATTAATTAATTAATTCACTGTCTCTTTTTTTACAAAATTATTAATTAAAAACAGAATAATTATTTCTTTATTTTTCTTTTATATTTATTTTTTAATTAAAGTTAAAAATTCTTCTCTTGTTTTTGGATCATCTCTTTAAAAAATAAATAAATTAATTAATTAATTAATTTTAATTAATTTACCTAAAAACTCCAAGCATACAGGACGTTGTTGTTGTTGCATTTATTTTTTGTACTCCTCTCATTACCATACACATATGACTTTTAAATTAATTAATTAAATAAATTTAAATAAAATACCTAGCTTCAATAACAACACCAACACCTGCTGGATGTATTGCCTGTAAAACAGCAGAAGCTATTTGTTTAGTTAATCTTTCTTGAACTTTAAAAATTAAATTAATTAATTTTTAATTAAAATATTAACCTTGTAATCTTCTACTAAACATTTCTACTAATCTAGCTAATTTACTTAATCCAAGTACTTTTTTATTTGGTAAATAGCCAATATGAACTTTACCAAGAAAAGGAACTAAATGATGTTCACATAAAGAAAACATTTCTATATCACGAACTATTACCTTTTTATTTATATTAATTAAATAATTAAATTTAAATTAATTAAATTAATATTTAATTTAATTAAAATTAATTAATTAAATTAAATAAATTAATTAATTTTAATTAAATTAATCAATTTAATTAATAAAATTAAATATTAAATTAATTTCAATTTATTAAATTTAATTAAATAAATTAATTTAATTAGATTAAAATTAATTAAAATTAAATATTAAATTAATTAACATTAAATATTATTAAATTAATTTTAATTAATTAATTAAATTAAATTAATTTAATTAAATTAATAAAAATTAAAATTAATTAATTAAAAATTAAAACCATTTCATCTGTATCTTCATCAAAAACTGCTTCATTTAAAACATCTAAAAAATAATTAATTTAATTATATTTAATTTATAATTACCATCAAAATTTTCTTCATATCCTTTAGTAAAATAAAGCATTGCTTTTGCAGCACGTAAAGGAGTTTTTTGTAATCCTTGTCTGTTAATATCTTCACCAACATGACTAATTATTTGTTCATAAGATTTAACCTTTTATAAATAGAATTTAGAATTTTATTAATTTATTTACTAACCATTTCATTTAATTGTGGTCTCATTGTTATTTGTGGAAATATTTCTGTTTTAACCTTTTTTTAAAAATTTAAAAATTAATTTAATTAATTAATTTACTTTTATTTCATTATTTTTCTTTTCATTTAAATTAATTTTTTCTTTAGAAGAATTATTTAATATTAATTGATTTTCAACATCAGAAATACTTAAATTATCAAAAAATCCACTGCTATTGCTGCTGCTCATTATTTATATTTTTTATAACTAAAAAAATAAAAAATAAATATTTATTTTTATTTAAAAGAAAAAATAAAAGTTATGAATAAAAAAGGTAACATTTAAATAAAAATAATTAAAAATAAATAAATATTTATTTATTTTTATCCAATTATTTTTAAATAAAATATATAACCTAAAAATAAATAAATAAATAAATAAATAAGAAATGAGGGAAATGAAATTGAGTAAAAATAAATAAATATTTAGGTTATTTATTTTTTCTTTTATTTAAATAATTGTTTCCGTTAAATATTTTAAGAAATAAATTAAATGTATGGGAAAATGGCATCATTATTTATTTTTAAAAAATAAACTTTTTTTTTTACCTTTATTTATTAATTATGTCTTCTATTTTTATTTTTAAAAAAAAAGAAGAAATATATTTATTTTTTATTTTTTTATTGTCTATGTGTGCAATGAAGTAGTAAAGCTATTATTTTCTCATTATTTATATTCTACTATATATTGTTATATTAAAATAAAAAAGATTCTTCTTTTTTTTTAAAGATTAATATTAAAGATATATTTATTTTAATTTAATTAAATAATTGTAAAAGAAGAAAAAAAATTAATTAATTAATTAATATTTAAATTAAAAATCAGAAGATTTTTCGTCTTTTTTAGATAAGAAATTTAAAAGAAAAAAATGATAAAATTATGACTAATTTATTAAATAAAAAAATTATTTAAAATTAATTTTTTAGAAATTATTTGTTCAAAATTAACAATTAATTTATTAAAATTACAATTGGAAAGGAAAATAAATAAAAATAAATTAAAAAAGCATTTTTGTTCTTATTTAAATGAAAACAAAAATATTAATATTAATAAATATTTAATAAAAAATGAAACAAAAATATTAAATAAAAGTTAGTTTTTCTTTTTTAAATTAATTAAAATTAAAATTTAAAGGAAAAGAATTTAATGAAAAGGTAAAAAATATTTTTAAAAATAAAATTAAATTTAATTATTTTTAAAGAACAATAAAAAACAATTAATTAATTTATTTACAATATTAATTATTTTATTAATTATTGGAATATTAATTTTAATTTTATTTAATTATTTTATAAAAAATAATAATTTAAAAATTAAAAAAAAGAACACAAAAATTATTAAATAATTTTAAAGAAAAGGTTTATTTTTTAAATTAAATTAAATATATTTTTTAAGGATTTAATAATAATAAAAGAATTTAAAATTAAAAATAATTTTAAAAAAAGAAGAAGTTATTCTTGTTTTTCTTTTTTTTCTTCAAATATTAATTTAAATAAAGGTAAATAAATTTAAATATTTATTTTTTAAAATTCCTTAAAATAATTATTATTTTAATTTAATAATTAAAGGTATAAAAAATTAAAATTAATTTTTAATTAAATTTTTAATTTAGAAAATAAACAATTAATTAATTATTCTGACAACAATAATTCTTCTTTTGATGATGATGATAATGTTTATTTATTTATTTCTAAATTTACATTAATTTTTATTTAGGCATTTTTCTCTTGAAATAAGGAAAGAGAGAAGATTAATTAAAAGAATTAAAATGTTTCAAAATTTATTTGTTAAATATTTATTTAATTAAATTAGAAATAGATAAAACAATTAATTAATTTAAAGAAAAATAAATATTTAAATTAAACTACATAATATTATACAAATATATTAATTAATTTATTATCATTATTATTTTTTATTTCTCCATCTTTTTTTCTTGATTATCTTTTTCCTCTTTTTTCTGTTGATTTTCCTTCTCTTCAACATTTTTTTGTTTATTATCATTCTCTCCTTCTTCTTCTTTAACAATATTTAAATTATTATTATTTTTATTTTCTTCTCCTTCTCCAATTTGTGAAGGTCCATAAACAGATAATAGAGTAGTTCTTTCAATTGTCATTTCATCTTCAGTTATTGATTTAGATGTTGTTTCTTCTTTTCTTTCATTTTGTTTAACATCTTCTTTTAATTCATTTTTATTATTTTCTGTTTTAGAATTAATTGTTTTTGTTGTTGTACTAGTAGATGTTTTATTATTATTTTCTCTTTTAGTTTCCCTTTGTGTTTCAGCAAAACGTGGATATTTCTTTTTATCTTTTCTTCTAATATTTTCTGAATCTTCTTCAGACTCTTCTTGGGTTTTATCAATTTCTTCATTATTATTATTTTTTAATTTACCTTCTTCAATTAAATAATTATCTTTATTATTATTATTTAATTTAATAAAATAAAAACCAACAAAAATTGCAATAATGACCAATCTAAATAAAAATTAAAAAATTATTTAAATAAAACTTACATTAAAATAAATATAATTACAAAAACAAATAGTTTATTTGAACTAGTTTTTGTTGTTGTACCAATTAATACATTATTTGTTGTTTTTTCTTTTGTTGTTGTTTCTGTTGTTGTAATAATATATTTATTAATAGTAGAAATACTTGTTGTATTATCAATTTCCTCTTTTGTTTGATAATTAATTATTCCTTGTTTATTTGGTGTTGTAGTAATATCTACTACAATTAATTCTTCTGTTGTTTCTATTTTATATAAAGTTGGTAATGTTTTATCATTTATTATAGTAGAAGAAATAGATTTATTTATTAAAGTTATTGAAGATGTTCTTTCTGTTGAAATTGTTTTTATTGGTGTAGTAGTTGTAATTGTTTTTGTTGTAATTGTTGTTGGTAATATAGCTAATGTTTTGGTTGTTGGTTCTGTTGTTGCTTTTGAAATTGTTTTGGTAGTTAATGTTATTTCTGTTGTTTCTAAAGGCTCTGTTTTTTCAATTTTTGGAGTTTTATCTTTTGTTTCACTTGTTGAAAGTTTATTTTCTGAAGTTTTATTTGTTGGAATTGTAGCTTTTGTTTCATTAAATGTTGTTTTTACCGTTGTTTTATTGTTTGGGAGTGTTATAACTGTTGTTTTATTTTCTAAGGTTTTGACCGTTGGAGAAATTATTTTCATTGTTTTATTGACTGAAGTATTGAATGTAGTTGTTGTTGTATTTTCTGAGAGACTTATTGTTGTTTCATTCATTGGAATTGTAACTTCAATTTTTCCTTTAAATGTTTCATTGTTTGATGACCCTTTTGTTGCCATTTTGTTTCTTGGAGTTAAAGTAATTGTTTCATTCGTTGTTGAAATTGTAAAAATTGTTTTGTCATCTTTTGAGGGTTTATTGACTTCCTTTGTTTCGTTCATTGGAGTTATAACTGTTATTTTGCTTTTTGAAGTTTCAACGGCTGGTGAAGTTATTCCAATTGTTTTATTTGTTGATGTTTTGGTTACCATTTCATTTTTAGTGTTTGTAACTCTTGTCTTGTTTTCAGAGTTTGTCTGAGCTGGTTTAAACTCTAATGGTATTCCATTAGTCAGACTGATTGTTTCCTTTGAGAGAGCTTTATTTGTTGTTGTTTTATCAGATATTGGTTGTCCTTTATCTAGAATATACTGAGAGAATAATTAGAATACAAAACTTTACCTTCAGAACTAATAATCGTTGAATTCATTGTTGTTTTGTTTTCTAATGTTGTTGAATTATTTAATGAAGTATCCATTGAATATTCATTAATCTAAAAAGTAGATATTTTCTAAAATGTCATTTTGGTCAAAAAATAGAAACTTACAATACTCCAACCAACATCATCTATAGAAATGGAAAATCCTCCTACCACAAAGGCGACTAAAACAAGCGCAGTTGAAAACCGTGAAGACGGGTTTATGAACTTTGACATTTCTTCTCAATCATTTGATTCTGAGCATATAAACGGTTCTTTTATATATCATAAGAAGGAAGACTTACTGTCATTAGAGAGGACATTCTAATGTTGCTACCAAATGTCTTTTACCAATAAAGAAAATATTCGCTGGTCACTTTAGAACGGCCATTTCAATATCATCTTATAATTCATGAATGATTAGCTTCTTCTATTATAAATGATTAGGATACCATTGGATAGAGTAGAAAATTTTCTATTCTACAAAATACCAAAAAATCAGACTTTATTGAAGGGTAGCAACAAACTTCTATAGTCTTTGTAAGGAGACTCAACTGACCCCAAATATTATTAATCGGTTAGGGTCAATTGAGTATACGGCCATTTTAAATTGCAAATTGATTTCTATTTTTTATTTTTTCTTTAAATTTTTTAAACAAATAAGCTAATCTAATTACATTTTAGGATATTAAATTCTTTATTCAATTTTCCGATGTCTCCACAAACAGACCGTGATCTTGTTTCTCTCATTAGACGAGCCAAAATGAAATTTTGTGATTTGGCTAAAGAAGATTTGCTTAACGTATTGACTAATTTTAAGGATCTTAAACCAGATATTAATAATTTTGCTTTTGGAGATGGAATAAACAGAACCTGTATTTCTTTGTCTGGAACAATTCCAATTCATTACAAGGTTTAATTGAATTTTCTTTTATCCTTATTTTATTTAGGGTGGTAATTACCATATTCCTGTTATTCTTTATTTTCTTGACAACCATCCTTATGCAGGTCCTTTCTGTTTTGTTAAGCCAACACAAAACATGCGTATTAAACCTTCTAAAGTAGTTGATGGTTCTGGACGGATTTATTTACCTTATTTATCTGAATGGCAATATCCAAATTATGATACTGCTGGTCTTCTTCAGGTTTAGTCTTTGTTAGAATAATTTTTAATTTAACTTAGGTCATGACTTATTGTTTTCAAGACAAATGTCCAGTATATACAGTTGTATCTCCTGCAAATAATGTCACTAATAATACTTCAACTCAGCCACCTTATCCTTGCTCAAATCCAACTCCAAATGCATATCCTAAAGTTTCTACTCCGTATCCGAATGTTGATCCTCCTTATCCTACCATGGATCCTCCGTCTCATTTAATGCCTCAACCAAATGTTGGAGGTAAATGGACGCTTTTTTTCAAATCTTAAAGTAATTTGGTTATGTTTACGGGTAAATAATTTTTGATGGCCATTTCTGAACACTAAAAAAATTTGCATTAATTCTTTTACGATCTAAAATTTCTAGGATTTCAACAGCATTATCAGCCTGTGCCTCCCCCTTATCCTGAGCGCACTTCAGTTTCTGGGACTTCATCTGTCCTGGGCACTGGTTATGGATATTCAAATAGTACAATTCAGCCATCACATATCAGAGCAAGTCTGTTAAGTGCTATAGAAGATAAGATTAGACAAAAAATCCGCGACAAAATTGGTTTTTCCTAAAATTAGTTTTTAAATAAAATTTTGTAGAAATTCCATTTGCTGAATTGCAATCTGTTGATGCAAATCTTCGTGATTTACATAGTGGGAAGCAATTACTTCGTGAAATTTTGGAGAATATTGCACGTGATCAACAAGAATTGGACCGAATTCTTAGCGTCTACACAGTTTTTATTTTCTTTTAATTTTTAAATATTTTATTTCCTTTTTAGTCAAAAAAGGAGGAGTTTGAACATGCATTAAAAATGGCAGACTCAAATGGACCGGATTTAAATCCACAGGATGCTATAGATGCACAAAAACCTGTACATAAACAGATTTTGCAAAGTTATGTTCAGGTAATTAATTATAACTTTAATTGTTAATTTATTTTAATTAAAAGGATTGTGCAATTGATGACACTATATATAGCTTAGGACAGTCTTTAAAACGAGGATCTATTAATTTACAGACTTACTTGAAATGTGTACGTCAACTGTCACATCAACAATTTCAGCATCGGCTTCTGATGCAGAAATGCCGTGAACGGGCTCTTCTCCCAATATAATAAAAAGTAAATTCTGAAGAATTAAAATTTAACGAATATTTTATTTTTTACTGGTCACTTTATTTAGTGGCTTTAATTTAATAAACTGCAAAAAAAAAAAAATGAATTTTTTAATAGTATTTTTTGGACATATTTTTTAAATTTAATTTTAAGATTCTAAATTTTATTTTATTTTTTTTTAATTTTAAAATTACATCTCTGAATTTTTTTGGTTAAATAAACTTGCCTTTTTGAATATGTATATATAGAATATATAATTATTAAAAAATGCCATTTCAATTAATTAAATATATATATTATTTTTTGTATTTTTTTTTTTTTAATTTTAAATAAATGAATTAAAAAATATTTAAAAGTTTTAAATAAAACATTTAAGAAATAATAATTTAAAATATTTTTAAATTAAATGTATTTTAATTAAAATAAAATGTTAATAATAAAAAATCTTTTTTTCTTTTTTAATTAAAAATAATTAATTTAAATTCTATATATTTTAATTAAATTGTTCCAAAAAATTAATAAAATAAAAAAGTTTTATTATTTTTAATTATACTTAAATTGAACATTTTTACTAAAAAACGTTCCTTTTTAACAACCAATAATAAAAATTTTTTTTTTAATTAAAAAATAAAAAATTGTTCCTTAAATTTCTTTTTTCTACATAAATTATATTTAAATAAAAACTTTTTTTTTTGACATTCTTTAAACAAAAATATATAATTAATTTTTAAATAATTAATTTTCTAATTATTTTTTAATTTTAAATGTTTTTTTTATTTTTCTTTATTTTATTTTATTTTTTAATTTCTTTTTTTAAATTATTTATTTTAATTATTTACATTATAAATAAATAAAAATAATTATTTTTATTTATTAAAAAATAATTTTTATTTTCCAATAAAATTCTAAAGTTCTTTTTTCCTTGAAAAATTGTTAAGGAAAAAATTGTTTAAAATTTAATGTTTTCATTTCCGTATTTTTTGAGGGTGTTTAGTTTAAATATTTATAAAAATAAATTTAATTTTTGATGATTTTAAGAAAAAAAAGAATTTTTTATTGCAAAATATAAAATAAAATAAATAATTTAATTTTTTATTATTTCTACCCTTCTCTCAATTAAATTAAATATATTGCCATTTTTATTTAAATATATTTATTTATATACACTATACGCCTTCGTATTTTTCTTTTATTAAATTATAAATAAAATTAATTTTTAATAAATATTTATTTATTTATTTTTTAAATTAATACATTTATAAATAATATTTAAATGTTTTTATTTTAAATAAGGAAATGTAATAAACATTTTAAGATTAATTTCTTTTTTTTTTCCTTAAAAAATATAAAAATCTCTAAATTAATACTCTTAAATATTTTTATTACCTTTAAATGTTTATAAATAATTATATAGGGATTCTTCTAGTATATACTATTTTAATAATACAATTTTCTTTTTTAAATAATATTTTAATTAATTTTTTAAAAAATTAAAATTTAAATAAAATAAAACAAAATAAAAATTAAATTAATTTATTTATTTAATTAATTATTAAAACTTTTTCTTCAAAAAAAAAAAAAAAAAAGTTTCTTTTATTCTCTTTTGTCTTTTTTTCCTTTTACTTAAATTTGCATAAATTGTCAGAAATCATTTATGTCAAATATATTAATTATTAATTAATACACTACATATAATGTACCCCCTTTTAAAGGAATATATTTATTTATAGAATATATATTTTATTTTATTTTTTATTTAATTTTTTTTTTTGTGCTTTGACTTTTTATTTTATTTAAATAAAAATATTTGAAACAATTTAATATTATTTATTGAATTTTTAGACAATTCTTTTTACCCTTTTTTCCACCCACCTTTCTTGTTTAATATTTATTTATATTTTACTTTTATTTTTTAATTTAAAAATGTTAAAATATTTTAACCGAATAAATTTATTAATTTATTAAAGGTAAAAGAATAAAATAAAAGTTTTCCTTAAGAAAACTAAATTTACTAATTTTTTTTTCTTTTTATTTTTTTATCTAATTTTTGGATGGAAGATTTTAAATAAAATTATTGGGGAATTTTTAATGAAAATAAAGAGAAAAAGTTTTAATTAAATTTTAATAGAAATACTTTATTTATTTTTTTATTTCTTTTCTTTTGTCTAGAAAGAAAGAAAATAAAACTTTTACTTAAAATATTTTGCATCATCAAAATTGTTAACTAATTTTCTTTTTTTTTTTTTAATTCTTCGCCCACTTCTCTATTGGGAATTTAAAAACAATGAATTTTACTTTTTTTTATTTTTTTTTTAAATTTTAAATATGCAAAAATGTCAATTTTATTAAAAATAAATTATTTTTATTTATTTTTTATAATTATTTAAATGTGACAAAAACAAATAATATTTATTTATTTATTTTTATATTCAATTAAAATATTATATTTCTTTTTCTTTTTAATATTATTTTGTTTTTTTGACCACCACACCTTTTTCTCATATTTTAAAAAAGAAAATAAAAATTCCCATTTAACGTCATTAAAAAAAAAAATAAACTTTAAATAAATAAACAAATAAATATATTTATTTATTTTAATAATTATTTAAATATATTCTGATTATTAAAATAATTTAATTTTAATTAAAAATAATTTTTTTATTTATTAAATAAATTATTTTATTTTATTTTTTCCCTTTTATTTAAAAAGTTTAATATTCTTATACTTTTGAATAAGATAATAAATATCCTTTGGGAAAACAAATACTACATTAAATATAACAATAAATATATTTATTTATTTTTAAATAAAAAAAAAAATAGTTGATGATATAATGATGGGAAAATATTTAAAAAGATTTTTAACAAATATATTTGAAGTTCTTCTTCTTTTTTTCCCCTTTAGGGATTTGTTTGTTTGGCACGAGATGTTATCTAAAAAAATGTTTTTTAAAAAAATTATTTTTTTTAAATTTAAAAATTCGGAAATAAAAGTCACGATTTAAATTTAAATTAAAAAAAATATTTTTCTCTTGTTTTTAAAAAATAATAAACATTATTTATTTAATTAAATAATTAATATGTATATGTTAAAATTAATTAATTTAATTTTTTAAAGGTATTATTAATTTTTATTTTCTGCTTTTAAAAATGCGCAGAAAATTTTCTTCTTCTTTTTCTTCTTATTTTTCATTTTCTTTTAATTTTTCTTCTTCAATTTTAATATTTTTGTTGTTTTCCATTTCTCTTCAATGGAAAAATAATGAAGTAAATGGATATTATTCACAACAATTATTTTTACCTAATGGAGGATATTTAAACAAAAATTTATTTGGATTTCAGTAAATTAATTAATTAAATTAAATAAAATTTAATTAATTTAATTAATTAATTAAATAAATTAATTAATTTAAATTAATTTATTTTAATTAAATAAATTAATTAATTAAATAAATAAATTAAATTCAATAAAATAAATAAATAAATTAATTAAATTAAATTAAATTTAATTTAATTAATTGATTAATTGATTAATTAATTAATTAATTAAATAAATTAATTAGATTAATTAATTAAATAAATTAATTTAATTAATTAATTAAATTAATTAATTTAAATTAATTTATTTTAATTAAATAAATAAATTAATTAAATATTTATATTTTCTTAAAATAAAAAATAGGCATCCTTCCAAAATTGGTGATTCTAGTCATATAAATAATTTAAATGAAAAAATGGTAATAATTGAAGAAAATGGAAATGATGAAGATAATAATGAATCAGAAACAAAAATATTAGGAAAACAAGTAAATTAAAACAATTAAAAAATTAATTAATTAAATTCTAAAGGAAATTCCTCGTCGTCAAATGCGTCATTTATTAGCTGATGAATTTGGTACTGGACGAATGGGAAGACAATTTAAAAGAATGAGACCTTGTTTTTATTCACCTATTCAATGTTTAATGAGAAAAAGGCGATCAGAAGAATAAAACAATAAATTAAATAAATTAAATAATTAATGGATTGACTGGCTGCAGGCTTTAAAATAATTAAAGAAAAAAATAAAGATCTCAATAAATTTTTTTTTCTTTCCCCTCTCTTCTCTTTTATATATGGATATTGATAAATAAATAAATGATATTTTATGTTTTTCTTTTATTTTTAAAATTGGAGTTTTAATTAAAAAAGATTAAATAAAATATTTAATTAATTAATTCTTTTTTTAATTAAATGTTTATTTTAATCTTAGGAAAAAAAAATTAATTCATTGGAAATATTTTCTATTAAAATTAATGTAGAAATTACAGAACAGAAAATGCCCTTATTTTATTTTTAAATTAATCAATAAAATTTAAAATAAAATTTTTAAAATTTAATTTTATTGATATTTTATTCAAAATTCTCTTTCCATTTTTAACAAAAGAAAAAAAATATTTTCAAAAGAAATAAAGAAACCCTTTATAAGAAATTTAATTTTTAAAACTACTTAAATATTAATTATTATTTTTTCTTTTTAAATCTAAACTTTTATAAAATAAAATATTAATTAATTTTTAATTTTATTTAAAGCTTTATAAAGCCAAAAAAATAATAAAAAGATTTTTTGTTATGCAATAAAAGATTTAAACAATTTAAACGAATAATTAAGTAATTATATAAAAGAAAACAAAAATAAATTTTTAAATAAAAGTGTAGAAAAAAAAGGAGAGAGAAAAGATTGGTGGTAGTAACAGTCAAAAATATATAACTAATCAACAGCAATTTAAATATAAATGAATGTGTATTTATAATTTTACTAAAAGTGGTGATGATCGTTTTCAGAATTAATTAATTAATAGAAGAGTACTACTATTACTAATAAATATAAATTAATTAAATAAATATAATATTAAAGGTCTTTTATATTTATTTCTTTTCTTCTTCTTCTTATAAAATTCCTTTTAATAATTCAACTTTTAATCGGTTCTAACAATTCTCCACTACTAAAAATTTAAAATAATTATTAAGACTTTTTTTTAATTTTTTTAGACTTTAATAAAATGACCAAAAAATTCCCTCTAAATTAATTAATATTTAATTTCCCCAAAAAAAAATAACCTAATAGCAGCAGCAGCAATAGCATTTCCATTAGTCAACTTCTCTGAAGTTTTAACAATTTTTCCTCTTGTATATCGATTTCCAGAACGAAGATAAGTTTGATAAAAGAAATTACAAAAAAGAAGAAAATAACTAGAATAAATTAAAAAAGAAATATAAAGATTTGTCCAAGTATTTTGACATTCAATTCCAATAGATTTTAACCTTAAAATTATATTTTATTTAAAAAATAATTTTAAAAAATAAATACCTAAATGTATAAATACTTATAACTAATCCAACAATCATTTGAGAAATTTGTAAAAGAGTAACAAAAATAGCAGTCCACTTGGGTAATTTAAATTGTAATGCTCTAAGAGCATAATAAGTATACCTTTAAATTAAATAAATATATTTAAATTAATTTTAAAAAATACATAAAAGAATGTACAACATAATTCATAGCAATAAACCAACGACCACTAGCAGCGTGGTCTTTATACATCATCCAAGTGGAAATCAATACCTAGGAAAATAATTGGACTAAAAATTAAATTTCTAAGGAAATTCTTTTTAATGTAATTCCCTCTTTTTATTTGAATTTAGGACAATTAAAAAAATAAATAAAAAAATTCTAAACCGTAACGTGATGATACCAATGCAAGAAAATTAAAGGTTTTTTCCGTAAAACAATAAAAGCAGTATCTGCAAATTCAAAAACTTTTGACATTGCAAATTTATCTCCCCAATATCCACTAACACCCTGAGCATAAGAACCAATACAAATTGAATAGAAAAAAGAATTTGAGTTAACAGACCTTTCAAAATTAATTTTTTTATTCTTTTAAATCCTTTTAAATAAAAACCAAAAAAGTTCAGGTAACATTCGAGCAGCTCCGACTGCAGAAAATGTTGCCAAAAAAAGATTCCACCAAAAAAGTGTTTGGTCCAAAGCAAAAGGTTTTCGATTTATCATTAACTAAAATTTAATTTAAATTAATTTAAATTAATTAACCCTTTGACCACCAAATATAGCCAAAACATAGACAAAAGAAAGAGTAATTGAATGAATCCAATTTCTTTGCATCCATTCAGTTGAACCAACCATATCGAATGAAGTTTCATAAGAAGTAACAAAAGAATAATTCTCTACTCCGTACCTTGGAAAATAATCAGATTTTGCCATTCCTTAATTATTTCTAAAAATTAAAATTTAATAAAAAAGAATAAAGAGAAGGGAAGAATATTATGTATGTATTGTAAACTAGGAAAAGCTAACAACAAAAAAGTATGTAAAATGTATAAGATAATAAAATAGAATGCATTTAATAAACTGAAAAAATAGGGAACGTCCCAGAAGAGTCTCGCCGAAAGAGTCTCGCCGAAAGAGTCTTGGCCAAAAGAGTCTTTGCCAAAAGAGTCTCCGCCAAAAGAGTCTCGCCGAAAGAGTCTTCATTAAAAATGGCCAAATGAGTCTCCATCGATGTTTTTATGAATTTTTTAACTATTTCTTTAGTAATTAATTTTTCTTTCTTTTAATTATTATTTTTAGATGGATATTGAATCACAAAAAGGCAAGCCTAAAATTGAGCATAATGGATTTCTTTATATATGCCACATGTTCAGTAAAGATCAGAATATGAAATTCAATAGGTGCGAATTTTTCAACAACAAAGATTTCAAATGTAAGGCAAGACTTCATAATGGTCTTGATGGAAATATTATTCGTTCATTGAATGAACATAATTGCCCGTCAGGTGCTGAAAAATTGGAACCAAACGAATTATAACACGTTTAAAA
Source organism: Meloidogyne exigua (assembly GCA_018905775.1). Classification (NCBI taxonomy): domain Eukaryota; kingdom Metazoa; phylum Nematoda; class Chromadorea; order Rhabditida; family Meloidogynidae; genus Meloidogyne; species Meloidogyne exigua. The sequence goes on along the minus strand of JAGUQR010000009.1, from coordinate 573,583 downwards.
GAAGGGCAGAAGAAACAATGAACCTCCTGCAGTTCTTCGTGAAATATTCTACAGAACGTTCCAATCCTAACAAAAAAACCGAACAAGTATGCTGTGAAGAAGGTTATTTTTACGTTAAGAATTAAAACAGAAAGTTATTTAAGATAATTAAAAGAACAAGAGGAGCAATTTCTCTTGGGTGATAGTGGGACTTTTTTTTTTAAAACGGCCGGCGCGAACGGTTTATTTGTATTATTTAAAATTTTTTTTACTATTTTAATATTTGTAGATGATCATGTAGCAATTGGCCAGGAGAAATGAAGGAGATTTTTGCTGACGGTATCCTTTCCTTGGCGCTCCTCATTTTAGTCAAGTATACATAATACTTTCAAGGTTTAATTTCTTTAAAATTTATTTATAATCATAATAAAGGAAAAAAGAATTGGTTTGTTGTCTTCTAACAGACGAGCTGTATTTCCAATTTTGATTGTTGATTTTTTACGTGATTTTATTAAATCTTTATATTTTATTTTTGTTTAATATAAATAATAATAATTTTGACTTATGTAAAAAAAAACCAGTTTTTATAAAAAATGAAACACTTTTCTCTGTACTTTTAAAGTAAATAAATAAATTAAAATTTCAACTTTTATGTACATATTATTCTTTTAATTAAAAATAGTTAGTTCCCTATTAGAACTTATTAGTAATAAATATTATATTTAAATTAAATAAATGATTATTTTAATTTAAAAATATTTATTTATTATTTTAGGTTTATTTTAATTAATTATATTTATGAAAGAATTTTAAATCAATTTTTATAAGATTATTTTTATATAAAATTAAGAGCAAAGTTTAATTAAATTAAATAAAGTGTAGACCATAGTTTAGATTAATTCTTTTTCTTTATTTAAATATATTTAATGAATAATATTAAATAAAAATAAAATTAACAAATTCACCTTTTATTCACTTGTTTTCTTTTTCTCTTTCTCTCTCTCCTTTTGTTAACAATTAATTAATTGTTAAAATAATTTTTATAGTAATATTTTTAATTATATAAAATTAAGGAAATGTACATACATTTAGGTTTATATATTTATATAAAGCTTATATTTAGGGTGTTGCATTGAACTTTTTTTTATCACTGTTTTTATTAATTATGTCCAAACATTGTTGTCATAATTAAGTAGGAAACTAATGAAATTAATGCAATCAACACCCTAATTAATTTTTTAAAAGGGAAAACACCGGTAAATTAAATTATAAAATAATAACCGGTTTATATTTATTTGTTGCTTTGACCTCTACTGTTTTTAGTAGGTGAATATTTATTTACATACAAAAGGGATAGGAAAGAGAGATCATTTTAGATTTATTTAAAAAAAATTAATTTCTCATCATCATTTATTTATTGAATAAAAGGTTGAGGGGGTTCTTCTCTATTCATTTGATACAAACGTAAAAGTTGAATAAATTCTTCTGCCTTAAATTTTAAATTATTTATTTCCTTTCTCTTTTTAATTTTTTTAAACCTGTTTAGGAGAAAGAATTCCAGATTCTTCATTATTTTCAATTTCTTCTTCTTCTTCTTTCTCTTTTTCTTCTTCTGGAGTTACAACAATCATTTCTTCTTCTTCTTTTAATTGTTGTTTAATAGGACGTAATTTAAAGTTAACAATAACTGGATGTCTTTTAGAAATATTATTTAAAGTTACATTAACTGCTCTAACACCAATTTCATAACCTTCAGCTTCAACAGCTACTTGATAATTTCCAGCAATTAATGGACGAAAATAATCACCAGTAATCCCTAAATAATTTAATTTAATTAAATTAAAATTAAATAAATAAATATACATGTAGTAACTGGATGTTTAATTGCATTAGTTCCTTTTTCTTCTTCTCCATTCTTTGTTATATTTCTAATCCAAACAACAGCATTTGGAATTGGCTCTCCAGTTTCTGAATTTTGAACAATTCCTTTAATACCCAAATGTGCTAGTCGAATAAATTCAAGAAGGGCAATTTTATTATCTGACCAAAATTGTGGCAATTGTTGAGGATTTGGCATTTTTTCACAGCCCAATTCCAAAGTAATTTCAAATGCCTTTATTAAAAAATAAAAGAAATTAAAATTAAATTAATATTTATTTGATACATTTGTAGCTAAATAATTAAAATCTTGCATTCCACCAGCAACTGAATACCATTTAGCTCCATTAGTAATTCCTCCTTGTCTAGCAAAATTATTTTGTGCTGTTCCATCACAAGGTTCATGATCATTTTTAGACATATGTGCATGTGATTTAGAGTAGGTTTCAGCAATATATCTTTTAAATAAATTTAACTAAAATTTAATTAATTAAATTTACTTAAATTTATTTAATTAATTAAAGCTAATTAAAAATTAATTTAATTAATTTTAATTAAATTAAAATTGAATTAATTTAATTAATTAATTAAAATTTAATTTAAATTAAAATTACCTAAATGTTGCATCATCAGGTGATTTAGAATAACCATTTAAAGCCATAGGTTCTCTACTTTCATCAAACGGATAATTAGCAACTAAATCACCTTCATGTAAATTAGCAGAAATAACAAAAGGCCAAGAGAGTATCCATTCCCCTACAGAACTAACTTCTGGCTCAAAATGTTTTTGATTTGGATTTTGAAATAATTCAAGTAAATGATCATAAAATGGCCAACTTTTTGATTCCATAAAATAAAAGAGAGTATTTAAATCAGGAAAATTTCTGTTTAAATCAACACCATGAGCATTTCCTCTACCTAAAAGCCAACCACGATTTTCTGGTTTCTAAAGAAGAAATTTATTTAAATTAATTAATTATTTACTGTTTTATATGCAAGTTCAAAACCATCAGGATTCATTGAAGGCATAATATGTACATTTGTAGTATTTAATAATTCAACTATTGGTCTTTGTCCTGCCCTCCAAGCATCACATAAATAATCAGATAAACGAATTAAAAGTTCTCTGCCAATAGCTTCATTTCCATGCATATTTCCAATATATTTAACTTCTGGTTTAACTTTAAATTAATTTAAATTTTAATTTATATTTAATTTTTAAAAATAAATATAAACGTGTTTGATGACGTCCAGGATGTGTTGAAAATTCAATAACAGCCAATTGTCTTCCTTCTACACTTTTCCCAACAGAGTAAAGACGTGTAATACTTTTTATTTAATAAATTTTAATATTTAAATAAATACTTTGGACATTTTTTATTAATTTCTTCTAATTTCTCTTCCATTGCTTTTTGGTCATGGTAACGAGTCCAGAGGGCATCATTAGTAGATGTAGCTGCTTTTTGTTTGTTCCAGAAAAAGAGACCTTAATTTTAAAATTAATTTATATTTATTTATTTAAGTTATTTCCAATATTTGGCATTTTGTCTTTTTTTTATTAAAACATTTTTGATTTAAAAAGTTAATTTTTCCTAATTTATAGGAATTAATTAATTAAAATCCTTTTTTTTAGAAATATAAATTAGCTCTGTATTATCTCTAGAATATTTTATTGATTTTCAATTATGACGTCATAATCTATTTAAAAATTAAAAAAACTTACTTCCAAAAGTATTTTGAATAAAGAAACAAGACAACAAAATTGGTAATAAAAACATTATTTTAATAAAAATAATTCCTTAAAATAAAAAAAAATATTCTAATTAAAAATTTTGTCATAAAGGAAAAAGCTTTAGGGGAAGAATGAAACACAAATGAAGAGAAAAAAAAAAAAGAATTGGCCAATGTGCTTAGGTCGGGGATAATTTTTAAGGCAAAATAAAATGAATATATACTAAATATTGACTATTTTATATACAAATATATATACATACATTTGAAGAATTTAAAAAACAAAAAAGAGAAAAAGAAATATATATATATTTTTTAAAAAAGAAAAGAAAAAGCTTTAAAAAAAAAGTAAAAAGACATGCCAAGCTTTAGAAAACATTCTAAGGCCAACCGCTTTATTATAGAAAAAACTGTTATGTACATAGATAGAGAATATTGTTTTACATTTAAATTAGAATGGAGGCATTACTGTGTTTATTTAAAAAAAACGTTAATAAATTGACGGAAGTGATGAAAGAATGAATTGAAAAAAAAAGAGTAAAAATTCAAATATTTTTTTGTTTAATTATTTTTTAAAACAATATATATCAATAAATTGATATTTAATTAATAAAATAATTATCTTTAATTTTTAGTTTAGAATTTATTCTATTAAATAAATATAAGGAATTTAAAGACAATTAATTGGTCTACTCTTTTAAGGTTTATTAGAATTATTATTTTAAATTAAACTTTATTTAATTAAATATTGTCAGATAAATTAATTAAAGATTTAATTTAAAAAAGAATTTTTAAATAAAATAACCAAATGTTTGATTTTTAAAATAAAATGAGAATTTAATTTAAAAAAAAGAAAATATCATTTTAAAGAAATATTTAAAATTCTCTATAATTAAATTATTAAAATAAAAAATAAATAATTTAATTTAAATAAATATTTATTTTTTTAAATAAAATATATTAAATTAATTTATATTTATTTTAATAAGTTAATTTAGAAAAATAAAATTATTTTTAGTTTCTAATAAAAATTTAAAAAAAATTCTATTTTGTCAAGGAAATAATAATTTTATTAAATTTAAAAAAGAAGTAGTTTTAGTACATTAAATGAAATTATATAGACTTTACACTTTTTAATGTAGTAATTTTGTTTTTGGGTCCAAAATTCTTTTTTTAATTTTTTAAATAATTAATTTGTTCTTTTGGCTGTAATCCAAAATTAAATAAAATTATTTTTTATTAAAATTATTAATAAAATTAAAAAATAAAATAAAATAAATTTTGATTAAAATAAATAAATTAATTAATTACATAATTTTATAGAATGTTTATTTTATTGCAATTCTTATCTAAAAAATATTAATTAATTAATTACTTCACATTTAAAAATATATTTTTTTAAAATTAATTTTTACTTTATTTTAAAAATTAAATAATAATTAAATGTCATTAAAATTAATTAAAAAACAATGGACTTTTGAAGAAGCTTTTGAACTTTTTAAAATGCCTTTTCCAAATTTAATAAGAGGTTTTTATTTAAATTAAAATTAATTAAATTTTTTAAAAATTAATTAGAAGCTCAATTAATTCATTCAAAAAATCATAATCCTTGTAAAATACAAATTAGTGCTCTTTTAAGTATTAAAACTGGAGCTTGTCCTGAAAATTGTTCTTATTGTCCTCAATCAAGTTTTTATAAAACTGACATTAAAAAAGAGCCTTTAATGGATTTAAAGTAAAGAAAAATAAATCTTTATTTTAATTTTATTTATTTTTAGTAAAGTAATAGAATTAGCTAAAAAAGCCAAAGAAAATGGTGCAACAAGATTTTGCATGGTTTTTCTTATTTAATTTAATAATAATTAAATTAAAAAAAAGGGAGCTGCTTGGAGAGGTCCAAATAATAAAGATTTAGAAAAAGTCTGTGAAATGATAGAAAAAGTAAAGGAATTAGGATTAGAAACATGTGCAACCCTTGGACTTTTAAGAAATAATCAACAGGCTGAAAAGCTTAAAATAGCTGGTTTAATTAATTTTAAAAAAAAGAAAAAAAGAATTAATTTATTTCTTTAAAAGGACTAGATTTTTATAATCACAATATAGACTGTTCAAAAGAATTTTATTCAAAAATAATTACAACAAGAAGATTTGAAGATAGAATTGATACTTTAGAAAAAGTATTTTTTTAATTAATTAATTAAATAAAATTAAAATTAATTTTATTTTTTTTTGGTTCGTTCTGCTGGTATTAAAGTATGCAGTGGTGGAATACTTGGAATGGGAGAAACTAATGAAGATAGAGTAAAAATGCTTACTACATTAGCAAATATGGAACCAATACCTGAGTAAAAATTATTTAAAAATTAAATTAGAATTAGAATTTATTTAAAGATCAGTTCCAATAAATAAATTAATTAAAATCCCTGGAACACCTTTGGCAAATTCTTTAGAATTCGATTCATTTGATTTTGTTAGAACAATTGCCACAGCTCGATTATTAATGCCAAAAGCTTATATTAGACTTTCTGCAGGTAGAGAACAAATGGGAGAAGAATTACAGGTAACCAAAATAAGGAAATATTTAAATAATTAATTTTTAGGCTCTTTGCTTTTTAGCTGGGGCAAATTCTTTATTTTATGGAGAAAAGTTGTTAACTGCTAAAAATCCAAAACCTGAACAAGATTTACAACTTTTGAAACGATTGGGAATAAATGGTGAAACAATTGTTGAAGAAAATAGAAAAGATTTAAAAAAAAATATTTAAAAATTAAATAATATAGGAGAAATTATTAAAGAATAATTTAATTTATTTCATTTAAGGATTTTATTTATGTTTTTATTCTGTTGAAAAATAAATAAAGATTTATGAGATTAAAATAAAATAAACTAAATACTCAACAAATTAAATTTCCATTTTTTTTTGTTAAATTATAAATAGATGTTACAATAAGTTAAAAATGAATTAATTACTGACAAAAATATTTAATTTTTATTCAAAAAAAAAAAAAAACATTTTGTTTCTGAAATAATTAATTTATTTTCTAATACATATTTTGTCAGTATAATTTAAAAGAAATATTTAGTTGTTGAAACGCAAAGAACAAACCCGTTGCCCTTATTATTTAATTTAAAAAGTAACCATTATTTTGCATTATCTAATTTAAAGTCCCCAATCGTTGCAGTAATTAAATTAGCCTCTGAATGTTCCAAATATTCTTCAATACAAGTAACAAAACGTTTCTTAACTAAATTAAATTCCATCACCGATTCTGGTTTTTCCCATTCCCAATAATCAGCAAATAGTCTAAAAACACAACCTAAACAAAAAAAAATGATCTAAAAAAATAAATGGATTTCTTACAATAAACTTGATGGAAATTATCCATTTTAAGAGGAGGTTGTTCCAATACATTGTAAAAGTGATTCTTAAGAAGATCGTCAAAAAGCAATTCTTTACAAAGTGCTGTAATTGTTATACCACAAATTGCAAATGGAAATCTTTTAATTTAAATTTACAAAATAATTCCTAAAAAATACCCATAAACAGGATGCAAGGAGAGAGAAAGTATGCGATGACAATTATCAACATCATATTGAGCAAAAAATACTAGTTGGTCTAAACCAAGAATTCCCATTCCACGAAAATCAGTCTGAAAACATATTCTTGATCTAAAAATATAATAAACCCACTGCTGGATCATCTCCTTGAAATCCTATATCTTGCCATTGAGCAGAAAACCGAGCAGTAAGTGGTTTATCTGGTTTTAATAACTTCCATAAACGCAGCAATTCCTTTTCGTGTTCAGGAATTTCGCTGCAATATAGCTCAAGACGTCTATGTTCAGCCTATAAAATTAGAACTAGAAAAAACAAAAAATAAAAACAAACCTCTTGACATAGCTTTTGATATCCTTTAATTTGACGCATTGAACGAGCCAATGTTTTAGACAAATCAAGTCGCTTTTCATCATCAAGAACTGAATCTTCAAGTATAGCTTCAGCAGCCTCAGTTTCATCTCCAGTATCCCAAGCCATTGATTGTACAATTTCATTAGGATATTCTTTTAGCATTTTCTCAATTCGTCTATTTTTGGAAGCACGAGAGGCGTCTTTCAACATCTAGAAAAAAATTATTTTTAACTTTATGTAAAAAATACAATGTCCTCAATTGTTTGTTTTCCAGTCACAAAAGTAGCAACAGATTGATAAATTCTATAGAAAAAATTATAAATTGAACGGAAGAATAATTTAATTAATGACCACATTGCTAATAATCTGAAAAGAAATAATTGTTGTTAAAAAATGAGAAAAATAATTGGAATAAACCAAAATAAAATGATCAAAATATTAATTCAACAATATATTTGTTACAATTAATAATAATAGAATAATATTATGTATTACACTTAATAAAATAGTTAGAATAAATCAAATCAATTCTTCTTTTTCTAACCCATAAAATTAAATACGACAAGATGTAAGAAAACATGAGCAAAAATAAAGTCAGCGAACGCGCGTTCAGGGCTAATATGTTGAAACTCATGTTTATTTTCAGGATTAACTTGGATACGAAGATTTGCTGAAAATTGAAATGTTTCATTAAAAAAAGAATATTCAACTTAAACCAATTAAATAACTCACCAGCAAGCACAAAACTAGCAACACAAGAAATAAATCCAGCCAAGAATGCATTAAAAGGAAAAGTACCAACCAATAAACAATAAATAAATTGAAGAACGCCTGTAATTAAAATATAGAACATATACGCATCAATTATTTTAAGGCGTTTAATTGTTGTTTTCTGATAATCTGAATATAACTTGACAAAAGCATCAATAACTCCAACCATTTTTAAAAATTATCTAAATATTTAATATGGTTCAATATTAATTAAAAATGGTTAAAAGTAATTTTTTAATTAAAATAACTATTCTAAAATTTAAAAAAAAAATAAAATATTTATTTCTCTATAAAATAAATAATTAAAGCTAAAAATAATTTTTCTAATCAAATTCGTCAAATTCAGAGGTCGATTCAGGTTCAGTCGAATTATAATGCTCCCCGAGCGAATAAGCATGTCTATGATAGGTTATGAAGAGGGTAGGTGAGGAATAATCCCCAAATTTATTAATTGTCCCATCAGCGTTTAATATATTAATACAAACATTTAAAACATCACTCAACGCCTTGATCTATTAATTTAAAATTAGTAAAAGTTCAACTAAAAAAACCTCTGGTTCTCCTCCCCAATCACCGCCTTCAGAGCACATACACCTCACTCTAGTGCAATAATCATCAAAAGAGTCTTCATTAATTAGTTGACCCTCAGAGTCAATTAAATACATAAGAAATTCTTCTTTGTTCTCACTTAAATTTTAAGAGCTATTAAATTAAGCTAATAAGGAAATACTTAATATGTTCGGCAGCCTTATCTCGCAATTCTTCCGCTGTGAACTATTCGAAGAAATAAAATTAAAAACTAAAATCAAAACCTTTAAACCATTTAACAAAAGTTGGTGTGAAATAGCTTTGTAAAGACAATCACCGTCTGGTTGAATATCTCTAAGTTTAAGTTTTCGATCATGAAGAAGCTGCTTTATTTCCTTATTTTCCTTATAACTTTTGCTGTAAACTCCACCCTCCTCATCTTTCTGAGCAGCAACTAATCGCTTATTGTCTTGATTTTTACGCTTATTTTCCTGCGATATAATTAAAATTTAAGCTTATAATTTACAACATTCATTTAGTAATACACTATTTTTAACAATAAAAACCAGAGAAATAACTTTTTCAAAATCACGTCAATTACCCGTTAAATTTCAAATTTTAGGTATTTATTCTTACTTTTTTCTGTTGAGATTTGCTCAATTTTATCTCTTTAAAAAAAGTAAAAATTGAATCATCAGCAGTAGTTTCGTTCAACAGTTCCTCATCTTTTTTATCTTCTGTGATTATGGAATTTTCATTAAACATCAAAGAATTGTCTAATTCAAGCAATTGTTTCAAGTGACGTTTTTTCATCTCATCCTCCAGTTGCTCTATTTGACCCATAACCTCCTTTTTCTTCTTAACGTTGTTCTTAGGTATCGAGTGTTTTAAAGCAGTAACTTTTGCTTAAATGAAACTCACAAACTACAAGATTAAACGATTTCTATGTTTATACCTTTCAGTTCTTTTCGTTCCTTGTTATGCTGAGTCTTAAGTTTTGCTAGTGGCCCATCCAATTCATCATTATCATCGCTCATTATTACTAAACAAAATCTTAGAAATTTAGTTAAAAAGATATAGAATATTAAGTAAATTTAATTAGAATAAGCGGAAATTAATAAATTAGAAAAGTAATTTATTTATAAAAATAATAAGTCAAATATATAATAGATAAACGGAAATGCAATAATTGGATAAAGCATATTATATTTTATAGAAGTGCATGCACGGTTTTGTCAATTATTATAAGTATTTAATTTAAAACGCGCAGCCTTTTAGGTTTGGGATTGGCACAAAAATATTCATTATTGTAATTCATGGATAACAGCAGGCAGTTTTAGAGGAAGACCCTCCACTGTTAAATTGGTGCAGTGGACGAACTTTGTGTTGATCGCTGATAGAAGGATTTCTTTCAGGCATCTACAAAGCAAATTTGAACAAATAAAAATAAAAATGAAAACCTTGCACAAAATTGCTTCAGCCAGTTCACGAAATGCATTGTCAATATTAATATTAGCTTTTGCAGAGGTTTCCATAAAATTGATACCATGGTCTGAGGCAATCTTCTCACCACGCTCCCTAGAAACTACTCGTCGATCAGACATATCACACTTATTACCAAGTAACATTTTTACAACATCCTCAGAAGCATGCTAAAAAAATGCGCTAAATATAATTAAATTCGGTTTATTTCACTTCATTAATGTGTCGAAGCCATTTTGAAATGTTGTCAAAGCTTCTTGTATTTGTAATGTCGTAAACCTAAATTAAATTTAATTAGTAAATACGTACTCTAATTATTTATTTTAAACGTCATATCTTTCCTTCTCTAGCAAATAAATAGTCACTTATTGTTAGATATAATAGTCTATCTATTGTGGATTAATTGGAACCTTCTTTTATTTAAATAACTTTCATAAAATATTTAGAAGCTAATTTGACGTCTATCAGAACATAATTATTCATGTCCCAATTATTATTTATAGATAGAAGAAATAAAGGATAAACAATAAAGAACTAAAATATTAATTCATTACCATCATTATTCCCATAGCACCGCGATAATAAGAAGTGGTAATTGTATGAAAACGTTCTTGCCCTGCTGTGTCCCTAATATTTAGAACAAAATTATCAAACTTCAAAATATTTTAAAATAATAACAAACCATATTTGAAGCTTTATTTTCTTTCCACGTAATTCAATTGTTTTTATTTTGAAGTCAATTCCTTAATTTATTATAGAATATTACAAAATATTAAAAAAAAACCTATAGTAGAAATAAATGTACTATTAAAAGCATCATCACTAAATCTGTAAAGAATACAAGTTTTACCAACACCGCTATCACCAATTAATAAAAGCTTAAATAAAAGGTCATATTGTCGTTTAGCCATTTTTTAGAATAATCCTTTAGGCTGAAAATGAATCATTAAAGAAAATTTAATAAAAAGTTGAAAGGTGATCTTCAGGGTAAGGTAAAGAAAGGCAAATTTGTAATTAAATTAGTGAAAATTTACAAATCAGTGATCTATAAAAATGAATGGGTACTTGTCGGCTTGGCATCCCCCTTTTTATTTTTCATTATACATCTGTAAAAATTTAATTTACTAAAACAGTACAATCTCAGCAGGTAAACTTAGGCTCATTTAGTTTCACACGTAATCCATTCACTGGCGATTTACGTTTTGGACTTAACCAAGGAGGAAATATTTTTGGATTTGGAGCTGACCGGCAATTTGGATTAAATATAGGGCCCAGTCGGTTTGGCGCTATCAGCAAGTTACCATAAATGTTTTTTATATTTATCAACAGTGGCACTTACATCTAAGGTTATATCACAAGTTGATCGTCGGCAATTAAAATATTTTCCTAATTTATTTAAGATGATAATGGATTGTTATTGGGTAACCAACGTTTTGGAGTAAATTCTCAGTTAGGATATGAAAATGAACGAGGTTTCGACTTTGGAAATTTCTAAAATGTTCGAACTTTATTCTTTTCCACTTATTTACTTATAATTTAAGCTATTTCAACCGATTGGTCAATCCTTTCAGAATTATCAGAAACACCCAGTAAATACTCATGCAGCAATTCATTCAATCAGTGAAATAAAAAATCAAGATTACATTCAATCTCATACCGTTTCCGTCGACGATAAGAGATTTTCACCTATCGGAAACGGTTGGAACAGTGGGGAAATAATAGGGAAACAAACAATCCACACAATTCAATCCAAAGAAAAATCAAAAGAAATAATAATGCCACTTTTGCCTATAGATAGATTAAAGAGAAGATTTTAAACTATAATCTTTAATAATAATAAAATAAAAGCACAAATAAAATATTTCATTATTAACAAAAAATTTTTTCATATACCTATTTGTATTTTAATATCATTTTTTTAAACAAAAATATAAGTCATAAGCACTTCGTTGATCAAAATAAATAAATAAATTATATAAAAATTAATTGGGTGTCAATTTTTGAGATTGCCCAGAAGCAGCAGCAGGACTTCTGACTATTAATGCTGTGAGTTCATCTATACAGCTTATAATTTGATTATTTTTGTCCAAAAATTCAAGTGTTTCTTCTGGCAATATTCGACGAACAGAATCACTAAAAATATTCTTACAATTCATTAAATAAATTATATGTATTTAAATAAGAAAAAGGTAATTCTACCCAGGTATTAGCGGTTTCTTTTCCATACGACATTTTTGAATCTCAACAAAAGCCTTGCGAATTAGGCATGCATAGTCACATTTAGACATAAATTGCTCCAAGTTTGAACTCTGTTCGGGGTGGATGTCCATAAAATTGTAGAGATCCTCTACTGCCTTTAATAAAAAGTATAAAAAAGGAAAATAGCACGTTAGGAGGGGATATAAATCAAGGATCGCGCCAACACAACCAAAAGCTTGGGAATTCCTGATAATTTTTTGTCGGTGCGATATCCTGTATCAATTTACTATGAAAGAATGGAAACCAACCCCCGAGAAGATGTCATCGTTGATGCGAGTGAATAACTTTTCCATTTCATCCATTAATGGCGGAGATCCGTCGGGAGTTTTTTCATCAACACCACGTTTACCAACAGCTCGTAAGCAACGTCTTACATATGCAACAATTTGGGAATTATCAGGAAAATTGTCGAGGTAATTAAGAATCTAAATGAAGTGATGTTTAATTTTATACTTGAAAGATGAGTGATGCAAAAACTATAACAAACCGAATATTTTTTCTTGACTACGATTCTTTGAACGCAAATAAAGAACAGCTTCGCGGTTTCTCTTACTGACACATCCGATTCACGTCCATCGTTACTAGGAACATAAAATCGTGTAACATAAGTATTTATATACTCAAATAAAGTGGGAATGTCAATCTAAAAGAATATCATTTAGAAACAATTACTGAAGAATTTTAATATTAAAAGAAAAATCAAACCATATCCACTATGGAGGGATCAGTAAGAGTTTCGGTTCGCTTAATCATACATTTACGCAAAAGATCCATCATTTTTCCTTTAGGCTCATTTGCTTGATATTTCATTATTAACTTCATCAAGGCCAAAAAACAAACATTCGGATGGGTGAATTCACAAAGACGAATAACAACAACATTCAAAGAACGAAAAACCTAAAAGGATTAAATAAATTATAAAGTTAATATCTCTCTAACTTGGTCTTTAAACCCGGAAAGGCGCTGATCACAGACTAACGACAGAATTGCTTCGATAAATGAACGTAATGTATCGGAACTGATTTTTTTCATTATATTAGTTTCATTTGTCAGCTTAAAGAAAAGGCTATCTTATTGTTAGATAAAATTTTTACGAACCGTCGAAAGAAAATTGCAAATTGAACGTAGAAATTCATTAAGCTCATTCTCTTTTGAAATGTTCTGATCGTCTTGATTTGTTTCTCTTATAGATTCAAGTTGTTCAAGATGTTGACTACGAATATGAAAAACTTGAGTGACAATCTAAAATATTTTGTGAAATGAAAAATGAACAAGACAACCATTTTCATTATAAGTTCTGATCTATCAATTATATATTGACGATTGTTGGAATCATTAAGCAAATGTAATAACTGAAAATTAAGGTAAATCTTATCCTTTAATAATATTCTAATATGTTTATGTAAATAGTAAGAACCTGTGCAATTGCTTCGTCGGCAGCGCTTAATTGTAGACAAGAGACATTATGCACTGCTCTATCGATATATTCAGTACTTTCTAACGATGATATAGAGGAAACTGATTCGCTACGGCGAGAAAATGTACTTACTGGACGGATTACTGGCTTCTATAATATTCAAAATCTATTAAATAAAAAATTATATTAACGATTGGCTGTAAGTCTTGTTGATCATTACTTCCATGAGGAAAATTTCGACTAGATAAAGTACCGCTTTCTGGCAGACCTACATCATTTTTAGTAAAAGTTGAATTTAAGCCAGCTTGACTAGCTCCTCCTGAAATAATTGTAGTTCTGCCAATCGTAGGGGAATTATCATCAAAGTCATTTTCAAAAAACTTTGGATCTAATTGGAAACGACCGCTAGTTGTCTGAAATTTAAAGTCACTATTAAATAAAAATTAAAGGAATCAACCTGATTTAATGTCGAACTTAATGCAGCATGTGATTGAGCAGAAGAAAGACCAGTAGCAGTAATATTATGTGAACGACGTGAACAATTGACATTATCATCAGCAACTCTTGTTATCATCGAGTTATTACCATGCAACGTCAATTCCATCGGCCGGCGAGGTCTGGTAAAAAGTTGGAATAATTAAAAAGAGTAAAACCCGCTCGCTGATCTTGCTCTTGCTGTATTATGATGAATGCTATTTTCCATTCTAGAATTCAACCGACTGGTTGACGCATCTCGAGTTGTTTGTGGCCTATTTGCAGATTTCGGATCATATACACCAGTTCGCTTAATACGTTCATCAAGCATAGCACGTTCTTTCTCTCCAAGTTTTCCAATAAGTGAAAAAACTTTATCTCGGTCACATCCCATCCCTCGATACACAGTAACAATAGCATTCAATGCTGCATTTCGTACAGCAGCATCTCTTTCGGCAATACATGCGCCAAAGGTACGCATGGTTATATGAGGCGTACTTGTTATTGAAATACCAATAATCTTAAAACACAAAAATTATCATTCACTATATATTTATAGTAACATAAATTATTAATTTTTTATTTAGGCTACAGATCTACTTTAGTTCCTAAACCGTTAATACAAATTAAATAATACCTCGATTAGTGATTCAGCAATTGCAAGGCATTCAGCTTTTTGACGAGAATTTTTTGTCTTCAAACTATCAAGGACATTTGGAAATATTTTTGCAGGAACAGAAATCGAGTTTAGAACATGGACGATTTTACGAACTTGATTTCGAACTAAATCCTTTGAATCACCACTCTAAAATATATTTTAACCTATTCAAAACAAGAATTCTGTTTAACAACCTTTAAAAGCAAATACGGCAGGAAAGATTGCATTTCAAGATCGTTAAGAACCTCATTCATTGCTTCCATTTGTGTGAAAACGGCAAGAATAAATTCAAGTACCTTGATCAAAACAGATGGATTTGTGTCAAAGAAACGTAAGGTCGACCATTTAAGAAGAATATCAATGTTGTTAATAATACATTCTGGTGAAGCTGCATGAACCTATTTAATAAATGGATTTTCTTAAAGATTAAATCAAAATTAGGAAATATATACCTCATTAAAATATTCAATAGCCTTAATGTGTTGTTTAAAATCTTTACTAAGTAACTGTCCAGTTAAAGGAGGTTTAGTCACAACAATCAATGAAGAATTTAGTTGTTCCAAATGTTCAACTTGAGGCGTATCAAAGTTCCATTTTAATGTCAAAAATTTTGAGAATTAATGAGAAAATTTTAAAAGAAACCTTAAGAGCTTTTTCCTCTTTAAGACGAAGTGCTCGATCACTTTTAAAACTTAACAAAAATTCAGGTACGTGAACTTCTGTTTTACAACTAGGCTCTGTTTTATCCTGTACATGCTGACAAATTTATCCTTTTAAGATATTAAATTAAGACCTACCTTAATACTTTTCGGCTGCTTATTGCCAGTATTTTTAACGTTTTCTTGGTTAGATAACAGTTTTCGAGAGGAAGAAACATCATCTTCAGAAGAAGCCTAAAATATGATTAAAAAAGATGTAAAATTAAATATCGTTAATAAATAAAAACACAATATAGAATAAAAAAGTTACGTTCTCTGAAGTACCAAGAACAGGTTCAGGCTTAATAACAGTATCCTTAACATCATTATTTTGTCGTGTAGATTCAGTACTTTTAACATTGTCATTTAAAGGTGGTGCAGAAGAAACAAACTACACGAAACAAATCACAAAAGATAACAATTATGTTAAGTAAAACAAAGGTAAAATGGAACAATGAATGAAAATTCGTTAAATAACAAACCGCTGTATTAGCGCACACCATTTCAGAAACAGCCTTTTCATGATACTCTGCGATCTTAAAATAGAAGTGAAAGAAGAAATATAAATAGACCTTTGACATCCTAGGCGCGTCTTTTACAAACACTGGTCCAAGAAAGACAGCAAGAGCGCTCTCGCCAATGCATTTCTGAATTGCACCCAATGCAGCACAAGAAGCATCACGAACTTCAGGGTCAGAATCAGATGCATGCTTAAGTTGAGAAATAAACAAAAGCTAATTCATAAAGAATTACTCACATTAATCAATGAGGAAATCAAATCCTTCAAAAGTCCCTTCGGAATATCCTTACTAGAAAGAGAACGAAATGTTCGGTAAATAAAGTGATCAAGCTGGGATTTCTGGCTTGGATTAGGCTTTTTTGTAGACTCCAAGATACAGGCTGAGAGGTTATTTAAATTCTAAATAAAAAAAACAAATAATTAATATTTTCCAATATTACAGTGGTTGCAAAAACAGCATCAATTAAATCAATCAATGGGTCACGAAGAAGAGGTTTCTTTTCCTTAAATTTATCGAAGATAACTGGAGCAATTGATGATGAATAAGACCCAAATTTAACTTTGAGCCCTTTTGCTAATCCAGTAAGACACTTAGCAGAAACAGCAGCACAATTAATGTTTGCGTCAGATTTAAGAACCTAAATTAAAATAAATAATATAGTACAATTCTTACAAAACCCAGTAAATAGCAATGGTTGATATTGACACTAAGGGTAAAGAAAATAGGGATAAACTACATACCCAAACCTGATCGAAAGTTTTCCCTTCCTATTTATTATCGAAATAAACTTAGAAACCTATCGCCTCAAGATTTCTGTAAGAATACCTTTGTAAGCTTGTCTATTAAATCTCCATAGTCTGGATTATCAGCCAACTTAGGGTTCTCCAATAGAATAGCATTTATTGAATCTAACACTGCTTTTCTTTCTTGCCATTTTTTGCTTGATAATTGTTCATCAAGATCATTAGGAAGTTTTGCAATAATGTCAACCGGTTCCAATAGTTCAAAAAGAGCTATTTGCGGATTAATCATCTCATTACCTTTCTTTTGTTGATTTAAATTATTTAAAACTTTTTGTTGTAACTGTTGTGCGGGTATTGTTTCCTGTTCAGATGTCTGCTAAACGTAAATATATAAGCACAAATTATCTCAGATACGGTCAGGTGCTTATTGAGTATAATATTAAAAAACAAGAAGCCTAACCTTGAAATTTTGTGCTTCAGAAATAGCCTTTTCTCGGTACTCAGCAATCTTAAAAAAAAATAAACGATTCGGCCAAAAGTAAGTTTTGGGAATATGTTTGAGCATACAAAGATATAAGAATGGCATATTCAAAAATAGTAATAATTTATATAGTAATATGAACCTTTGACATTTTTGTAGAGTCTTTAACAATATCAGGGCCAAGAAAGACAGCAAGAGCGTTCTCGCCAATGCATTTCTGAATTGCACCCAATGCAGCACAAGAAGCATCACGAACTTCAGGGTCAGAATCAGATGCATGCTTAAGTTGAGAAATAAACAAAAGCTAATTCAGAAAGAATCACTAACATTAATTAATGAGGAAATCAAATCCTTCAAAAGTCCCTTCGGAATATCCTTACTAGAAAGAGAACGAAATGTTCGGTAAATAAAGTGATCAAGCTGGGATTTCTGGCTTGGATTAGGCTTTTTTGTAGACTCCAAGATACAGGCTGAGAGGTTATTTAAATTCTAAATAAAAAAAACAAATACTTAATATTTTCCAATATTACAGTGGTTGCAAAAACAGCATCAATTAAATCAATCAATGGGTCACGAAGAAGAGGTTTCTTTTCCTTAAATTTGTCGAAGATAACTGGAGCAATTGATGATGAATAAGACCCAAATTTAACTTTAAGCCCTTTTGCTAATCCAGTGAGACACTTAGCAGAAACAGCAGCACAATTAATGTTTGCGTCAGATTTAAGAACCTAAATTAAAATAAATAATATAGTACAATTCTTACAAAACCCAGTAAATAGCAATGGTTGATATTGACACTAAGGGTAAAGAAAATAGGGATAAACTACATACCCAAACCTGATCGAAAGTTTTCCCTTCCTATTTATTATCGAAATAAACTTAGAAACCTATCGCCTCAAGATTTCTGTAAGAATACCTTTGTAAGCTTGTCTATTAAATCTCCATAGTCTGGATTATCAGCCAACTTAGGGTTCTCCAATAGAATAACATTTATTGAATCTAACACTGCTTTTCTTTCTTGCCATTTTTTGCTTGATAATTGTTCATCAAGATCATTAGGAAGTTTTGCAATAATGTCAACCGGTTCCAATAGTTCGAAAGGGTCCATGGATTGGTTAAAATATCAACCCTTTTTTAAAAATATAAGTAGATGTAAATATGTATCTATAAGGTCAATTATTAAACTAATAGAGGGAATTACAAAAAAAAATAACAAGGAATTCGGCGGGTATTGATTATATGTAATATATCAAAACACAGAAGACTAACTTTTTCATAAATATGTAGGACAAAATAGTCAGCATTTTTTTATTTTTTCTTACACATTTTTAAATTTAAAAAATACATACTACGTAAAAATTTAATTTTTTCGTCAATATTTCACCATTTTTGCAATATTTCTATCAATATTTTGAGATTTTTTCATCAATATATACTCAATATTTTGGGACTTTTTCGTCAATATTTTTGGACGCTCTGGTCATACATTATTTCTTTAATGATAAGAAGTTTAAGTTTGTTCATTTAAAGACGGGAATACAATAAAATAAAGCAAAAGACCTTGCATAAAAATATGAAATAGGAAATTATAGGTTTTTGTTGGTCTGTGTTTTTTTAAGAATACACATTTTTAAATTAGCAATTATTATTTATTACTGCAAAAATAAGACCAACAAAACCTGATGTGAGATATAAAGTTTTTCTATTAATTGTACAAAACTCCATGTTCATTATGCATTTCCTTAATTAAAATTGCCGTCCTCTTTTCTACAGTTGAAACTTCCTCAGCCTTCTTTTCAGAATATTAGCCCAGTCAAGCAGGATAAAATTTCGCTTGCTAAAGTAGAAAAATTAAAAATAATAAAAATAAAAATTACTTTTCATTAACAAACTGTCGCAGTCGATCATTCAATCCTTGGAAAAATACTTCCCAATCACCAAGTTCAGGCACAGTAATGACAACAAAAGTAGGTGTCTGAGCTAAGCGAAATAGATATTGCTCACCTTGAATTAATCTTCCATCTATGCCTACGTCAAGATTTTTCGTTATGCAAACTGTATGTTTATTCAAATTGCATGCAATATCCTTTCGAATTTCTTTTATTTTATTCTCGAACCAGGAATGCAAATCCTTCAAAAAATTAATAACTACTTCTTCTTGCCTAGCCTCTGGGTCAGCATAGTAAATATTCAAATCCATACCAAGTAAGATGAATACTAATGTAAGTAAAAAATATTATAAAAGAGAAATGTCCCAACCTTTAGTAAAATAAAAATGTTTTTGCTTGTCAATCCACCAACGATCAAGTGCATATAAGAACCATCTAAAAGTACGAAAGAATAAAAATAAACAAAAACGCTTACTCTGGCATTCGAGGATAACACATGGAAAAAATAGACATATTCCTAAAAATATCTGTATTCAAATGGCTCCATTATAGAATCAACAATGAATAATCGAGAAGCAGGATATATTAAGAATTTGCTCAAAAGCTCCATGAATTCTTTGCGAATATTTTCTTTTAAATCAGCAATTTCTTGAGGTTTCTTTATTAAAGGATTTTCACGCTAAAACAGGAAAATTAAATAATAAATAAGTTTTGGTTACTCTAGAAAGTTTTATTAGGTAGTCTGAGCTTGGCACTTTTTAATAGTGTGGAAGATGAAGTAGAGATGGCTGAAATATTCTCCCTTGGTACTAGGATGCGATGTGTCTACAAAGTTAAAAATTAATCCTTGAGAAGAGCAAGTTATAATTTATTTAATATTTATGAATAATGATATATACCCTTGTAAAAACAGTGGTTGTTTGGCCAGTTATTGTGATTGTTTTAGGCATGTCAAATTTAGGGTTTGTCTGTAAAGGTAAAATATACGAAATTCTAAATTAAGAAGTTACAGAAGGTTGAACACGATCAAACACAGTATCATCAGCATAATGAACTTTTTTCTTGACGTTCACATTTAAAGAGTTTATAGTCGATCTTAATGATGAACCTCCTAAAGTAAAAAATTAGTCCATAATGTCAGTAAATAAAATCTCTATAAACCAACTTTTAACATCAAAAATTTCAATACTGCTTGAATAACTAGAGGAGACAAGACTAACAGTGTGATTACTACAGCTAGGAGAAATTTCTTCCAGATCACTGTCATCTGATGATAAACTAAAAGTAATATATGATTTTTAAAAGATATTTATTTAATAAACCTTAAAACATTTTCTTGTTGTTGTCGATAATTTTGATTAGAATTCAAATGAATATGACTTCTTGTAGCAGTTACTTTAGGCTGTTTAATTCTTATATATTTGCCCTTTTGTGTGATTTTCCTTCCTCGAGATCCAAAAACATAATTTGAAGGCACACTATCATAAGTATCACCCGTAATTTTTTGAATAATTTGTTGTCTCCTAGTGGGACCAGCAGATTTTCGTGTGACTTTGTCTAGAAAAAATGTATAACATAAAGTGATACAAATAAACCGATTGAAGCAATCGGAGTTGTAATTGCTTGGCTAATGTAATTTGAAGAATGAATATTATTACTCGAGCCACCAATCAAAACAGTAGGGGAGAAAGGTTCAGAAACCGGTGATGGCTCTTTAAGAAAAATATCCTCAACCTCTTCATTTCTCTTCAAATAAGGATCGAATTCATCATCGGAAGGTATAGGGTTCTAGAAAAGATAAATACTACATCAAAATAATAAAACCTCGAACGTATTGACATGAGCCCTTTTACATTGACCTCGACTTTTTGCTAAACTTGGATCATACTTCTCATCTACTTTTAATCGAATTCTAAGAAGTTGTCGCTTAAAGTAATAAGATAAAACAATCAAAATTAGGATAAAAAACTGAAATAAGTCTGTCATTGTTCAATTTAAGTTGAGCCTCATATTCTGCTGCTTGAGCATACTTTAATATATGCTTACGACAATATTCTAGATCTTCTAATAAAAAGTATGAATCCTCGTCAACCAATTCTTTAAAACGCTCAGTTAACCATTTAGAATCAATTGTTGAAACTGAAAATTATGTAAGTACACTCAATTAATATAATGATTTACCGCTGCAGCAAGCCTTTTCAATTATCATAATAATTACATTAAAGGTCTCTGATTTCCGCATAATAATAGCATAACTTTCCGTGAAAGGATTTTCTTCCAAAGTGGCAATTTGTCTTTTGAGAATTGCCTCATTGTGACGATTAAAAGTGAACTGAGGGCGCGATTGTTGCGTAACATTTACATTTGATTCGCCTTCAGATTCATCCGAAGAAAAAGAGGGGAGTGAAACAGTAAGCATTTCCGAACTGAAATAAAATAAGGATAGGAAAAGACAGTTTCCGGGTTCAACTTTGCGGTTTTTTGGGGAGGGGACGGTTCAAATCAGACTATGATAGTTAAAAAGTACTCCTGTGATAATTAAATATACTATAAATATAAGTACCCCCAATAAAAAATAAAAGTAGTAAAATAATTTAGTAAAATTGGGTAAACTAAAACTAAAAGATAGTCACTATTAGGTCTCATTATATTTCTAAAAGTACTCTGTGTCACTTTTTTGCCTTTGATCAACTTTATGATTCGTATGCTTATCAACTAGATGAATTGCTCTAAGAACTAAAAATGTGCACTTTGCAAATTATTAGACAGTTTTTCTTAATTATTAAATCTATAAAAAAATTCATAAATAATAAATATTGTCAATATATTAAACAGGTGTACCAATACTTGGAAATTTAAGTGATAGTAATGCTTTTTGTATTAAGTTTCGGAAATTATCAGAAAAAACTAATCTCATTCGGTATCTATTTTTTCTCACAATGTCTTCTGCATAGTTTCTAAGATCTTTTGGTAACAACAGAGTAGTACATTGAACATCGTTTAAAGCCTTCATCTTAAATCCAAACCAGATACCTATTGATATGTATTGTCCAGTTTGTCCAAGTTCGCCTGTTGTTGATGTATCTAATAAATCTCGTTAAATTAACTTATTTTTATTTATAAGTTTTTAAAGCGGCAAACATAAATTAGAGGTAAGTTAATATTACATAATTAATTTTAAATTTTACAGTGTTTGGGCACTATATTGAACACACGCGAAAGTAAGCTTATGACCAATATACCATCACCTGAAGTTCCTGCACTTTTTGCTCCAGTCTTAAATGATAAATAAACACACTACACATCGTTAAGTTTTATATTTTAGAAATAAAGGAAACCCATGCCGGGAATTAGAATTCCTGCTTTAAACATGGAATCCCGAACGAATATGAAATCTGCAGGCCAAACCTAATCCCAATCCTTCAAAGATAAAATAAACTGAGAAACCTCCCATAAGTGGCAGTTGCCAAACAATAAAGTTTATTATGATAAACCTTACCGGTAACAGATGTAATACAAATTTTTTCCAGCAAATTCTGCTAGAAACATATTCTTACAAAATTCTAAAGAATTCCTGCAGAATAACTTGAACGGTTCCTCGCAATGGAAGGTGAAGGTAAGCAGTTCTTTCTCATCCGCTGAAGCTATCTTCACTTGGTAGAGCCCTATTGTCCCAACTTTAATTAAAAATTAATTCAAAATGTTCAACTAAACTACCCACTTTCCAAAAAATCGTGGAACCCAAACTTCCGGAACCCCAAATTCCGTACACCGGAATTAAATTTATTTTTACCCATTATTCACTGTACAATTGTCCACTTACAATTGTCCCACTGTACAATTGTCAACTGTACAATTGTCAGACACCACACAAAAAGTTCCTGCCGACGGTTCGTGGCCATTATAAAATGGATAGTTCGGTACCAAATTAATATTTTTAACAAAAATATCAGTCAGTTCTTTGAAATATTTTTTTCCAATCTTTTTTACCTCAAAATAAATAGATTAGAGTAATGATTAAACTGGAAAATTTGCGATTTTCTGTTTTTTTTTAGATTTTTACCTCTTCTGTCATTAAATGAGTACAGAAACTGACAAATATAGAAGGAACATTTTGCATCAAAATATTCGTGATTTACTAGATTCCAGTTTGCCTGCACAAATATCTCAACTAGAAGAAAGTACTAGCCATCTAGAACATTTAGCAGCATATTGTGAGGCAAACTACCTTCAGGTTTATAAATATAAATTTGTTTTAAACATTTTTTAATTTTTAGTCCCAAAATAAAGCTGACGCATTATTGACTACAAAGCAATATGCACTCCAGAGTCTTGCTGGTGTAGCTTACATTGTCGGTGAATTGTCTCGTTCACTACAAAATTCCTTAGAGCTTGAGCAAATAAATTTGTCTCAAAAGACTGGAGAGATTGAAAATATTTGCCATGTCCAATCAAAAGACTTATTTTCATAATACTTGAATTTTTTAGCTTATTGCAATCAGAAAAGAAAAAGCAGCTCGACGTGAAATAGGCAAATTAACTACTGCTAAGAATATCTCCCGACAGACAAAGATAGTTTATCCTTTAATAGAGGTCTGGATTGTTTATTCTGTATTTTGATTTATAAGTTCAAGGAAGCAGCTTCTCGTTATCAGCGTACTGCAATAGATCTTTCTATCTTAGACAGTGTAGGACATGGAAGACGTGTTCCTTTACAAAACAATGATTATGGAAGTATTGGTCATTCAGGTGTTATGAATGCGTATGCCGCATTTGCAGGTCATATTTCAGCGGATAGATCTGAGTCGATAGCATCAGCCGAAACAACTGATTGTAGTGGTTTTAGTGGCCTTGGACAACAGCAACGACTTCATACTGTTTATGAATCTTGTTCGAGATCGGGTAACTATGGAACGGTAAATAATTTTAATAAATATTTACAATAAGAAAGACATTTTTATTTAATATTAAAAATTTTATTTTTAGTTAACTCGTTGTCCACAAATTCGCTCTGCATTGGATGGTGATAATATTCGAGGACCAAAATATCAGGCATTTACTCATTCTCATCAGCATTTTGATAATTTCCATAACCAGAATCGTTATAATACTTCAATGCTTCAACCATCGATAAATGTTAATCATCATATATATGAAGATGGTCAGCATGTACGTTACGCGTCAACGATTGGATTGGATAAAGAGACACGTCGACAGACAATAGGGACAAAAAATTGTTACAATATTAATGATAATAATGGTGATTATGGAACATTAAAATTACAGCAAATGACTACACCTATTCAGAACGCTGTATGTCATAGTGGAATGGAGGTTATTCCATTTAAAAAATTTTAAATATTATTTTCAGTCCACTGGGCCTGATGAGATTCATCTGCTCAATAAATCGGCCGATTATTCAGGTTTTTATTGCAAATTGTTAAAAAAAAATTTTAAAGATGATGCCCTTCCTCTTCCGCCTCCTTTATTGTTGAATGCTGTAAATTCAAAAGATGAACTAAATAACCAACGATTTGGCATTGATAATAATGATAATTTTCCAACAGCAATAATGGTTGAACAAGAATCGATTAGTAATTGCATTGATGTTCCAAATTGGGTACCTCATCAATATATCGAAAAAGGTTTGGCTGCATATTTTAGATTGAAATAAGCCTTAATATTTAGCATTTGTTCTCTATGACTATGAATCGAGAAACGCGGATGAATTACGCCTTTACCAGGGAGCGATCGTTTATGTGCTGAAGAAAAATGAAGATGGATGGTTTGAAGGGGTTATGGATGGAATTACTGGACTTTTCCCTGGAAATTATGTTCAGACGCTGCAAAATTGAATTTTATATTTTCATTAAAGATATATTCTATCAAAATAGATTAATTTATATGAAGGCCCTTACTTGCCTAGCAATATTCTTAATTTTTATAATTTTTTGATACATTACAAATATTAATTTTATATATTATTATAATTGACGAGTTACTTATACATACATATTTAATGTTTCTAGACTTTTTGAGGTCAAGACGCAAAAATGCTATAATGAGTTAATTAGGGCTCGGAACCTTGTTGTTTTACGAATAAGTTATTGGGAAAAAAGAAGACATGCAGTTTTAGTATAGTGCAGATATGTATACAGGAGCTTCTTTGACCGTATTCTTTATGCATCTCTTCTAAAGGAGGATTTGAATATGTATAAATAGACTAAATATGTTCTGGAGTTTTGTGACCAAATATTCCTTGGCGTATTGTCCAACCCTTTTTTTTCGGAACGCCCAGAAGAGTATCGCCATAAGAGTATAGCCGAAAGAGTAACGGCCAAAAGAGAATTGGCCAAAAGAGTATTTGCCATAAGAGTATTCACTAAAATATAGCGATACTCTTTTGGCAAATACTCTTTTGGCCAATTCTCTTTTGGCCGTCACTCTTTCGGCGATACTCTTTTGTCCCCCACCGCTTTTTTATTGACTGTGTCGCGTCCTTTTCATATTTTATAAAGCTATTTATAAATATTTGACTTTAATTTTAGGTTTTTAAAAGAGAATATTTTCTCGTTTATTATTCTAATAAAAAGGAAATGGAGGATATTGAAATCAATTATATCTTGCGCCCTTTTATGCACTCTTCTCGTAAAAAACTAACTTATATTCTTAACTTGCATGATAAACTTGATCAACATTGGTTGATATTAAGGGCTATTCTAGAACAGGTTATTATTTTCTAGCTTTTCTTATATTTATAATATTAAATAGAAGTACTTTATTGAGTCAGAAGGGAGAGTAGAATTATGCAATGAAAACCGTAAATGTGCTTCAACAACTCTTGAAGAGAATAACGCTGCGAGCATTATTCAGGTAATTTTTTAAATTATCTGATGAGGCAACCGGTCTTTTACATTATAAAATGTTTGTATGAGAAATTCTGACCGCTAGTTTCTAACATCCTACCATCATCTTCGATTGTTCCATCCATGAAAAGTACCTTATTTTATCATACATGAATATTTAAAAAATGTATCTATTCTA
Source organism: Meloidogyne exigua (assembly GCA_018905775.1). Lineage (NCBI taxonomy): Eukaryota > Metazoa > Nematoda > Chromadorea > Rhabditida > Meloidogynidae > Meloidogyne > Meloidogyne exigua. Next base: position 547,120 of record JAGUQR010000009.1, on the reverse strand, counting down.
GTTGGTCTAATTTTGAAAAGAAATTTTTAAATAGTGATTTTTCTTCTAACTAAGGAAATTTTCAGATATTTAAAGAGTTCAAATATATTTTGTCATCTTTTGATTTTAGGCCTGGTGGCGTGGTCTTCGTTATCGTAGATCAATGTTGCAAGAGCATAAAGAGAAGCTTAAAAGTTGTGTCATACAACACAGAGAGGTACCCTGCAGTGAAGAAAATCCAAGAGAAGAGCGTCGTGAACCATTGAACCAACGAATTATCCGTTACTTAAACGGTCTACTTTCTACAGTGCTTACTGAACGGAAGGTTATGGCTTTGCGTTTAAGTAAGTTCTCTGAGAAATAAAAATACAAAATTATTTAAGATCGTCTAGCTGACAGTTCACATGTTGCCATGGAATGTATGTTGAGAAATAAGGCATTATCAGTTATTCTTGAATGTATATCGGATATGAATAGAAGTGTTGCTCATCTTTATGTGATACGACCTTTATGCTCTCTTTTGGTTAAGCTTCTTTCGGTTTGTTGAATATTAAATCTAAAAACTTACATAATTTAAGTACAAGCCTCTAGTAAGCCTTTTTGTAAATGAGTGCCTGGATGAACTTCTTTCTAATGCGATCCATCAAATTCACAATAATTACAGTGATTTCAGCATTGTATTGGATCAAATAAGTATAATTAAAGAATTGGCGTTTTATCCTGGATTTGCTGAGAAGGTACTTTAATTTAAATGCTAATGATTTTAAGTATTTAAACCTTTTTTCTTAATTATTCTTACAAATCCCAAACATTAGTTTCGAAAACTGTAGATTCTTTGACATTTTATTACTTGTAAATATAGGTAAGGTATACACCTGTTTGTAGAAATTTCAAGTCTATTTAAACGGACCTATTTGTTCTCAAACTTTTTAAATTTCGTCAATTTAGACAAATTGATGGTTATAGCTAATTTTATGCTTTTTTTATGTTTTATTTTTATATTTTATAGATGAAAGTACTTAATTTTGATTGGTATATGCAGAAATACAAACAACATTTTGCGAAATTAAAGCCAACTGATCCACGTTTCAATGCATTCCGTTTTCTTTGTAATCTACAGAGAAGTTTGAAGAATATTGTTGCTGTAAACAAATGATTGGCCAATGAATTTTATTATGAGAGAACGGGTGTATGAAATGTTACACTTAATCTTTTTCAAAATACCTTTATTTAAAGGATTTAAATTCCTTGATCTGACGCTATTTGAATAATGCCGCATTAATTTTTTTATTGGCTTTCACTATGCCTTTTATTTTTTTTTGAATGGATAAATATAAAATTTAATTTTTTTAAAATCATTTATTTGTTTGGTTATTCTTTCTTTACTTTTTAAAAATTTTCCAAAATTTTAAACTGAAACCTAGTTTATTTTCTTTTAAATTTTTAAAATTAGCTAACTAAGGATTGTTTAATGCACGAATTTAATTTATAAAAAATAGTTGAAAAAAGGTGCGATGTTGCCAACTCAGAAATCAATTCCAACGTTTAGTAATAAAAATATTCAACAAAACTGATAATAAAAAATATTTTAAAGAGAAATGATTTCACTTTATTCTTTTCGCCTAAATTATTATTAATTATTTTTCTATCTTTTATTAAAATTATGCAAAATTCAAATTTAAATTCTAAACGATCTAGAAACTCTTCAGGCAGCAATAATACTTCACAAAATAATAATGGTTATATTCAACCTAATTATGAAAATATTGGCAACAATGAAATATTTCAAAGGCCGAAGATAATATGGAAGGCAAAACCAATTCAAATTAAGGTAGATTTTAAATAGATTCACAAATAATAGATATTTTTATTTTTTTAAGACTACTTTAAGCCCTCGATTGCAACAGTTAGTTCAGAATGTATCTCTTGCTTATTTGACTCTTTCCCAAACAGTAAACCCTTTGATGGCTAGGGCAGCTCATAAACATTCACAAGAGATATTTCAGCCCTTTCTAAGTTCAACAATAGTTTTTAACATTGAAAGTGGGTAGAAATTAAAATAAATATTTGTAAAATTTAATTTTAAGTTACAAAATTATTAATTTGTTGTACAATTCTTTTGGTCTCCAATGGCTTTAATAAGTAATTTTAATAGTTAAATAATTAATTCAATTTTTTATTAGATTTCGTGATGATCTCTTATATGCTTTTCTAAAAAATAAGAAAGAGACGCTCAAAGTTTGTGTTCCGGCAATAATTTATGTTGTGCAAAATAATCTTTACTTTTTTGCCCTCAAACGGGTTGAAGCAACGCTCTTTAGTGTAAATTTTTAAAATCTATTTTTTAGTTAAAAAATTTTAATCTAAATTATTAGTTAATTAAAAATAATTGTTATAAAATACTAATGCCCAGATAACTTTCCAACTTCGAATATTGACAACAGCATTATTGTCAATGCTTTTATTGAGTCGGATTTTCTCTCGCATTCAATGGGGTGCTTTATGTATTTCTCTTCTTGGTGTTTGCCTTGTACAGATATCTAGTATTGCAAAAGATTCAGGCCATGAAGTTTCTGAAATTGATCAAAAATTGGAAGGAAATGAGGAGTTTATTGGATTATTAGCCACTTTTGTAATGTGCTGGACTTCTGCATTTGCCGGTGCTTTTACATAATATTGGGATTATATTTCAAAAATATTTCAGGTGTATATTTGGAAGGAGTTCTAAAGCAAAGTTCTTGTGATATTTGGATGCAGGTGAAATGTATTTAATAACAAAAATTATTTTTAAATAATTTCAGAACATTCGTATCAGTCTAATAACTATTCCTTTTGCTTTGCTTACTATAGCAAATGATGCGGATCAAATTCAAAGAAGTTTGTATTTTTATATTTTATTCAATCTATTTTAAAAAGGTGGGTTCTTTGCTGGATGGACATGGCGACTTTGGTTTATTGTAATGTATCTATTTACTAATTTTACAAACTCAAAATATTTTTCTTTTTCGGGGTTGGAGTAAAACGCTAACCGAAAAGAAAATTCTTTTATTTACTTTGTATTTGAAGGGAGGTATGGTTATATAATTTAATCTTCCCAGTATTGACCTGACACTATTTTATTTTCCCATTTTAGAAGTAGCTCTAGTAATGGACTTGTAGTTGCTGCCGTAATGAAGGTTATGTTTCTTATAACTAATTCTAAAATTTTTACCCATTTAAAGTACGCTGATAACATCAAAAAAAGCTACTGTCAAAGTGTGGCACTTGGCGGAACAGCACTTTTGTCAATAATGATGGGTGACTCAGACTTTTCTTTTTCCTTACTTGCCGGCGTTTCTTTGGTTATTTCTTCAGTATTTCTGTACACTCTAAATCCGCCTAACATAAAAACAACAACACCGGAAGTGCCAGATGATGACGAGGAATCGTTAATAGATGAAGATGATGTTGAAAGTATTGAAGAAAGTGAGGCAGTAGAAGGAATAAAATCTTTAGACTACAAAAAAAGTGAGTAATTAGCAATAAAATATTTTATCTACCATTTTCAATTATTTTTTGATATTGAGTAATTATAATAAGAAATTAATTTAGACATATTTACTAGCGAGAATAAAATAACGATATGATTAACAAATTATTAAGGACGTAAAAGTAGGAAAATTTGTGCAATTTTAGGAAAATAATTTAAATGAAAATCTGAAAATGTGAGAAATAGAAAAAAAAAAATTCCAGGAAGAGAAATTGTTGTCTTGACTTCAAAACAACATCCAAATGGAGCAATGGTATCATCAGAAAGTCCTACAGTTCGTACGGCAAATAAAACAGTGCAATTTGTGACTGATAATGTAAAAGAACAATTGAGCCATTCGGTTAGTTAAGGGGGAGAAAGGGGTGAAATACGTCGATTTTTAACGGGAAATTATATTGACCAAAGAAAGATATGTTATCATAATCGTGGATTTCAATAAAAAATGGGAGTTCAGAATTCCAAAAATCGACGCTTCTCCCTCAGTTATAATGTTTATAAAGGTAAACTTGTAAATCATTCCATTCGTTCTTCAGTAACGAGGAAAAGAATTATCAATTTTCAGAGCCCATTCCTCCAAACCACCCGCAATGTCCCGAATGTTTGTAAATCTGCTACCCAATAGACCAGCAGTTGAAAAACGAGAACGAAGATGTTGAGTTGCCAATTGCGAATCATTTCCTCTATGACAACAGACAAAAACTGTAAAATTGACATAGATAGTATTCTGTTAAATTTAATATTTTTGTGGATCTTTATCCTCAAAATTCTAATATTTGAAACAAAAACTTATTTTTAAATTAAATTTCAATGAAAAAGATCCACAAATATATTAAGCCAAATTCCTTCATATTTGTACTTTTAATCTACTTTTGACTCAAGCCTTAAGATTAATTATAAACTGGTCAATCTTTTTTTATAAATCTAAATCCCTTTTATTCTATTTTAAATATTTAATTACTCTCTATTGTAAAATTAATGAATACCTTCTATTCCTTCTCCATTTTCCTGCCTTCTCTCTTTTTCCTCGTTAAGTTGTTCAATAATTGTCTCAACATTTACTTTCTTTAAATCATCCCACGGAATATCTGAGACAAAATAAATTAAATTTTAAATAAAAATATGTTTTATTTAAACATTCTAAGGAATTAAATTCTACTTATTGCCTCTTGCAAGTGACAAATCTCAAATTCGCTGCGTGGTCTAACATCCAACAAAATTATTCCTTTTGTATGCCTGAGCTTTGAATATTCCAGTGTAGTAATTCTCTGATCTTTTGGAAGTATATCAAGTGATCGAACCTTTAATTGATTATTTAGTCCATTATAAAAAACCAAAATACCTTATCAGTTGGACCAGAACCGCAAAATTTTTCGTAATCTTGAAGCTCTGTAATTTTTGGATTTTCACTGCAAATGGCACATCCGGCTATTTTTTCGCGTCTAAAATTGATTAACTTTAATAAAATATTTAAGTAACATACAAAGAAATCATTTTAGTTTTCCCATCAAATCCATCAAAAAGCCATAAGTTTCCAGCAAAAGAGGCTAAAAACAGAAAAGTTTTAAAATATTCAGGAAGTAACTAACACTTTCCCAAAACAGCAATTTTAATGATTTCAAGTGCTTGTAAACTCCCGATCACCCCCACAACCGGACCAAGAACACCTCCTTCTGAACAGCTGGTAACCATTTCTGGGCTTGGAGGTTCTGGAAAAATACAACGATAGCAGGGACATTTCTATAAAATTTATATGAAAGAGAGATCAATGAAACATTATATATACCTGTCCATTATTGTAAACAGTTAATTGGCCTTCCCAACCAAGAGCACTACCAGAAACTAACGGTTTTCCAGTAAGTACACAGGCATCATTAATTAAATACCTAAACAAATATTTATATAAGATGCAATTAAATATAAAACCTTGTTGCAACATTATCTGAACAATCTGCTACAATATCATAATCACAGAATATTTGTTGAGAGTTCTTACTTGTTAAGAGTAAATTTAGTGCTATTACAATTATTTTGCTGTTTATACTTAAAACAACAATGTAAATATTTTTATTAATATTTTTCTAAACCTCAGTAATGCTTTCTTTAATGATTCGACTTTAGGTTCATCCAATCGAGTTTCACTATGAGCAATTTGTCTGTGCAGATTATCGATACTCACGATCTTAGAGATTTAATAAATTTTAATTGTTAAATCAAACTAACATCATGGTCGACAATCCCAATTTTCCCTACACCAGCAGCAGCCAAATACAAAGCAACTGGACAGCCTAAACCTCCAGCTCCAATTATGAGAACTAAATTACGGCTTAACAATTATTATTAATAAAACAACCTCGAATGTCACGTAAACGTTCTTGACCTAAAATATAGATATTTATATTAGTTTAGTAATTAAAATACATACCTGATGGGCCAACCCCTTTGAGCATTAATTGTCGACTGAATCTCGCAATCTCTTCCTTGCTGAGTGAGTGCGCATGCGGAGAAACCATAATTTTTTTGAATAATTTTTTTCTAAAATTACTTTAAAAAATGATTTAAATGATTGAAAGAATATCTAGATAGAATATGTTGTATATACTACATTAAATTCAAGATGGTTGAACATTGAATCCTTAGGTTCTATTAAAGGGGAAAACTGGCCAAGCCTTTTCCTGACTAGAAAGAGAAAGGAACTGGATGGAAAGGGGTCGCTGCGGATTAGGGAACTCAAATGCTATTTTTTAAATATTTCTTTCTTTTATTTTTGTTGTTTCATTTCTTTCGCATTCAATATGGGGACCTCATGTTTGATCTCTGAACATTAAAAAATAAACATCAAAGACGAAAACATTAAATTTTATAATTTTCTATGTACTAAAAAATTATTTTTTTAGTGGCCAATTTTTTTTATGTATTATGTATGAAATTTTTCATAAAATTTAAGAAAATTTTTCTCAAAAAATTTTAATAAATATTTATTTATTTAGGTTGTGAATATTTTAATTAAATTTTACAAATAAGTTGTCAGGAAATTTGAATGGTAAAACAACCTTTATGCTCATCTGAAGATTTTGCCAAACCAGAAACGACTCTATTCGGATGTTACTCAAATCCTAAAAGTTTTAAAACTTGGACAGAGCCTCCATCTTTTACTAGTACTTCATCTTGGATAAATTTATTTCGATGGTGTTTAGAGAAAGGACATCCGAAAATTAAAAAAGAAGAGGTTATTTTTTACAAGAATTAAAAGATTAAGTATTATTTAAGGCTGAAGAAAAATTACCAATTAATTTACCAAAATTTGGAATTAATTCTCCATTGAGTGCAACATGGTTGGGGCATGCTACTCTATTTGTCCGTATTGATGGGCTTTCAATACTTACAGATCCAGTAATTTTTAAATTTACAAAAAGAATATCTAGGATTTTTTTCGATTGATCTTGTTCTGAAAGTTAAGACAAAAATTCCTACCTTAACATATTTTAAATAAAATTAAAAAGGTTTGGTCGGATTATGCTTCACCTTCGCCTTTCTTAAAACTTTGTCGACGCTATCGACCACCTCCATGTTCTATTGATAATTTACCTGAAGTTTTTTTTCTATTTAAATAATTTCCTTAAAATCAAATTTAGATTAATTTAGTAGTTATTTCACATAATCATTATGACCATCTTGATCTCAAAGCTGTAAAAAAAATTTCCGATCGTTTTAAACAAATTAAATTAGTTGTGCCAAAAGGAATGGGGAATATTATTCGCAAGGAAATTGATAAAGGAATAGCTGTGCACGAATTAAGTTGGGTGAGTTTATTTTGCACTAAAAATAATCGAATATTATTAGACTAATACAAAATAATTATGACAATTTTAAAAAATCCCTATTAATAAAAAATTAATAATTAATTTTTAAAATAGGGTGAGCATGTAGATTTTGAACTGCCTAATTCATCTAATGAGAAATACACTGTTTGGTCAATTCCTGCACAACATTGGAGTCAAAGATATCTTTTTGATCGTAATAAGGTTTAAAACATAAAAAATTATTTATTTAAGTTTTAGAGTCTCTGGTATGGAATATAATTATGGATGGTAAATTTTCTACTTATAACTTTTAGGAGTGGATGGTTAATTGAAGGTACCAAACATAAATTTTATTATGCAGGAGATACTGGTTTTTGTCAAGAAGAGTTTAAAAAAGTTGGTAATAAATTTGGTTCAATTGATTTAAGTGCAATTCCAATTGGCTGTTATTCTCCTAGGTATTTATTTAAATTATTTTTTCAATTTATTTGTTTTAGATGGTTTATGCATCCTCAACATATTGACCCTTTTGAGGCTGTACAAATTCATAAATTAATTAATTCTTCGAAGAGTATTGCTGTACATTGGGGAACGTAGTAAAAAGAAAATTTTGTAATATTTTTAAATTATTTTAATTAGTGAAATGGGCTCTTCTGAACCTTTTCTGGAACCAAAATCTAAATTGGAAGAAGCTATTCAAAAAGAAGGATTAGATCCTCATAAATTTATAACCTTAGAACATGGACAGAGTTGGAATATTGAAAATGATGTTTAAATTATTTTACTCATTTATTATACAAATGGTTTTTCTTTAAATTTCAATTTTATGTTTTACTTTACGAGGTCTCCAATGTTCTTTTAAAATTAAAATATGATTTTATTATTATGAATAAAATATAAAAACAAACATTTTTTACCTCTCATAATCAAAAAGTTTTGTGTTTTATGCAAATCTTTTAATTTTTTATTTTTTCCCCTAAAGTTTTAATGTTAATTTCAGGGCTCAATAGGCATAAAAATGCAAATTTATCTTTACTACAAACATTCAAAAAATTTTAAAAATGTTGAAAGTGACACACTTTTTCTTTTTTTAGATGTTTTATTAAATGAAAGTTGCTTTTATTTTTTTTTTTAATTTTTGGGAAAACATTTAATAATATATTTATTTATATATTTTATGTAACAATTACTTAAATATATGTATAAACATTGGAATGAATTTTTTGTATTCCAATTATAAATAAAACATCTAAAATATGCTTCTACGACATTTGGCATTCACAGAGTATCATTCTCGAGTTAAAACATTTTAAAATAAAGAAATAACTATTTTAATGTTTTTTTTTTAATTTATTTTTAATTAAAAAAAACTGTCCTCAAATGTCGTATAAAGCAAATTATTATTTTTACAAATCATTTCCACTGATTTTAAAGGAAAATAGTAAAATCATTTAATTTATTCTATGCTTATATTTTATAAAAGTTATTGATTTGAGACAAAATATTTATTATAATAAGTAAACGATTAAATGTAGAAATATTTGATAAAATGACTAATTGTGATTTAAAATTTCCTTCCAATTTTAATTAAAATTTTCAAATCTTTTTAGTTATTGACAATTATTTATTTATTAAGCAAACATTCCAATTACTGAAAAATTCATAAATGGTTGATAAACTGAGTATGTTTTTACATTAAATTTTATTTAAGAATTCTTTCTTTTAAGGAAATAGTGAAGCAAATATTCGTCGAATTGAAAATGTAGAAGCTTGCTTTGGTGGTTCTGGACGTAAATTGCTTGAAAATGGAAGAGTACTTATTGGAGAAGGTGTTCTAATTAAAATATGCAGGTTATTTGAATTTAATTTCAATAAATATTAATAAATGAAATAGGAAAAAACCAAAGGCTCGACAGTTTTTTCTTTTCAATGATTTGCTTATCTATGGTTCAATAATTATAAACAGAAAACGTTATAGCAATCAACATATTATTCCATTAGAGGAGGTTAAACTTGAGAATATTGAAGATGAAGGGGATGCGAGGAATGGCTGGTTAATTAAAACACGAATAAAAGTATTTATTAAACTCACGAGTGATTTATTCATTTCTGTTTTAGTCTTTTGTAGTTTACGCTTCTACTCCATCAGAAAAACGTGAATGGATGTTACATATTGAACGATGTATTCAGGACCTTCTCAAAGAGGGAAGAATGCCCCCTTCTGACTACGCAGCTTTATGGGTACCTGATAAGGAGGCTGTTAAATGCATGGTTTGAAGCCTGTTGATTTGTTTAAGATTTTATATTTTTTATTTTATTGTTTGCAGTGTTGTCACACAAGTCATTTCACTGTGATTCAACGGCGGCATCATTGCCGGGCATGTGGAAAAGGTTTGTTTTTCTTTAATTTCAAATATGATAAATTTATTTCTATAGTTGTTTGTAGTAGTTGTTCATCAAAATCGTTTATGTTAGAGGGAATTAGTAAAAAACCTGTTCGTGTTTGTGACACGGTTTTTGTTTTTTTTTCAAATTTATTTTTAATATATTTTAAAGTGTTATAACAAACTTTGTCAAGGGATGAGTCCTAGACCAGTTGCGAACTTAGGGCAAATAGCTGGAGAAGTTATTGGAGATACTTCATCAATACGGGTTCGAGATTCATCACCAATAAATGCGAATGACTCCTCTGATTCTGATGGTGAGGATCCATTGCAACAACCAAATGAGTGGGGAAGGGCGCATGACGAGGTATTTAAAATTTTGAAACCATTTCGATTAGATTCTTTGTCTTTCTCATTTCGCAAAATTAAATAAATTATTTAAAGTTTTTAAAATGAAATTTAGCCAACATTCTATGAAATTCCACCGACATCTACTTCTGTTGAAATTGATATTCAATCAACTAATCAGCAACAGATGGCTTCAAATTTTCAGGTACTTCAGAATAAAGATCAAAAACTGACTTGATAACAAATAACTGTTGGTTTGCGACTTAAACAAATGAAATAATTGCAAATTATAAAGGACTGTGATCGTGTTATTTTATTTCCTTTTTAATTCCTTATACATAATATATAGTGTTGGTATTGTCTATTTATTAAATACTGGCGGAGTTGGACTTGAACATGTTGACGTTCCTTTCTAGGGGCGAGGACTCTTCTGTTGTGATTTGTCGTTCTGGTTGTTTTAAAAGTTGTAGGACTTCTGACTTTGATGTTTGTTGTTGAGGCGTCACGTTAAAGTGAAGAATTTAAAGAATGCTTTTATATGTAATTTTATAGTTTTTAAATGCGTTTAGGTTAGGCTATTATAAAAATCCTTGATACATATAAATCACACCTCATTCAACGCAATAATGGAGGAGGAGCATTTCGAAAACGCCATGGAATCGGCGAAAATAGCAGGCGAGAAGCTCTATCATGAAGATGGGAACGATATGGGACACATGTCAAGAGGGACTCGTCGATGGATTCAAGTTGCATCAACTACAGCCGCCATTTCTGATTCCCTGGAGATGTATCAAATTGCAAACGATCTTGAGGTTTAGTGATTTTTTTAAGTTTAATTTATATGTATATATTAATTAAGGGTGGTCATTTTGACAATATTCAGCCTGCAGGGGGCGATCCTGATAGTTTACTCAGTCCAAGCTCAGAAGAAACGTCTTATGGCACCAATTCTGAAACTTCTAGCCGTGCAACAGTGTCGAGTTCTTCCGTATCTTCTGGCGCCAATTCTGAAACTTCTAGCCGTGCAACACTGTCGAGTTCTTCCGTATCTTCTGGCGCCAATTCTGAAACTTCTACCCGTGCAACAGTGTCGAGTTCTTCCGTATCTTCTGGCGCCAATTCTGAAACTTCTACCCGTGCAACAGTGTCGAGTTCTTCCGTATCTTCTGGCGCCACGAAGGCTCCTCCTGCTGATGAGGCTACCAAAAAGCCAGAAGAAGAAAAGAGAAGTGAAGGAAGCAACTGCCAAACCAGAAGGCATAACTTTCCTAAAAAGGAAGAAGAGAAGAGTCAGCCGGCAAAGGAGGTATAAGAACTTATTTTTGAATAATTATTTACTTTTAACTTTAGACTACTCCAACTTCTGCTCCTATTGAGAATTCTGCTTCTGCTCCTCCACCCACTGTTCCTCCTCCTGCTGCTCCAAATGAGAAAAAGGCTGCTCCTGCTGAAGGCGGACCTACAACAGCGCCACTTCCTCCTCTGAATCTTGGAACGACGAGTGGATTGTATGAGAATGTGTCGTCAGGACTTCCAGATCCTATTCCTCCTCCTCCGCCTCCTTCGAACCCTTAGGTAGCTTGTTGTAATATATTTTTTCTCCCATATATTTTGTATGAATACTAAATGTTGTGTATGTATATTGTTTGCTATATAGGTATATTTTCTCTCGATAATTTCCTTAACCCTCTCATACATATGAGTGTATGTATAAATATATTGTGATTAAATTTAGTTATGTATGTAATTATTATATATGTATATTTGTGTATTATGTACATATATATTGTAAAAATAAATTTGTAAAAATTGTTTTTATCTAATTAATTAAAAAAATCATTAGTCATGTAGAGTTAGGAACAAAAACCCGTCTTGTTTCCTGGTTTTCAGGTCCGTTTTCCTGGGTTTTTTGATGACACCAGTACGACCAAGGGTAGACTTTGGACAACATCTTGTGGAAACAGTCTCAAATCAGGACTAGTGACTCTATTCTGCTTCTTCCTATTAATACCAGCCTATTCTCTAGTAGGCTCTCAGTCTTTATTTATAAAAACATCATCCAAATTTGCATTTGTCCATTCCAGTTCTGTATCAAAACTTTACAGTTTCATCATCTGAAAATTCCGGTATATTTATTTAAATTGTAAGGCGGCTAAGTTGCAGCCAGATAATAAATGAAAAAGGAAAGCCTTCGAATGGCGGTGGGATTGTTGAGTTGATAACAGCCCCGATTACGAGAGTCTCAGGATCAGGCCCACCCAATGTTTTGCAGTTTTCTGGGATGGGGTCAGCCGCTTTACTAAATTAATAATTTGTAGATGTAATATTTGTTTTTGAGTTTTATAAGGAATTACATAAATTCTATAACATAAAAAAAAATTTATTGGTTTATATTATTATCTGGATTTAAAATCTGTTGATTTTATTTCTTCCATTTTCTCCTCGCAAAAATGTTTTTAGTTAAGTGCGCGAACATAAACGACGATCAATTCTTTTGCATTTATTTATTGACACAATTTCCTTTTTAAGGAGCAATAATTTATTTTAAATTGAAAACAAATTTTTATTTCGTATATATTTAGTGTTTTTTTGGGTTTTAAATTTTACTTTAGTATTTTAATTACTTTATTAAAATTTGACCAAACTTTAAAAATTAATTAAATAAAATTCTTATTTTTTAAACAATAAATCATTTGTAATTTTTAAAATAATACATTTCTTACATTAATCAAATACATACATATAAGTATGTAAATTTTATATTTTATTCTCTTTCAAGATTCATTAAATTTATTAAATAATTAATTTATTTAAAAAATTAAAATTATTTTTTATTTAAATAAATTTTTATTTTTAGAAATTTAAATAAATAAATATATACTATAAAACAAAAAAGAATGTCAAAAATGGATAATAGCAAAACAGGTACTTTAATTAAAAATTGTTTAAGAATTTAAGAGGAACAGAAATTAATTTAACATTTAATATGTTAAATCTTTTTTCATTTTTAGTTGTATTAGTAACAGGAGCTTCAGGGTTTTTGGGTGCTCATTGTGTTAAGCAATTATTATATTCTGGTTATTCTGTTGTTGGAACTGTTCGTTCTTTACAAAATAAATTAAAAGTTCAACCTTTAATTGATTTGGCTTCTCCTTTTCCTAAAGAAAATTTTAAATTAATTGAAGCTGATTTAAATAATAAAGAATGTTGGAAAAAGTAGAATTTTATTTACATTTAATTAAAATTAATTTTTAAGAGCAATTTTGGGATGTTCTTTTGTTTTGCATGTAGCTAGTCCTTTCCCTATTGCTGAAGATGAAACAATTGTAAAAATAGCTGTTGAGGGGACATTAAATGTTTTAGAAGCTTGTGCTGACATTAATTCTTCTAAGGTTAAAAAAGTTGTTTTAACAAGTTCTTGTGCTGCAATTAATGGTTAATTAAATAAAATTGAATAATTAATAGTTAAATTAAGAGGGTCATGAAAATGAAGACAGAACATTTTCGGAAGATGATTGGACAAAAACTGAAAATACTAAGAAAGTCCTTGCTTATAGTCGAAGTAAAACAGAAGCGGAAAAAGCTGCTTGGAATTTTATTAAAAATTTTAAAGGTTTTTCTATTTAAAGATATTTACTTTAATTTTCTTTAATATTAAGAAGGAGATAATAAATTTACTTTAACTTGTCTAAATCCAACATTAATTGTTGGCCCTGTTTTGATTGATATTCAAGGAACTTCAATTACAGTAATTTTAATTTTATTCCTAAAATATTCTCTAAACAAAAAGATTCTTCGTCGTTTCTTAAATAATGAAATGCCTTTAGTACCAGCACTTCAATTAGCCCTAGTTGATGTTACCGATGTTGCTAAGTAATTAATTAAATTAATTTAAATATTTATTTAATTAGAGCACATATTTTGGCAATGAACTGTCCAGAAAGTGACAATCAAAGAATTTTAATAACTGATCAACCAAGTTATTGGTTTAAAGATATTGCAAAAATATTGGACAAAGAATTTGGAAAACAAGGTTTTAAACAGTATTTATTTTCTAAATTTAAATTAAAAAAGGTTATTGGCTTCCTCGTTATCAAGCTCCTTATTTTGGCGTTTGGCTTTATTCTTTTTTTGATTTAGAAGCACGTCAAGTACTTTCTAGACTTAATAGACAAATTAATTTTGATAATTCTAAGGTATTTTAATTCATTTTTTAAAATTAATTTAAATTAATTTTTAGGCCAAAAAATTGCTTGGAATTGAATTTAGAAATCCAGAAATTTCTTTAATTGAAATGGCCTATTCAATGATTGAAAGGGGTATTTTGCCTAAACATAAAGAATATAATGGAGGAGGACCTTCTAAAATAATGAATGGATTTTATAATAAATAATTAAATTAAACTAAAAAAATACTAGTAGAATAGAATAATTTTAATTAAATTTTTTTAAATACATACAAAAGTACTTTTATATTTAATTGACCTAAAAATAATCAAATTATATGTATTAATTAAGATAATAAATATTTCTAATTATAAAATTATTTCTTTTTTTTTTAAACATAATTTTATTTTAAATATTCTACATATATTATTGTAAATTAAATATTAAAAAAATAAATTAAAGTAATTAAACAAAAATAAATTCTAAAGTTGTTGATCTCCTTCATCTTCTTGTTCTTCTCCTTCATTTGAAGGAATTGTATTATTAAATGTAGGTGAAGATGTAGTAGATGATGTTAATGACGATTGATTATTTTCTTTATTTTTAATTAAATTATTTTGATTATTATTATTAGATAAATGAATAATAATTTTATTATTTTCATTAAGTGAAGCTGATTTTCTTCTAACAGTATTATTACATTCATTTGAAATAGACCTTTTAATAATTAATTTAATTAAATTAATAAAATACCTGCTATTATTTGGGTCTAATAATAATAAATCTTCTTTACTATCAACAGAAGATATTTGTCTTTTAGATTTACGACCCCCCATCATAGCCTTTGCAATAGTTGAATGGCCATTTGGAAGACCAGAATTTGTCCAATAATTAATTAATTTATTGTTATTATTTTGATTAATTATTGTCTCTATTTAATTAAAAATAAATTAAAAAATTAATTTAATTTTATATTTTACCATTTCCATTATTATTATAAGTAAATAAACTAGCTTCATCAGGTTGTATATTAGTAGGTATTGCTGTAGTTATTGAAGTTGATGGTTCGTGTTGTCTTCTTTGAAGTTGTGTATTTAAAAGACTTTTTAATTAAAAAATAATTAATTAATTAAAACAAAAAACCCATAAAGTATCCAATTAGATGCTGACCCCAAATATGGAAGTAAATGAACACAATAAATAATAAATAGTAGCAACTCTGATGTTGATTCTGTTCTTCCATCACCAGAGAATATACTCATCCAAATAGCATAAAGAACAGAACACCTATTAAATTAATTAAGAAAATGTTAATTAATTTAAATAACAACCAATAAGGTGTCCAACACAAAAAATATAAAACAGCAATTAAAATAGTATAAATAGTTATTCTTCTTAAAGGTATTCCACTCTTTAATTGTTTTGTGTGTTTATATAATTTACGAATTAAACAATAATTAAAATAAACAATTAATATAAGAGGAACTAAATAACCCAAGAAAAAGGTACTTGAAGTAAACCTTTTAAAAAAATAAAAATTAATTAATTAAATTAAAATAAATAATAACCAATAAAAGACTAATGGAGGAAGCATATCAGAACATCTAAATAAATAATTAAATTAATTAAATTTAATTAAACATACTTATAAACACGTACTCTAGTTATATTTGTTGTCTTTAATAAAGTATCAGGTTGTCTAAGTTGATGTAACTATTTTAAATTAAATTTAAAAAAACTTTTATTTTATTTTAAATTAACTTTTATTTTTAATAATTTAATTAATTAATTAAATATTAATTTATTTATTTACTAGAATTTCATTAGCTCTTGCATAAGTAAGCATTGGAAGGAGAAGAAGAAAAGCAAGCATCCAAAGAGCTTATTAAATAATTATTTAAAAATTATTTTTAAAATTTTTAAAAACCAAAAATTGCCCACAAAACAAATTTTCTTGAACGAAATTTTCGTTTATAAGGATGACAAACAGCAACCCAACGATCAAAGGACATTGCTGTGATTATAAATGTTGAAACAATTCTTCCAACAGAACCAAATATATGATGTCTTTTTTAATTAAAATTAAATTAAAATTAAAATTTTTACAATTTGCATATAGGTGTTCCAAACATCCAAAAGCCTATTATACTGTCCTATAAAAATTAATTAATTAATCAAAATTAAAAAAAAATAACCAAAATAGCTGGAGGTAAGGATAAAGACATTAAAAAATCAACAACACAAAGAGCCTAAAAATTAAATTAAAATAAATTTTAATTTAATTAAATTTAAATTACAGCAATATATAAAATTGTGTTGTCTGTACTTCTTTGTGAATTAGGTAAATGTCCTGTCCTTGTTAAATTTTTTGGATTAATTTCTTTTATCATTCCATAAATTAATGTTAAAACAGAAGCTAAATATAAATTAATTTTAATTATTTATTTAAATTATTTAAACCATTTCCACATATTCCAACCACTAAACATAAGGTAAAAATAATTACAACAGCTAATACACGAGGTTGAAGTTCCTTTTTTAATTATTAATTAATTTTAAGTTTTAATTTAATTTTTAATTTTAATTTTAATCAAATTAATTATTAATTTAATTTAATTTTTAAGTATAGACTTGAATTGGTGGATAAACATTTCTTATAAAATATTCTCCACCACCAGGGCATATACGAGAACCACGTAAAGTTAAATTACAAATTGACCAATCCATTAATTAAATAAATAAAATTAAATTAATGAGTGAAGGTAATTAAAATAAAAAAAATTAATTTAATTTAAATTAAAAATAAAATATTTTTTACTAAAAAAAATAAATTAGTTTTTAAAAATAAAAACAGTTGTTGTTTAATTCTATAAAAATTATATTTATTTTATTCTTTTATTTTTTTTTTAAATTTTATTTATTTTTTTAAATTAATTGTTTAATTAATTTTAATAAAGAAAAAAAAGATTAAATAAATAAATAAATTATTTAATTATTTAATTAATTATTTAATTTTATTTAAAAAATAATTTTATTAAAAAAAATTCCTATTATTATTATTATTAAAAAAAGAGTAATTATAAGTTCCTCTAAAATATATTTTTATTAAAAAAATATTTTCTTAGAAAAACTTAAAATTGTTTAATAAAAAAAGAAAAACAAAAGAAATAATAAAATCCTCTTAAAAAAATAAAATAATTATTTTAATACAAGAAAATATTATTTTTAAATAAAAATATATAGTAATAAATAAATAAATAATTAATTAATTTAAACAAAGAGGAGAATTTATTTAAATTACAAAGTTTTGAATTTAATTATAATTTAATGAAAACAAAGAATTAAAAAATTAAAAGAATTAATTAAAATTAAATAAATTAAAATTAAAATAAATAAATATTTAATCTTTAAACTACTACTATTACCTACATTTTTTTTAAAATTTAAAACAAATGTTGTTTATAAATAAATATATAAATTATTAGAGACAATAAAAAGAATCAAATTTCATTGTTAAAAATAGATTTAAAATTTATTAAATAAAAATATTAAATAATAATTAATAAATTATAGAAAAATTTTTAAAAAAAATAAAAAATAATTTCTTTACAATTTTCTACTTAATAATTAAAAAAAGAAAAAAAAAGTTTTAAAAAATAATAATTATTCTAGTTAATTTAAGTGTAGGGTATTTAATCATTTTAATATTTATTTTTTGTTTTTTCTTTCCTTCTCTTATAAGAGAAATTATTTTTAAACAAAAAAATAAATAAATATTTTTTTTTTTCTGAAATTGACAAAGAATATATACATATGTATTTAGTAGTAGTATATAATATTAAATACTATGTAGTAATTGAAGTATATATAAAATAAAAAAGAAAAAAAATAATTGCTTTAAAATAGTATATTTTTAAATGAAAAAAAAAAGCTTTATGTATTTATTGAACCGTTAAATAATTGGCTTCTTTTTTTTTTTTTTGTCTTTAAATATATACAATACATAGGTTTAAATAATATTTTAAATAAAAATATTAATTTAATTAAAATAAAAAGACACGCAAATTAATTGTTTTTTTTTAATTAAAAATAAATAAACAGACATTAAATTAAAAAATAAATAAAAATATTTTTCTTTTTTATTTTATTAAAATTTAAAGAAATAAATAAATGTTTAAATGTGATTGACAGACTGGAAATTAAATAAGTACATAACTACAACTACCTAAATAAATAAATATTTTTATTAATAAAATAGGTATATTTAACATTGAAATTTATTTAAAAAAAAAATCTACCGGAAATTAAAAAAAAATAAAATAATAGTAAAAATTAATTTCTTAGAAAATATTTATTTATTTTTTAAGAAATAAAAAAAATAATAAAAATAAATTAAAAAAAAAAAAGGCTTAAAAATGTCTTTTTTTTTTTTTAAATTATTTATTTTTAATGCCTAAAGCAATATAAGTCTTCCTTTTTTTTAAATAAAAAAGAAAAAAATTTAAATAATAAAAGAATTAGTAAACTAAATAAATAAAATAATTGTTAAAATTGTCATAAAAATAAAACTAAATTTGGAAACAAATTTTATATTCAAGTCTGAGCACATACACACAAACACATATACAGATATATTAAATAAATAAATAAATAAATTAATTATTTTTAAATTAAATTAAATTTTAATTAATTAATTTAAATAAAGGGTAAAATTAATTAATAAAAAAAAGGACTATAATTTATAGGAAGAAAATAAAATAAATAAAATTAATTAGAATTAATTTTAAGCTTTACAATAAAAACAAAGGGATTATTTATTTATTTAAAGGAAGAATTAAAATTAATTATTTTCTTTTCAATTAAATAATTTTAATTAAATTTAAAAATAAATGAATGAATTAATTAATTAAGTCTTTTTTAATTAATATTTTTAAAATTAATAGTAAAATAAATAAAAACAATTAAATTAAAATATTTATCACATATTTATTTATTAAAATATTTATTTTTTTTAATTAAAAAACAAGAAGAAAATATTTTTTAAAAATAATAAAGCTTTTATATTAATATGTATGTAATTATATAGGCACTTTTCTCTCTTGGGAAAGGAAATCAAAAATTATTATTATTATTTTTTCTTTATTCAATACCAAAGTTCTGGGTACATGAAGAGAAAACTAATTTTTAAATTAAAAAATTATTTAATTAATTAATTATTTTTACAAATTTAAAGTAAGTATTGAAAGGTAAAAACAAAGAGAACAAAATTCCAATCGATTAATTAAACGTTCCCAATAAATAGGCAAATGACCTTTACTTTTTAATTCACGTCGAATCTTTATTTAAATTAAATTAAAAATTAAATTAATTAATTAAAATACCTCAAGTAATTCTCTTAAAAGTGAAATAATTAAATCTAATTTACAATCAAGTTTTTGAGCTTCTAATATTGTTGTTGTACCTTAAACAATTATTTAAATATTTATTTTAATTAAATTAAATAAATTATAATTAAATTAAATAAATAAATATAATTAATTAATTAAATAAATTATTTAAATTTAATTAATTATTTAAATTAAAATGATTATTTAAATTTAATTAAATAAATAAATAAATTTAAATAAATTAAATAAATAAATTAATTATTTAAATTAAAATGATTATTTAAATTAAATTAAATAAATAAATAAATTATTTAAATTAAAATAATTATTTAAATTTAAATTTAATTAATTAAAAAATAAGGTAAAATTATAATTAATATTAAACATACAATTAGATCCTCCACTTAATAGTAAAGGAGCAGTAGATGTTGAACTAATAATCATTGTATCAATATCATTATTATTATTAATTTGTTTTCCTTCTCTTTTTTGAAATTCAGTAAAATTTAACTAAAAATAATTTAATTAAATTAATTAAAATTAAATTAAAATAAAACTTCATTAGGTGATATAATTGTACTAAATTCCATTGAAGAAGATTGAAAATAATTACAACGAATATTCTTTTATTTTTATTTAATTAATTAATTAATTATAAAAACCTTATTTTGTTTAATTTTTTCTCCTTTATTTAATCTAACTCTTCTAGGGGCATAACAACAAAATAATTTTTTAGCAGATAAAAATTTTAAAAAATTAGGAATTGACTAAAAGAAAAATAAATAAATAATTTAATTAATTGAATTACAGAAAATCCAGAATTTCTAAGGGCATATTTCTCTAAATTAACAAAAATAGAAGAAGTACAGGTAGCAATAGAAATTGTTAAAATTAAAGACATATAATAAATACCTAAATTAATTTAAATAAATAAATTAATTTAATTAAATAAATAAATATTTAATATTTAATTAAATTAATTTAAATAATTAAATAAATAAAATTAAATTAAAAATTAACCAATTAAAGGAACATCAGAAAAAGAACCCCTTTGACCTGGAATTGATTCTAAAGCAAACTTCATTTCATCAACAAGCATTAATAACATAACAGATAAACTTAACTATAAATTATATTTAATTAAATTATATTTAATTAAATAACTTAAACTAACTAATGTCATAACTCCTAAACGAAATTTACTTTCTCTTCTTCCTGTTGCATTTATTGGAGCATGAAAACCAATTACAGCAACAAGGGAAACCTTTTTTAATTAAATTAAATTAATTGATTAATTAATTAAATTAAATTAATTAAATAATTAATTAATTAAATAAATAATTAATTAATTAATTAATTAAATAGATAATTTATTAATTTAATTAATTAAATAAATGAAATTAAATACCAAAGTTGTAGGAAAAACAAGATTAAAAACATAATAAAAAGATTGTCTTCTTAAAATAAGTACAATTTGTACCATAGAAAAGGATTCATTGCCTAAATATTGCATTGTTCCATTCTCCATTATTGCATCCATCTTTATTTAAATTAAATTTTAATTTTAAAAATAATAATTAATACTAAAAGCCATTCCTGATTATCATAAAAATCTCCAAGAAATACTTCACTTGAATCAACAGAGAAACGAACAAATTGCGATTGATATGACCAAGAACCAATCTGTTAAAATTATTAAATTTTTATTTTATTTTAAATTATATTTTTTATTTTTTTTAAATAAAAATAAATAATTTATTTATTTATTTATAATAATTCCACTTTCTTTTTCTCTTTCTTTCTTTTATTATTTTTTTAAATTGTTAGTTTCCTTATTCTAGTTATTTTGGGGTAGGCAATAGGTCTACTAAACAGACAAAAACAATTTTAGGATTTTTGGTTATTTTTACTTTTTTCTTTTAAAAATAAAAATAAATAAAAGTATTTATTTTTAATATTTTTTTAAATATTTAAATAAATAAATAAATAAATATTTAATTTAATTTAATTTAATTTAGAATAAATATGGGATTATATTTTAATTTATTTAATTTTTTAAAATTTAAAAATATATTTATTATTTATTATTATATATTTATTTGGTTAAAAATATTTTCTTTTGAACAAGAATTATTTATAAATTCTTCTTTTTCTTCTCATTTACCTTTACCTATTGTTAATAATAATAGACAAATAATAAATGAATTAGTTGACCAAGTTTATTTTATTTTAAAAATTAAATTAAATTAAATTAAAAAATAAAGATTGAATCTATTGATGTTTTTTCTAATCAATTAATTATAATAACTACAAGACAAGGACCACCTGATATGGCTAAAGTAATGGTAAATTAATTAATTTAATTATTTAATTAAATTAATTAATTAAGATACAAATTGTTGATATTGAAAGTGGTGAAGTATTACCTCATTTAAATTTAACTGGAATTTTATTATTACTTACTAGAGGTAAAAGATATTAAATAAAGAATTTAATTTAACTAATTAATTAATTATTTTAATTAAATTAATTAAATTAAATAAATAAATTAATAATTTAATTTATTGATTAGTTAAATTAAATTATATTAATAAAATTTAATTCATTTAATAAAATAAATTTAAGTTAATTAATTAAAGGTAAATATACAATAAATTGGTTAAAACCAAATAATTGGTATGGAATATATTTTAGAGCAGAACAAAGGTATTATAATTATATTTAAATAAAAAAATAAAAAATAAAAATAGTTATAATGGGGGAACAGCAATTTATGCAAATGAAGAAGCTTATTTATTAAAAACAAAAAAAATTGATGGAATAAATAATGAAGGAAAACAAATAATTATATTTAGGTAAATAAATAAATAAATATTTAATTAAATTAAAAAGAGTATTACGTAATGGAGATAATGGAAATTCTGTTGAAAATTTAATTTTAAAAATGGAATGGGAACAACCAAAAGAGGAAAGGTAAAATAAATTAATTAAATTTATTTAATTAAATTAATTTAAAGACATAATTTGGATGCTTTAGCAAATATTACATTATTTTGTAATGAACAAATAAATTATAAACAATTAAAATTAAATGGAAATGAAGAAGAAAAATTATTTGAAATAAATGTACATATAATTTAATTTAATTTAATTTAATTTAAAGTTAAATAATAATTTTGAAATTATTGAAGAAATAAATGAAAATAAAATTAAAAAAATAAATGCTTTAATTATCCCAAATAATTGTACAAGGTTTTTAAATAAATAAATAAATATTTAAATTTAAAGAATATGTTGGAATGTTGAATTAATTGCTAAAACAAAGTTAAAAATATTTAGAAGATCAATAACAAATAATTGTGAAGAAATAGAAAAAGTAAATACATTAAATTTTAATTTAATTATTTTTAAAGATAAATATTACCACATATTTAAGAACATTTATTGGTTATGAATATAATAAAGATAAACAATTATTAAATATAAATACAAATTATAATGGTAATTAAATTAATTAAATAATTTAAATTAATTAAATTAAATAATTAAATAAATTAAATAATTAAATTAAATTGATTAATTAATTAAATTAAAAAGGAAAAGAAAAATATGGTTATGTTAAATTAACAGCTATTGAACTATTAACAAACGAAGAAATTAATAATAATAATAATAATCAAACAATAATATACAAGTATATTTAAATTATTTATAAATTAATTTAAATAATTAAATTAAAAGTACTGAAAATAATAATAATGGAGAAAATAATTTTATTTTGGAAAAACTACAAAATGGTAAATATTATGCTGTGCAATATACAGTAATTATTTTTTAATTAATTTAATTAACAATAAATAAATAAAGTATGGGAAAACTTCCCCTTTTGTCTATGAGGAGTCTCAACGTTTTTTAATAAATACTGGTTCAATTGAAGAACCTTTATTTTGGCAATTTAATATAATTGATGAAAAAGGAATTAAACCTAATGTAGTATTTTTAATTAATTAAATTAAATTAATTAAATTAAAAGATAATTGCCACAGCTATACTTGGATTTAAAAATTATGAAATAGGAGTTGATGTTGAACCTTTATGTGAATTTAATAATAATGTAATTAATTTAATTAATTATAAGAAATAAATAAATTAATTAATTAATAATTAATTAAAATAATTAATTAAAATAAATAAATAAATTACTAATAAATAAATAAATTAATTAACTTTAAATAAATAAATTAATTAAAATTATTTAATTAATTAAAATAAATAAATAATTAATTTAATTAATTAATTTAATTAAAATATTTTTAGAATTCTCTACATTTTTGGTTAAATAAAGAAAATAATAAAAAAGAATTAACTGAATTAAATATATTAGAATTATTATGTACAATATTACCTAAACATAATATTTGTAAAATACCAGGGAATGCAGTTATGTTTAAAGGATGTTATTTAATTAATAATAAAAATAATAATTTATGTTGGATAACAAATATAATTGTTAATAAAAAGGTTAATTTAAAATTAAATTAAATTAAATTTAAAATTAGTTATATTCTGAAAAAAGAAAATGTTTATCATTAATTAATTCTGTTCCACAATTACCAGAAAAAATTAAAATAATTCCAGGTAAAAATTAATTAATTAATTTAAAAAATTATTTTTTATTTTTTAAAGGAAATAATTCTCAACTATTAAATAATTCAAAATTAATAGAAAAAAATAAATTTATTAAAATTAATCTTAATAAAGAATTTTATTATTTTATTTTATTATTTTTATTGTTAGTTTAATTAAAAATAAATAAGCTTACTAAAAATGTACAATTCTGCATATCATAAGGAAAATATTTAACTTTAAATTAATTAATTAAATTTAAATTAAATTAATTAAATTAACCATTAATTGGGCATAAAGCCCTTGAAGTTATTGGCACAAATAAACGAACATTGCCATTATTATTTAATTCAATCATTGCACTTTGATCATATTCTGGAGTACGTCCTTGAATACTTTTTTAATTTAAAATTAATAAAATTAATTATTTAATTTTAAATAAAACCTGTGATAAAGATAAAATTCAGGTCTCCATACCTTTATTTTAAAAATAAAAATTAATCAATTTAATTTAATCTAACCCATTTAAGAGGAATAAATATATTTGTAATTCCATCATATTCACTAATATTCCAATTAAGAAATGCATCTTTCCATTTTACATCAAAATAGGCTGAAAGTGTTGCTAAATTATTTCTTTGATCCTTAGAAATTAATTAATTAAAAATTAAATAAATAAATATATTTACTAAATCAACAATTTGATAAAGACTACAACGAACAAATACTTCAACAATATCATTAGAATGTTTAACAGGACGGCGATATGGACGAGTAAGTGAACTAAACAATTAAATTAAACTTTAATTAAATTAATCTTAATTATTTAATTAATTATTTAATTAATTAGATATTTAATTAATTAATTAAAATTAATTAAAATTAATTGATAAATTAATTAAATTAATTAGTTTTAATTATTTAATTAATTAAATAATTAATTATCTAATTAATTAATTAATTAAAATTAATTAATTAAATTAATGAAATAATTAATTTAATTATCTAATTATTATTTATTTAATTAAAATTAATTAATTATTTAATTAATTTAATTAATTAAAATTAATTTAAAATAACCGTATTCTTTCAATTAATTTTGTATTAAAATCATTTTCATTAATTAATTCATTATAATCCTCTTCATCTTCTAAATTATGTTTCCCTCCTTTCTTCCAATTATTAATTCCAAAATCTGTAGAAGACTGTTTTTTAGATTGTCCTCGCTTTTTCGCAGCAGAAAATGCTTTAAATAAAAATTAATTAATTTAAATAAAATTAAAACCTTCAATTTTATATTGATTAAATAATAAAAATAAAAAAACAAATAAAATAATAATTAATTGAATTAATAAATAAATTGATATTATTTGCATATTTATTTAAATTTAATTAATTAATAAATAAATATCTTAAAAAAATTAAAAATTATTTTTATTTAAATTTTATTTATTTTTTTTAAAAATAATAATAAGGATTCCTTTAACATAAATATGTACTAATAATATATTTATGTTAAGCTAATTATTAAAAAAACAAGGCTTTTATTTCATCAATCCTTTTTTTTTATTTTTTCACTTAAATATTTCTTTTTAACAAAAAAAAGAAAAAAAAGATTTCCTTGGCAATTTTTAACATTTTTTTCTTTTCTCTTATAAATGAACATTTATTTACATATTTTTTTATTTTATTTTTTACTGTCGCGCTTCCTCTTTTTTTAATATTAAAAAATAATAATTATGTCTAGATATATTTTTTAAAAAATAAAAAATTAAAATTAGAATATTAAATAACATAAGGGATTTATTTAAATATTAAAAGTATTTATTTATTTATTTATTTTGTAAGTTTAGGTATTTATCAACAGGAAAAAGGAGAAGAAAAATAAATATAAAAAATACCGGATGTTTTAAATTATTTATTTAAAAGAAAAGAGATTTAAAAAAAAAAGAATTTATTTTATATAATTTAAAATAAATACTTTTATTTTAAATAAAATATAATTGTTACTTTAAAAAATAAAAAATAAATAATTTAATTAATTAATTAATTTTTATTTTTATTTAATTTAAAAAAATAAAATAAATAATTTAATTAATTAATTAATTTTTATTTTTATTTAATTTAATTTAATTTAATTTAATTTAAAAAAATAAAAATATTTTAACAATTTATTTCTGAACCTTTAAAAAAATAAAAAATAAAATAAATTAAATAATTTAATTAATTAATTTTTATTTTTATTAAAAAACAAATAAAAAACAATTTATTCTTGAGCCTTTAAAAAAAATTTTTTTTTAATATTTAAAGTACGTCAATAGGTTTTGCGTCACAATTCTTGATGATATATATATATGTACATGTATTTGTTACATTTATATTTTAAATCTACATACTAATGTGTGCCAATATGTGTTTGTTTTTATTTTTTACCAGGTTTTCTTTTATTTCTTTTCTTTTTATTTTAGTAAATATATATACATACTAAGTTACCCAAATTCCAAATTTTGTCTATAAAATCCCCAACGGACTCATTGCCTATTTTTCCTTACCAAAAATCGAATAATATTTTTGGAAATATCGAACGAATAAAATAGTTAGTAATCTGTTTGGATTATACTTACAAAAGAAAATAGTTAAAAATTAATTAAAATATTAATTAAATATTTATTTATTTATTTTCTACAAAAAAAAATAATAATTAATTAAAATAATTTAAAAATTTATTAATTCTAATATTTAAATAAAAATAATAATAAAATATGTTAATTATTAATAATATTATTTTAATGGAAATAATTAAATAAAATAATTAAATAAATTAAATAAATAAATTAATTAATTAAATTAATTAATAAAATAAATAAATTAAATTAAATAAATAAATTAATTAAATAAATAAATAATTAAATTAATTAAATTAATGTCATCCAATTAAATATATTTTTATAATCAAAATTGCAGAATTTCTTTTTTCTTCTAATACAATAATGGACATTCAACACTGTTATTATTTGAATTAAATTATTTAAACAAAGGCTCTTAAATATAAAAAAATATTTATTTAAAAATAAGTAAAAAATAATATAGAGAAAATTAAATTAATATTTAAGCTTTATTTGATTAAAAGAAATATTTATTTGAAAATAAATAAATAAGAGATATTTTAAAGTACAAATAAATAATTAATTAATATATTTATTTAGTTAAGTAATTTATGTGAAAATTTATTTATATAATTTATTCTTAAATTTCCTATGTTTTCCATAATTTAAAAATAAAGTTTTCATTAAACCTTTTAAGTTTTATTTTTTTAATTTTAATTAAAAAATATAAAAAATTATTAAAATTTTAAAAATAAATAAATAAGAAAATACAAAGTTTTTCTAAAAATAATTATTTATTTTTTACACAAATTTTCACATATTCCTTTGATTAATCGTTGCTTAGCACGACACAAATTTATTATTATTTTTTACTTATTTTTAAAAGTATTTTTTAATTAATATAGGCAGAATTAAAATTTAAAGAAAAAAATAAAATTAATTTTTTAAAATATGGTACAACCACCGGATACACCAGTGGGCAGTGTTTGGCGTAGAGCATCTTTACTGTAAGTTTTTATTTTTATAAAATAATATTTAATTTAATTTAATTTAATTAATTAATTTAATTATTTTCCTTTTATTTTTAAAAATAAAATTTAATTTAATTCTTTTATTATTTAATTAATTAAATATTTCCTTTTTTAAATAAATGACCATTAAAAAACGTTCCTTTATTCCCCCCTATAAAAACAGACAACTGATGAAATTTTAAAAAATAACGAAAATTTAATCAAAAATAAATAACCAAGCAATTCTTTCCTTTTTTTTTCTAATAATATATTTTTCTTTAAAGAAAAAATATTATTTTCTAAAAATAAACAGACATTTTTAAATTAAAAATATTTTTATTAAAATAAATAAAATTTATTTTTTATTTCCTTTCATTCATTAAAATTAAATAAAATAAATATTTTTTAAAAATAAAATATTTATTTATTTTTCTAAAATCAATTAATACTTAAATACTTTTTGACTTCAACAGGAAATAATAAATACTTTTAAATAGCTCTATTAAAGGTATGTAAAATCAACTAAAATAATTCCTTAAATATTTATTTATTTAAATAAATAGTATATTAGCAAATAAAGCTTTTAAAAAGTCTCTTTATTTTTTCTCTTTACTCTCCTTAAATGTATTAAATTGTATTTTTTAATTTAAATATTTCTTTAATAAATAAGCAATTAATTTAAAAATAAAAATAAATTTATTGAATAAAGGACAAGATTTTAAAAATAAATAATAAATTAAATAATTAATTATTTATTATTTTAATAAATTAATTAAATTTATATAATAATCCTGGAATTTAATTATTTAAAAAAATATTAATTATAAGAGGGTATCATCTTTTATTTCCAAAAATTAAATATTTATTTTTAATTTAATAAATAAATAATTTCCTCTCGTATGCACCTTTTATTTGATAATTTTGATTTATCTACTTCATATAGTGCAGCAGTAACTGGAAACGAACCTTTATCTCGTACTGCTGCTGTAGCAACTGCTGGGGCAACTACTGATATGTTTTTCCATGCAACATTAGCTAGAACATTTATATCAACATTAAAACTTAGAGGTTAATTTAAATTAAATTAAATTAAATAATTAATTAATTAATTGTTTAAATTAA
Organism: Meloidogyne exigua; assembly: GCA_018905775.1. Taxonomy (NCBI): domain Eukaryota; kingdom Metazoa; phylum Nematoda; class Chromadorea; order Rhabditida; family Meloidogynidae; genus Meloidogyne; species Meloidogyne exigua. Next base: position 518,163 of record JAGUQR010000009.1, on the reverse strand, counting down.
TTAAAATAATTAATTAACTAATTATTCGATTAATTAATTAATTTAAATAATTAATTAATTTAAATAATTAATTAATTAAATATTAATTATTTAAATTAAATTAATTAAAATAAATAAATAATTAATTTAAATTTAATTAATTAATTTAGGTGATGATGATATTGTTGATCGCCTTAATTATTATTATACACCTATTATGTTAGCAATTGCTTGTTTAGTTGTTTCTGCAAAACAAGTTTATTTAAATATAAATATATTAATTAAATAATATAGTTTGGTGGTTCTCCAATAGAATGTTGGGTTAATCCACATTCACGTGAAAGTATGGAAGAATATATTGAAGCCTTTTGTTGGATACAAAATACTTATTGGTTAAATAATAATTAAATTAATTAATTTATTTTAATTAATTAAATTAATTTATTTATTTATTTATTTTAATTAATTATTAATTAATTACTTTATTTTAATTAATTAAATAAATTAATTAATTAAATTAATCAATTAATTTAAAGGGTTCCAATGTATGAACATATACCTGATAACCATGAAACTAGAGAAGGTAGTTTAATTAAATTAAATTAATTTAAATAATTATTTAGGTCAACAAATTGGTTATTATCAATGGGTAATATTTATTTAATTAATTTTATTCTTCTTCGTTAAAAAAGGTTCCTTTTATTTTAATTGCTCAAGCCTTAGCATTTTCTTTGCCTTGTATTCTTTGGAGATTACTTAATTGGCAAAATGGTTTTTATTTATTTAATTTTTTAAAATTCTTTAAAAATTAAAGGAACAAATATTCAACATCTTATTTCCGCAGCAGAAGGTTCTAGAACTGTTCTAGATTTAAATGAACGAGAAAAAATATTTAATGCATTAGCCTTAACATTTACAGAGATGATTGATTTAAGAGAAGTTATTTTTTAATTTAATTAAATTAATTTAATTATTTAAAGACAGAATATTGCCCACATCCAGCTGCATCTATTTTTACAAAATTTAGGCCAACTAGGTTATTATTTAATTTAATTATATTTAATTTAATTTAAAAGAAAAGATTACTTAAAGGACAACTTATTTCTATTTTATATTTATTAATTAAATGTTTTTATACTGCAAATATTATGTTACAATTTTCACTTTTAAATGCTACATTAAAATCAGATGAATATTTATTTTATGGTTTTCAAGTTATTTCTGATTTATTTTCTGGGAGAGCTTGGACAAAGTAAACAAATTAAATATTTTATTTTAATTTTATTTTTAAAGGTCTGGACATTTTCCTAGGTAAATAAGATTAAAAATATTTTATTTAATTATTTAAGGGTTACCCTTTGTGATTTTGAAGTTCGTTATTTGGCTAATTTAAATAGGTTTTAATTAAATAATTAAATAAATATATATAGATATACTGTTCAATGTGCTTTACTTATAAATATAATTAATGAAAAAGTTTTCGCATTTTTTTGGATTTGGTATTGTCTTCTTTTATTATTTACTACGTAATAAATTAATTAAATTAATTAAATAAATATTAATTAAATAAAATAAATAAATTAATATTAATTAAATAAAATAAATAATTATTTTAAATTAAATAAATTAATTAAATAATTAAATAAAATAAATAAATATTAATTAAATTAATTAAAATAAATTAAAGTTGTTCAACATTATTTTGGTTAACAAATATTTTATTACATGCAGCAAAGGTTGATTATATTTTACGTTTTATGCAAATAGCAGAAAATACTACTACCACAAAATTTAATTTAAATAATAATTTCCCATTTTCTAATAAAATAAATGAAAAAGAAGAAGAAGAAAGAGGAGAAAGGAATTATTTAAATGAAAGAAGAAAACAATTAAATAATAATTTTAATCAATTTAAATTACCAAATCAACAAGGAATAGATAATTTTGTTGATAATTTTTTAAAATCTGATGGGGTTAATTTAATTAAATAATTTAATTTAATTTTAATTAATTAATTAATTTAAATTTAATTTTAATTAATTTAAATTTAATTTTAATTAATTTAAATTAAATTAATTTTAATTAAATAATTTAAATTAATTTAATTTTAATTAAATAATTTAATTTAAATTTAATTTTAATTAATTAATTAATTTAAATTAAATTTAATTAATTTAAAGCTTTTTATTTTACGTATGATTGCAAACCATGCTGGTGAATTAGCGGTTGTTGGAATTGTTAAACATTTATGGAAGTTATTAAATTAATTAATTTAAATATTAATTTAATTTTTAACAGTATATTTAATTCAAGACAATTTAATTTTCCTTCATTTGTTTATCAAAATGAAATTAATAATTATTTAGAAGAAGAAGAAGAACAACAATATTATTTTCCACAACAACCAAATAATAAAAGAAGAAAAATATTATTAAATAATAATTTATTTGGAATATCAAAAGGAAGTATTTATTCATTTCTGGGTAAAAAAAGGTTTATTAATTTATTTTAAAATATTAAATAATTTTTTTTAATTAAAGAATAAAAAATATAACAACAGAAAGGAGGTCAACAGAAGCTGATATTATTGGTAATAATAATTCCTTGTCTTCTGCACTTATTGAAATTGGACCAAAAAATAGTTTTTAAATTTATTTTATTTTTTATTTAATATTTATACAATAAAAAAATTAAAAAATTAAAAAAATTATTTTTTCTTTCTTTTGTATATAATCAAAGGTTCAACAAAAGACTAAAATAAATATTTAAAAAATTAAATTTAATTATTCTCTTACCTTTAAATTAATTGAAGTATTATTATTTATATTTTGAATATTATTAATTGTATTATTATTTTTAATATTATTATTTTTATAATCTTTTGGAATAAATGAATGTAAAAATAAACAAACACCAATTACCTTAAAATAATATTATAGTTAAAAAAATAATAAATTTATTTACCACAGAAAGGCTTAAAATAATAGAAAGAAAAAGAAAAGCATAAGAAGCCCAAGTTTTATTCCACCAAGGTTTTTCTCTTTTTAATCTAAGTTCTGCTGTATCATTAACTTTAAAAATAAAAATAAATTAATTAATTTTATTAATTAATTAAATTAATTAAATATTAAAATAAATAATTAATTATTTAATTTAATTAAAATAATTAATTAATAATTTATTTAATTAATTAATTAAATAAATAAATAATTAATTATTTAATTTAATTAAAATAATTAATTAATAATTTATTTATTTAATTTAATAATTAATTTAATTAAATTAATTTTACCTAAAAATTGTTGTTGTTGATTTTTTAAATTATAATTAAATTCTGTCCTTCCATTATTAGACATTGTATTTGTTGAAGAATCAAGTGAATATAATCTTTTTCCTCCACTATAACTTTCGTTATTTAAAGAATAATTACTAGAATTGTTTATATCACCACTAGAACTGACACGTAAATTATTTGAAGAAGGGGATAAATTAGGTTTTAATGGCCATTTTTCTATTAAAATATATAAACATTTTAATTAATTATTTATTTAAAGTAAAAGAATGAGAAACAACTGTTTTTTATATTTAATTAAATAAATAAATATACCTATTAATTAAATAAATAAATATTTAATTTAATAATTAAATAAATAAAATAATTAATTTAATTAATTAAATATTATAATTCAATAATATAATTAATTAATTATTTAATTAAATACATAATTAAATAAATTAATTATTAATTAATTAATTAAATTAATTATTTAATTTAATAAATTAATTAAATATTTAATTTAATTATTTAATTAATTTAATTAAATTTAATTAAATTACCTTCATTAATTTCGTTTTGACTAGTTGATTGTTGTATTACTTGTTTATTAATATTTCCATTATTTAATATAATTTTAGGTTTAATTAAATCAATTGAATTTTCATTAATTGGAATAGCTCCTTCAGAACATCTTTTTTCGATTTAAATAATTTAATTAAAAATATAAATTAAACCTTTTTAAATGTGTTGAAGGTATTTTAAATGTACTAAGTTTGGCAACACCCTGAACAATTCTTTGACAAGAAGGAGAATTAATATTATTTTGTTTTAAATATTCAGTCATTATTTTAAATATATTTTCTTTATTTTTAATTAAATAAATATTTTAAATAAAATAAAATAATATTTATTTAATTTAAAAAAATAATAAATTATTTAAAATGTCAATTTTTATTCTTTTTATAAATTAAATATATATTTTTACTATTAAATATATAGGGGGAGTAAATATATAAGTAAAATAGTCAATTGCTTAAATTAAATTTAAATTGAATATTTTTCCGCTTTTTGAGTACATCTAAATAAAAATAATTTTTTTATTATTTTTTACTTATGTGTTGAAGTACATACTTTTAAATTTATTAAAAATATTAATAAATTTTATTTTTATTTAATTAAATAAATTATTTAAATATTTAAAAAATAAAATAAATTTAAAAAAATTAAATAATTTTTTAAAATATAAAGTATTAACATTATAAATAAATAAATATATATTTTATGTATATATTTTAGTTCACACTTCAATAACCAATTTTTTCTTTTTCTTTCTATTCCTCCTTTAATTATATAAAAATTCCAATATTTTTAAAACCTTTTTTTAAGTAAAAATTTAATTAAACTTTTTTTAAAAAAAACTTTAATATAATTAAAAAATAAAGCATTTTTCTTGGAATAAGAATATTTGTCTCTAATATTCTTTATAGAAATAATTAAAATATATTGAAGCATAACAGAATTAATTTTAATATTTTAAATAAAATAATAAATTTAATTAATTAATTAATTTATTTATTTAATTATTTAATTAATTAAATTAATTTAATTAATTAATTAATTTAATTAATTAATTTAATTTTTTTAATTTAATATTTTATTTAATTAATTATCTAATTAATTAATTAAAATAAATATAAACAACAAACTGTTGCTGTATTATAAACAATTAAATTTTAAAATTATTAAATAAATAATTCTAATCTTAATTAATTAATTTTTAATTCAGGCAAACTCAGGATATGTTCAAATTAAATATTGACTATAATCTACATTGACTTATATATTTTATTTAAAATTAAATATTTAATTTATTTAATTAATTAATTATTTTATTTAATTATTTATTTAAAATAAATTAATTTTTATTTTTTTATTTTTTTCTATATAAAATATTTATTTTAAAAATTAGCATTAACTTTTAATTTTAAAGATAAGAATATTAGATAATAAAATAAATAAATATTCATTTTTTAATAAAAAAAAAAAAAAAAAAAAAAGTTAAACAATTTATTTAAATAAAAAAAAGCTTTTATTTTATTATTCTGATAAGAATTAAATTATTTTTAATTTAAATTAAATTAATTAATTCTCTATTTATTTTAATTATTTTTAAAGGAAAATAATGAAAATTAATTTAATTAATTTATTTTTATTAATTATTTTAATTAATAATTTTTATTTAATTAATTCAAGTTTTGAAGAAAATAGTATTGAAACAAGTGAAGAATTTGAAAATATTGATTGGATAAAATTAAATAAAAATAACCTAAAGTTAATTTTAATTAATTAATTCATTTTTTAAAATTAATTTTTAGTTTAAATAATTATAAATCTTTTAATCAATTTAATTATTTAAATGAAAAATGGTCAAAAGAATTTTTTAATAAAAATATAATTATTTGTGCTGATGTTAAATTTCCTAATAAGCTTTACAAAATAGAAGGAAATAATTGTGAAAAAGGTCAAAAAGTAGTGGCTAATGGAAAATACAGAAATGGGCAAAATGAGACTGGGTAATTAATTTTAATTAATTTATTAATTGTTTTAGTTGATTTAATTAATTTATTATTTTAATTAAATATTTAATTAATTTTAATTAGTTTTAATTAAATATTTAATTAATTAATTAATTTTAATTAATTAATTTTTAATTTATTTTAATTTATTTTAATTTATTTTAATTAATTTTAATAACTGTAATTAATTAATTAATTATTGTTTAATTAAATAGATGGGGAATTTTGGAAATTGAGACTTTTAATGATTTTTCTGAAGAAATTCAATCTTATGCGGCTGGTCTTGTTGAGGGTATTTAAATCTAAATATTTATATTTAAATTAAAAATAAAAGGTTTATTAACCAAAAATCAAATTAATCTTCATTATTTAAATACTGTTGATCAAATATGTTTTAATTCAAGTGAAGGATATTGTGAAAATTTACATAATTATATTAAAGATAATTTAAAATGGATAAAATCACAAGTTTAATTTAATTTTTAATTTAATTAATTAAATTTATGTAGGTTTCATTATACGCTAAAAAAGACATTTATTGGCATAATGTTAATTTGGTATTTAATTTTAATTTAATTAATTTAATTATTTTTTTAGACATTTACACAATTAACTGGAATTAATGATGGTTTAATTTAATTAAATTAATTTAAATTTAATTTTAAAAAAAGGTTATGAATATGAGAATTATTTGGGAGAATATTTTCCTCATGTTTCTTTTAAAAATTCTTCAGTACTTTTAATTCAAATGTCAGGAGACTTTTTTGATTTAGAACATGTATTTAAGAAGAGCCCAAATTTGGAATATGAACCAGGTCATTGTTCTGCATTAATTAAAATAACTGAAGGAAATAAAGACATGTAAGTTAATTAAATTAATTTTAATTTAATTTAAATTCAATTTAATTAATATTTAATTAATATATTAAATTAATATTTAATTTAATTAATCAATATTTAATTAATTAAATTAATTTATTTATTTAAATTTAATTATTTAAATATTTAATTAATTTAATTAATTAAATATTAATCAAATTAAATTAATTAATATTTAATTTAATTAATTTAATTAGATTAGCGTCTCATGTATCAATGTCTGGTTATAATACAATGAATAGAATATTAAAACTTTATAAATTTGCTTTTGGTATTTAATTAATTTAAACCTTATATTTAATTAACTTTAAAAAAGATAAAAAACAATCTCCTGGTAATATTGTTTCATTTTCTGGTTATCCAGCAGCTCTTTCATCTGCTGATGATTATACATTAACTAGTGGTGGATTGGTTATTATATTATTTAAATATTTAATTTAAATTAAAAATAAAGCTTTCAATAGAAACAACTATAGCTGTATTTAATGAACCTTTATATAATAAAGTTAAACCAAAAGGTCAATTACATTGTTGGTTACGTTCATATATTGCTAATCGTTTGGCTTTTACTTCTCGTGATTGGGTATCTATTTTTGGAAGGTAAATAAAATATTTGTTTTGATAATATATTTTTAAATAGATAAATAAATAAATATATGTATGTCTATATTAAATAGTCAAATGACAAATTTAGACAATAAATAATTTTAAAAAAATTAAAAAAAGAAAATCATTAATTAATTTAATTAATTAAATAATCTCAAAATAAATAAATATATTAAATAAATAACAAATTTAGACAATAAACAATTTTTTTAAAAATTAAAAAAAAAAGAATATTAATAATTTAATTAATTAAATTTCCTTAAAAAAATATTTATTTTATTTATTTTATAGATATAATTCTGGAACATATAATAATCAATGGACTGTTTGTTTAATTAAATAATTAAATAAATCTAATTATTATTTAAAGGTTTTGGACTATAAATTATTTAAGCCTGGACAAGAATTACCTAAAACTGATTTAATATGGATATTAGAACAAATACCGTTTATTTTTAATTAATTAATTTAATTAATTAATTAAAAATTAATTTTTAGTGGTTTAGTAGTAAGTAGAGACATAACTTGGTTTATTGAACGTTATGGCTATTGGCCTTCTTATAATATTCCCTTCTTATCTAAAATTTCTGAATTAAGTGGATTTAATGCAAAAGGATTAATAAATAATTGGTGGAGATGGGGATATGCTCCTAGAGCTAAAATATTCCATAGAGATCACAACAAAGTTAAAGATTTAAAAACATTAAAAGAATTAATGAGGTAATTAATTAAACATATTTTTTTTAATTTTAATTTAATTTAGATATAATGATTATAAGCATGATGAATATTCTCGTTGTAATTGCACACCTCCATATTCTGCTGAAGTATTCTTTTAAATAGAATAAATTTAAAAATAAATAATTTATTTATTTAGGCAAGTATTTCAACTAGAGGAGATCTTAATCCTTCTAATGGAACATGGGACGTACCTGGAATGGGTTTTAGAAATCATGGATCAATTGATTATAAAGGAACTAATTTTGAATTATTTAAACAATTACGTTTTGAAGTAATTAATTAATTAATTAATTAAATAATTAAGCAATATTAATTAAATAAATAAATAAATTTAATTAATTAATTAATTAATAATTAATTAAATAAATAATAAATTAAAATAAATTAATTAATTAAATAAATTAATTAATTAATAAGTAAATAAATAAATTAGTTAAACTAATTAATATTAATTTTAGGTTGTCGGAGGGCCAACCTATGGTGGACCTGGAGATTTACCTTATTTTAGGTATTTTTTAATAAAAATAACATTTAATTAATTTATTAGTTGGTCTAATACACATATTAATGTTACTCATTTTGGGCAACCTATTAATTGGAATTTTACTGAATTTGCTACTCAGTGGACATTAAATATTCCTAATAATATTTTTAATTAATTAAAAGTCTAATAAATATATTTTTTATATATTTAATTAATTAAATTCAAACAATTTGTTTTTTAATTATTATTTTATTGTTTAAATAATTTAATTAAATTGAAGTATAAAATATTAAATCCTTGTATTATTTAATTTGACATATTCTAAGTAATATAAATTAATAAAATAAAATAAATATTTTAATATAAATTTCCTTTCATTTTTTAATTAAAATAATTAAACTTTTTTGTTTTAAATTAATTTAATATAAAAGCAGAGAATATTCTCTATTTATTTTTTTAATATAAAAACAAAGCATTTAATTCCTTTAATTATTTAATTAATTTATTCAATAAATAAATGTCTACTACTTTGTTCCTTTTATTCTTTATTCTTCAATTAATTAAATCTTCAATTATTGTTGGTGTTGGCAAACATTTATTAATTGATGATAATAATGTTATTTTGGCTAATGGATCAACAATTGTTGAAAATAATGAAGATTTGGATTATTTCAACCTTTTAGAAGAGGAGTTTTGTGATGTAAATATTGACAATGACAACAATATGTAATTTTAATTTAATTTTATTTTTAATTAATTAATTAATTTAAGTAATTAATTTTTATTAAATTAATTATTTTATTTAATTTTTAATTAATTAATTAATTAAATTAATTTAATTCAGTATTTTGAATTATTGGGGTTCTGATTGTTCAATTGATTTAATTGTTGAAGAAGATATTGGAACTAATCATTTCGCTGAATTTACAGTTAATATAGAAGGAAAAAATAATAGTTCTTTAAATCAATGTTTAATGGATTGTTCTTCTGATTTAGAATTAATGAATGAAAATATGTAAATTAATTTAATTTTAATTTTTAATTTAATTTTTTTTTCAGTATTCCTTTTGTCTTTAGTATAAACAATAATGATTTAAATGAATTAAAGGAAAATAAAGGACCTCTTTATGGAAAAAGCAATTCTTGTCATAATAAAACAAAATGCCAAGAGAATGTATTTTTTTGATTGGCAAGATCAACACAGGCCTGATTGTATGCCTTGGGGTGTTTATGAAATTGGAGCATGTTTTAATAATAATAGATTAGTTGTTGGGACATTTATAGGTATTATTAATTAATTTTTTAAATTTTATTTAATTTAATATTTATTTTTTAATTTATTTTTAATTTAATATTTATTTAATTTTTAATTTAAAAAAAAAAGCTGGTACTGGACCACTTTCCTTTTATTGTTTTATTGAAGAAAATACAACAACAAATAATTTAATTTCTATTAATTTTAATTTAAATGAATTTCCTCATTTAAATAAAAATAATAATTCATTTGATTGTTCTCCTAAAGATGAAGAAAAACATCCTTGTTTAGAAGAATATGTTCAATTAAAAGCTTGGAATATTAAAGATGTTGGAAATGAAAGTGACCAAACTTTAATAGGGAAATATTTAATTGTTTTACATTTATTAAATAAAATACAATCTAGAATGCGGAAAGGAAATGGAATAATTAGTGATGAATATTTTAATGAATTATTCTGTCATTTTTCTTTAAAATTTGTAAATAAATAAATTAATTTTAATTAATTAATTTATTTTTCAGTCTGGTAAAAAATATAAAATTTTAACTACAAAGGAGAAATTAAATGAAACAAAAATAATACAAACAACAGAAAATATTAATGAAACAAATAACAGAACAACAGAAGATATTATAAATAAATCAACTTTGTTAACTAAACAACCAATATTTGATTTATTTAAATTTAATAATTCTAAATTAATTAAAAGTGAAAAAGAAAAGGATGGAATAATTTATGGAATAATTATGTTTCTTTTAATTATGTAAGATTTATTTAATTTTAATTTTTTATTTAATAATTATTTAATTAAATTTAACTAATTAATTTTAATAATTAATTTTAATTAATTATTTAATTAATTAAATAAAAATTAAATGATTTGTTTATTATTTAATTAATTAATTAATTGATCTAATTAATTAATTATTTAATTTTAATTAATTTTAATAATTAATTTTAATTAATTAGTTATTTATTTATTTAAATAATTAATTAATTAATTTTACTAATTAATTTAGATTACTTGTTGTATCCTCTATTGGTTATTATTTTTATCTTAAAAGAAAAGCAAAGGAAAAATTAGAAAAAGGATTTAATCAATCAGAAAAAGATAAAGTAATTAATATAATAAATATTAATAAAGAAAAGGAAAAGGAAAAAGCAAAGGAAAAAGAAGAAAATAAAGAAAAGGAAGAAGAAGCTAAAAAAGAAGATAAAAAAGAAAAGGAAGAAAATAAAGAAGAAGAAGAATATTATTTAGATAAAACACAACAAGACAATGAATATAATAATGAAGAAAAGGCAAAAAATGAAGAAGAGAAAAATACTTCTGGTGAAGGAGAAGATGATACTTCTGAAGAAATAAATAAAAGAATTAAAAAATTAAAAGTTGATGAAACCCAAAGAGAAGAAAGAACAGAAAAAGAAGAAGAAAAACAAAAGAAAGAAAATATTGTCTCTGAAGAAAATAAAATTAAAAAAGAAGAGGAAAATAATTTAAAAATATAAAAAATTGTTCTTTTTATTTATTTAATTAATTAAAAGTAGATATATTTATTTTATTTATTTAAAAATTAAAAAATAAATTTTAATATGCATAAATATTTTATATTTTATTTTAATAAAATAATTTATTTATTTAAATTTATTTTATTTTTTAATTTTAAATAATTGCAAAAATATATAATTTTCTCACTTTTTTTATTTCTTTTTAGTAAAAGAAAAAACATTTTAGGTATTTCTGCTTCACTGATATTATCCCCCTACCTTCTTTCTTGTGTTATAAAGCCTTTTTTTGAATAAATTCAATATATACAACATACATTGCTTATTTTAAATTAATAAATATTTTAATTTTTTTGTATTAATTTTATTTATTTTTTAAAAATAATTAAATAAATATTAAAGTTTATTTTATTTCTTTTTTTTTCTTTTTTATAAATTTATTTAATCTTTTATTTTTTTATTCTTTAGAATTTTCACGCTTTTTTAAATTTTATTTAAATAAAAAAATAAAGCTTTTTATATTTTAAGTAAATTTTATTTTTTATTACAAAAATAGCAACATTTATTTAAAAACATAAATGTTTTATTTTATTGCTTAAAGTTTTTGTTAGAAAAAAGAAATAAAATAAATATTTAATTATTAAACTTTATTTTTTATTAAATAAAATTTTAAAGATTTAATCAATCTTTTTAATTAAAAAATACTTCCAATTAATTCTTTTATTTAATTTAATAATTGTTATAATATTTAAATAAACAATTGTCTTTTTTTTTTAATTTTTAATTTTTAATCAATTATTTAAAACAATTGTTTTTTTTTAAATAAAGAACTTTCTATTTTGTGTTTTAATTTATTTTTTAATTTTAAATATATTTATTATTTATTTATTTGCTTAAGACCTTTTAATTAAAAATTATTTATTTTCCTTTTTTTTATTAAAACCAAATGTAAGTAGCGTGTGATTTTTTAGAAAAAAATTTTATTTAATATGCCAACTTCAATTAATAAATTTTTTTTTCTTTCTTTTAAGGCTAATAAACATTCACACACATTTACTTAAAAGCTTTTTATTTTATAAAAGTTTTTTAATTTGAATTTTATTTGTTCAATAATTTTAATTTTAAATTAAAATTAAAAATCTTTTTTTTAAAGAAAAGAATAAAAAAATTAATTAATTTTAATTAAATGGGAAATAATCATCCTAATATTATTAATTATTCTACAACAACAACAAATGTAAATATTTATTTATTTATTTAATTAATTTTGTTTTCAGTCAATTAAAAAATTTGGAAAAGATTCTCGGCTTAAAATGACAGAAAATTTTGGTTTACGTAGTCAATCAACAGATAATGAAATTATTAAAATAAAAGTAATTATTCTAATAAATTAATTTATTTTTTTAAATTTATATTTAGAATAAAAATTATTATTCTTTTACTCAAAGTGCTCAACAATCTTTGGAAGAACAGGTAAATAAATTTAATTTGATTAATTAATTAATTAATTAAATTATTAAATTTAATTAATTAATTAATTTAATTTAATTTAGAATATTAATAATTATTTAAAAGAAGAAGAAAATAATTCAACAAATAATAATATATTACCCAGAATTGAAATTAATGGATATTTAAATTTAAAAGAAGAAAATGATAATAAACAAGTTTTTTAATTTAAATTAATTTAATTTAATTATTTTAAAGACCCTAATTAATCAAAATATGTCAGAAAATATTAAAAATAATACAACAAATGAGCAATTAAATCAAAGAAGAGAAAGCGATTATTTTAAAGTAATTTAAACTTTAATTTAAATTTAAATATTATTTAAAGCATAAAGCCCAAAAAGTTGATTCACGTAAAATAACAGCCAAAAAACGGCTTGAACGAGGTTAAAAATAATTTTAAAAAATAAATAAATTACTAATTTTTTTAAAGGACAAACAACTACAAGTAGTAGTAATAATAGTATAGACAATAATACTTCACAAAATAATAAAAAAGTATGGTTATAAATAAATTAATTAAATTTAATTTTTTAGTCTTCATTCTCTGAAGGAACAACATTTACTACTAAATCATTAGATATTAACCATAATAATAATACAGTTAATTTAAAAAAATATTTAAATAAAATTTTAATTAAAAAAAAAGGATATTTTATTTGAAATGAAGCAATTAAATCACCCACAACAACAAAAACGGTTAGGAAGTGTTGTCAGTGCTTTTGGTTTAATTTCTTCAAATAATCGTTCATTCTCTTCTTCTTCTAATATTAATTTAAATATTTTAACATTAGAAGTAAATTTATAATACATATTTATTTTAAATGTTTAAAATTAATTTTAAAGCAAGCAGAAGCAATTCAAAAATCTTGGTTGTTGGCTAATGAAAAAATTAGAATTTTTGCTGGGGCAGATAGAAGCTTTGCCTTTTTTACGTTTGATAGAATTTTTGAAAGAGCACCTGAATTAAAACCTGTAAAATAGTTTTATTAAAACATTGGGAATTTAGGGAAGGTAGACGTTCCATTCTCTAACAAAAAAAAAAGCGAATAAAAACCGGAGTAATAATGACACACACTTTTTATTATTTGTTAGGTATTAAACGTGGCTCCACCACATTTCGGTAAACGACATTTCGGTAACCGACATTTCGGTAAAACGACATTTCGGTAACCGACATTTCGGTAATGCCGACATTTCGGTAACCGACATTTCGGTAATGGTAAATACTTAAAAATTGTACATTTCGGTACAAATATGCTTAGAAACTACAAAATTGTTTAACATTTAATTTAAAGACTAAAACCTTGGAACAAGGACCAGCTTTTCCCTAAAATTTTCCCAATTGCTTCACAAGTATTTTTTGAATTGATGGAGGATGATTGAGCCCTTCAATTCCGAGCGTACCCGTACACATTCATCATCCTTTTCGTCGCTCTTGCTATTGATGGACATCTCGGTTGGCAACGTTACACCAGTCATCTGAAATGTGTATCAATGTCCTAAAAATTTAAATAAAATTAAAAATTAAACCTTTGTGCAAAATGCCGTCTTTCCTTCCATTACTCCTGATCTTGCATTAATTACCACCTAAATTTAAATAATAAACAAAATTAAAGGTTATTAATCGTATGGGAAGGGATCGGAAGTATGGACGCCAAAATCTAATTGGATTAGATGGCATTTACCGAAAATTTGAATTTAGTTAATTACCGAAATGTCGGTTACCGAAATGTCGCCATTACCGAAATGTCGGTTACCGAAATGTCGCCATTACCAAAATGTCGGTTACCGAAATGTCGGTTACCGAAATGTCGTATTTTGGGGCATTACCGAAATGTCGCGTTACCGAAATGTCGGGTCACGATTAAACGTTTCCAGTTTTTCCTACGTATGTTTAGTTAAGTGAGCTAATTATTCGCAAGCTTTTCCTGCAATTCATAAAGGGATTAATTAAGTCTTTACCCACATTAACTTACATTACCAATTTCTTGGCCTTTATACTTAAAAACTCCTTACCTTATCTCCCAACATATAACCTTACTCTATAAAATGACAGACAGACAGACAAAAACTCTTTACTGTTATATACTAAAAAATATCTCTTTCTCTAATATTTTATTTAAAAGGAAAATAATTTAATTTTAAAATATTTAGCTTTTTGGTATTTCTCCAACTACTTCTCTTATTGAAATGGATGAAGTCCTTTGGAACCAACATTCTTTATCTAGACATGTTAGAATATTTAATAATATTCTAGATTTAGCTGTTCGAAATTCTTGTGAATTAGAAGCTGAAATGTTTGTATTCTTTTCCTTTAAATTATTAAAAGAATTTTTAAATATTTTTATCTATTTAAAAGGTTTCCTGTTTTTTATGCTTATGGACAAAGACATTACCGGAATAATATAGTAATTAAATAAATAATTATTTTTTATTGTTTATTTAGATTGAACATTTTAATGAAAAAACTGTTAGATTATTTTGTAGTCAAATAGTTGGAACCTTATGTGATTTATTAGATAATAAATTAAATAATTTTGCTCAAGAGGCTTGGATTATTATGTTTACATACTTAGGAAAAGCACTTATTTCTGGGGTTATTTAAAATAATTAATTAATTAATTTTATTTCTTTAGTTCGAACATGAACGTCAAAAAAGAAAAAGATTTCCTACACCAAAAAATTATTAAAAATATTTATTGCCTTTTCTTTTATATACATATATTGTGATATCTTTCTTTTTTTAAACAAATATTCTTTTATTAAAATTGTAAAAAATACTTTTAAATTAAAAAAACATTTTTCTATTAAAAATAAAATTATAAAAATACTTAAAGTTTATATAAAAAGACTAAACAAGTTCCCTCTAAATAGTCATTTCTCAATATCCTTGTATTCTCTAAATTCTCCATGCAGCACCGGTTGTTGGTTTTGTTTTTGCTTTTCTTCTTCATTGTGACAGAGCAATCACGTTATCCTCCTCGACTAGAAAATCCTACCACTTCATCTACTACGTCCACAACAACAACTACTACATCAACAACTACTACTACAACGACTTCAAGTGATCCAGTCGCTACAACTAAAAGTACTACAACTTCGACTAATAAAGGAAACTCCAAATCAACTACTACCACAACCCGAAGGACAACAAGAGGAACGACTACTCCAAAGCCGTCGGATAACACTGTATTAATTATTGCTATTGTGGTTGTTGTTATCGTTGTGATTGGGTTAGTCTTTTTTAATTAAAATATTTATTTATTTATTTATTAGACTTGTTGCCATTGCCTGCATTTTGATAAAGAAAAGTAATAAAAAGGATACCAAAACGGCTAAAGGAAAGAAGGGAAAAAATCAGAAAGTAGTCAGCACAATTGGTGGTACTAACGATGAAGTGACGCTTGAAAAGTTCACTGGACTCTCGTTGAGCACAAAAACCAGAACTAAGACGATTAAAGAGTCTAAAGCAACGCTTATCTAAATATATAATGATTAAATAGATTTCCTTTGTATTATTCTGTGTATATTTGTTGGTATTATATAATGTAATAAGTATTTCTTTATATCTAAAATTGTTTTAACAATGAATAAACGTAAAATAAATCTTACAATTAGCAACCCTCTTTAGTTTATTTAGTTTAAATTAGGTTTTTTCGCAATTTTGGCATTTTATTTTGTCAAATTGAGTACCTTTTATTTTTTCCATTAGAGTCCCTTAGAGATCAGAATGATGATTTATTAAAGAATTTCATAACTTTTCTTCTGATTTTCTTAAATATAAAATGTTTTTTTAATCTAGATTCTCCATTTCAATGCTCAATATATTACGTCAATTTAATTTTTACAATTTTCATTCATGTTCAAATTTATTTACTGCAAAATCTTTAATTTATGATCAAAAAATGCATTTTATGTTTAGGTCATTCTTAAGCACCAGTCAAGGTTTGTAATTAGAATGCGACGATAAATAACTAAATTTTATATTATAATTTTTTTTATTTATAAATTCTTTTTTCAGTTCTTCGTATGTTTATTCAAGTACAAGAAACACCAAATCCTCTTAGTCTTAAATTTCTTCCCGGACAAACATTATTAAAAGATAATAGAACATTTGAATTTACTTCAGCTCGTGAAGCAGCGCATCAAAGTCCTTTAGCAAGGTTTTTAAATTTATATTAAAGAGTAAAATACTTGTTAGAGTTTAGAGATTTACTTAGAATTGATGGTGTTAGAAGTGTTTTTTTTGGTGAAGATTTTGTATGATTTTTTGTTTCATTTTTAAAGAGTTATTTTTATTTAGATAAGTATTCAAAAAGTTGGTGAGGATGAAGATTGGGCTTTAATGAAACCTTTAATATTTGCTGCTATAATGGATCATTTACAAAGTAGAAAACCTATAATTATTGAAGGAGAAGAAATTAACAATTCTGGGCCCTCCGATACAGGTTTTATATTATTTAAATGGGTATTATTTTAGTGAACTAAATTATAGTTGAAAATCAACAGAATATTTTCGTTTAAAAAATTTAAATCGTTATTTAAATTATTTTTCACTATCTTCATTCTTTTATTTTCTAAAGCAATTCTGCCAGAAGATGACGAAGTTGTTGCTACAATAAAAGAGTTATTAGAAACGAGAATTAAGCCAATGGTACAAGAAGATGGAGGAGATGTTCTCTATGCTGGTTTTGAAGATGGAATTGTTAAATTATTATTAAAAGTATTTTTTAAGTCATTTAATTTTATTTTATTTTTAGGGTTCTTGTACAGGGTGTCCAAGTTCTTTAGTTACCTTAAAACAAGGAATTAAAAATATGATGCAATTTTATGTTCCTGAGGTTTTTTTTCGTTTTTTTATTATAGACTATTAAATATTAGGTTAAAGATGTTATTGAAGTACCTGATCCTAATAGAGATTTAGAGGAACAAGTACTTGAAGAATTCGAATTTAAATTAAAAAAGGCTCCTCCAAAGAATGAAAGTTAATTTTTATCAAAAATTTTATTTATTTAGAAATTGAATAAATTAGAGAAAAGAGGAATTTTTTATTCTCTAATTTCCTAGACTTTATTAATTAAAAAAGTTTATTCTAATAATTTAACTGTTTATAGGTTATAATTTATTAATATTTATGAAATTAAAATCATTTCTTTTATATATACCCCTAAGCTTAATATCCAAAAATAAATAATTTAAATCAATTTATTTTACATAAGAACAAATACAATTGGTTAAATTTGGGAGAGAAAAATCAAAAACAATTATTACATATAAGAGAACAATTAATATACACAATATTGAAGAGGGGATAAGGGAATTACCAGAACACATACAATTACATAACAACTATTTTTTGGATTAGTTTTTATATTTCCTTGCCTTCATCATCTATAGAGTACGTATATATCCTCTCCTTCTTCTTCACAAGCCATCCGTTCTCAAGCAGCAACAGTTCCCATGGCCTTTGTCTTCGGAGTGTTCTTGATCGCAGGTGGCAAGCTAGAAGCACGTCGATTGCTGATACTGCTCCTCTTACTTCCTTTGCTTCCCTTGCGCTTGCTGCTGGCCTTGGAGGTAGAAGTTCCACCACTGCCGTGCCTTTTAGAGGACGAACGCTTAGACGAGGATTTCTTGGAAGACGATTTCTTGGACGCGGATGGGCCAGTCTTCTTAGCTTCTTTCACGATACCCTTCAGGTCGATCTCAACGCCATACTCCTCACGAAGATAAGAGTTTGCATACTGAAAATTTTTTTTTAAAATAGAAGTGAATGAAAAAAACATTTTTGAAACTTACGAAGCCAGAAGCGAAGAACACAATAGCATAGAGAAGATACATCCATGCAGAAACCATCTTTGATTGATTGCAGGTTGTCTAGTTGACGATGAATGAAAACTTGGTGTGAATAGATTAGGCGTTAAGAGTAGCCATGCTAGTTGTTGACAATTACTGATTGAATAAATAAACATTTTATTTATCTTTTTATAGTAAATACT
Organism: Meloidogyne exigua; assembly: GCA_018905775.1. NCBI lineage: Eukaryota > Metazoa > Nematoda > Chromadorea > Rhabditida > Meloidogynidae > Meloidogyne > Meloidogyne exigua. The sequence continues at coordinate 499,348 of JAGUQR010000009.1, read as the reverse complement.
CCATTGAATTAAGAGATATAAACACATTGGAAGGTGAATTAATATTCTCCAATAAAAATTTACATTTTACAACTAATTGTCATAGTTATCTGCATAATTAAATAATTAATCAAAATTAGTTATTAATTTTTCTAATTTAAATTTAGTTATTATTTGTAAATTTTCCAATTAATTGGTTCCCATGGTAATAAGAATACGTGTAAAAAAGTTATTATTTTGTTAAAGGTTTAAAAAACATAAATACATATTTATAATAAATGTAGGTAGTTGTTTTTAACATTCTATATCTGAAGAAAAAATTAAAATAAAAGAACATTATTTTATTTATTTTTATTTAAGAAGAATCTCTATCAGATAAATATTTTCTGAAGATAATTATTTTACATAAATAACAACAAAACTAAAGGAAAAGAAATTTAAAATGGAAAAGAAGGTAACTTTATTAAGGAAGAAATTAAGAATTAAAGTTAAAAAAACAGACAATGAATGGGTAAAAAAAAAAAGTTTTATTCTTTTAAAATAAAATATTATTTTAGTTAGCCACAATGTTTTTACGTTCATTACATAATGAAAGAAAAATTAATTGGTATAAATTTTATAGAGAAGATACACAAATTGTAAGGAAGAATTTTAAAACTTTATTTTCTATTTTTAAGCCCATTTCTTGTTTATTAATTTTCTCTGGATTTTTATTAAATTCTTGGTCTATTTTTTCTCCACAATTTGTTCAATTAATAGAAAATAAAAATTATTATATACAAAAATTAACTTTTTTAATTTTAATGTTTATTAATTTTTTAACAATTTTTGCCTTTAATTTGCCCTTATTATTAATTCCATTAATTATTTTCTATGTAAGTTTTAAATAATTATTTTTTAATTAATTCTTTGAAGGGAATATTTTCAATTGGTACTTTTGGATTTTTTATTTATTCTGTTTTTTATTTGTTAAATTATTCTGATTCAGATAAGGTAATCTTTAAAAATATTTAAAAGTTTTTTTTAGGTTGAAAATTATTGTTCTTTATTGGCACCTTTATTGCCAATAAATATTTTAATATTTAAATATTTAATTGAATTTCTATTATTTTTAATAAATAATAATGAGAAGGAACAATTTAATAAAGAATCTACAATAAAAGGGATTCCTTTAATTAAAAGGAAAAAAAGTTTATTTATTTTTTAAATAAATATTTTATTTTACCTCTTCTTTAAGAAAATAATAATAAAAAAATATTTTGGATTGAACATTCTAGAAGATTAATAAATAATAAACAATTGTATGAACAATTTATTGAAAGAATATTTTTTATTAATAAAATGAGAAAGAAAAGAAATATTTTAATTGAAATACCAAAAACAACAATTAAAGAATTTAAAGTAAAAATATTTTTTCTTTCTAATAAAAAGGACATTTTTACAGAATGGAGATGTTCATACTTTTAAGGAAAATAAAAAGGAAAAAGAAAAAGCTAATAGCCTTGCATTATCTTCCAAAAAAGAATTTGGAAATCAACAAATTAATAAAAGGAAAAAATATTATGGAATTACAATATTTCCTGATCAAAGACTAAAAACATTTTTTCCAATTTATATGAATTATACAAGTAATTAATTAGAAAATATTATTTTAATTTTAAATCATTTTTAGAATTTATGCCCTTAATAAATCAGAGTGACGAATCCTATAGAAAAATTAAATTTTCCGAAATTTCAAAAAATATTAAAAATCTAGAAAATTCACAAATGTCAGAAGAAATAAATGGAAATAATGAAAATCAACTACAAATGACCCGTCCGAGAAGGTAATTATTTTTTAATTTAATAATAAAATGATATTTAATAATTAAGATTTGAAAGACCTTTTCCTACACTTTCCTTTCTATTAACACCAACAAATACACCATCAAATACATTACCTCAAATATAAAGAATTTATAAAGATTGACTCTATCGTCTAATGGCCATTAAATAATAGATTGAAAGACAAGAATCCAAATATGTCCTTTGACCTGAAATTTAGTGGATTAGGTATGTAAATAAGTAAATTTATAAAAAATATCTATTTTCTATTATAAATTTGATAAAATACATATTTACTAAAATCAATATTAATTGAACAAATCACATAAAATAATATGAGTAAATGAACATAATATATTTCTAGGGATGTTTTTTCTCTTTCAATTTTGTTTTAATTAAAATAATGATAATAAAACTAGTAATAGAAAATTTAATTTTAAATTTTAGTTATTTTTTCTAATTCATAAAACATCCCCTTTCAAAAAATTAGAATTTAATATTAATATTGGCATATTTTCTACAATCAAGTACATCTTCATTTTCATCAACTTCAATACCTCGTTGGGTTAAGAACTCAACAAGTGCCTTTTCATTCTCCATTTGCAACCAAGATACCAGTAAAGAAAGTTTAATATCAGGTCGGAAACTAAGGAAATTTAATTTATTTAAATAAGTTAAGAACATACGCCTTTATTATTGAGATCAAAAATTCAGTCCGTTCCCTATCAATAAACATGTCCATTACATAACCTAGAAATTAATATAAAAACAAAATACTTAAATGTTATTTAATTCACCTGACATTTTTGGAGCTTTTCCATATAAACGTAACAATTTTATATAATTACCCATGGACCATGCATCCCAAATCTACAAAAGATATTTGCAATAAATGCACTAATAACAATTAAAAAATACCATAAGTGCAAATCCCATACATTCATCAGAAATTGCTGCTGGTACAAGTTCATCAAGCAAATAGGCAACATCTTTAGAAATATTTAAAGCATTAAAATCTAAATTAAATTATACCCAAAGTTTCTTTCATGTAAATATAATAGAGCAGACGATAGCTTGTAAACTCCCAACAATTTGGACAATTAGATACGAATTTATACAATTGTTTTAGTTGATTTTGACATTGATTGAATTCTCTAAAATTAATATAAAATTTAAATAAAAATTTTTTTAAAAAGCATTTTTGAGTTGGAGATCAGCTTCGGGATTTAAATTCTCAGCCTATGAGCAATTTGACATCAGAGAATGGATAACTTTTCCTCATTTCCCCAAACTCAAAACGTTTAAACATTTTAATCAATAAGAGAATAAAACTCTTTAGTAAAAGACTCGAATTCTAAACCACTAACCAGTTAACCACAGAGAACTTAGGAAAATGCCTAGCAAGAAAGTATAAAATAATTTACACGAGAGGATAAAAATAAGACCAGTTTCTTCTCTTCTACCGTTAATTCAGTTTACTACTTTTTTTTTTATAATAAAAAATCAAAACAAACTCTCTATCCTTATTTTCTAATGCAATACGCGCATTTGTCTCATACACTTTTACTGTGAACGCATTCCGAATATTTTGTATCATTAAATCCTGTCGTATACTCTTCAATTGATCTGAGGCCTTAAAAATAAAGTGTAATTAATTGGAAAATATATAATAATTACATATCGATAATTACGTGTTTCTTTATACTTTTTCTTTGCATTTTCCAATGACTGTAAAAGGATATTGAGAGGCCTAACCTGATTAGGGTCAGGGGCGGTTGTTAAACGGAAAAATGATTTTTCTTTAAAAATATAAATTTATTTTAATTAAAATTTTGTTTACCAATATCAGTACATGTTCCAACAATATTCAGTCCCACAAAACTTCGTGCAATCTCATTCGAAGTAACAAACATATTTTGAGGAATTGGTGAGTACCTAAAATAATTATCTATAATTTAACCAGAAGTTTATAAACATTTTTTGTTGACGTCTATCCATTATCCCAAAACGATCATCACTGGCAGCAAAACGTCTTGCACGATCTATTTTACGTTCATTTGGCATATCAATCTAAGGAAAATAAAAAGAATAAAAATTAAAAAAGTATTTTAGACCTGCCATTTTTGTTGGGATACTTCAATTGGTGTAAAGGACGTAAAGGCTGTAGAAGTTATTGGAATTTTTGCTGTATCTATTTGTATTCGCTGATGTTTCTCTTGAAATTTTTGCAGTTTTTTCAACCTTTTCTTTTCCTTTTTGCTCATTTTCTATAAAAATAATTGAAAATATTATATGAATAATCTACATTTTTTGGCTCTTCTAATTGTTGTTTTTGCTGTTGAAGTTCATCCCATCTGTAATCCATTTGTGCGCCAAAAGCGGAAGCACGATTTCCCTGCTTTTCAACTATCTTGAATGATGCCGGTTTCAGTACAGATACAGTTGTTGCCGAGGAACTCACACTTTGTTGATCAGAGTCACGAAGAGGAGAACGACTTCTGCTACGTTTTGAGAGTGAAGGGAAATGATCAAGAATAGGGGTGGAATTAAAAGAAGCAACTGACGATAATGAGAATGCGCTGGAACCGGTTGTCGGTACAACAGAACTGTTATTTATTGTCACCTGCAGTGTTTGTCCATTTTGAGCAGGAGGACTAAAATGTTTTAAATTAATAAATTATGATCCACTATACAAAGTTCAGTTACAATGAAGTATTAAACAAGGGCTCTAAATAAACAAACCTTCTGTTTATTTGCAGGACCTGTGGAGGATCCTTTCTCCATGATCCCTCAGGCGCTCGGCTTCCACTAGTTTGCAACGGTTTTTGTTGATGTTTTAGAGCAGAACTTGGGGTCCAACTGGTTTTTAGTTTAAAGCCCAATTCATGGGGTAATGGTTCGACAGCCTAAACAGTCGAAAGTTTCTAAATGCTATTTTCAAAATATTTAGTAGTTAAAAGAATAAAAACAACGGCCTAAAAATACGTATCCTAAATAAAAGTAACCCAATTTACGGCATGAACGGCTCCAGATTTTAGCAACGGTTCAACACGTAACTTTAGGTACTCTTCTAGTTTGTTACGATCTTCCTCTTCAATAGCTCGATAAGCACGTTCGATATAAGCTCTGGAGTTTTTAATATTTTAATTCTCAATGAAAAACTAACTTTAAATCATTTGGATATGTATATACGCCGGTTGATCCAAGAAATTTTTGCGTTTGGAGCTGTTCAGCAGATTGTGGACGAGCCGGAGAGACATTGAGACTGTTAGTCGTATTAAGCATAAATCGAATAGGTTTAAATGGGCGTGGATTTTGATGCAAACCTTAATGGAAAGAAATTAAATTTACTGACATTGAGCTCTAGAACTAGTCAATAGTTTAAAAATAAATTTAAAAAAATATTAACCTGTTCCTATATTCGACGAAAGCGTCTGATTGTGAGCAGTTAATTGGACTGGCATCAAGTTTGTGGACTCATTATTAGAACCCATGGACGATGGATGCATGGGTCTATAGCCACCAGTTGATTGAGAAAGAAAACGACTGTGCTGTTGTTGTTGTTGATATTGATAGTAAGGATTGAAAGAAGTAGCACCTGGAAAATGAGGCAAATAAACAGGTGCCGAGTACATCGTCGAGCCACCCATCTGAGGGGGCCAGGCGTAATTATTTGACATATATGCCTCTTGTTGAGCATTATAAGTATTTTTAGAACCAATAGAACGAAGTGCATCCTGAGCTTTCTTCCATGCTTGATTTTCCTCTTCCGGAAGTAAAGGAACAGGAAGTGGAATATCCTCAGGAATTTGACTATCTAATTGTTGATGATGTTCTATAGGATCATTTGGATCATGTGTATGGTTGACAAAATCTTCGCCTTCCATTGTTCGTTTGGAAATGTATTTTTTAAATCTAAAGATACTTATTAAAAGTTAATAAAATTTTAACAAAGATAAAATGTATTTGATAAAAGAAAAATAAAAATAGATGTAAAATAGTTAAACTAGTAAAAATACAATTTATCAACATCATTAGAAAAAACGAAAATAATAATGAAATTGATTTCATTTATAAATCAGATTTTAATCCATCAATAATTTTAGCCCCTTCTGCATTGATGATAATTGCACGAAACTCATTAAGGTGGATGACTGCTCGTTTAGCACATTGGTCGATACATTTTTTTATGGCAATTAAACCTTCTTCTACTGTCATATCTAATAAAAATATAGAATTATAAAATTATAACAAAGTAACCTGGTTTATAAAAGTTGTCCATAATCGCATATCCAAAACGTCCAGGAAAACCAGAGAAGAGATAATCCTAAAATTAAATAAAAACTAACTTGAAAATTTAATTGAAAATTTATTATTGATTTCTTATGAAAAGTCTAAGACCTGTGATGGCAAATTAGTCGCATAATGGTCCATCATACTCATATATGTTGTTTTATTAAGAGTATCATAGCCACCAATAATACAATTTACACGCCACATATCCTCCGAACGTAGATTTTCAGCCATTGACTTTCGTAGCCAATGGTGAGCTGCATGCGGACGCATTTCATAACCTATATGGAAAATAAACGAGACAATGAAATGGATTCTTAATTTACCCTCAATTATTTATTATAACAAAATTAAAAACAACCATTTCGTCGGTCATATAGATCTATGTTTGCTTTTGCCCAAGTCGCGAAGGAATCCATATCACCGGGCTCTCCACCACACATCATGTACAGCCGCTTACCAAGCTTGTACTCCCGACTATAATCTAGGATTTGAAAGTTTATTTAAATAAAAATGTTTTAATATTTAAAACCTTTGGAAAGTTTGAGAGCGCCAAACATAAACATATTTTTATCTGCAGCAAGAATTACAAAATTGTCTGTACGAAGGCCAATCAGGAAATGAGTTCCCATTTTATTTGATAATTCTTAATATTTTTGCAGTAAATAAAATAAAGAATAAATATAAGAGAAATTAAAATAATTTATGTACCTACATTATATGACAATTTTGAAAAATAAAGTAACAAAAAAACGAAAGATCATGGATAAAAAAAATTAGACGATATAAGATTTTTTAGAAATGCCTTTTACAAGAATGCTCCCTCACAAAATTGTAAAAAAATTATCATCATTTATTCCTTTAACAAGTAAATAGGTAAAATGGCAATTTATCATTCTTTGCGTTATGACCATTTTGTCCATCACATTTTTATAAAAATCCCAGAGTCAGACCGTTTAGGAAAGAAGGAGTACAGACATTTCGGTAATGACAATCTATTAGATTACGGTTATCCTTAATTTAACTTTAAGTTTGGCATGGTTGTCCCATTTCATTTCAATTTCGCAAAATTTTGTATCTTTGGTTTCAAGTATGTATTTCCTCTTTCATTTTTCGTTTTTAAAATCAATTCAGCACACCTCTGGTAAGTGTACTTCTCTTAATTATATCTTTTATTATTATCCTCTAAATAATGAATGAATATTATTTACTGTTTTGTTTATCCTCTTTGAAAAATATATTGTTCAAATTCTACGAATCTAAAATTAATATCACAATAAGCCTTTTTATTTTTAACCTCTTCTCAATCAATTCCATTAAGCTAAATAAATTACACTCTTTAGCCTTTAAAATAAGATAAAATAGACATTTTTCCCGCCTGTTTTTAACCTTGATTTTTGTAAATAAATATAATTAATCTTTTTTCTAATTACATAAATATTTTATTTTTATTTTATAGATCTCAAATCATTTAACAAAATATTTTTTTTTATTTTAAATTAATTAAAAAATAAAAAAAATGTTTTTAATTTTTCATTATTATTTTATTTTTTTATTCATTTATTATTTAAATCCTTTCATTACATTAGCAACAAATTCTTGTCAAAAGAAAAGGTTTTTAAAATTAAATTAATAATTAATTTATTTAAATGATTCAAATAGTTATGGTCTTAATTCATTTGTTTGTGTCTGTTCATCAAACTATTGTGATTCTCCTTTACCCTTGGGAGAGTTAAATAATAATAATCAATTAATTTATTATATATCAGATAAATCTGAATACAGATTAGAACGTTTTTTAATTTTAAAAAATAATGAAAATGAATTAAATTCGCCAAGTTTTTGATTAAAAATTAAATTTAACTAAATATAAAATTAAAAAAGGAATTGAAATAAATATTAACACTTCATATAAATTTCAAAAAATATTCGGATTTGGAGGGGCATTTACTGACTCAGTTGGAATTAATTTAAATCAATTAAGTTCTAATACTAGACAAAAATTACTTGAACAATATTTTAGTTCAGAGAATGGTTTAAATTATTTAAATTAAATTAATTAATCAAAAAAAAAAGGAATTGGCTATAATATTGGTCGTGTACCTATTGCTAGTTGTGATTTTTCTACACATGAATATTCCTATTTGGATGTACCAAATAATTTTAGTTTAAATAATTTTAGACTTACTACTGAAGATTATGAATTAAAAGTAATTAAATTTAAAAACTTAAATTTAAAATATTCAGATTCCACATATTCTAACAGCTATTAATATTACTAAAGGGAATATTAAGCTTTTAGCTTCACCTTGGTTTTACTATTAAATAATTTAATAATATAAATTCTGATTAAAGGTCTGCTCCAGGTTGGATGAAAACAAGTGGAAGAATGAAAGGACCTGGGCAATTAAAAGGTCCTTTTAATGGTATTTATTATAAAACTTATGCCTCCTATCTTAAAAGGTTTTTATTTAAATTAATAAAAATATATATATTTAATTAATTTTATTAATTTTATTTTTAAGATTTTTTGAAGAATATTCAGCAAAAAATATCAACTTTTGGGGAATGTCAATAGAAAATGAACCAGGTAGAAAATATTTAATAATAAAAATATTCTGTAATTTAAAAAAGGTGCTGGTGCTGTTCCTCTCTATGGTTGGCAAGCAATGTATTTTTCTTCTAAAATGCAAAGGTATTTTTATTCAAATTAAAAAAATTAATTTCTTCATTTTTAGAGATTTTTCTTTTAATTTATTATCTCCATTATTTAAAGAATCTAATGTTACAAATAAATTAAAAATACTTGGACACGATGACCAAAGAAGTGGAATTTATAAAGCTGCTAAAAAAGTAATTTTTTTATTTTAAATTAATTAAAAAAAACAAAAGATTTATGAAGATTTACAAAAATCAAATTCAATTGATGGATTAGCAACACATTGGTATTCTCGTTCTGATTATGGAGTACTTAGCCAAGCACATAATATTCAACCAAATAAATTTATTTTAGCAACAGAAGTATTTAAATTTAATTTTAAATGAATAAATATTTTTTTAGGCTTGTAATGGTTATTTACCTTGGGAACATAAACCATTACGTACGTTTTATTTTTTAAAATTAATTTAATTAAATTAGAATACTTTGCATAAACTCTTAGAAATTTTGGTTTGAGCAGCCGACATAATTCTATAAATTAGATAAAATAATTAACAATGGGGAATACCCTTCCATGTATCATTAATTAATAAGCATTGAAGGAAATTATCTTTTCCGTAGAAAATAAAAAAATTAAACTATTTTCAGTTGGAGATTGGTCTAGAGGACAGGCCTATGGACATGATATTTTAAATAATTTAAAAAATTGGGTTATTGGTTGGATTGATTGGAATTTATGTAAATATTCATTTTATATTTATTTATTTAATTTCCTTTTTTAAAGGTCTTAATCTTCAAGGAGGTCCTAATTGGGTCGGAAATTTTGTTGATTCTCCTGTAAATAAATATATTTAAATTAAATTAAATATTTTTAATTTAATAGATAATAGTTAATGCTTCTGCTGATGAATTTTATAAACAACCAATGTTTTATTTCTTAGCTCATTTTAGGTAATTATAAATTATTTTTAAAAATATTTATTAATTTAATAAATTAATTTAAATTAATTCTTTTAGTTATTTTTTACCACGTGATTCAATAGTAGTTTCTTCTTCTCTTTCCTTCAAAAATTGTGAAAATGGTTGTTTTTATTAATTTAATTTTTATTTTTTAAAATTTAGAATCTTTTAGATGCATTTTAAATTCAATTAATAATTTTATTTTTATTGAAAATCAAGTTGAACATGTAGCATTTATTACTCCAAATGGTATCTTTTTCTAATAGAATTATTATTTAAAAATAATTTTAAGATAATCGTGTTCTTATAATTATAAATAAAAGTCTAGAAAATTTAAATATTACTGTTAAAGAAGATAATCGAAGTTGGAATATTCCAATTAAACCAGATTCAATAATAACTGCTATTTGGAAAAAAGAAAATTGAAAGAAATTAATTTTTTATTAAAATATATTTTTAATTAAAAAAGTTGAGAAATGTGTTTAAAAACATTTTTACAAAAAAAGATTAAAGTATTCTGTTCATTTTTTTCAAAAACCTTTTAGCCTAGGATTAACAAAGTCGTCTTAAAAAATGATAGGAAATTAGAGTACTCATTCGTTATAATTAATTTATTAATAAAGTTTACATACAAATAAAATAGACTAATAACATCATTACCCAATATTCATTTAAAACGCATAATTTCTTCCAAAAACTTTTCCGTCACCCAATTATTTTCCTCAACATAAACTCAGAAAAAACTCATATTTAATAATAATTTAAATTTTAGTTTAATAAATAAAAGGATGATCTCTTTGCGATTCAAAATACTCTCAAACTATATGACTTCAAACTTGTTAATTTTTGCAAATAGATCTCTGAATTCTCAGTCTCAGAAATTACATTTAATGAGATTATTCTCCCTTGTTAATATACGGAATGGAACTACAAATAGTTTTGATAATTCTTTTGAAACAGTTTATAACTTCAAATTTCAGGTTTATTTTTATTTTATATTTTGAAACTTCTTTATATTAGAAAGAAAAGCCTAAATCTTCAAAAGAAGTTGAAGAACGCTTAATCGCTATTTTGTACAAATTTGACAAACGAAAGGATTTCTTACACAATATTGGTACTCAAATGCATTGGGATATGGGAATTAGACCGAGGGATATTGATGAGGTATAAATACCTCTTTTTTATTAAATTTGGGATCTTATAATTTAAGAATAATTTGATTGTTGATGTGTAGAACGTTTCACCGAAAAAAATACCAAAATTATTTAGTTTTTAGATGTTGTGGAAGAGGAATTCGAAATAGATATGCACAAAGGACATTTTTTGGATTTTAAAATACTTTTTGATGTTCACAGTTATATTTGCAATGAATTAAGTATTCCAATTGATAGAAAAACTATTCGACAAAAGAAGTCAGAACAGAAGAAAATGGCTGAGGAGTTGGGAAAGGCAATTGCAAAAAAAGAAAATGAACAAAGTAGTCAACTTTAGTTTTTAATAGAAATTCTATATTTTATGTTAATTAAGATAAAAATTTTTTTAATTCTAAAATTTTAATTGAAGGGTATTAACATTTAAATATCTCATATATTTTCCTATATTTAAGTATATTTACATATAAGGTTTGGAATGTTACAACGATCATTTGTTTTATTTCCTTTCCGAATAATAAAAATAAAGGATATAAGGACTGTTAACTTTATCGGTACTTCAAGATATTTATCTCAAAAAATAAACTTTTCATCAAAAAGCTCATTTAATGCAACAGCCAAAAAGGAATTTGATGACAATTTATTTGAAGAATTATATGAGTTTAAATTTCAGGTTTACTTTATGAAATAAATTTTGTTTTAAATCCCACCTTTAGAAGCAGATAACTCGTGAAGAAGTTAAGGAACGAATATTACAAATAATTAGAAAGCAGCCTTCACTTGACAAGGAAATATTTAAAATACAAGGTCTTCGTGGTAGCTTTGCATCTCTTGGGATTAATAATTCAAAAAGGGAGGTTTGAAGTTTTCCTATAGATTTCCTAAAAATAATTTATTTTAAGATATTCGATGAAGTTGGTGATGAATTTAAAGTTGAATTACCTCTGGGTGATTATGACAATATAGAGAATGGTTTAGATCTTTCTGCTCTTGTATGTGATACATGTAATGTTAATTCATAATTTATTTTATAAGAATAAATTTAAAGCAAATCTCTTAAAATAATCATGATTTTAAAGAATTGCATAGTAATAGACTCGGGTAGTTATTTAATCCGATCAAGATACTGAGTGGTAGAACGTGCCATCCTCTCGGCTATACTCGTCCCAATACGCTTCCTCTTGTTCCCTTCACTGTTTGTGCTGCTCGATGGAGTTGTAAGACCAGTTGTTGAAGATACTTCTATATCATTGTCAGGAGAGTCTTCAATATTATCTTCAGAACCCTTATCTTTCGGATTAATAGTTTCATTTGAGCTATTCTAAAAAAATTATTATTTTATAGCTAAAAATTTGGAACCTCATTTTCAGCCAAATAATTGGTTTCCTTTAGGGCTTCATTCTGCACAGCTTCAATTGCATCTTTTGAAGTATTTGGGCGATTACTATGATGTAGAACAGTTCTCAAATAAATTGTATCACATGCTCTTAAAGCCGCATGCTCAACAAGACCAGTAGGAGTGTGCAGATTGTTGATTATAAAATGACTAAAACTTATTAAATTAATATAAAATACATGATTAAAAAATACTTAAAATTATAAGCATCAACAGCAGTTATTTTTCCATTTACAGTAGCGCCAAACATTTTTGCTTCTACATTTTTATTAGGAAGCCAGTTAAGAAAACGAAGAAAACGCTGTCTAAGCTCAACATTTGCTATTTGGGTTTCCTAAATTTTAAATATTTATAATTAAATAATATGTTAAATATATATTTACTTTATCAGAATTCTGAAGATGTTGTACTTCTTCCATATTTTTTGTTTAATCAAGCTGAATCTGAAAATCAGAACACATGAATAAATAAAATCCCGCGACTAAGTGGCTTCGATATTTCCTCCATTTTTCGAGTTATGTAGAAAACCAGAAGAGCTCCGTCAAATGGATTAAAATCTTTTCTGATATAACTGGGTCAACTGTTGGCAATTGGTTTATGATTTTGGGTTTAGATTACAGCTTAATTCTTCCAGATTTTAGAAAAACACTCTGAAAATGGTTTATATAATTAAATAATATTCTTTATTTTAAATTTTGCATTTTTTAGTTGCCTAGACGGAGAGGATTTCAGGCCGGAAATATACACGAAAAAACACGTACTCATATGCTTTTTTCTACTGCCTCTGATCGGAGTGTTGCAAAACGAAAACGTCGTCCGCATAGTTTGTTATATTTAAATAGAGCATTGTTTAACTTTATTTTTAAAGTAAATCTTTGACTCATAAAATTTCTATCACTTTGGTAAACATTTTTTTAAAGATAGATTCCATCAAATGCAACAACATAAACGTGATGATTTAGTTCAAACAGGGCCAACTGAATTAGATCCTATGCAATGGACTGGAAATCAGAGAGTTATACATTTTGGTCCTATGGCACAGAGAGATCCATTTTTCTACTTTTACCCAAAGGGATGGGATTTACTTTATCCAGCACATTTTGGATTTTTTCCTTATAGAACAAAGTTTTTCTTCTTTTAAAAGTTTTTTTATATTATTTTATAATAGTAAATATCGTGGAAATTCTGCTATTATTTGTGTTTGGGCTTTTGGAATGTTTTTTATGCTTGGAGGGGCAATGATGACTTATTTGGGATATTTTTTAATCTATCAGCAACCTTTTTGGAGATGGACTGAAAAGGAAACTATAAACAATATGATCCCGCCTGTTCAAATTGCTGGTCCTATTTTATTAGCTATGGGAATTTTTCTTGTTTTAATTGCCATATTTGCTTCAATTACTACTTCTCAGGTTTGTTTTTGAATATTTTATTAATAACCTTTGTTTTCCTTTAATCTGGGAAATTTATTTAAAATTCTTGACATTATTTGATTGGACATATAAACAAGTTGATAGTGAAGCGACTATTAATGTCTTTGGTTAAGTTGGTAAAATTGTTGACCTGGGCAACATTTAATGTTTTAAATTGGAAGGAATGATGACCGTTTAATATAGTGGGAATCTCTATGATTGAATTATGATTCTATAAAAGTGTTAATTATCTTCTGACCTTCCAAATATTTTACTAACCTTTATTACTTATTTTTAATCTTGTTTTTTAGTTCCTTAGTGATAAACTTCGTCATCATCACCACGGTGATCAACCTGCTTCTGTAACTGTTTATACTACTCATTATCAGGTTTTTAAATCGTTTATTAATTTTACTCTTTTAATTTCCTTTTTCAGCAGCCTCGTGCTATTTATGAAGTTAATCCTTATCAGCCAATGCCTCCGCCTGTTCAAACTATTATGGAGAATCCAAATGCACGAACATATCTTGTTGATCCTAACAAAGAAATGAAATTGTTTCCACCTGTGTAAGCTGTTTTTATTTAATAAATTTTCTATTTTTTGACTATAGTTAAGTAGGTTTAAGATAAAAATTTAAATTAAACGCCTTCCTAAAAATTAAAATAATTTTCCAGTGTTCATGGCCATTCTACTCTTTCATTACAAGGACAGTCTTCACCCTCATTTGTTGCTTCACCATATAATACTCTTCGTGCAGTATCAGTCCATAGGTAATTAAATCTAGTTTTTGATTTTTTATCTTTACAGCTCTCCCTCTTTCGTTGATATTAAACAATCAGAGTCACAAAATCATATTCATTTTAAACAATCATCTCAATCAAAACGTAAAAGGAACAGTTCAACTGTGAGCGCCTCTAGTATTGTTGCTTTTGCTAGTCAAAAACATCAAAAAAGACTTTCTCGTCGTCGTTCTTCTAGCGAGGAAGAGGCTGCTTTGTTTGCAGCGCATAGGCAACGAAAAAGGAGTTTAACTGGAATTACACTGTCAAAAAATTAGAAAATTGTATTATCCCTCTAAATAATGCAATTGATACTTACCTTTCTTTTAATTATTTTTACAAGAGAAAATGAGTGGAATTATAAAGGAATTTATTTTGCATTATTTAATCCTTTTTTTTACTTAAAAAAATTATTTGCTCAATTAATATTCAGCTTTAACTTGCCATTTAAATCTGCCTTATTCTTTTTTTATTTTTTGCTCAATTTATAAAGTAATAAATTTTTAAAGAATTTTGTCCTATAATAATTTAATTTCAAAGTTAATATACCTATGTATATTTATTTGTTTTGTTTTCTTAATTGGTGTAAATTTTTAATTTTTTACATATATTGCAGCTGTATGCAAAGGAATTAAAGCGTTAACACGAAAATATTAACATACCTAATAATATCGATTCCTCTACATTTGAAGCATACATATAGAATATATTTTGGCATTATAACTTATAAACAGCCGGCTAATGTCTTAAAATGGATTATATTAAAATTGCATTTGTTCTTCACTTTGAAAAAGGTTTGTATTTTAATATAAATTGGTAGATTAATATCAGTTTTTTCCTTAAAAGAAAATTAAAAAATTTGAATGTAATAGAATAATTTCTACATTCAGATTTTGTTATCTGGATTTTAATTGATTATTATAATTTTATAAATTAAGTGAATCATGCTTCCTACATAAAAATAATTTTTCTATTTTTTTTACAATTTATATTATTCTATCAAAATATTTTTTTTAGAAATCGTTTAACAACGAGCAGAATTTTCCCCCTCTATTCTAATATTTTTCTACTAATTATTAATATTTTTACTAAATAATTTTTAATTTTCAGATAATTTCTTAAATATTAATTTTCTCTTTTATTAATTTTGTAATCAACAACCTGAGATTTTTAATTTTATTTATGAAGAAAATTAATTAAAAAAGAAATAATTTCAAGTAATTTTTAATTTAATAATAATTTTTTTTTAAATTTTCTTAGAATGTTTCCCTCACATCATCGACAAAAACAAAATATAAAATCAAATATTAAACCTGGTTTTTACACAATTGAATTAAATAAATCTGTTTGGGTTATTCCTGAATGCTATCAAAAACGTAAAAAAATTGGTTTAATTTAATAAATTTAATTTAATTAGTTACTCCTGTTGGGACTGGTGCTTATGGAACTGTTTGGTTAGTTTTAATTAAAACAATTATTTTTTTCATTATTTATTTAATTTAGTTCTGCTGAATGTGTAACTACTGGTGACAGAGTTGCAATTAAAAAATTTACCCGTCCATTTCAAAGCCCTATCCATGCAAAAAGAACTCAAAGAGAATTGAGACTTTTACGCTTAATGAGACATGAAAATGTTATTGACCTTTATGATATGTTCACTCCAGACAATTCTCCTTCTACTTTAGAGGATGTGTACGTCCTTTTCTTTTAATTTATTTAATTATTTTTTTTAGTTATTTTGTTTCAATTTTAATGGGCGCTGATCTTTCTAATATTCTAAAAATTCAGCGTCTTAGTGATGATCATATTCAATTTTTAGTTTATCAAATATTACGTGCTCTAAAGGTTTTTTTTTTATAATTTTCTAAAAAATAATTTTCTTCTAATTTTTAAGTATATCCATTCAGCGGGAATTATTCATCGTGATTTAAAACCTTCAAATATTGCAGTTAATGAAGATTGTGAACTTAAGGTAATTTAGACTTATTAAATAAAATAAACAGCTAATATTCCTAGATTTTGGATTTTGGTCTTGCTAGACAGGCAGACCAAGAAATGACTGGTTATGTAGCAACAAGATGGTATAGAGCACCTGAAATTATGTTAAATTGGATGCATTATACACAGACTGGTTTAATAAATATTTTACTCATTTTTAAATGTTTATTTTTAATCACCTTTTGTTTAATTTATTTAGTTGATATTTGGTCTGTTGGTTGCATTATGGCAGAATTAATAACTGGAAAAACACTCTTTCCTGGAGCGGACCGTAACTTTTTTCTAATTGTAAGCTCTATTAAAAAATATTTTTATCTAGATATTGATCAATTAACACGTATTATGTCTGTTTGTGGAACACCTAGCGAGGAATTCTTAAAGGTTTTATTTAATTTTGTATAAAATTTAAAATTTAATTTTTAAAGAAAATATCATCAGAAGAAGCACGTAATTATATTCGAAATATGCCTAGAATTGAACGAAAGAATTTCAAAGCTTTCTTTCAAGCGGCGACTCCTGAGGCTGTTGATTTTCTAGAGAAAACTTTGAATTTAGATCCTGATTATAGGTTTCTTTTATTTATTTAAATTTTAATTTATTTTTAGGCCAACAGCTGCACAGGCTATGGAACATTCCTATTTTAAACAATATCATGATCCTAATGATGAACCAATTGCAGATACTCATATAGAAGTAGATATAGAACAAGACATGAGTATTGGTATAAAATTTTTCTGATAAAATAAATTAAAAAAAACAATAGATCAATGGCGTCAAATGATTTGGGATGAAATAGAAGAATTTCAATTACAGCAACAACAACTACAAAGAGAACAACAACAAAAAGAGCAGCAACAAGACCAGCAAAAACACAATGACAATAATATGGAAGAATCAGAAATGATATAAAAATATTTTAGTAAAAATTAATAGTTTTATTTATAAATTCCTTCTGATACTTTTATTTTTGTCCAGCAACATCTAATCAAATAACCCTACAATAAGAGTTCCTTTATTTACACTTTTCCCCTTTTTATCTCTCTAAAATGTAAACAATCTCTTTAATCAAAGTTCTTTTAATTTTTTGAGATAAAAATATATTAAATAGTTTAGACTTTAAAAGATGTTTTGTTTTGAATTTTTAACCATCAAATTTAAATATTTTCACAACAAAAAAAACTTATTTTCAAATTTTTAAGATGGCAATCCAGAAACAACTTCCTCCACTTTTTCTTTAAATTTTTTAGCAGTCTCTCCATCACGGAATTTTGCCAAAAAAGTCTCATCAGTGCTTTCTTTTCCTTCGCTAAAATCCTAAAATTTTTTTATTTTTAAACCTTCTTATAGTAAAAATTAATTCAAACCTTGCATCTCCAAATCAGACAAGTTGGTTTTTCCTCTTTTATTTCAATTTTAAAATTAGAGAAGAGTGTGAAATTTGTTAGTAGTTTAGTTATTGCCTCACTGTTACGAGCAACACAACGATAACGGTTTGTCAACTTATTCAGTAAGATCTAAGTAATTAAAGTTAATATATCCAAACATTAATTAACCTTGATATCGCCAGTTCCTCTTGCGCGAAACTCCTTTGCAACTTTATCAAATCGAAACAAACGACAACGTGCTTCAAACAAAACCTTAATAGATATTTCTTAATTATTCTAAAAGCATTTAAGCAAAAAAACCTCTTCACTTTCTTCACCACTTTTTGTCTCTACTTTTGATGGCAATGGAACAATCGGCTGAAAATTGTCTTTTGGAATAAATTCTTCAGGTCTTTCACCTGTTTCTTCTTCCTCATTTTCTTTAAAGAATGTTTAATTTTTAATAAATATTTTGTATACATTTTTAATGACCGGATTCGGTCCATTCTATCTACAAATCCGGAAAAATTATTTTACGGTCACTACTGGTAATGGATTGAATAGGAACTTTATGAGAACAAAAATAGATTACCATTGTCATCCTTTGCAGTTTCAGGTTTAGAAAACGTTGAAAAACCACCAAAAAAGTTCGGCTTAGGTGCTAAAGAACTAAAACAAAATGTTGGAATAGCAGTTGTTGTTGCTGTAGTTGTTTCAAAATTACTTTTCTCCGATGGAAGGGAATCAAATATATTCTGCTTATTGTTAGTTGCCGAAGAACCAAAAGTAAATGATGTAGCGGCAGAAGGTATTGTTATAGAAGTTGTTGTAGTCGAAGTCCCATTAATCTTCTCTGAAGAAGGAAAAGTACCAAAATTGGGTTTATGTGCCTGCGAACCAAAAGCAAATAGTGGTGTAGCAGAAGTTGTTGTTGTTATAGGAGCAGTAGTTGTTGTTGTTGTTGCAATTGAATTTATTTCCATATTGGTCTTTTCTAAAGGAGGGACATCAAACAATGTTGGTTTAGGTGCAAGAGAACTAAAAGTAAATGTTGAAGTAGGAGAAATTGTTGGCATAGAAGTTGTTGTAGTCAAAGTTTTTTCCAAATTAGTTTTCTCCGAAGAAATTGGAAGGCCACCAAATAGTTTGGGTTTAGCTACCTGAGAACCAAAAGGAAATGTTGGAGTAACAGAAGTTGTTGTTGTTGTAATTAAGGGTTTTTCCAAATTGGGGTTCTCCAAGGAAATAGGAAAGCCACCGAATAATTTTGTTTTAGTTCCCGAAGAACCACAAGGAGAGGATTGAACGGGAGATGTTGTTTTAGTCAAAGTTGTTTCCGAATTGGTTTTTTCAGAAGAAACAGAAATTGGTATTGATGGACAGACAACTATAAAAAGAGTAAAATGTGTAAACTCTAAACAGACATATATGTATTAGATATCTTAAGCAAAGATTTCCTAACAATTGATGGGGCGAATATTAAAGTTTACCTTGAGAAGATTTGATAGAAGATGAAAAATCAGAATCAGTGTCAGCCGGTAAAGAATACATCAAGTCCAAATCTCGAAGATGATTACGATAATCATTTAAAACAGGAGTCTAAAAGAAAAATGTAAATAAGACCACACTAATTCAAATTTATTTTTTAACGAGTTAAATAAAGCTAAATTATTAAAAACTAACTAAATCAGAATTCGGTTTTTTAGCATATTCTTTTTGTATAAATTTAATAAAATTATCATTTAACATGGAAAGTTTTTCGTGAAAGAGTTGAGTTGACGTATAACGATCAGAAGAAGACATCTAAAAATAAATTGTAATAGTTCTAAAAATTGTTAGAATTAATTATGGCGCTAAAGCACAATCTAATTAATTCATCACTCTGAAATTTTAAAATCAGAGTGACGTTAATAATTAAATTTATAAATCATAAATTGACTTGGATCAGTTTAACAAAATGATTCATATGAAGAAAAATGGTGTTATAATTAAATAAAATTGTGAAACAACTCAACTTGTTCTTTTTTAACAAAAAGAAAATAAATTTTTATTCTAGAATATAATATATGTATGTATGTATAATTCTTTGGTTGGTCTATAATTAAAGCAATGGTTACATATTTATAACGATACAATTAAAAAATATAGGGGAGAAATAAATATTATATGCAGAAGAATAAATAACCTCAACATATTGTTCTTAAATGTTAAAGGTTTTCAAAGAGATTATATTTAAATAAATTTCCAGAGAAAAATCAAAGAAAAATTTTTAAAGAAAAAACCCGATAAATTAAACGAATGGGAGGGAATGTGATATAATAAAGAGGAATTAAAAGACAAAATTAAAGGCATAAATAATTTAAACTTCGCCTGTTGTTTTCGAAAGACGCATAAATACTTGTTCAAGTGAACTCTGTGTCAAAGTAAAATCGTCAATCCTTGGACCAGAATTTAATGAAGAATCCTGCAAAATAATAAATAAAAATATTAGGTTAAAGTATACAGAATATGTGTCAGCTAATTCCTGCGCTTTTCTGTATAATTCACTCCAGTATGTATCGTCAGTTCGAGAGATCTCCCAACGTAATACAGAGGACGCTAAGGAGTCATCTAATAACTTTGCAGCCTGAAAAAGTGTTTAAATATAAGATATTCAAATTAGTAAACCCCAAAACTTTGAAGAACAATAGTGTTAAGTTGTTGAGTCATAGCATCACTCGGATTAGAAATTGTAATTGTTAACAAGAAACTGCTTCCAAATCTATGTGTAATAATAAGAATAACAATATACTTAAAATATTCATTACCTTTCCTTTAAATGTTGTCCAGTACCAATACCATTCATTTGGCCTTTATTGAGAAAGGCGATTCGGCTACACAATTCCTCACACTCTTCCATAGAATGCGAAGTCAAAAGAATCGCAATACCTTGCTGACGGATTGCATGTAGCAAGTTCCATATCTGTAAAATTTAGAATTATGATGTTTCGATTTTAGACGTTTTGAGGTTTCTTGACTTTTTCTGAAAACATAAACGCCCATATATTTAATAATTAAAAGATATTTAGGAAGTTCCGGTTGAAGAAAATATGAACACACAACATATTAATTCCGCTGAATTAGAAAAGTATTTTAAAATGAAGGAAGAAAGAACAAAAATAGCCAGACAGAGTGGATAACTTTTTTCAAACCTGACGACGCGTTTGAGGGTCAATACCAGCTGTAGGTTCATCAAGCATTATCAACGAAGAAAGAGAGACCAAAGTCAACCCGATAGAAATTCTACGGCGCTGCCCACCACTAAAGGAAAAGTGATAAATAAAAATAATTTTAAAAACCTGTAGTGCTTGAGTAATTTGTCTGCATGTTCTTCCAAGAGAATAACCTGAAGAATTTGATTAACACGCGTCGGAATTTCCGATAATCCATTAAGACAAGCAAAAATTTGAAGCACTTCTCTACCAGTTAGTTCCAACGGAAGCGCGTCAAACTGAGGACAATAACCAATAGCTGGTCCAGCATTTACATTAACACCATTAACCACCGCTGAACCGGATGAGGCGAAACGTACACCGGTAAGAATGTCGAACGTTGTAGTCTTTCCTGCACCATTTACACCTATATTTTCCATTAAAAGAATCTAGTTATAAAAGATATATACCTAATAATCCTAAACATTCATTTCCATTGATACCAAATGTGAGTCCTCGAAGAGCAGGAAAATTTCCATAAAATTTAGTAAGATCGCGTACAGCAAGCACAAACTCTGAATCTGCGTTAGAGTAAAGTCGTGAACGTTCATTGTTAACATCAACATCATCAATAGGTTCGTACTAAAAGTTTAAATAATATTAAATACAATGAGAATGAGCACATAAAACAAAATAGCCTACATTTTTTAGTAAGTCTTTATTGAATGAAGTACGTAAACCTGCGCAAAACCCATGAAGCTTGGTCGAAATAAAACGAGATTGAATAATGCCAACCAAAATCCAAAAAATTAATCCAGAAACTAAAAGCGTAATAAGTTCATCAGATAGAAGAGACCATCCTTCACTGATTGAAATACGTTCACCAAAAGAAGATGGAAAAAATATTTTAAGCATACCCTTGCCTATAAAAAAAAAGACTTTAGAAATTAAAAAACATTTCCGTTCACCAAAAACGAAGACTGGATTAACTAAATAGAATATTCTGGTAAGCACATCAATTAAAGACGAAATAAAAGCTGTGGAGCTTTGTTCCATAGCCATTAATAGTAAGAGAAAGGAAGTTATCGTGATGAAAAAAATTGAAGAAATAAGATTCCAAGAAAATAAAATTGTAAATGCTCGTTGCCATTTTCCAAATATAAAAGAGCATAAGGCATTTAAAGCCACATAACACCAAAAAAAGGAAGCCCATAAAATGCAAATACTAAAATATATAATCTATTATTAAAAAAAATTAATAAATACATTAAAACGTTTTCCTGTAACAATCCAAAGTAAAATAGACATAACAGCAAGAAGCAACAGAAAAATGTATAGAATAAAGCATTCCAAAGTACAACAGAAATCCAGTAAGTAACTACATGCAATTTTGTAAGCATAAGTTGATGTTTGAATTTAATATTTCTTTCTTCAATTAATGGAATGAGCATTGATGCAGCAAACAACGAAAAGCATGAAACTAAGTTAACAAATAAAGAAATCTGCCTAGTAATTCGATCAACATTAGTATTTTTAGGAATATTATAAACAGCAATTGTAAGTCGAATAGAAGCTAAAAAATAAAATTTTACTAAAATATTATGAGTTAAAAAAAATTTTTTTTAATAAATAAAAAGCCATTTTAATGTCTTGAATTGAACAAAATTTGTTTAATATAAGCCGCCTACAAGAGGATGTGCCAAGCAATCCATTGGTAACAAAAGATATTGCCATTGGTGGTGAATGAACAGCAATTCCATTAAAAAGTGCCTCGATTTGAAAATTACCAGTTGATTTGTTCCTATAAATGGCAACGCCTACAAACATTGGTGGTATATCGCGCAAATGATTTCTAAGTTCGGTATGTAAATCCTTCTGCGAATTAATGTTCAAAGGGCAGGTTGAACAAAAACTTTCTGAGAGTTTCAAAAACATACTGTGGAGCTTTGGATCTAAAATATAATTAATACATTGCAAATAACATGGCATTTAGCTGAGGGTAGTTAACTAAATGTAAGGATATTCAAAAAAAAAAAAAAAAAGAAAAAAATAATTTATTAAGCACAGGACAATCCATTACCCTAATATTAATAAACTTTGTCTATAGTTAGTCAACACTTCCTATTAAAATATAACAAACCATTTATTTGGATTGGAATCCGATATTCCTCATCCATATCATCAAGAGAAAGAGAACGTTGCGCATCAGTGACAGAAATTTTTGAATCAGAAGATTTAAGAAAGAAGAAGCAAATGAGAGCAATGAAGATAGGAAGCAGAGTACGCATAGGATTGCGAATAGTCCAAAGATATTGGCGCCACAACAAAGTAAATACTTGTTGAAACCATAAAGCAATATTTGAATAAGTTGTATTTACAAACTGAAAATATATATGATATTTTGTATTCTAAATTAATAAAAACCTGTTGCTGTCTAACACCAAATAATTTAGAAGCAAGTTTTTGGGCAGGAGTTGATAAAGTCCCATCAGTTGCATCACCGTTAAAGGATTTGTGCTGATCCTCAGGTTCAGCAAGTTCTCCAACTCTTAATAAATTCATTAAATAATTGATAAATGACAATGAAATTACTTTAAAAAAACTTGTTCAAGCGTGCTAAGAGAAAGTCCGAAAGAATTAATGTGAAGCTCCTCTTCTCTCATTTCAAGTTCTTTAAACAAGCTTGAAAAACTTAAACAGAATAAATCATGATTATTTCACGTTAAACATACTGTTGTTTATCTGAAATTGGCAATATCACAGAAAAATCGGGATACACCGATCGATCAATACGAGCGTCCAAAGAATGTTTTTGAATTACATAAAGAATAGAATCCATGGTTGAACGGAAGGACTGAGAATCGGAGTTGCACGACTGAAATCAAATAAAGAAATTGAACTTAGAATTTGGCTAATTTTTTGATCAAAAAAGAATAAATAAATATTTAGTTGAACTATGAACCCAAAAGTCCAACTATCCTAATTCGAACCTTACTATTAAAGATGTATAAGTAATGTAATAATATTTATTCGTTAGAGGTCGTACACCTACGAAGTTAATTTACATACCATAGTAAGAATAAAGCCAGTCCCAAATTTCTTTTTCAAAAAATCAGGGGAACCATTACAAACCAAACGACCATTGACCATTATTCCAATTCTATCACCCATTTTATCAGCTTCGTACATATAATGCGTAGTAAGCAAGATAGTCCTAATACATAATATATAAAATTGCTGAGATTGTTTAAGATTTATATACCTATCCTTTTTGATTTTTGACAATAAATCGGAAATTTCGCTTCGCGCGATTGGATCCATCCCTGCTGTTGGTTCATCAAGAAGAACCACCTGACTGTTAGCTATTAATGCAATAGCCACACAAAGTTTCCTCTTTTGACCCCCGCTTAGATTTTCAGATCTCTATATAATAAATGTATTTTTATTTATTATTAAAGTATACTAACAACGTCTTTAGATGCAGACAGATTAAGATTTTGAAGAAGTGAGTTGATTTCATTATTCAAACTTTCCTTTCCATCAGGCCCGTTAACAGTAGAACTTTTAAGACCAGCATAAAATTTTAGATGCTCCCTAACAGTGAGCTTCTCAAATAAAGGATTGTTTTGAGGACAGTAGCCTTAAGTCAAAAAAAAGAATATAAACTGGGTTGGTACCTTACCAATTTTTTTTCGACAAATGCTCAAATTATCTTCCAATTTTAAACCACAAATACTTATATGACCACCTGAAGAGGATACTGTTCCGGTTATCACAGAAAATGCAGTAGTTTTTCCGGCACCATTATGTCCAAGTAAAACAGTTAACTGCGTTAATTAAAAATAATTAATAAAAAATATATACCTGTCCACGATATGCTTTAAAATTGAGATTGTCTACAGCAAGAGTTCCTCTTAAAAATCCCCACCGTTTGCTCATATTTTGAACAATAATATCCGCTTCATCTATGCTTGCATATTCTGGTTCCATATTTTCTACTAAAATTTTTGAATCTGTTTGGTCCATCGGAGGCAATTGATTAGCACGTACATATGAATTCTTCCAGAAATGCTTAAAGAATAAAGATATGAATAATGTTATATAAAATAGTCATTCTAGTTGATAACCTCAAGAAAGAATAAGGGATGTCTTTTTATTGAATCATCAGTAGGAAAAACAGAATCCACATAAAAGATTAAAAGGCATAAAAGAATTGAATCCAAAATAAGCATAAGGATAGAATATCCAATTGTAAATTGATTAGTTCCACCAAAGAACAATGACGTCCAGCCAAGATAGATCACTATTTATAATTAGAAGATAAATTTAGAATAAAATAGGAAATATTTTACTATTAATTTCCGCATTCATAATTTGAGTTACGCCCAACGCAAAAGATGAAATCGGATTGAGAGAACTCAAAAAGCAAAGTCCAATTTTTGTGACAGCTGGTGTTGAATAAAAGTGAAGAAAAGCAAGAAAACCAGGAATAATTGTACAAAAAAGTAAAGTCATTAAGGTCGTCTTGAAAAACGCGGAACATAACCCTGCCAAAAATATCATTGAAATACCAAAAAGAACAGAAAGTAAGACAAAAAGCAAGGGACTCGAAAACTAAAAATATATTAAAGTATTATTGCTTTAATGAGTAATAATTTAATACTTCAATCAAATATGAAAGAATTGCTGTGCAAATAATCAAAATAAAAGATGATTTAACTATTCCAATAAAAATTTGTGAGAGGTAAAAAGATAATGGATGTAATCCCATAACAGTCATATAAGTCTAAAAACAGAGATTATTTTTAATAAAAATAATCTAAAACCTTAATTCCAGCTTCTTTATCGATAACAATTTCTTTTGCGGTATGCATCATAATCGCAATTAAAGCCAAAGCCCATAAGGCCCACACCGCTTTAAGAAACGCAATTAGTGTACTACTCCTCACTTTATCGATAGGAATTCGTAAGAGAGAGAAATCTATATTATCCATAGAAGTTGACCCATTATTCTAAAACAACAATATTATATTGAAAAAGATCCCCATAAAAAAGCAAAACCATTCTGACAAAAGTACTCTCAATCGCATATTGAACTGATAGAAATCCTCGTTGCCAATAGGGTGGCGAACTTGGTATTTGATTATGATCGGCTTGTGCACTATTCGGATCATTGTCAACCCAAAATTGTTTAAGATCAAATTCATGTACATCATCTTGTGCCTGTGGTAACAATATACGATAGTTAAGCTTAGGTTGAATATTTCCGTTTTGAAGATTAATACTGTGAAAATAGACACCTCCTTAATTCACAAATTATTACAATTTTTGTTTAAAAATAAAATAGAGTTACCGAGGAATTCTCTACAGATAATTTCTTTTGTAGTTAAATCCTTTTTTAAAGCTTCCATCATCGTTTCAAGGCTAGTAAAATTGCGAATGATAATCGAATCAGGTTCATTAGCATTATAACGTTTGTTTACCTCCTTCATAATTCGAAATGCGAGATCCTCCATACCAGTTTCATAACTAAAAGTTAATTTAATAATATTTCCGAAAAAAACCTAAATCCAAGAGTATTGGTACATCCATAGTATCTGTAGATACTTCTAGAATGTTCAATGCTCCTATTGATATCACGAAAATCTCCGGTTATTTGAAGAGGTTTAAAAGAAAATGCGTCATGATCTATAGGAGTACCAGCCTTTTAATAAATAATTAAAGTTAATAAATATTTATTTTAATTCTCACATATTTAACAAAAAAAATTATAATAATGAGGAGAAAAGTTGAAAACAAATGTTCAACAATAAGCCAACAAATGCTTCGTGATTGAAGCTTCAAATTCTTCCAAAGCAACCAATAAAGCTGGGCAGCAAATCCCATGAAGATATTTATATCTGAAATGAATTTAAGATTTAAATAAAATTTGAAATAAAATAAGAAGAAATACAATAAAAAAGAAAATGTTGATGAAAATAATATTTATCACTCAAAAATGAAAACTAATAAAATTATACGATCATTTTATAGAAAACAATAATTCATAAAATTAAAAAATAAGGAGTCAAAAACATTTTATAATACATTACAAAAATTAAAGTTTTATATAATAATACTTTTCCTTGGTTTAAATAAATGCCATTTTATTGGATAGAATTAATTAAATGATTCACGTCTGATCAAAATTGTCGATTAAAGGCACGAATAGAATTCAAAATGGTCGGGGACGTTTGGGAATGACGTGATTTGGCACGCACCTAATTATTCGCGTTAACTTTGGGTAGATCAGAAAAAGACCTATCATGGGACTGATTAATTTGTATAAAATGATCTTTTATTAACAATAAGATATTATAAGACATAGGTGTATCTATTTAAGATTGTCTTTTGTTATTTGCATTTATTTAATTATGTTCTGTTAAGTCTAGACATTTTATGTTGACTATAATGTTCTTGTTTTAGAAATAAATTGTCATCATGATCAGCGTATTATCTAAGGCTAAACGGCCTATTTTCGACTCTATCAAATCAACTCTATCTATTTCTTCAATAGACAAACGTAACGCTTCTCATACCGATATTGTTTTCCCTAATTTTGATGATTATCGTCTGGATTCAGTAAAAAATCCAACTGGCCCAGAAGCTAGTCAAAGCGTTGATGACAGACGTGGAACTCCGAGTGCAATAATTTATGGAGGTTATTTTATTTATTTTAATCTCTTCAATCTTTTCAGTTGGCGGTGCCTGTTCTTTGATGGCAGCTAAGGTCATAATTACCACTGCTGTTGAATACAAATCCATGCCTGCTGATATGAGAGCAATGGCTTCTATTGAAATTAATTTGGATGAGGTGCCAGAAGGTCGGACGAAAACATTCGAATGGCGAGGAAAACCAATATTTGTCAAACACCGTACAGAAGCTGAAATTAAGCGTGAACAGGGAGTTGATGTTGCTCAGCTTCGTGATCCTCAGAAGGATGAAGATCGTGTCCAACGCCCTGAATGGTCTGTTCTTATTGGAGTTTGTACTCATTTGGGATGTATTCCAATATGTTAGTTTATCTTTATAATTGCTTTAATTTCCGAAACATAATCACTCTTTTTTAATTTAAAATCTTATTTTTGACGCTTAATTTTAAGTTATCTTTTGTCTATGTTTTAATTTAACCAATATAATTTATAGCTGGTATGGGTGAATTCGGTGGATATTTTTGCCCTTGTCACGGTTCTCACTATGATGGTTCTGGACGTATTCGAAAAGGACCAGCACCAGCAAATTTGGAAATTCCTGATTATGAATTTGTGAATGACAACACTTTGGTCATCGGAAAGGCATAAATAATGTAAACATATTTTTTGATTGTAGGGAATAGTATTTTGTACAAAATTTTTCATTAATTTATTTAAAGGTTATATATATAAATAATTTATATAAATTCACAGATTGACAATAAACAAGTGCTGATTAGGATCTTTTTCTGAATAAACTACATTTATAAATTGTTGGCCCATTTTATAGAGTATAATTGAACTATGTGTAATTGTAACATTGTTTATTGATAAAATTGATTTTTATTTTATTTTTATTTATGATTAGTTGACTACTTTAATTTATATTTTGACAAAGATCTTAAAGATATTTTTGAACAGAGATTATTAAAAATGCCTACTGCACCAACTCAATCCTCACCAATGGATCGTGTCTACAGACGGATTGATTTTGAACAACTTAAAATGCCAATTGGGTTTATACGTCTTCTTGAAGCGGTTTGAACTAAATTTTATTTAACTTGGCCTGGAGCTATTTCTAGTCCATTGTGAAGTTTCTAAGATGTTCTTAACTATAGAGGGATATTTTAAATTTAATCGTTTACTCTTATTTTATTCGATTATCCTGTATTGAAAAATCCTTTCTTTTTTTTGTCTCTAAAAATCAGTTTTTTTTTATTTTTCTTCTTTAATGTATTCCTACTGATTTTTATCTTCTAGATATTTTGCTTGATAGTTTTTGCTGCTTTTCACGGATGGCAATTTGACCTCGAAATTAAATGTGGCCCAGTAAGAGTAATCAATGAGACAATTAAAATAACTTATGAATTCTTCTCTCCTGAGTTTTGTTTTTTCTTTGGATTTATTTAATTATTATTTTTACAGTATTAGCAGTTATAAAGTTCATCGATGTAATGATACCAAAACTGAAGTTTTTCCATTTAAAGATGATTATGGCTCGTTAGTTTTTACATTTTATTTTTTTATAAATTTAATTGTGGTCTAAAATTTCAGAGGCATTGATTTTTACACTTATTTAATTCCGCTGTCATTGTTTTTTACAACAGGAATGTTACTTTTCTACCTTTTCTTTTATGGATCTTATGCAAGTGATGATAGATTACCTATTCTTGTAAATCATTTTTTTTTAATTAAAATAAAATGTTTATTCAGGATTTAACATTAACTGCTCTTTTGGCAGTTTTTTGGATGTTTGGAACTCTTTTCTTTTCAATTTCCTCACGCCTAATTGAAGAAGCTACAAAGCCTGAAAATGTAAATTCTTCACTTACAGCTGTGGATATCTGTGGCGGTAAAAAATGTGAAGTGAACTCTTATTCTGTTTATGCAACGTTGGCAATTGCTTCGGTTAGTCTTTAATTTATAGTAGATGACTATACATACTACCATTTAGGAATAATTTAATTAAAATATTTAGCTTGCTGGTGTTGGACTTTTTATTCTTTTTACTGGAAATATTTGGTATATTTACAAGGAAACACCCTATTTCCGGAATCGTCAGTCAAGGCGTAATCTTCATCACAACAATTTGCCGGCTACTGAGCCTTACACTTTGGAATAATTTAAAAAATAATGGCCAATACTTTTCTTCTTTAATTTAGAAAAAACTTTTACTTTTGGACCAATTGTTCATCTACTTAAAAATTTTAAATTAGGGATCGGAAATAAAATTATTTTTTTTAATTTAAAATATCAAGTAGAAGAGTTAATTGGTTTTTTGGGTCTCTGATCTCTATTTTAGAAAATATTCTTTTTTGCTAGATTCAATAATTCCTTTCTTAGCCCAATTTGATTGCTTCAATACATATATTATTTTTCATATCAGTTAAAAAACATTTTTTATTTCTTATCTTCATTGACTTAATATTCTTAATATATATTTTTTCTTTAATTTAAGAATAAAATTTATTGTTAAAAAAAAATATTTTTAAATTTTATTTTATATTTATTTAATTAAAAATAGTTTTTTTTAAAAAGAATTATCTATTTATCAAAATAAAATTAAAATAAAATAAAAAAATATGGAAATAGTATATTACAAATTTAAAGCTAATTTTACCTTTAATTAATGGCTTAATTAATTTTAAAAATTAAAAAAAATTAAAAGAATCCATAAAATGAGTATTTTAAAGTTGATGGTCTTTTTCAGAAAAAAAAATATTTTCTAATTTAATTAAAAACTTTTTAAAATATAATTTAAAAAAAAAAGTTTTATTTCTTTTTTAATTTAATACATATATTATTTGTAAAGAAAAAAAGACCATTACACTTTTTACAATTAGTGGTGAATAGAATAAAGAATAAAACAAACAAAAAAAAATAAAACTTATTAATTTTTGTACATCTTTTACGAGCTGCTTTTAGATGACTTTAAATAATTAAATTGAATAATTAATAAAAAAAATTTTTTTTAATAATAAAATATATTTTTAAAAAATAAAAGGAAGGGTTAAATTGAAATATATTTTAATTTAAAAAAGAAATAGAAAATAATTATAATTAATTTATTTATACTTATTATGCACACTTATTTTTTGGTTTTAAAGCTGTAAATTAAAATAAAGGAATCAAACAAAATTAAATAAAAATTAATTAATTAATTAATTGTGTTTATATATAAACATGACTAGATTGCACATTCATCCTTTGGCGGTAGATTTAAAAAAACAAAAAATGTTGAAAGATTAAATTAATTTCCTAAAAAACGATTTTCATTTAAATAAATATTATTAAACAAAGTTTTAGATTTTTTAAATTATTTTAGGAAATAATTTTTAAAAATATTATTATTACAAGCATTAAATTAATTAAAAACTAAAAAATAAAATTATGCGTAGTTTTCAGCTAATTAAAAAAAGAAATAAAAAAATATCGGAAAGAACTATTTTTAAATGATTGCACGAATCTTTAAGTAAAAAAAATATTTTTTAGTCAATTAAACAATTTTTTTATTTTTAAAAAATTCTTCCTTTTAAATACTAATAAATTGACTAAAAAATAAAAAATACAAAATGTGGTAAATAAAATAAAATTAAAAAAAAAAAATTAAATACATTCGTTGTCTATTTTGAAACTAAAAAAAAATAATATTTTTAACAAATTAATTTAATTGAATAAATGAAGACAAATAAATAAAATTAAAAATTAATTTTAAATAAAAGTTGGAATAATTTTTAATTTAATAGGCAAAAATAAATTATTTTCTTTTTTATTAAATTGTTGTTGATTATTAAATTTATTTTCATTAATTTTTCTTTTTCTAATATTTATTTTATTTTTTTTTTCATTAAATTTTTTTCTGTTGTTAATTATTTTAATAAATTGAATTTTTTTTAATTTTAATTTAATATTTTTTGGCAATTTAATTTTATTAATTAAATAATTAATTTCTTCAGATTTAATTTTTTCCTTAAAAAATTAATTAATTAAATATTTAATTAATTTAAATAACCTTTCCTTTTTCTAAAATTTTTAAAATAATTGATTCTTGACATATTTGTTGTAATGAAGGAATATTTAGATTATTAATTATTAGACCTTTTGATAATGTGAATAATGAATGTTGACCAGTACTTTAATTAAAAAATAAAAATTAAATAAATCTATTTTTTCTTTTACCTCGCCACCATTGGATAAAATAATCTTTTTTTATTTTTATTAAAGAATTCTAATTTAACAGGTGTCCAGCCTAACCATTTTCTATTTAAAGTAAATCCAATTTTTTGTTTAGGGCCATCAAATAATACACCAACACAACAAGGTAAAGATTGAGAAAATGGGGGGCAATATTGATAATTAATTCCATTATGATAAAATATTCCCTTTAATTATTTTAATTAAATATTTAATTAGTTATTTAATTAATTTAATTAAATATTTAATTAATTATTTTGATTAATTACTTAATTAAATAATTAATTAAATTAATTTCAATTAATTAATTAATTAAATTAATTTCAATTAATTAATTACTTAATTAAATAATTAATTAAATTAATTACTTAATTAAATAATTAATTAAATTAATTTCAATTAATTAATTACTTAATTAAATAATTAATTAAATTAATTTCAATTAATTAATTACTTAATTAAATAATTAATTAAATTAATTTCAATTAATTAATTACTTAATTAAATAATTAATTAAATTAATTTCAATTAATTAATTACTTAATTAAATAATTAATTAAATTAATTTCAATTAATTAATTACTTAATTAAATAATTAATTAAATTAATTTCAATTAATTAATTACTTAATTAAATAATTAATTAAATTAATTTCAATTAATTAATTACTTAATTAAATAATTAATTAAATTAATTTCAATTAATTAATTACTTAATTAAATAATTAATTAAATTAATTTCAATTAATTAATTACTTAATTAAATAATTAATTAAATTAATTTCAATTAATTAATTACTTAATTAAATAATTAATTAAATTAATTTCAATTAATTAATTACTTAATTAAATAATTAATTAAATTAATTTCAATTAATTAATTACTTAATTAAATAATTAATTAAATTAATTTCAATTAATTAATTACTTAATTAAATAATTAATTAAATTAATTTCAATTAATTAATTACTTAATTAAATAATTAATTAAATTAATTTCAATTAATTAATTACTTAATTAAATAATTAATTAAATTAATTTCAATTAATTAATTACTTAATTAAATAATTAATTAAATTAATTATTTAATTAATTAAATATTTACTTTATGTGAAAGTCCATAGCTTTCCATTTCATTATTATCATTATTATTAGTATTTGTTACATCTCCCAATAAATTAGAAAAAATTAAAGGAGAATATAATAAAGCATTTTCTGTTCCAATTCCTTTTTTTTAATATAAATAAATTAATTAATTAAAAAAAAAATTACCAAACATCATTGAAGACCCAAAAATATCATTAACATTAATTTCCCAATAAGCTAAAGAATTATTATTTAATTCAATTTTAGCACGTATTGCCGCCGTTCTGAAACAAAAATATTTTTTAATAAATTAAAAAGGTAATTAAATACCCAACAGAATATTCTGGGTGAAAAATGACAGATTTATAATTATTTTCAAATTTAATAATAACCAATGAATTAACCTTTTTTTAAAAATATTTAATTAATTAAATAACAATTAATTAATTACCGTATTATTACCAAAAGAATTTTTATCCCATACCCATAAATCTTCTTCATTTAATTTTTTTGTATTTTCATTAATATTTTCTGTGGGTAAATTAATTAAAATTTGTTGGTTTTTTCTTTCATTTAAATGATTAAATCTCTTTAAAAATTAAATAAAAATAATTAATTATTTAATTAAAAAAAACCTCAATTTGTAGAATTATTCTTTTATTTTTTTCTTCAATTTCCTCAGAAAATTGTTCTTCCATTTAAAAGACAAATTTAAAAAAGATTTATTTTTAAAGAAAAAGATGACTAGTATTGCAGCCAAAATGCCGCTATTTTTTTTGTTAAAATTCACTCCATTTTATTGTCTAAATTAAAGATATCTTTATATTAAAAATTAGAATAAATAAATTAATTAATTAATTAAAAGAACAAAGTTTTATTTAAAAAATAATATTTTATTGAGTAAAAAATAAACTTGACAATTAAATAAAAACATTTATGAGGGGAAACTGCTGATTGGTGACAGGCGGAAAATAAAAAGAAATATAAAGTAATTCTAGTATAGTACTAGAAAAATAGAGAAAAAAATGTAGATGAGTATACGATATTTATAAATAATAATTATTCAAAAATTGTTTTTTTGAGTCTTTGATTATCAATGTTAATTTTTTCTTTTTCTTTTGTATAATATAAATAAATAAATATTTTTTAAATGAAAAAAAAGGAATGAATAATAAGATGGCCGAGAATAAAATTAAATTCGGAATGTAAAAAAAAAGAAAAAATTTAAAAAAAAGGGGAAAGAGCACTGTTAGGCAATACAATAAATTGTACTAATATTTAACAAAAAAAATAAATAAAAATAAGGAATAAAATAAAATATTTTTAACAAAGTTTAATTAAAAGAAGAACTTTTTTTTATTATTAAAAATAAAGTTTAATTAATTTCTTTAAACATTTTTGGTTAAAATAAGTATGTAAATTAAAAAGAAAATCCTCAAATAAAAAAGAGGAAGCAATGCGTGAGTGTTTTTAAATAAAATAATGTTAAGAAAATATATATTTATTTTATAGGGGTGGCAAGTTAAGAGAAGAGCCAAGAAAATCAATGGACAAACAGACCGAAATTCTTTTTTATTTCTTAATGCTGCCGAGGCAAATAAAATAGTAAATGAGGGAAAAAAGAATAAGGAAAAAGCTAAAGCTTATACGCGAAACGGCTGGCCGATATTTTCTGTTTGTGTGTATATAAAGCTTACATAATGTCGAGAATGTGTAATAGAAGGGGGGTTCTTTTTCGTTCCCTAATTCATGTGAAGAATAGAATTGTAGGCTATATGTATGCTTAAATAAATGTGTACCTTTTAAATACTTTTTTAAATAAAACAGTTGAACGTGGATTTACTAATTCATTAAATAAGCTTAGAGGTAATGACTGAAAACAAGACCCAGAGAGATGGGTTTTATTTTTAAAGGCTGAGCAATTTATCTGAACCTTTTAAACAACTAAAAAGTTAATTAAATGTCCTTTTTAGCCTTTCTGAGTAAAAGCATTAGATCTTTGTAATAAACAGTGAAACAACGGTAACTTTAAGATGTGCCAAATACTTTAATTTTATTAGAGAATAAAGTTAATTAAAAAATAAAAGAATTAAAGAGATAGATTTGAGCTCTTTTTAATTGTCAAAAAAACTATTTTATTAGATAGTAAATGAATATATTCTTTTGAAAAAGGTTAATAATGCAAGAGCAGACTTCATTTGTGCAGTACCCCTCTAAAACGGTTCTGGTGAAGCAGTTGTCCAGCAAAATAGGAAAGAATGAAGAGCAAAAATAGGAGGAAGGATATACATATATATTTGTATTTTATTTTAATAAATCCTCCCATTTGGCCACAAGAGAAAAAAGAAAGAAAGTGCAATTGGTCAGTAAAAAAAAATAATGAAAAGAATAAAAAAAGGAACATCTGTCGCACTTTTATAGAGACAAAAATAGTAACAATTTCTCCTCTTTTTTAATAACAATTATTCTAAAAATTCTCAACCGGAAGAGAATGACCGTTTAGAAGAAGACTTTATCTATAGAAAATCTATTCATTTACTTTCATTCTCTTCAAACATAATTTCCTAGAATACAACTGTGCTTCTTTTTTACCCTTTAAATAAATTGGATGAGGTCGAGATGACCAAAAAAAAAAAAGAATTTAAAAAAGAGAGAGGTCCACTCTAGAATAACACAATTAAGTTAGAAAAATTAATTTTATTTAAAAATGTTCAAGTCACTGTAAATAATCGATAAAATTTTTGAACCAAATAAACTCCAAATTTAATTAGAAAATAAATTATTTTGTAATAATTAAATTGTAATATCCATTAGATTATAAATAAACAATTGGCAAATAAAATAAATATACATTATAGGTAAAATAGATAACTAAATAAATAAACTTGTTTTATATTAATTGTTTTGTTTTTTTTTTTTGGTTCATTAAAGGTCAATTATCTAAAATTAAATAAAATTAATTTTTATTTTTTAAAGACCTTCCATTCTCTTTTTTTAATCAATTACATCTTCATTTTGTTGTTCATTTTCATCAGTTAGTTCATCCTCTTGAGACGAATTAATTAACTGAGGGGATGGATTTGATATAGAGGCACGGATTACTGAGCTCTGAGATTGTTGAAAATGTTGTTGTACAGGTTGCCGAACATTTAAGGGTTTTTCCAATCTCCTCCAAAGGATAATTTCCTAAAAAATAATTAATTAAACTGAAAATAATTTTTAAAATTAGAAACCTGTTGTTTAAAATATCTTCTATCCTCTTCATCAATAAGTACCAAATTAAGAAAATAACGAATAGAAAAACGTTTAGCTACGTCTCTCATTGTTGGAGTCAAATCATAGCCAGCAAGAAAAAGTCTAATTGGAATAGATTCACCTAAATATATTTTAAATAATTTTAAAAAATAAATTAAAAAAAAACCTTTAACAGGAGCTCCATCCATAATTTCATATTTTGCAATATTATCATTTTCATTAAACACATTAGGACCATTTCCTACAGATTCTCGTTTTAAAATTGCAATTTCCATATATTTAATTTTAATACGAACCAAAAGAAAATAAATCTTTCCAACAATAACATCCTTTAGATGATATCTAAAAATTAAAATAAATATGTTCTCTTATTGTTAAAAAACCTTGATTTGTTATATTCAAATTCAATATGAAGACAGTCTTCAATACCAACTTCCATTTTAATACTAGCATCATTATCTGGGTAAGTGGCTAATGTGTGGACAGCAAGCTTAAATTAATTTGGGTAATTAATTATTACCTTTCGGACTTTTGCAGATAAATTTATGTGCGTAGTATTTGTCCGCAAAAAGTCCGTTAGATGATATTATGTTAATAACACAATTAAGTGTTACACGTAATAGCCTAATACATATTCTATATTAACTATTTATAACCTCCATTTCATTTACAATATCAGTAAGCCTTCTCATTATTGTAACACGGAGAGAATAGCGCAATTTGACATTTGATCCTATATAAGTTTCATACTAAATTAATATAAAATAAACGGAAAAATAATTAATTAAATAACCGGTTTACTAGCATTAGCAAAACAAAATTCGTATTTTGTGTTTTGAAATAAATCGCCAGGACGTGCTAATTCTTTAGTCAGATAAAGAAAATCATGTTGATTCCCTCTGTCATAATACACTTCTAATAGAAATATTTTATAATTTTACTATTTAAAAATTACCAATTTGTCCAACAAAATCAATTCTAATTCCTTGATGTTCTAATTTTTGACCAGGTTTTTTTAAATTAACTAGAACTTCTCCTTCAACATTTTCACCATCATAGAATAAATAAAAGGTCTAAAAATAAATAGAATAATTAAAAATTTAATAAAAACCTCATATTGCCCATCATCAACTCTTATTCTTGTCGTTCTTTGATGTTCTTCATTTGCAAGGCGAATTGTAATTTCTGCAGATTGACCAAATCCAAAAAATGACTAATGAAGAAATGTACAATTTGAGTAATTTATTATTAAATAAAAACATACCACCATCAGGAAGAGTAAAACAGTAATTAAGTAAAATTAAATATAATCTAAAAAATAAATGTTAATATGTATTAGAGCCCGGAATTTTGAAAAAACGAGGACCAGGATCAGGCAACAGGAATTAAAAATTGAATGACCAGGACCTGAAACCAGGAATTCCTGTTCCTGGTTTCATCCTGGTCTAGAAATGATCAGGTCCTGCCCAGGAAACCAGGAAATTTTAAAATTGAGCAAAAATACGTATAAAAATATAAAAATGCTTGAAGCAAATGTTATTATGAGTGCATATCACCACTTTCAGCACGTTGAAATAATTTTTCTCCATCCTGCCGTTCAATAAACCAAATAGGATGGGTTTCAGACATATCTATAGACAGGAATATGTTTCTTAAAGAGTACATATTGTTTGAAAATGCGATTGTATACGTTATACAACTCGAACAGTTAAAAATTTATGCTTTTTTTTACAAAAAATTCAGAATTTATTAAAAAATAAATATAACGTGACACAATTAGAAATAAAACAAAACGCCAATTAAAAA
The DNA here is from genome assembly GCA_018905775.1 of Meloidogyne exigua. NCBI lineage: Eukaryota > Metazoa > Nematoda > Chromadorea > Rhabditida > Meloidogynidae > Meloidogyne > Meloidogyne exigua. The sequence continues at coordinate 461,268 of JAGUQR010000009.1, read as the reverse complement.
TATTTGAAATTTAATGTAAATATTTTTCCTGGTTTCCTGGCCTAAAAAATCCCAGGACCAGAAACAGGTATCAATAATTGAATGGCCAGGACCTGAAACCAGGAATTCCTGTTCCTGGTTTCATCCTGGTGACATCAAAAAACCCAGGAAACCGGACCAGGAAAACAGGATCAGGTCCTGTTCCTGTTCCGGGCTCTAGTCCTACTTCTATCTAAAAAACATTTTTCCAAAATAATAATTGCGATATCATTTATATCTTGTATATTTTTGAAGGTATGTATATAATAACAAAATAAATAAACAAATTTTACAACAAAATGAGATAAAAGTAAGTGAGAGATTTGTTAAAAGGGAAAGAAACTATTCAATTTAATATAAAATTTTTTTTTTAATTATTAAAACATTGAAAAAAAAAGTTAACGTAAAGTAGTTATACCAAAAGCATTTAATATCCACCGAACCAAATTAAAATCTTCAGGTTTAACTGTTTCACGTCTCGCATGGATTGCACATCTATTTGCTGCATCAAAAAATATGTTCATAAAATCCTCGGATGACTTTAAAAATAAAAATTTATTTAAATAAAAATAAAAAATTTCTTTAAATTATAATAATGAAAAATAATCAGTGAATTAGTTAAGAAACCAAATTATGGACAAACCCATACCCATAATTAAAAAACTATAGAAAATTGGAAAATAAATCAAAGAGGCAAATTAATACTTTATGCTTTAATTAAATATAAACCTCATGTAATGCATCAATTGCATCTGCTTTAAGTTGTAAATTTGCATCAGGTGCTGAAACTTTTCTTAATATTTCTTTGAAAATATTTGCAAAGTGTGAACGTGGAATCATATGCTGATTAGTTCTTCTGTACTTACGTATTTCACTCAGAGCACTGAATTTTTAAAAATTTTTTGTAACCCCAATGAAAAGAAAACTGGTTTAAAATAAAACAAAAGCAAAATGTTTAAAAAAATGTACTTAGAATTAGGTCTAATTTTCTGCCTTTTTTTGCCACCATTAATTGAATTATTAAGCCAAGAATCATCAAAATCTTTCTCCCTCTGTTGAACTGAATCTAGTTGATTAGCCTCCTGTTCCATACCATCGACTAACAATTGAGAATCTCGAATTGCAGTCTCAGAATAACGGAATAACTCTGGAGGTGCGCCTCCAGGATGCGCCAAAATGCGATTAGAGGATTCAACAATTTCTATAATGTACTAAATATTTTATAATAACAAAAGAGAACAAACGTTCAAACGTATAGTCCTGTTGAGTTTTCCTGTGATAACCCCAAGGACCAACTTGTACATGTCCAATCATGTCATCAAGAGCATTAGTTACACGTGAAGCAGAATCACGTAAATTCTCAAAGTTCCCAGCTTTCTCAGGCGGGGCACGATGTGAGACTTTACTTGCATCCTCTAAAAGTTCATGCACTGCCCTTGCCACATTATGTGCTGCATCTGTCAAATGCTCTTTACAGGGCGGATGCTCAATAGTTGGACCAACAACACGAGTACAAGCAACCTAAAATTGATTAATAGTCTAACAATAAGATTAGAAAAAGCACCAATTCTGAGGTCGCATATGCCGTTTTCATTGCACTTTGGATTATTTGGTCTTTAAGTCCAGGATCATCACAATCAGCAGAAACCGTTTTGGCTCTTTAGGTAAAAGAATTAAAACCAAATGATCTAAATTAATTACTGTAAGACAAGCTGAGCGGTGCTTGTTGCAACAGCTCGTGCTTTTCTATTAAGTTCCTCATGAAACGAAAGTTCTTCCTCAGTTCGCTCTTGAATAGTGCTTAGAACATCATTTGAAAGTTCACCAACACGGCTTGCCGCAGAAAGAATATTTGCACGTTTCTCTTGATGTTCCGGGTGAACTTTGTCTAGGAAAGTTCCAAATGCATTGCAAAGCTTTCGAGCTGCATCAACAAGATCACCAGCACGATGTTCATCAGGCATTAAAGCAGCTAGCTCACGGACTCCACGACCCATCACTGGGAGATTTGAACCAATCGTGGCAATTGCATTTCCTACACGTGTATCAACAGTTGATTCTTCAGGAATAGCAGTTAATTGAACAACCTAAAGTTTGAAATTACTTTAATTTTTTAAAATTCTACTTCAGCTGTAGCAACACCCATTGCAGCCAAACTATCTCCAACTGACTCTTTCTTAACTTCGACTTTCCAATGACGTTGCGTTTCTCCAAATCCAGGTAGATCAATTTGTGGTCTACCTATTTCCTCTTCAGCCTCTTCAACCGTTCTTATAGTTGCTTCAATAGTTCCAACAAGCGGCCGTTGACTTCTTTCTCGAGCGTCCAAATAACGGATATCTTCATCTTTAGGAGTTCCTTGTGAAAGTATCATTCCAATTACTCCACCATATTGAGATGCTAAATATTTTATTTTTACAAGAATTGAGGATTATTCATAATTAACCTTGTGGAGGAGTACCGGCAGAAGGTCTAAAAACTCCATAAATTGTTCCACCAGGTTCATGTGCAATTACAGGGGTTGGTTCACTGTGAGCCAGTAAAGTAGCTCTTGTAGGAGCAACAATATCCTCCACCTTAGTAAATAGAATTAAATAAATGAATCTGTTAACCATTGTAGCCCCATCAACTCCAGTATGGTCAACGATTCTCTTCTTCCTTAAAATTATATCAATATAGCCTCCAATAAGTTGACCAATTCGTTCGCCTTCCAATGTCTGTACAGAATAATAACCATCTTTATAGTCGCCAAAATCCAAAGTAAACGTCTTATATGAAGCAGCCCAACGACGAACCTAAGATTAAAAGACTTGTTAGACTTTCAAAGTAGCACAATTTAGACTAGAATCGAAAATTTGATTAGTTCGTATTATCAGATAGTTAAATTATTAAATACTCGGAGTATATATTCCCTTAAAGATCTAAAAAGTGGAAGTGGGTATTGAGTATAGTCCTGTTAGAAAATCGCATAAAGGATAATTTTCTTTTGACCTCAATTTGGCCTTTATTTGTGGTTAAATTTAGAAGATAGTTTATTATTTAAAATAAAAGAATTCTTTAAATAAAATTTAATTTACCTGTTCCAATGGCCATTCCTTAAGAACAGCCTTTGTCCGTTCATCAACACGCATAACAGATTCCTTATTCACACCCAGAAGACGTGGAATAAGTTCGTCTTTACCAGGCATTTTTTCCTTAACCAGAAAGAAAGAAACTCCATAAGTTGGAAGTGATTGGCATAATTCGCAATATTTCTTCTTTGGGGCGGCCGAATCCTCGTAGATTAATTCAAGATATTCCTTCAAATTGAGATAAATTAATCATTATAAAATTAATAACTTGTATAATATTTTTTTCGAGCTCCTTCGCACGAGAATATTCTTTTGGTAATAAATTCTTTGAATCAACATTTTTTTGAATTCCTTCTTCAAAAGGACCATATTCAATATAACATTGCAAAGCAGCTAATCTAATTGCTGTATCTCTACTCACCGGATGTAAACCAAGAAGAACACCATCACGACATTGAATATAAAGCTAAAAAACAAAATAAATAATTTCAAATTTTTAAACCAAGTTTAATTGGACAGGATCCCTTGTTTCAATATTTGTATCAGAAAAGAAAAATTTCCTTCTTAAAGTTAATTCTTCATCATCACCAATATTTTGTTCACTTAATGTCTTTGAATGATCAACCCAATGAATTTCTTCTTCAGTATGTAATTTTACTCTAAAAATGATCAAAAGTAAATTTATTAAATTAAAAATGACCTTAATTGCTGAATTTGTTTTTCATTTTTACGACCAATTGTATTCATAAAAACACTTTCTAAGACTCCTTTTCGTTCACGATCATTCCGTTGGATTTGATGATGTTGATCAGGTCCACAAATGTTCTCATCAGCTCCGCCTAAGGTAGGTGAAAATTCACGGGCAAGTGAGTATTCCTCATGGTTTGCAATTCCCATTTTTGAGCAAATAACAACCTAAAGAATTTTAAAAAATATAATTAAATGAAAAAACCATTAATTGAGAAACAGGCTGAGATTCATCTACAGATATAGTATTTACTGCTCCACCATCCAATGTTCTTACTCGAAGGGACCGGATTTTGTTTTTGTATATAAGAGTATCCTATAAAATTAATAATATTTATACATAAATGTAAAAAAATTTAAACCCCGCTTCGAATCAAGTAATATTCCAAAGGACGTCCATTTTCCATCCAAACACATTTTGTTGGATCATAATCTACCCGAAAAAGTCCATAATCATTTTCTAGAATGAAAAATAAAATAATAATAAAAATTTAAAAATTTACGATTTCCAGACATTGGACCAAGGTTATCTCGAATCATTTGGCAAGCATCATAGACAAGCGTTCTAGGCTCAAATTGCATGGTTTTCTTGGCACCACGTTCATGGCATTCAATGTTCAATGTTAGCACATTCATCACATTAAACAATTAATAAAAAGTATTCTAAAAATGGCTAAAAAAATCCACATTTAAATTTGACAGTTGATTAAACACATGAATTAAATTCGATAAATTTAATTCTTAATTTACAAAAATAGTTGACTAACATTAAGTTGCTAACAAAAGGGCCATAGGCAATGATGAATGGCGGATTCTCGGGATTTTAAAGGCTGAAAATTTTCGTTGTTAAAACAAGAGACAGCAGACAGTCAGTCATTTCAAGCAGTTTGAGTGCTAAAAAGCAAAAGGTTATTTAGTAGCCTCTAATAAACTCTAAATATATATTTACAGTATATCATGAAGCAAACACAAAATAATTAAAGCTAAAAATATATGTATTAGAGCTTATTCGATTTCTAAAATTCGAAATATTGACAATTACGATCTGTCAATGAACACTTATAATTATCTTCAATTTATTTGCACACCTCACTTTTAGTGTGAATATATTTAGTAGCTATCTGTAGGAGAGAAAAAGGTTCTTACTATTAAACTTACCTTCAAATATTGTTTTTATTCTAATCTTTTTTTTACAAAATTTATCCAACAGTTTTAGATAAAATTTGTTGTGAAATAAATACCTAAATGATAAAAAATATTTTTACTTTCCTCCTTTTTATTTTTTTGTTTTATTTTGATTTTATAATTTACGTCAATTGCTGGCAAGGAATATGTGAAATTCAAGGCTTAATAGATGTTGGGTGTTAGTTATTTAATTTTAATATTTTATTTAGTACTTTATTAAACTTTTTAACATTTTATATTATTATTAAAAATAAAGCTAGTAACCTTTTGACAAAGTAAATTTATTTCTATTTTTATTTAATATTAACTTAAATATTTATAATTTTTTTAAGGGTAAAGTAATTATTTTTAGTTAAATAAATTAAGTGTCCTCTGCCGACGGATCATGTGAAGATCCTAATGCACTTCCGCAAACTGATCGCTGTTGTATTACCAGCCCTTGTGAAGTTGTTGGATTTTTGGATGTTGGGGGTAGATTTGTTTAAAAAATGTTCTTTGGACAATATTTTCCATAGGAGGTATGGCCGGTAACTGTGATGGACCTGCTACATACTTGGAAGGTCGTTGTTGTGTACCTAATACAACACCTACAACGATCATGACAACAACTACTACTACAACAATGCCTACAACTACTACAACAATTTCTACTACTACAACAACAACTACAACAATGCCTACTACTACTACTATTGTTACAACTACAACATCAAAACTTTGCCTTTACAAAAATGGAAACTTTTATATGTGTGAGATTATTTTTTCTTTATAAATAATTTTAAAAATATGTATACATATGTATCCATCTCATGAAACAATATAGGTAATTTAATAATTTTCTTTAAAAACCTCAACTATTTTTTTACTTTAATTTTGTCACATTTTATTCTGTTATATGTCTAAATTTATTAAAATTATTTCAAGCTAAAATGAATATTAGTTTTCTTTTACAGACTGTAATGATACTGAAACGTCCAGTTTTTGTCAAGAGAATTTAATACAATGCATTGTATTTAATAATTTATTGATTTTTAATTTATTTTTTAAATTTAAAGTTACAAAGAAATAATATGGCATATAAATGTTGTTATAGTTGTTATTTAGCCTATCCAAATTATTTACCAGAATATACAGGACCTAATAAAGGAAAAGATTGTGGAAGTGGTTCCTCAAAAGGAACAAATAATAATATAATTGTATGTGAAGATAAATTTCCAAAAGCTTGTAATTATTGGATTAATGAGAAAACTACAAATTGGTGTAAAAATAGTGCAGTAAGTATTTAAAATAAAAAATATTTATTTATTCTTTTCAGCGATTTGGCGATAAAATGAGGGAAAATTGTAAAAAATCATGTAAAGCATGCCCAAAAACTTGAAATTATTTTTACCTAAATTTATCCATTTAATATATAAATATTTAACACATTCTTTATGTATATATCCTTTTCTTTACCTTCTTTTAAAATTAAATATTTATTTATTTATTTTTCTTATTAAAAAATAAATTTTAATATTTCAGACCTCAGTTTAACATATTTTTTAATTGATAAATAATAAATATATGAATAAAATTTAATTTATTAAAATTAATTATGTTTTGTGCTTTTTCTAAGAAAATAGTAGAGTTTAAAATTTATAAATAAATATGTAGAGTGTATAATTTATTTATTAATTTAATTACCAATAAATTTTAAATAAATTTATAAAATTATTTCTTTCTTTTTTAATAATAAAAAGTTTTAGAATTTAAATTAATGACAATATTAAATATTTGCACATCTGATTCTCAAAAAAAAATTTTTTTTAATTTCCAATAAACTTTTTTTTAATAAAAATCTATTTTTGAGTTGCCATTTTTAAAATATTAATTTTTAATAAAAGAATGACATTTTAAATGTCTTTTTATTTATTTTTTATTTTATTAATATTCCAATTATTTTCATTATTTAATTGTTTTAAAGGAATATGTGAAATAATTAAATTAGTTGATGTTGGGGGTCAGTTAATTATTTTTTAATTTAATGAAAAATAATTATTATAGAAGCTTCTGATTGTTCTAATATTCCAAATGCAGTTAAAAGATTAGATCGTTGTTGTATTGACTTAAATTGTAAAATGATGGGAATGATTGATGTTGGACGTTAGTTCTTAAATTATGTATATTAATTAATTTAAAAAATACAGAAGATAATGATGGACACTGTGAGGGTGATGCTCAATATATTAATCATCATTGTTGTGATATACCCCCTTGTGAAAAGAAGGAAATGGAAGATGTTGGAGGTAAAATATAGAATTAATTAAATTTTTTTTAATTAAAATTTAGCCGGAATGGAAGGTAACTGTGATGGAAAAGAAACGAAATATATAGATGGACGTTGTTGTGTTGAGAAAAAGGTACCTACTACAACAACAACTACAACAAAGCTACCAACTACAACACCTTTAGGGCTTTATGTAAATGGACAGTTCTATATGAGTTTGTGTTTAAGCTCTTTTAAAAATAAAATAAGCTATTAATTTTATATTTATTTTAGATTGTTTGGATAAAAGATCTAATGATTTTTGTCAGTCTTACCTTGGTAGATGCATGGTAATTTAAATATTAATTAGAGAATAATTCTAAATTAAAAAATTATATTTCGCCTGAGGATCGATTTCCTAAAGATTAAAAACCTTTTGTTAGAATTAATTGAATTCTTATTAAAAATTTTTCCGCCATGGTAATAAGAACCTTAAAGTTATAAGGTCGACACATTTCGTTTAATACCAAAAAATTTTAACTGATAATTTATTTTATTTATTATTTTTAAGGGAAATGGTTACCGTCAAGGAAATTGGAATGGAAATCGAAGAAGGATAAATAAAAAGTTTATGGCATTTAACTGCTGTTATAGTTGCCAAAAAGCATTTAAGGACTTTTTGCCCACACTTATATCAAATTATAATAGAAATGATGGATATAAGGGTTATGATGATAATAATGATAATACGGATGACTATGATGAAGATGACTATGACAATAGAGAAAGAGGCTATAACAACAATGGATGGAATGGAAGAACTAATTATAACAATAGAGGTTGGGGTTGATAAATGCAAAAATTAATGATTACAATTCAATAATTTATTTTGAATTAATTTTTTAATAATTTTATTTAACTGGAAGACTGATGAAATAAATTTGGACAAGTCTTATTTTTCTTGAAAATTATTTTACAATATAAACTAGAGACCGGAACGGGTTCCCGGCCCGTTTCCCGGTTTCCGGGTCCCTTTCCCGGGTTTTTTTACAAAGCCGGGATAGAAACGAGAATACCCGGTTTTCCCGGTACCGGGTCCCTCCCGGTCATGTTTAGGTCCCGTTCCCGGTTCCCGGACCCGGCATTTTTATACCGGGAAACCGGGAAAAGCTTGAAGTTTTAAAACGAAATACTTTTCTTCAAGAAAAAAATTTCTTTAAACTTTTTCGAACAATTTTTTAAAAAACATTCCTAATTTTTCTAAGTTCCGAACAGTTGTTGACCTAAGTGGTAATTTGAAAAAAAAGGACTTTATTTTTATTATTTAAAAAAAAGAATTAATTTCTCTTATATAAACCATTTAAAATTAAGTTTTTAACATCTATTAAATTTAAACAAAAATGCATCATTATTAATAGCAAACATTCCCTCATTATCTTCCAAAATTAGGAAAAGGTTGGTAACGTGGCCAAGCATCTAAATATATTTATATTCTACTTCAATAAAATAATAAGTATTAATTTTTAATTAAATTTTTTACTTGGATTATTATAAGCATTCTGATATGCATAATATTGGGTATGTCCATCATCTCTTTAAAAAATAAATTAATTTAAAATTTAAATTACCTCTGCACACCACCCCCATTTGATTGCAATATTGTTCCTGTTGTATGTTGGTCACTACGGGTACCAAAATTAAATTGGGCTTTTATTAAATAATTAAATAAAAATAATATTGATATTAATATAGAAATAAACTTCATTTTTAATTTTAAAAAATAATTATAAACATATATTCTTTTTATTTGTTATTAAATAAATAATAAGCCTAGACAAAATATAAAAGCAGGTTATATTAAATAATCAGGTTTTAATTAATAATATTATCATTTTTTAATTGTGTTAAGTAATTAAAAATAAGGATTTATTTATATTAAGAAACAGAAATAAAATTTAATTTTTGTCTAGAAATTGCTTATAAAATTAATTCAAAGGTTATCTCCGGGAAAATATTTTTTTAATGAAATGAGATAAGACCCTTGTGTTTAATAAAATTATTATTTTAATTGTATAACTAGTGCCCGGTAAAATCAAATTTCCGGGCCCGATTCCGGGCTAACGTTTTTTTACATGATGCCGGGCCGGGCCCGTCCGGATTTTTCCGGATTTACCCGGCCCGGTTTTAGCCCGGAATTTTTTAAAGCCGGACTCCGGCAGAAAATAGCCGGATTCCGGGCCGGGCTGACTTTTTTGAGTTTTTCACTAAAATATAAAAAATTCGGTAAAAAAACCTCATTTTTAAATCAATTAACAAAAATAAAAATTTATCAATACTTATAATTTAATTTCGGTATCGCTTTGTTAAGGAAAATCAAATTCTAAATTCATTTTAAAAATTTTAAATTGATTCTGTTGCTTACAAAATGATTTTTAATTAATAGGATTAACTAAATATTTACTTTATTCAACCCATAAACACAAACATTACGCCAAGCATAATAAATATTATGCCAAGTAAACCTAAAAAATAAAGACATACATATGTACTTTGAGTCGGGTAGGCCCGATTCCGGGCTAACAATTTTTAGCCGATGCCGGGCCGGGCCCGATTCCGGGCTAAAGATTTTTAGCCGATGCCGGGCCGGGCCCGTCCGGATTTTTCCGGATTTACCCGGCCCGGTTTTAGCCCGGAATTTTCCAAAAAACCCGGATTCCGGGCTCCGGGCCCTGAAAAAACCGGCCGGGCCCGGCCCGGCGCCGGGCACTATGTATAACCCTTCAAATAAATAGTTTCTATTTATTATAAATTTATTAAATTAAAAAAGGAAATAATAAAACATTTTAATTTTATTAAATTAATTAATTTTAATATAATTTATTTTTCTTTTTCGTCTCAAATGATAATAATCATTAACAATAAATACATTAACAAAAACACTTGAACCTAAATAATATTAAAAAAGTTTATTTAAATTAAATTAAATTATTTAAATAAAATTATTATTTTTTACTTTATTCAAAAATGCTTCAGATTTTAAACAAGGATAAGCTCTTGTTATAACAAAAAGTTTTTGTTCAGTTTTAGTTGTAATAGTGTTGTCGTCAGTTTGTTTTTCTATTATTTTAATATTATAAAATATTATTTATAGAGTTGAAACTTTTCGAAAAGCCGGGCCCGGTATCCGGACTTTTTTCGCCAGAACAGCACCCGGACCGGTTTTTCCGGATAAAGCCGGAAAAACCGGTTAGCCCGGAAAAACCGGATTTTTTAGACCCGGGCCCGGACCCGGTTTTTAAAATTTTCAAATTTACCCAAAAGATTAGGAATATTTTTAATTTTTGGTGCTAAATTTAGGGAATTTATTTTTAATTTATTTGGCTTTAAATTAGGTAACCTGTAGATCCGACCGGTTGGGGTCAGTTAAATACCGCCAGTTAAGTACTGCCAATTAAGACCAGTACAAATGGGGCCAGTTCAGTACCAGTGTTTCAAAAAATATTAAAAACTCAAACACAAGGGATTGACCCTACGTCCATTGCCATCGAAAAAATGCAAAAATAAACCTTTTTCGCGGATTTTTTGTAGTCGCGATTCAGTTTATGGAAAACATAAAGAATACCTTCGTGTTGTAATTTTTTTATTTCTTTTCGTTCTAATATCAATATTTCCTTGGAAATTCATCTAAAATAAAGACTATAATAAAAGAAGATCCTGAAAGTAAGAAAAAATTAAGAGATAATATAATTTTTACATAAAAGTTTATTGGTACTGAACCGGCACAATTTGTACTGGTACTTAACTAGCAGTATCTAACTGGAGGTACTTAACTAGCAGTACATATACTTAACAGGCTCGCTTCGGATCCGACTATGAAAGAAAATAAACAAAATGCCAAAAATGCGCAAAAATTAAATTTTATGAGAATGTCTTTCTGTCAACTATATTCAAAATGTGAACGCCGGGCCCGGGCAAAATTTTCCGGGCCCGGTATCCGGTTTTTTTTCTCGAAATCACACCCGGACCGGTTTTTCCGGATAAAACCGGAAAAACCGGTTAGCCCGGAAAAACCGGAATTTTCAAAAATACCCGGTTCCGGGCAACCGGGCCCGGAAAAAACCGGTCCGGGCCCGGTCCGGGTTTCAACTCTAATTATTTATTTATTTTTACCTTCTTTATCTATAGTAGTTCTAAAAATAAGTATAATTTTTAAATTAATTATATATATGTATATTTTAATTCTAAAATTAAATAATTTAATTAAATTTTATTTATAAAAATAAAATAATTTTATTTAAAAATACTTTAACAATAATAATTGTTTAACAGTTTTTGTACTAGTACTAGTACTACTAGTAGTATCTGTTTTAGTTGTTTTAGTAGTTGTTGTTATAGGCTTAGTTTTAGTAATTAAATCTTCTTTCTTTTGTTGCTCTATTTCCTTTTCACCCCAATTGTCTAAATGGTCATTAATTGCTTTGATTAAAGGAAATATTAAAAAATAAAAAAGAATTATTTTATTCATTTTATTTTTCAAAATTTATTCAAAATTAAATTAATAAACTATGTTAGCTATTTATTTTAATTAAAACATTTTTAGGTGATTCATAATATTTTAATATTAATAGTTAATAAATCACTAATTTAATTAATTAAATTAAATTAAAATTAAAATAGATCTCATATTTATTATTATAAAATTAAAATTAAAAATAAAGAATAAATTTTAAATACTAAATTTTTTTTAATTTACAAAATTATTTAAAATTAATAAGTAAAAAAATAAAAATCCTATTGTATAATTGAGAAGAGTTTGTCTGTTTGTTTGTCCCTTTATAGTAAAGTAATTTGAAGGGAGAGAAAGTGAGGGTTTTAAGTATAAAAGCCAAGTTCTTTTCTTTATTTTTAACCCCACAAAATCATCATCAAAACCAACGGCGTCTACATAAAACCAAACAACAGCACTTCATGCTCTCCTACTGCCTCCATCCAATAGAGCCCGACACCGGACGGACACGAAGTCTTCGACGCGGCGCTCTATCAATATGGAGTTCTTTCCTGGTGCCTGTGATGTTCAAATCAAGTATTGCCTTAGGTAAGATTATTTTTCTTATTTTTAAAACCACTTATAATTTTTATTCATTCTTTAGAAAAGTTCTGTACGATGGAAAGTCCTGCATTGTGGATCTGCTTAGTGACTTCAACAACAAGATCAAATTCAAGGCCGGTATGAGAAACAACAATGGAGAAGGGAAGATAGTCAGGTGTGTGATTTTTCTTAATTTATTATATTGTCAAGTTAATTTTTAGTATGCTCTTAGTCTACAGCAAAGACTAGAAGTGGTTCTTCCCGGTGTTTCTCAACGCTAATGTTTACATCTGTTTACGTGCCAGGACTGCTTCTGTTCATTGGCTTTGGTTTGAGTTTGGATTTGCCGATTTAAGTGCAGATGGAATTCTGCTCATTGAATCTAATCTTCCGAATCTCGTGGGACTTTTTTGGGGATCTATCACTCTTGGCTGCATTCGCTGGTTGGAGGCACGCCCCGTGGTGGAAAATGGATCCTACTGGTAGGTACTTCATAGTGTCGACGTCTATTGCTTCGCGCTTTAGTTCGTGAATAAGGACCAAGGGGATATCTCCGTGGGTGAAGTCCAAACACCCAGTGGTGATGTCTTCGCTGGTTTGTTTGCAGGTTAAGAGTAGATCGATCTACAGAAAAGCCCACCAAAGCAGGAAGATTACATTCAATGAGCAAAATTCCATCCTCACTGAAATTGACAAATTTGATTCAAAACAACTCCAATAAACAAAAACAACCCTTGTACATATGCAGAAGTAATGCAGCAACGATGAGAACCACTCTGAAGAATCACCACCCTACTGACAAATGAGGCATCTTGTCTGCGACTGGACACATTCTTTGTACTTAAACAAACCGACAAGACTATGCTGGAGCTCCATAAAAACCTTAACTGCATCTTCATTAGCGTCAGGGCATCAACCTTAACACACACGAAGCTTTTTCTATGTTTATATTATTTTTTGTGTTTTTCTTTTTTCCTTTGTACATATTTATTTGATTTTTTTGTTTCTGTTCGTGCATTTCCATTTCATTTATTTATTTTCTAACTTAATTTTTCAGATTACTATTAAGATGGAATCTAAAAATGAAAGTAAACAAAAGCGTTCAGCAAATGAATATCGACTAAATGAAGACAATGAACTTCGTCTAGAAGTTGGGAATGAAGAAGTTATTGGTGAACTACTGAAGGCAAGGCAGAAGTATATGGATCTCCATTGTCAATGCATAAACATTATACACTTCCTCCAGATTTGACATTTATTTAAAACCGACTTATCCTTAAAAGTAGGGTTGTTCAAAGCCGGTTAATAACTGGTCCCCCCTGTTAACGGTTTACCGGATTTTTAGAGACCCTGTACCGGTTCCGGTTAATTGAAAATCTACGGTTAACCGCCCGGTTTTCCTGGTTTTAGAAAAAAAGTTCCACTAGTATATTTAAATAAGTACAACAACAATTTTATTTTTTCCATTACCTACCAAACCCCCCAAAAAATTTATTTATTTAATTAAATATGTATATTAAAATAAATTGTTTATTTATTTATTTATTTCTTTTTGTCCAATAATTGAAATTAAATAATAAATATATTGAATACATGTTTGAAGTATTTTTAGTTTTGAAACCCTTTTTGTATTTTTAGATAAAGAAGGAAGCCTTAAAAATTATTTTAAAAAAATTAAAAAAAACAAACATTTGTTTTAATTGAAGAAAAGCAAAATTGACTGTATGAACTTTATTTAAAATTAATTAAATAATTAATAAATTAATTATTTTAAAAATATGTACCTCTATTTCTTTCTCGTGCATTCCTTTTTTCAATAGAATTAAAATTCTTTTTTTGTTTATTATTTAAACAATTATTTTTTGTCTTTTTATCATTATTTAATTTTTTAAATTTATTAATTTTATTTTTTTTATTTTTAATTAAATTAATTTCTTTTTGTTCATTAAATAAAGAGGAGGAAATAATTTGTCCAAATGTAGTTGTTGTTGTTGAATTATTTAAATTTTTTATTTTAAAATTATTTTCAAAGAATAATTGTGTTAATGGAGTAGATGAAGATGGCTGCTGATGTTGAAAATAATTTGACATTTAATTAAAATAATTAATTTAATTAATTTAAATTATTTAATTTTAATTAATTTTATTTTATTTAATTAATTATTTAATTTTAATTTAATTTAATTTTAATTAAATAAAAAATAATTTTTATTCAAAGCCTTAACAACATAAAACTATAATAAAGTTAATTAAATATTAAATACCAACAGGTGTAAATAATAAATAAACATATGTACACACATATATATAAATTCCATTTCTATAGTAAAATATTCCAGAATAATTAATTAATTAATTAAATTAATATTTAAAGAAATATATATTTAAAAGCATTTTAAATAAAATATTAATTAATTTCTAGGGTTGTTTTTTTAATTAAAAATAATTTTTAGAGTGTTAAAAATTTAAAAATTAATAAGAATGGAATAAATTAAACCCAATATTTTTCTATAAAATAAAATAAATAAATAAATATTAATTAAAATTAAATCAATTTTTTTAAAAGAATAATTTCTGTTTAGTTAAAATTAAAAATAAATATATTTATTATTTTTGCACTTTTTATTTTTGTATTTTAATCAGACAATCAATGGAAAAATCCACGAGTCTTTAAAAGCACTTTTCCCTTTAACATTGCCTTCTTATTAAAAAAAATATTTTTCTTTTTATTTTTATTTTCTTTTTAAAAATGTCTATTAATTTTAAAAATAAATAAAAATAAATGTTTATTAATTATTTTTTAATATTTCTATTTTTTAATAATTTAATTATTTTAAATGGAGTTAAAAATAAAGAAATAGAAGAAGAAGGGAATAATAATAAAAGGTAAAATAATTAAATTTAATTAAATTAATTTGAATTATTTTTTAAAAAGTTCTTCTAAAGTCAAAAATCAACTTCCATCATTTTTTATTATTAAAAAGCTGAAAAATGTTTTAAAAAATATTAATTTAATTTTAGAAAATAATAAAGAAATAAGTGAAAATTTAGACCAAAATTTAAAGGAATTTTATCAAAAAATAAGAGAAGAATATATAAACATTGATTTAATTGAAATAAATAAATTAATTAATTCAATTTATTTATTTTTATTTAAATATAAATTTGATAAATCAAAGGATTTTGAAGAAATTATTAATTATATTAATAATTATATAATTAAAAATAATGAACAAATAGTTAATTTAATTTAATTTAATTTAATTTAATTTAATTTAATTTAATTTAATTTAATTTAATTTAATTTAATTTAATTTAATTTAATTTAATTTAATTTAATTTAATTTAATTTAATTTAATTTAATTTAATTTAATTTAATTTAATTTAATTTAATTTAATTTAATTTAATTTAATTTAATTTAATTTAATTTAATTTAATTTAATTTAATTTAATTTAATTTAATTTAATTTAATTTAATTTAATTTAATTTAATTTAATTTAATTTAATTTAATTTAATTTAATTTAATTTAATTTAATTTAATTTAATTTAATTTAATTTAATTTAATTTAATTTAATTTAATTTAATTTAATTTAATTTAATTTAATTTAATTTAATTTAATTTAATTTAATTTAATTTAATTTAATTTAATTTAATTTAATTTAATTTAATTTAATTTAATTTAATTTAATTTAATTTAATTTAATTTAATTTAATTTAATTTAATTTAATTTAATTTAATTTAATTTAATTTAATTTAATTTAATTTAATTTAATTTAATTTAATTTAATTTAATTTAATTTTTAGAATGAATTAGAAAATTTAAAAGAAAATTTAAAAAAGAATGAAAATATTTATTTAGAAGAAATTAAATCAACAAAAATATGCTTAATTAATTTTTTAGAAAAATTAAAAATAGAAATAGTTTTAGGCCAAAAGCTTGAGCATTTTGAAATTGAAAAATATGAAGAAATTAAAACATTACAAAAAGAGAAAATAAACATTAAAAAATTTATAAAAGAATTAAGTGAAAATTTAAAAAATGAAATGGAAATAAAAAAGTAAAAATTAATTAATTAATTAATTTAATTTAAATAAAATAAAATTATTTTTAATTTTTTAAGCTTTGTAAATAATGCAAAAAAGGAAATTAAAAATATTTATTCAAAATATCAAAAAAATAAATTACCAAAAATGTAACCTTTATTTTAATTAAATTAATTTAAATTAATTTTTCTTTAGTTTTAAAAAAGAAAATAATTTTAAAATAAAAGAATTAATTAATGGATTTTTTGGAAATAAACAAATTAATGATAAAGACAAAATAAAAATAAATGAATTAATTAAAAATGGAAAAGAATTAATTTTAAATATAATAGAAAATAAAGAAGAAGATTTAAAGGTAATTTTAAATTAAATAATTATTAATTTACTTAATTTAATTTTTAATTAAATAAATTTATACAAGTTCTACTATTTAATTTAATAATAAATAAATAAATAAATTAACTAATTAAATTAATTAAATTAATATTAATTAAATTAATTAATTAATTAAATAATTAATTAATTAATTAATTAATTAAATTATTTATTTATATAATTAAAAAAATTAAATATAATATTTAATTAAATTTAATTTATAAGGTATTAATAATTAATTAATTAATTTAAATTATAATTATTAATTAAATAAACTAAAAAATAAATTAATATTTAATTTATAGCCTTATTATTATTATTCAAATTATTTAATGGATTTAAGCCAAACTTCATTTATTTTACAAAAATATATTTTATTAATTTTAAAAAAGGGGAACAGTTCTTGTTTATCCAATTTAAGGAAGGAAGACTTAGAAAATAATATTTTAATAAATAAAAAAGAGAAGGATGATTTAATGTTTGCTAATCAATTAATATTAAATGAACAAACAGATTCTGATAATAATTCTGATTTTGAAATAAAATCAGAATTATCCCCCTCTCCTCAAAAGAAAAGATTAAGTTTTGCTTTATATTCCCCAAAGAAATTATTAAATAAATTAAAAAGAGGAGGAGGAGGGAAAGAAGAAAAAGAAGAAGAAGAAATTATTGAAATAGTTGAAGAATTAGGGGAATGTTCTTATTCTATTAAAAATAATGAATACAAGTAATTAAAATAAATATTAATTTTTATTTTATTTTATTTAAAAAAATTAATTTTTATTTTAATTTAAGGAGACATAGCTTTTCATTTGCTACACCTCTCAAGCCTTTAACCTCACCTCTAAAATTTTTTAGTTTTGAAAAAAAGAAGTGTAATAGTATAGCTGATTTTGGGAAAAGGTTTTCCTTTAATTATTATTAATTTTTTAAAAATATTATTTAATTAATATTTTGACATTTAATTATTGATATATTAAAAAATAGAATTTATACATACAAGGGAAAGGGTATTAAATAAATTAATTAAATTAAATAATTAATTAATTAACAATTATTTACATAACTAATTATTTATCTATTTATTTAATTAGTTAATAAAAAAATTAATTAAATTAAATATTTAAATAAATTAATTAAATAAATAAATTAAGTAAATAAATAAATTAATAAATAAATGGATTAAATAATTAATTAAAATTTAAAATAATTAATTAATTATTTTTTCTACAATTTAAATCTTTATCAATTTCTGTCTAATTTAATTAAATAATTATTTAATTATTTAATTTCATTAAAAAGAAATTTAATAAAAAATAACACAACTTCTCTATCAATTATTTGGCGTTTGGCAGAGGATAAATTAAAGCCAATACTTTTACAAAAATTAAAAATTAATAAAATAATAATTGAAGTAAATAATATAATTTGGAATTCTGAATTTTTTCCCAAAAATTTAAAAAATATAAATGAATGGAAAGGAAAAAATGCATCAGAAAATCAAATTAAATTTTGGGAAAAAACAATTAAATTTTCTTTACGTATTTTAACAGCATTTGAAAGAATGAATAAATTTTATAATTTAAAGGTTTTTTAAATTTTAATTAAATTAATTTAAATTTAGGAATTTGCTATGACAATTTTTCCAAAAATTGATTTTAAATTAGAAGAAGCAATAGAACAAGACAAATTAATTTCAGAAGATTCTGATGAAATAGAAGAAGCAATTTTTGAATATTTAATTAATTATTAAATAGAATTAATTTAATTTAGAAATTATTTTTAATTAATTTTTATTTTAAAAGTTTATTAATTTTTAATTAGAGATAACCGGAAAAAAATAAAATAAATATTAGGAAATAACGGAAATTTAAAAATTAAATTTAAAAAAAAAAGTTTAAATAAATTAAAGGTCATAATTAAAAATTAATTTTTTTTTTAAATTAATTTTAAAGGAAATTAAGTGCATTAGAACTTAAAAAGTGTAAAGTAATCTTGTGATGGGAAAGGGAAAAAATAAAAAATAAATAAAAAGGACATTTAAATTGATTTCGAAAATTAAACAAAAAAAAGAGGAAATACCCTTTTATTAATTTAAAATTAAAATTAATTTCATAATTATTTTTAAAGAAATTAAATTATTTAAAATATAAGGGAAAAGGGAAATTAAATCATTTATTAAATTAAATAAAAAAAAATTAATTAATTAAATATTATTCATTATTATTTTAATTAAATTACCTATAATGACCACCATTAAAATTAATTATAATTTAATTTTTATTATTTTCCCTTCCCTTTATTTTCTATTATTTATTAAATATTCATTACCAATGCCCCCTTCTCGTTCAATAATTCCAGTAACAGCTATTCCCTTTTTTGGAACTATAACCCCCTGTATTGACTCTGATGGTTCACCTATTCAATGGCATGTTAGTATTAAATGTCCTAAAGGATGCAGTGAAATTGTAAAAAATTAAAGCTTTTAATTTAATTTTAAATTAATTAAAAAAAAGGCTAAAAGAAGAGGGTACAGCAATTTTACTCCTTTAGTAAAATATAATCCTTCCTTTGGTACTGGATTCTTTTTTAATTTAACTCCTGGAATTAAAGATGATGGAACTATTAAAAGAATTAGAAGAATAATAGTTAAAATTGAATCAACAAGAGAATTGGCTGGGCAGAAAAGAGTTTATATTTATAAATTAATCTTTAATTAATTAATTATTTTTAATTAATTAATTTTTTTAATAAAATTAATTTTATTAAATTAATTAAAATTAATTAATTTATTAAAAAAAAATTAATTAATTTTAATTAAAATAATAAATTAAAAATAATTAATTCTATTTATTTAAATTAATTTAATTACTTATTACATTTAAATAAAATTAATTTTTTCCCATAAAAAATAGGTTAATACTTGGACAATAAATTACCCTAATTTTGATAAAATTCATCAATTTTTATTTGGTCATTTTAACACAATTCCAAATTTAGAAGGAAATAAATTATATTTAAATATTCAATTTACAATACCTTTAGACTTTAATTTAATAATAAAAATTAAAAATGAAAGAAAAATGTTATTTAAAGCTTTAATAGAAGATAAAAATAAAAATGAACTTTCCAGTAAAGAATTAAATCAAAATGAATGGATGGGATTATTCCCAATAAAAATGGAATTAAATGAAATTAAAACAAAAAATTATTTAAACAAAAATAAACAACATTCAATGATTTTTAGTGTTTCTGTAGTGCCTACAGATGTTTGTTCAATTTGTGGAAAAAATAAAAAATCGTTGGGGAAAATTAGGGTGTTGCCTGGTTGTGAGGTAAGTTAAGAGTGTTAAATATATTTTTATTTAATTTTATAAAAATAATAAAATAAAGAAAAAAATTTATTTTTATTTATTGGGTACCTATTTAATTAATTAATTAAATATTTAATTTAAAAAAATATTAAAAAAATTTTCTTTTCAAAATTTCAGCATTTAGTGCATAAAGAGTGTGCAATAAAAAGGTTTAAAATTATTAATTGTTTCCTATCATTTTATTTTAATTTAATTTAAAGTTTACAAAATCAACGTTTTAATTCTTCAATAATAAATAATGGAAATAGTGGTTTATTAAATAAACTTTACAATAAAAGAAATTTTGCTTCTCCTTCATCATCAGAATTATTAAATATATTTAAATGTCCAGTACAAGGATGTTCAAATAATCAAATTCCAATAAAGAGGGATTGGCAAAATAAGTATAAAAATTAAATTAATTAATTAAATTCTTTCTTTATTTTAGACCAATAATTCCTTTTAATCCAGACGTGTTTTTAAAAGAAGAGGAAATATTTAGTGTTTATTTAAATATGCCAATACTTCAGGTAATTAAATTAAATAAATAAATTAATTAAATGAGTCCCACCCTGTTGGCCAACAAAAGATAGAATAAAGGTGTTGGCTAACAGGGAATTGGCCAACTGGGTTGACCCCAATTAATTAAATTAATTAATTAAATTAAATAAATAATTAAATAAATTAAATAATTAAATTAATTAATTAAATTAAATAAATAATTAAATAAATTAAATAATTAAATTAATTAATTAAATTAAATAAATAATTAAATAAATTAAATAATTAAATTAATTAATTAAATTAAATAAATAATTAAATAAATTAAATAATTAAATTAATTAATTAAATTAAATAAATAATTAAATAAATTAAATAATTAAATTAATTAATTAAATTAAATAAATAATTAAATAAATTAAATAATTAAATTAATTAATTAAATTAAATAAATAATTAAATAAATTAATTTATTAAATTAATTAAATTAAATTCAATTAAATAATTTCTTATTATAACTTTTATTATCTTTATTTAAAAATGAATATGACCAAAATGTCTAAAAATAAACAAATAAAATTTTAAATATTTTCTCATCAAATATACACTATTTATCTTATTGTTAATTTAAAAATACATAATTATTTTCTTTTTTATTTTCTTGTACAATGTACAATTATTTAAAAATTAATTAAATTGAATAAATAAAATTAATATTTTCTTTTTAATTAATTAATTATTTATTTTATTCTAGAATGGTCAAGAACCTAAATATATATACAAATTTGCACCAATTTATCAAAATTTATGGTTTAAATTTAAAAATTTATTTAAAACAAATAATTATAATGAAATAAATACACAAATTAATGTACCTAAATTTAATGGATTATTACCCTTACCTGTTGCTGCTAATTTATTACCTTCTTCTTTTACATCTAAAATTCCAAGCTTGGAGAAAAATAAAAATCGAAGTTTAAGAATTAATTCTAATAATAAATTAATTAATGGAATATTATTAAAAAGGCCTTCATCAACACCAGATTTTAGGTTAAATATTTTTAAAATTAAATTAATTAAATAAATTAATTTTTTAAAGAAAATTAACAAATAATGAGAATGAAGAAGAAGAAGAAACTGAACCATTAAAAAGAAGGAAAAGTAGCAACAAGACTTTTAATGTTAAATTTGCAGAGCCCGGACCAAGCAATTTAAAATTATATAAACAAAAACGAAGATATTTTAATTCTTTTGATGATCAAAATAAAACAAATAATTTAAAGTAATTTTTAAATAAAAAAATATTTTTTAAATTTTAATTTTAGTTCATCTGTTGAGTTTTTACAAGAACAAGAAGATAATATTGCAACAGTAGAAAGACTTTCACGTGAAATTATTGATAATGAGGATAGTGAGTTACAAGAGGCTTTAATTAAATCTTTAAATGAAATGAAAGATATTAAAGGAAAAAATAAAGAAAATGAAAATGAAGGGAAAAGGGGAGTTAATAATAGTTCATCTTCTTCATCAATGGAAGAAGAAGAAGAAGAAAATATACCTACTACTACTAATTGGAATAATAATATACAACAAAGTAATTAAATATTTTAAATTAATTATTTAATATATTAAATAGATATTGCAACCTATGATGATGGTATTTCTCTTTGGAAAAATTTTTTTGAAATAATACAGGATCCAGAAAATAATAAAAACAATTAATTAATTAATTAATTAAATAAATAAATTAAATAAATAATTAAATAATTAAATAATATATTTAATCAATTATTTTATATACATATAATGTAAAGTTAATTTTATGTATATTATTTTTTGTATAATAAAAATCTGAAGATAGTCTTTTTTCCTTTTTTTTAGTAGAAAATATTTCCGTATGTTATTTATTTTACCACTATTTTATTGATGAGATAGACAATAGAATCGATTAAAATAGTAAAACAACATTAATTTTTATGCAAACTTTTTCTTTTTTTTTTAATAAATTAAATTAAAAAGACCCTAAGCAATAAATAAATTAATTTAAAGAACAGCTACAGAAATATTTATTTATTTAAACCTTTAATTTGACCGTTAAATGTACCTAAAGTTTTTTTAATATTGTAGTGCCATGAATGTTTTGGTACAATAAAGTTCTATTTTTTAGATCTAATTTGACCAATTCCGTTTTATCTGATTTATTTAAAAAGTTTATTTTTTCCAGATTTTTGGCATTCTGTTTCAATTTTTTAGAGTAAAATTAAATAAAATTCATTTTGTTGAAATATTTCTTTATCAAATTAAAACATTTAATAACATTTTCTTTTTAATCTTATAAATTTAGAAAACGTACATAAACGAAATTTCTGAAATGAGTGACACCGAAAGCAACAACGAAACAACTAAAACTGGTAATAATGTTCGTGTTAAGGCAAGCATTTGCAATACTTGGCTTCGTAAAGGTTATTGTCCTCGAGGGTTGTCATGTATTTATGCACATGGAACTGATGAACTTCAAGATGGGTATTTAACTTTATTTTTAAAAAATAAAATTAATTTAATAAAAATATTATTTTTTTATTTTAACATATTTCGGGGCTTAATTGACTTTTTAAAGAATAAATATTGTTAATTTTGTTATATTGATGCTAAATTAGAAAATATAATTTTAGTGAACCTGATGATAAAAAGCTAACAACAGTCATTTGCAAATATTGGTTCACTACTGGATGGTGTCGAAATGGGGATTCTTGCCGTTTTATGCATCCATCAAATCAAGCTGAAAGTGTCGCAGATGACAAGGGTAAAAATAATGGAGCTATTGTTTTGTCTCCTAATAATCTTGAAGGAACGTACTCTGTTCAAGGAGGAAAACGTTTACAAAAGGTTTTATTTTATCTGGTTTAAGAAAGGGTTTTTTAAAGTTTTTCATTGTTAAAACCGTTTTATTTTAATTTAACTATGAGAATGTTTGTTCTGTTCTATTCTAAATTCTTTTTTTTCAAGAATTATGGCTCTCTTCACAATATTTTTTCTGTTCCACCACCACCCATTAAGGCTGTCAATGGAGGAAATAATAAACAAAAGGACAAAGATATTACCAAAAACAACAACAATTTATCGAGCACTAATTGTTTTTTGAGTGCTTCTCGTCTTAAAAATCAACAAAAGCCGACTCCTCTTTTTTCTGAAAATGTTGTTTCTGGTGGGTTTGGATCGCATAGTCGGAGGCATGGAAAGACTTTATTTTCAACATCTAGTGCACAACCTACAGGAAATAAAGGAGGTTTTGATTTTTAATTTTGTTTTGATATTCCTTCTGATTATTATGGAGGTTGAATATTTTAAGTTCTAAATATTAACCACTTAACCACAAATTAAACTGTCCTTTATTTATTTAATTGTTTAATTAGGTAATAATCGTTTGGACAATCCTAGCGAATTTGACGAAGAAGATGATGCAGAATTAACTTCTCAGTTAGATCTGTTAGGCAAAACATTCAACAAAATGGAAAAGAACACGTTTGGATATAAGAATCAAAAAGATGAAGGAGGAAGTTCTTCGGTAATTAATTTTTGAGTTGTGGGGGGAAAGAGAACAAAAAATGGAAACAAATAAAAAATGATTGAATAAATTTATTAAAACAATTATTTATTAAAAAAAAAGCCAATCTCTCTCTTTTACATAAATACATTTATTTATTTGCTTATTTATTTGACTCGTTTTTCAAATTATTTATTTTACCAATCTTTTGAAATTATTTTACTCCTCTTATATTTTTAAAAAATAATATTATTTTTAAATATTAGGAGGAAATAAATTAAAATATTTTTTTGTAACTTTTTGATTGATTGTACCCAGAATTTTGACTTGAAAAATTATTTATATTTTCTACTGAATAAAGAATTGATTTAAATTTTGTTTTAATAAAAATAAACAATTAATTAAAAATTAATTAATTTAATACTTGATTAATTAAAATAATTTTATTTAATTAAAATAATATATTTATTAATTAAATTTATTTTTTAAAGAAATTTATGAGAACTACAATCTTCGAAAAAAAATATTTTTTAAAAGAAATATATTTTCTTTTTTATTTTAAATTTCATTAACATTTATTATATTATTTCTTTTAACCTTCATTCGTCTATTTTGAAACCAAATCTTTACTTGCTAATTTTAAAAAATTATTTTAAATTTTTTACCCTTATTTTTTAATTTAATTAATTTAAAATTAATTAATATAAATAATAATTACCGTTTCATTTAATCCTAATTCTCTAGCCAATTGGTAACGTCTTGGCCTTGAAAGATATTTGTGTTGAGTAAATGATTTTTCTAATTCTGTTAATTGTTGTGATGTAAATGTTGTACGTGGTCGTCTAATTCCTTTTGTTATATTTTGCCAATTCCATACTTTAAATTAATTAAAAAATTTAATTAAAATTAATTAAAAATTAAATTAAAATTAATTAAAAAATTTAATTAAAATTAATTAAAAATTAAATTAAAATTAATTAAAAATTAAATTAAAATTAATTAAAAATTAAATTAAAATTAATTAAAAAATTAAATTAAAATTAATTTAAAAAATTAAATTAAAATTAATTTAAGTATTAATACATGTAAATGTTAATAATTGTTCCCAATTAATAGGTAATGAAAATAAATTAATATTATTATTTAATTGTTGGTCATAATAGTAATTTTTTAAATTATTAATTTCAATTGATTGTTGTTGATTTTTAAAAATAATATTTTTATTTAATTCTTCATTTAATTCTTTAACTGAATTTTCCTTTTTTAATGATCCTTCTGAATTATTATTTAATAAACTTTGAATTGTTTTAAACATTCTAAAAAAAGAAAAATTAAATTTTAATTTAAATAAAAAGAATAAATATATTTTTTATTTAATTACTGTAGTATTCTATTATTTTTTTATTGGCATATCTTCAATGCCAAAAAAGAAAAGGATTGGATATTCCCAAAAAATACCCAATAAGCTTTTTACTTAAACTAAAAAATAAATAATTAATCCATCAAATGCTGTCAGCATTGAATTTAATAATAAAAAGCCGACAGATATTTAAACCAATTTGTTTGTTTTTATTTATAAAAAATAAAAACAGAATGCCAAAATTAAAGAAAACTCCCTTAGGATGTTTTTTAATTTTTTTGATTAATTTTTCTTCTAAAAAGTATTAAATTAATATTTTATTAAATAAAAGAAAAAAGAAAATAAATTTTAAAAATATTTAAAAATTAATAAAGGATTTCTTTTTTAATTAAATTAAATTAGAAAAGATAGAAAGAAAATATTTGTTTTAAAGTTTTCATAGAAAAAATGTTTGTCACAGCTATATTTCTTTTCTCATTTAAAATGCTTATTCCTTATCATTCTGTTTTCCTTTTAATAAATTAAGAGAGTTATCTTCACAACATTTTGTACGGCAACATCTAGTAAGCCCTACACAACAACTAAAAAATAAAATAATTTAATCCTATTATTTAATTAATTAATTAATAATTAAATTAATTAAATAAAAAAAATAAATTAATTAATTAATTAATAATTAAATTAATTAAATAAAAAAAAATAAATTAATTAATTAATTAATAATTAAATTAATTAAATAAAAAAAATAAATTAATTAATTAATTAATAATTAAATTAATTAAATAAAAAATAAATTAACTAAATTAATTAATTATTTAAATAAATAAATAAATTAATTAATTATCTAATTAATAATTAAATAAATTAAATAAAAAAAATAAATTAATTAATTAATTAATAATTAAATTAATTAAATAAAAAAAATAAATTAATTAATTAATTAATAATTAAATTAATTAAATAAAAAAAAATTAAATTAATTAATTAATTAATAATTAAATTAATTAAATAAAAAAAATAAATTAATTAATTAATTAATAATTAAATTAATTAAATAAAAAAAATAAATAAATAAATTAATTAATAATTAAATTAATTAAATAAAAAATAAATTAACTAAATTAATTAATTATTTAAATAAATAAATAAATTAATTAATTATCTAATTAATAATTAAATAAATTAAATAAAAAAAATAAATTAATTAATTAATTAATAATTAAATTAATTAAATAAAAAAAATAAATTAATTAATTAATTAATAATTAAATTAATTAAATAAAAAAAATAAATTAATTAATTAATTAATAATTAAATTAATTAAATAAAAAAAATAAATTAATTAATTAATTAATAATTAAATTAATTAAATAAAAAAAATAAATAAATAAATTAATTAATAATTAAATTAATTAAATAAAAAATAAATTAACTAAATTAATTAATTATTTAAATAAATAAATAAATTAATTAATTATCTAATTAATAATTAAATAAATTAAATAAAAAAAATAAATTAATTAATTAATTAATAATTAAATTAATTAAATAAAAAAAATAAATTAATTAATTAATTAATAATTAAATTAATTAAATAAAAAAAATAAATTAATTAATTAATTAATAATTAAATTAATTAAATAAAAAAAATAAATAAATAAATTAATTAATAATTAAATTAATTAAATAAAAAATAAATTAACTAAATTAATTAATTATTTAAATAAATAAATAAATTAATTAATTATCTAATTAATAATTAAATAAATTAAATAAAAAAAATTTATTAATTAAATTATTAGTTGATTAATTTTTAATTAATTAATTAAAGTAATTAATATTTAATTAAATTTACAAACTAATTTTTATTTGTTTCAACATTTGTGCAGCAAAAATGATAACATTTTGACCCATCAGGGCATGTCTTTAAACGTAAACGCTCCTCCTCCTCCATAGATACAGAATTAACAAAAATTTAATAAAAATAAATATAAAAATTATTTTTATAACTGCCATTTTAATCAATTTTCGAAACTTTAAAAAAATATAAAATAAATTTCTTTTTTAATTTTATAAAAATTAAATAGTTATGTATATTTAAATATTAATTAAAAATAAAATTATAATCCTTACAAATAATTAATTTAATAAAATTTCTAAAATTATTAAAAATTTAATTTTAATAAAATAATTGCTAAAAATAAAATTAATTATTTTTTAAAATATTTATAAAAAATAATAATTTAACTGTTTAATAATTTAATAGAATAAATATATTTAAAATAAGCAATTTTAAATATTTTTTAAAAAACAAAAATTTTAAAATAAAAATTCAAATTAAAATGAATTAATTTTCTAATATTTTCTATTTTTATAAATAATATTTTAATTTAAAAAAAAATTTTAAAAAATAAAATAAATTCTATTTATAAAATTAAAACTTTTTTTTAAGTATTTTTGCTTTAAAATTTATTTATTTAGCCTTATTTTATTTTGGATTTTTGCTAAGAAAAATTTAGAAAAATTAATTTCAAAATATTTTATTTAAAAAAAACTTTTTGGAAAAAGGCAAAAATCTTTAACCTTAAAATGTTTCCAAAATAATATTATTTTTGTGTTTATAATTTTGAAATTTATTAAATAAATAAATAAAATAATTAATTAATTAAGTTAAAAATTAAATTTATTTAAAAAAAATAATTTAAATTAATATTTTAAATTTAATTAAATTAAACAATTTTATTAAAAAAATATATTTAATTTAAATTATTATTATTTTTCTTCTTCCATGGAGAGAATATATTTTAATAAAACAAAATAAATAAATACTATTATATTTTTAAATAAATAAATATTTATATTAATAATTTATTTAAATAAATAATTTAAATAAATATAATTAAATTATTAAAATATTTTAATCTTAAAATAAAATTAATTAATTAATTTATTATTTAATTAATTAACTATACATTTAATTATTTAATCAAAAATTAGAGAGAATATATTTTATTTATTTTAAATATATTATTTAATTTAATTGTTCCTTTTATATTTATTTTTTAATTTAAAAAAATTAAAATTTATTTTAATAAATATTTAATTTAAAATTTAATACATCTACTATATTTATTTATTTATTTAATACTAAAAAATAAAAAAGTCCAAAAATTAAATAAAAAATAATTTAAATAAAATAAAATTTGTATTCTTTTTATAAAACATTATATATTAAAAAAACAAGTTTTATTTGTAAAAATAAATTGTTTAAAAAATATAATAAAATAAAATAAAGGTACGTTCAAATTACATAATATAAAAAAGTTTATTTATTTTTATTAAAAAATATATTTATTTTTCAATTTATTTTTGTGCGCAAAGAGAGAGAAAAGAAGAATAAAAGAGGAGCTCTTTACATACATAAATACCTTTCCTTCTTTTCTATATATAAATATTAGTATTTTACGTGTATTTTGTATATACCTTTAAATAGCCTGTTTTTGTTTCTTTTTTGTTTTATATTATTTATTTATTTTAGAAAAGATTAATTGATTTTATTTTTATATTTAATAATTAAAATAAATAATTATTTAATTAAAAATAATTATTTAATTAAAATGAATAAATTAATTAATTTATTAATTATTTTATTTATTTCATTTAATAAACAAATTAATTCTTCTGTTAAAAATAATATTTGTGGATTAGGTAAAATAAAATAATTATATTTATTAAAAAATAAATTATAGCTAGAGACAGAGGAAATAGTGAATGTGGAGCAATTTCTGAAAAAAAATATTTTTTTGATTTAAATACAAAAAGATGTCAACCTTTTCTTTATTTAGGTAATTAATTAATTTTTTTAAAATTATTATTAAAATTTAATTTTTATTTTATTAAAAAGGCTGTGACGGAAATGAAAATAAATTTAATTCATTAAATGATTGTAAATCTGTTTGTTCTGATTTTGAAGGGTCTTCCTCTGAAGGAGGAGGAGGTCATGGAATGGCATTACCTGTTCGTAAGTAATTTAATTTATTTAAATATTTTAATTTATTTTTTATAGCAAAATGCGAAGGTAATGTCAGAGCGGCAGTTGATTCTGAAGCAAGGGTAATTAAATGTCCAGCAGATCAATGCCCAGATGAATATGAATGTAATGAAGATAAATGCTGTCCTTCAAATAAAAGTAAATAAATATTTTTAATTTTAATTAGTTAAAGAAATAATTAATAAATAAAATAAATAATTATTTAATTAAGTAATTATTTAAGTAATTATTTAATTAATTATCTAATAAATAATTAATTAATCAAATAAATAAATAGATTAATAAATTAATAAATAAATAATTTTATTAAATAAATATCTAATTAATAAATAAATTAATTAATTAATTAAATAAATTAATTAAATAATTAATTAATTAATTATTTGATTATTTTATTAAATTAATTAATTATCTATTTTTTAAGAAATTGTTTGTAATGTAGAATATGACACAGGTCGTTATGCATTTCAAGGATCTCATACTCCAGTAAATATAAATAAATAAATAAATTTATGTTTAAATTTTTAGAGATTTTTCTATAAAAAAGAAGTAAATAATTGTCTTCTTTTTACCTATTATGGTGCATTAGGAAATGCTAATAATTTTGAGTAATAATTTAAATTTAATTTAAATTAATCAAATTTAATTAAAGGACATATAATGATTGTATTAAATATTGCAAAGAATAATAAAAGAAAAAGAAGGAAAAATATATATTAATTAATTAAATAAATTAAAATAAATAAATTAATTAAAATGAGCTTTTAATAAATAAAACTATTTTTATTTAAATTAATTTAATTAAATAAAAATTAATTTAATTATAAAGAAGAAAAGACTATTAAAATAAGGGAAATATATTAAATAAAAATTAAATATTTTTTGTCTATAAATTAATCCCAATTTTGGAAATTTTGCATTCTTTTTAATATCTCACTTGTTCGTATTAAAACTTAAAATAAATAAATACCTTATAAAATTTAATTTTAATTAAAAAAACCTTTATCTGCTTTTTCCAAAACATTTAAAATAATTTCTGCATTTTCATCTTTTTTAGTTGACAAAATATCCAAAAAAATTGTATACGAATCTGAAAATATTATTTCCTTTTTATTCTTCATTTTCTCTTCAATATTGTCAGAATATTTATTAATTCCTAATATTCCCCATAAAATTATTTTAAATTTTTTTAACGAAAAATAAATTGAGAAATAATTTTTTAAATTATTTTGGTCATTTCTTAATTGATTTAAACAATTTAGAATACTCTCAATTTGTGAAATTGTTGGTTCAAAATTAATTAAATTATAGCCTTCATTTAAAGCAAAAATAAGGTCAGCAGCACGTTGAATATTTTTTGAAAGAAAATTTTTATCAAGAGATTTAACAATATTAATTATTAATGTTAAATGATTTTCCTTTAAAGAAAAATTAATTTAATTAATTTAATTTTTAATTAAATTAATTAATTCATTTAATTAATTATTTATTTATTTATTTTTAATAAAATTAATTTAATGATTTAATTAATTAATTTAATTAATTAATTTTAGTAATTAATTAAATTTAATTAATTAATTAATTTAATTAATTAAAATAATAAATTTAATAATTAATTAATTAAAATAATAAATTAAATAAATTTAATTAAATAATTAAATTTAATTAAAATTAATATTACCAATTTATTATTTAAATAATTTTTTTCATTAAAATCATCTAAATAAAAACCATCAATTTTATTAACAGTATTCCCATTAATAAAATTATTATTAATATTATTATTTTTAATTTTCTCTTCAAATAATTTAATTATTTCATTTTTAATTTTAATGTCCTCATATTCTCCAATTTTTTCAATTTCTTCAATTTTATTATTTAAATTAACCTTTAAATTAGTTAATTTATTTTTATTTTTTAATTTTAATTGAATAACGCATTTATTAAATAAATTATTATTTTTATAATTATTATTAATAATTAATTTATTTAAATTCCCATTGGTATGTTTAATTGAATTAATTGAATTTAAAGGAGAAGAATTAATTAAATTAATTAAAAGAAAAATTAAAAATAAATAAATGAACATTTTAAAATAATTAAATTAATTTAATATTTACTCTATTAATTTTAATTATTTTTATATTAAGGAAAACCCCCTTTAAATGTCTAGATTTTGTTTTTTTTTAAATAATGATGAAGTAATGCACTTTTTAAATTAAGAAATATATTTTTTTGACGTCTTAATTTCCCTTTAAAAAAATTAAAAAATTCCCTATTTTTTAATATTTAAATGCTTTAATTTAATTTAAATGAAAATAATGCACTATAAGCCTCTTTGACAAAATTAAGTTTGTCTTTGACAGATTAATTAAATGATAGGTATTCCCTAATGTTTATTTAATTAATAAAGTACAGGCACATGAACTGTCTTTAAATGATTAAATTGAACTTTAATTTATATAAAAATAATTTTAAAAAATAAAATAATAATAAAAGAATTTATTTTAAATATTTAATTAAATAAACTTTTAATTTTTTAATTTAATTATTTTATATTAATATTAATTAAAATAAAAGAATTATATTTATTTATTTCTGTCCAGAGAGTACAAATGCCTAGAAAAATAAAAAATTAATTAGAAAAATTAAAAATAAACAATAAACATTGCAGAGGTCACTATCACAACAATTTAATGAATATTTAACTTTTCCGGAAACTTTAATTCCGGAAGGTAAAGTTCTACTTGCTGACATTCCATGGGTTTCACCATCTGTTGACTTTAAATTAAATTAATTTATTTAATTATATTAATTAATTATTTTAATTAATTATTTTAATTAATTATATTAATTAATTATTTTAATTAATTATATTGATTAATTAATTAATTAATTAAATTATTTTAAATTAATTTTAATTAATTAATTAATTAATTAATTAAATTAGATAATTAATTAAATTAATTAATCAATATAATTAATTAAAATAAACAAATTAAATTAATAAATAAATAATTAAATTAATTAAATAAAATAGTTACTTCACAGTTATATAATTCACTTTCAAATCCTTGTTTAAGCCTTGACATTTTAATATTATTATTCCATAAACCTTCACATGAATGTAAAAGGAAATTTTCTGTAGTATTTAATGTACTAATTTCTGTATAGGTAACACAATATTTGTCCTTTTAAATTAAATTAAATAAATAAATAAAATTTTAATAAATAAATATAAAATAAATATATTAATATACATATTAATTATTTAAAAAATAAAAATTAATTATAAATAAATATTTTAATATTAAAATAAATTAATTAAATTTTAAATAAATATTTAAAATTATTGAATAAATTCCTTTTATTTTTTACCCCTTTTTCACATTCTACATCAGTCAATTGTGAAAGAATTTTTTTATTTGATAGTTCAGTAATATCTGTAGATAATTCATTACTAATCAATGCCATTTTACATTGGAGAGCAGAGGAATAAAAAAATAAGAAATTAATAATAATTAATATTAAATAATACATTTATTTAATTTTTAAATTAAATTATATTTAAAAAATAATTATTAATTTTATTTAAATTAAATTAAATATTTAAATATACTAAAATAATAATTATAAAAATAATAATATTATTATTAATTAATTTATTTCTGTAATTAAAAATTAAATTAATAATAAATGTGTCTTTAAATTTAAAAAATTCAAACAAGTTTGTTTTTAAAATATAAACCTTTCTACTTTATTTAATTAATTGTTCCCAATTTTTATTACTAATTTTTACAAAAACTATTTTAGTTTAATAAAATTTTTTTAATCATTTTTTAAATTATTCAATGTATATATTATTAAATAAATAAAAAACAAATTAATAGAAATTAAGTATTAAATAATTAAATATTTAATAATATAGTGAAGTATTTAAAGCATTACTTAATTAAATGAAAATATTAAAAATAAATAAATAATAAATTAAATAAAATTAATTAAAATTAATTTAAATTCCAGCAATTTAATTTTTTATAAATTAAGTAATTATAAATTAAATTAAATATTGTCTTAATAAATTAAGTTAATATAAATTAAATTAATTAATAATACGTAGGTAACGATATAAATTAATTTAATTAAATAATTAAAAATAAAGGGGATTTAATTATTTATTTTTAAAATATTTTAATTTAATTTAATTAATTTAATTTTTCCATTTCTTTTTAATTAACTAATTGTAATAAATAAATAAATAAATTTATTTTCTTTTATTTTTAAAAAACACTCTTCTCCATCTGTCGCTTCATTAAAAATTGGCTTTAGCATTTAAATAAAAGATAAGGTTAAAAATAAATATTTTTATTTAAGTTAAATTTAATTAAATATTATTATTTATTTATTATTAAATTAAATTTTAATAATTTAAATTAATTAATAAAACATTTTTCTTCGTATTAATTTAATTTTAATTTTAACATTTTTAATTAATTAATTAATATTATTATTTTTTTTAAATTTTCTTTAGCTAAATAGGTATTCAATATTTTAATTTATTTCTATTTTTATCTTTCCTTTTTCCAAAATTATTTTTTTAATTTTATAAAATTAATTTTCTAGTATTTCAAAGAAAAACAATTTAAATAATTGTCTTTTTTCTGAGGGGTTAGAAAAAAAAATTTTTTTAGTTAATTGCACGCTATTCTATTTTTAACATTTTTATATAAAAATAATGAAATTTGACCGTGAATTTTTTTTTAATTTTAATTTTTAAAATTGGTGTGGTCTAAACAATATTATTTTTAAATAATTTCTTTTTTTTTTTTTGAAAAATTAATTTACTAAGTAAATAATTAAATGTATTAATTTATTTATTTTTATTTATCTTTATTAATATAAATAAATAATTAATTAATTAATTCAATTATTTTAGTGTTAAAATAAATAAATATTTTATTTTCTTTTTTATTTATTTATATTTGAGAATTTAAAATAAAATATATGATTGTCTTTCTTTTATTTATAAATAACACACACATTTTAATTTATTTATTTAATTTATGTTTGTTTTTTAAATTAAATAAATAAATATATTTAATTAATTATTTAATTCTAAATTTAAATAAATAAACATTTTAATTAATTATTTAATTTTAAACTTAAATAAAAAATAAATAACTATTAAAAAAAATATTAATAATTTTATTTTTTATTTCTGCCCAGTTGTTTTATTTAATTTTAAATAACTAAAAAGAAAAATATTATTTATTTTTTTATTTTTAAAAAAATAATTATTAAGTAAAAAACAACTGACAATTAAAATAAATATTTATTTTTTCTTTAAATAATAATTAAATATTTAATTATTTTAATCTTTTTTGGAAATAAATATTTTTATTGAAGAATTTATTTCCTTTAAAATATACAAATATTTGCTTTAATTTATTTTAATGTTTTGGGATTTCTCTCCTTTCCTTTTTGTTTAAATTTACTCTAAGAAATTGCGTGAGAAATTAACTAAAATAAATAAATAAATATTTATTTATTGTAATTAAATATTTTAAATATTATTTTTGTATATTATTTCTTATAATTTAATTTATTTAATAAAATATATAAAATTACAGGAAATTTATATTTTATTTTTTTAATTAAAAATTAATTAAAAAAATTTTTTTTTTTAATTTAAATTTAATACATTAAAAATAATTATTTAATTTATTTAATATTTATTTTATTTTATTTAAATTAATTAAATTAATATTTTGTTTTTAAATTAAAAAATGAAATATTTTATTTTTTAATTTTATTTAAAAATATTTTTTTTAATTATTCTTTAGGGGCCTTTTTAAGTAAAAATAAATAAATAATATATATTTTTATTTTTACTTTTATTTATTTATGTCTGTCCATTAAGCAATGATTTATTTATATTTTTTTATTTTTTGTTTTATGATTGTTGAGTTTACACATTTATTTTTTATTTTTTAAAGATAAAAATATTTTTTTCTCGTAAAATAAATAAATAAATATTTATTTTTATACTTCAATAAATTCAAAAAATAAATTAAAACTTATAAAATATTTAAATACTTTCGTTAAAATTTTATGGTTTAATAATTTTATTCATATTTTTTTTAAAATTATTTTTTCTTAAATAAATAAATATAATGTTGTATTTTAAAATATTAATAAAAAAAATTTTTTTCCTCTTCTAAAAATAATTTATTAAATAATTTAAATTATCAATTAAATAAATAAAAATTTTATTTAATTATTTATTTTATTAATTATTTATTTAAATAGTTTAAAATTAAATTAAAAAATAAAAAGACTAGATTATTTATTAATATTATTTACATGTTCAGAAAATTCGATTTTTTGTCTTTTTTTATTTTTTGGCCAAAAACATTTGGTTAGTTTATCTCCTTTTCTTTTTTCTGTTCTGTTCTGTTTAATAAACTTACTTTTTAGTTTTTCTTTAAAAATGTTCTCATTTTTCTTTTCTTGTTTTTCCCTTGTGTAATCAAATTGCTTAGAAAAAAAAATTAACTAGCTAATGAAGAAGATATTTAAATGAAGAGGAAATATAATAAATGAAAATAAAGGCAAAGAATATGAAGGGATTATAAGGGATGGAAAAAGGATATTTTTTAAAAGAAAAATCTAATTAAAAAAAATTATTTGTTTAAAAAATAATTTATTTTTAATTAAATAATATTTTTAATAATTATTTTAAAAAACTTAAAAATTATTTTAATTAAAAATTAAATTAAATCAAAAAAATTAATTAATTAATTAATAAATTAATTAATTTATTTATTTTTATTTAAATTTAAAAAATAAATTATTTAAAAAAAATATTTTATTTTATTGTTAAATAATCCATTTTAATGCAACCTTTTTTTATTACTAAATAAATTTATTTATTTATTTACTAAAAGGAAGGAAATAGGCGTTCATTCACCTATAAGGAGAGTATATAAATAAATAAGCCTTTTCCCTCATTAGAAGAAAAGAAAAACAAGAGAGAAAAAAGAATCATTTTTTCTTCTCTTTATTAATAAAAAGGCAAAAAATAAAAGTTAAAAAAAATATTTTTTTTTAAATTTAAAGTCCATTATTTTATAAAAAATAAAATTAAATTATTTTAAAGATTTTTTCTTTTTCTTTTAATTTGTCATTTCAGATTTATTTAAATTAAATTATTTTTTTTTCTTCTTTATTTTGTCAAAAATAAAGATATCATTCATTCCTTTAATATATTTTATTTTAGTGGTTATTTTAAAAATGGGGGGATGCCTTAAATAAATTATTCTATTCTTTTTCTTTTTTTTTTAATTTAAAGAAAATGTTTTTTTTAATTTTTTAGAATATTTATATATTTTTTAAAAAATCAGAAATAATTTATTCTAATAAAATAAATAGTAGTGTTTTCCTTATTTATATTAATACTTTTCTTCTTTTTTAATTAAATTAATTTAATTATTTTTAATAATAAAATATTAAAATAAATATTAAAATTAAAATGTTAATTAAATATTTATTTAATTATTATTATTTTTTTATTAATTATATTCCTTTTATTTTTAATTATTATTATTATTTTTCTTCTTTTTTTTCTCATAAATAAATATTTTTTTTAAAAATAATTATAATAATAATATTAAATAAAAAAAGCTTTGAGAAGATACTCCTATTTCTTATTATATTTATTAAACTTAATTTAGAATTAAAGTAAACAAAACTCCATTTATATTTATTTATTAAAAGAAAAGGGTTTTCTTTTAATAATAAATTAATTAAAAATAAATATATTTTATTTAAGGTTTTTTTTTAATAAAACTTTTTCAGAAAAACAAACTTTTTTACTTCAAGTTTTATTATCATGTTTTTTATATTTTAATTTAAATTACTTTTGTATGTTTTAATATTTATTTAAATTTTATTTTTTATTTTTTTATAACGGAAATAATTAATTAATTAATTTATTTAATTAATTTTATTTAATTTAATTAATTAATTTATTTATTGATTTTATTTTTATTATTTTAATAAACATTTTATTAAAAAAAAGAAAAGTAATAAATAAATAAATTACCAAAAATGTTTAAAATAATTTATTTCTTTATTTAGTATATATTAAATAAGTAATGGTGTCATGCAATTCTAATGATATTAGAGGCAATTTTAAAATAATTTATTTACTTCAACTTTTCTTTTATTGATTAATTAGTTGTTGGAAAATTAATATTTAATGTTTTTCTTTTTACTTTTTTTTTTAAAGAAATTAATTTAGTCTTTATTCTCTATTTAAATTAACGTTAATAAATAAATAAATAAATAATTAATTAATTAATTAATTAAAATTTATTTTTTTATTTATTTAAATTTCTTCTTGTATTAATTAATATTAATTCCTAAAATATATTTATTAAATTAATTAATTTAATTTCTTGTTTAAATTAATTAATTATTTTATAAAACAACCCCCGCAAAAAAAAATTTTATTTTATTTTATTTTTTTTCAAAAATTACTTTTAATTATTAATTAACATTTTTATTTTCTAAATAAAAAGTACAATATTTTATTTTATTAAAAAAATAATTAAAATTATTTAATTTTTGTCTAATTATTTTTTTAAAGAAATTATTTAAAATTTTCATTTCATTTATTCTTTAAAGGAAAAAAAGATTAATTTTAAAAGACTACAATTTTCTTTTTTTTTCTTTTCTTGAACATTTGATTTTTTTTAAAAATTATTTTTAATCTCTTTTTTTTTAAATATATTTTATTTAAATTCTAATAAATATAAATAAAATTTAAATTAATAATTTCCAATTAAATGATAAAACTTTTTTCTTTTAAATAAAATAAGGTTTAATTTTGTAAATAAAAAAAAGAGAGTTTGTTTTATTTCTTTAAGTAACAAAAAATAGAATTAAAATTTATTACTATTCTATTTTAGCAAATAAATTTTTTTTAATGAAATTAATTTAATTATATATATATATTTAATTTAATTTTAATAATTTTATTTAATTTCCCACACCTTTTATTTTACCATTTCTTTTTTTGTAAAATTAGAATTAAAGGTAAAATAGCAATTATTTATTTTTTTTATAATTTCTGCATAATTTTTCTTTTTTTTTTTCTTTTAACAAAAGAAAATTTTAGTTAATTTTTTTTTATTTTATATATAATATTTATTTTAAAAATAATTGTTTTCAGAAAATGGATTTTTATTCACAAATTTCTTCAGAAAATCATCAAAATCAACGTCAACTACAACAGCAAATATTTCCTGATAATTTAATTCCTCCTTCAGAATGGCCTGTTAAAATGGTTAATGCAAATGTTTGGCCTAATTTTTTATGGAGAAATCATCCAATTCCAAATAATAATCAATGCCTTCCTATTCAAGTAAATTAATTATTTAACTAATAAATAAATTAATTATTTAAATAAATTAATTATTTATTTAATTAATTAATTATTTATTTAATTATTTATTTAATTAATTATTTATATTAATTAATTAAATTAATTAATTATTTAAATAAATTAATTATTTATATTAATTAATTAAATTAATTAATTATTTAAATTAATTAATTTAATTAATTCAATTTAAGTTAGTTTAAATTTAAATTAATTAATTAAATTAATTATTTATTTTAATTTATTTTAACTAATTATTTAAATAAATAAATAAATTATTTATTTATTTAAATTAATTAATTTAGTCAAGCTTTCCTGAAATGGTTGATTTATTACCTGTACAAATACTTTTTTCTTTTTTATATTTGCTCATTTGGTTAGCTGCTATTCTTGGGAATTTTTCTGTACTTTATGTTGTTTCACTTAAACAGGTCAGAATAAATTATAAATTTAATTTATATTCCAAAGAAAAAATTAATTTAATTTAAATGAATTAATTTAATTTTAGGTTCAACTCTCTTCTGTTCGTTCAGTATTTATTTGCAGTTTAGCAGCCTCAGATATTTTAATGTCAATGACTAGTTTACCAATAACTGCTGTTTCAATATTTACAAGGGATTGGGTTTTCCCTTCACCTTTTTGTAAACTTATTGGAATATTTCAAGTAAAAAATAATTAATTTTATTTATTTTAAATTAATTAATTTAAGGGAGGTGCTGTTTTTGTTTCAAGTTTTACATTAACTGCAATAGCTGTAGATCGTTATATTTTAATTAAACACCCAACTAAACAAGTAAATAATTAATTTTAAATAATTTAATAATTTATTTTTTAAAAAGAAAATTAAATTTCGAACTGCTCTTTCAATAGTTGCTTCCCTTTGGGTACTTGGTTATGCTTGTGCAATGCCTGTTGGTATTTTCTCTTCAACAGTTGAATATTCTCCTTTTTGTGGTCAATTTTGTGAAGAAAATTGGTAAATTAGTCTTTTTTTAATTTAAATTAATTTGTTTAAGGCCAGACACTGACACTCAATCAGGAAGAAGTCGACTAAGAAAGTTTTATGGAATTTTAGTTTTAATTGTTCAATTTGGTTTACCAATGCTAATCTCGTCTTTATGTTATTGGCAAATTGGTCTTTTACCGTTTTAAACAAATATATATTTTCCCTTTTAAGGTCGTTTAATTAGACTTCAAATGCGTAGAAGAAGTGAAAGACAAATGGTCATTCTTCAAGAAAGTAAAGACAGAATGAAAAGTCAAAAGAATAAAACTAATTTAATGATGGCAACAATGGTGTTTATTTAAATTAATATTTAAATTCCTTTTTATTTGTTTAAAGGTTGCTGGTCTTGTTCTCGCTTGGCTTCCTATGAACCTTATAAATTTATGGAGAGATTTAAATAATGAAAATAGTGTTAATGGAGATGAACTTGTTGTTAATTTTGAAAATACTAAACAAATTGAAGTAAATGGTGAAATAAATGAAACTGCAAATACAGCATTGTTTTCTTTAATTTTTGCTGCATCTCATTCAATTGCAATGACTTCAGGTAATTAATTAATTTTTTTTTATTTTTAATTAAATTTATTTATTAATATTTTAGCTGTTTGGAATCCAATAATTTATAGTTTCTTTAACCCTCAATTTCGAGAAACAATTAGAAAAGTGCTTGAAAGAAGAAGGCAATCACAGGTTCTTTTTGTTTTTTAGTTTATAATTATAAGAGAATTCTAACTAATAATTATTTAATTTTTAAGGCAGCAGCAGCTTTAATGACAGCACCAAATAATCAAAATAACAATAATTATTTAAGTAGTCAAAATTTTAATTCAAATGGATATTGTTGTTATGTTAATAATAATAATAATAGAAGAAGTTCAGCACGTTCATTACTTTCTGCTTTAGGTATAGGCGTTAAAAATGAAAAAAGGGGAGAAGGATTAAATACAATAAGAAATAGTGTTGTTTTTTTACCCCCAAAAAGGTAAAAAATTAAATAATGTTTACCCTTATTTTTATTTTATTTTTAAGGGATGGAAAATTTATTAGCTTATTAGATGATGAAAAAAGTGTAGTTGAAAAAAGTGATAAAGAAATAAGTGAGGGAGTGCCTGGTGAAATGTTATAAATTATTTTTAAAAACTAAATATATATAATTCTATTTTGATTAAATTTTAAATTATATTTAATGAAAAAAGATTTAAAATTATTGTTTTAATTTAATTAATATTTTAATTTAATTCTCGTCAATTTTTAATTAAACTAATGTTTCTCAAAATTAATCACAAACCTTCGAATTAATTTTTAAAATCTAAATCAAATTTTACTAGAATATACAAATCTAAAATGAGGTAAAAATATTTACATAATTTTAGTTTAAATAAATGAAAGAAGAAAAAACATTGTTTTAGAAAGGAAAATTGAAAGGATTTTAAATAATTGTTTTTCAACTAAAAATATAAAAAGATATTTTTTGAATAAAATAATAATCTGTACTCTAACAAATAAAGGAGTTTTTCAAAAATTGTTATATAAATTTTACATCTTTTAAGGAATAATAATCTTTTTTGGTAAAATCATAAAAATGGTTAAAGCTTAAATGATTTACGAATATATTCAGCAATTGTTTTTGTTATCTCAGTTACCAAATCCACTCTCTTTTAAAAAATTTGGGTTCAAAGCAAGACAAGATGCACAACATTCCCAAGCATAATTCAACTTTATATGCTTTGTAATGAAATTACTGTCATTAATATTGCAGAGTTTTGGCAAAATGCAAATTCTGCTAATAGAGTCAACACATTCTAAATTATTATGATAAATATTAAAACACTCTTATTTTAAATCTTTAATTTATTATATCCTAATATTTACGTTTTGGATTATGTCCTTCTCTATGAACCATAGGTGTAGTAATTGTAGAGGTTTCGGTTGGTGTGGTAGGAGTTGTTGGGGTTGTAGGAGTAGTTGGGGTTGTAGGAGTTGTTGGGGTTGTAGGAGTTGTTGGGGTTGTTGTAGTAAGCATTTCACACTTAATTGGAGCACATTTTTCTCCTTCTTTAAGACATTTAATACTTTTTGGCTAAAATTAAAGAATATGGTCCTTTAAAATATAATGTTTTATTTATAAATAATTTAGAAAATTCATTAAATTAGAGAATAAAAATCTGACTTTAACGTAATAACTGGCGGTACTAATCATTGGCCTGTATGTATGAATCTTCGAACCGATTGACATTAATTGATCATCAAGTTTAATTTTTTTCCCATCATCGCTTTCCAAAGTTTGAGTACGTGGTTCAATATTATTCATCCTTGCGTACATATGACAAACACTCAAATTAGTTGGGTCACAATGCGAATTAATCACAATCTGAGCATAAGCATTTGTCAGCTTCCAACAAACATCGCTTTCATCACAGAGACAGTAGTTTTCCATACTTGAACATTGCATATTAATTGGAGAAGAGCCTGCATCTTTACCCGTTGTAATTTTCGCAACAGGATGGAAAAAGACAATACGGTTATTTGGATCAGATGGACAATCACATTCTCCTGCTGGATTTACTTGTGTTTTAATCTTTGGATCTGATTTGTTGTAGACAAGCATTGCAGTAAATGGTGGTTGATTACATGTGCTAGGAATATAACTCGGAGTAGTAGGTGTTGTCTCACTCGTCGGAATAGTAGGAGTTGTGGGAGTAGTTTCAGTAGTAGGTGTTGTAGGAGTTGTGGGAGTAGTTTCAGTTGTTGGGGTTGTAGGCGTAGTTAGAGTAGTCTCAGTTGTAGGAGTTGTGGGGGTTGTTGGGGTAGTTGGAGTTGTTGGAGTAGTTTCAGTAGTAGGTGTTGTAGGAGTTGTGGGAGTAGTTTCAGTTGTAGGAGTTGTTGGCGTAGTTGGAGTTGTTGGAGTAGTTTCAGTTGTAGGAGTTGTTGGTGTAGTTGGTGTTGTGGGAGTAGTTTCAGTTGTTGGCGTAGTTGGAGTTGTTGGTGTAGTTGGTGTTGTGGGAGTAGTTTCAGTTGTTGGCGTAGTTGGAGTTGTTGGAGTAGTTTCAGTTGTAGGAGTTGTTGGTGTAGTTGGAGTTGTGGGGGTTGTTGGTGTAGTTGGTGTTGTGGGAGTAGTTTCAGTTGTTGGCGTAGTTGGAGTTGTTGGTGTAGTTGGTGTTGTGGGAGTAGTTTCAGTTGTTGGCGTAGTTGGAGTTGTTGGGGTAGTTGGAGTTGTTGGAGTAGTTTCAGTTGTAGGAGTTGTTGGTGTAGTTGGTGTTGTGGGAGTAGTTTCAGTTGTTGGCGTAGTTGGAGTTGTTGGTGTAGTTGGTGTTGTGGGAGTAGTTTCAGTTGTTGGCGTAGTTGGAGTTGTTGGAGTAGTTTCAGTTGTAGGAGTTGTTGGTGTAGTTGGAGTTGTGGGGGTTGTTGGTGTAGTTGGTGTTGTGGGAGTAGTTTCAGTTGTTGGCGTAGTTGGAGTTGTTGGTGTAGTTGGTGTTGTGGGAGTAGTTTCAGTTGTTGGCGTAGTTGGAGTTGTTGGGGTAGTTGGAGTTGTTGGAGTAGTTTCAGTTGTAGGAGTTGTTGGTGTAGTTGGTGTTGTGGGAGTAGTTTCAGTTGTTGGCGTAGTTGGAGTTGTTGGTGTAGTTGGTGTTGTGGGAGTAGTTTCAGTTGTTGGCGTAGTTGGAGTTGTTGGAGTAGTTTCAGTTGTAGGAGTTGTTGGTGTAGTTGGTGTTGTGGGAGTAGTTTCAGTTGTTGGCGTAGTTGGAGTTGTTGGTGTAGTTGGTGTTGTGGGAGTAGTTTCAGTTGTTGGCGTAGTTGGAGTTGTTGGAGTAGTTTCAGTTGTAGGAGTTGTTGGTGTAGTTGGAGTTGTGGGGGTTGTTGGTGTAGTTGGTGTTGTGGGAGTAGTTTCAGTTGTTGGCGTAGTTGGAGTTGTTGGTGTAGTTGGTGTTGTGGGAGTAGTTTCAGTTGTTGGCGTAGTTGGAGTTGTTGGGGTAGTTGGAGTTGTGGGAGTAGTTTCAGTAGTAGGTCTTGTAGGAGTTGTAGGCGTAGTTGGAGTTGTGGGGGTTGTTGGGGTAGTTGGAGTTGTTGGAGTAGTTTCAGTTGTAGGAGTTGTTGGTGTAGTAGGAGTTGTGGGAGTAGTTGGAGTAGTTTCAGTTGTTGGTGTAGTTGGCGTAGTTGGAGTTGTAGGTGTGGTTGGAGTTGATGTTGTTATATCATCACATTTAGACGGCACACACTTGTTTCCTCCTGTTAAGCAGCTAATACTCTTTGCCTGAAATTTTTCAAGTATAATATGTAACGTATATCTTTGGATCCAGAATTAAAATTATGTACTTTAGTTCTATTTTTATTTTGGTATCTATTATCTCATTTAAAAATTCTTAAAAAGAAACTTCATTTATCATTATATGTATATTTTTCTATTCTTTCCCTTCTCTACCAATTTATAATAGTTAATGTTGGGAGAGTGTGCCGTTAGTGGAAGAGCAATTTG
This sequence comes from Meloidogyne exigua, assembly GCA_018905775.1. Taxonomy (NCBI): domain Eukaryota; kingdom Metazoa; phylum Nematoda; class Chromadorea; order Rhabditida; family Meloidogynidae; genus Meloidogyne; species Meloidogyne exigua. The sequence goes on along the minus strand of JAGUQR010000009.1, from coordinate 416,756 downwards.
GGTTGGTGAGCGGAGCAGATTCCATGTAGTCCCAAGAGACGGCTTCAGGTTGATCAGGCCCTAGACACTCTTGGATTACATCCCTTTGTCCTTTAATCTCTTTTTTTATTCAGTTATAATAAATACAATCAATAGAATGTTAAAGTGACGGGGAGAACTCTCTCTATTGGGAAGTTAATCAAACATTAAGTAGTGGGGAATATTACTAATGTGAGCCTTTCCGGCCATTCACGTGAAAACTGGGACAAACATGAAATTGCTCTTTTATCCCGATTGTCCTTTGTGCGCCGATATGGCTTACATAATAATTTACCTTTATATAATCATTTGAATTACTGCTGTTTTTCTTAAATGAATGTATTTTTGGATTCCCATTGACTGTTGTGAGTTGGTCATCAAGTTTAATCTGTCGTCCATTAGCGCTTTCTAATGTTTGTGTTTTTGGTTCAATGTTGTTCATTCTCACAAACATATGACAGGCTGAAATTAATATTCAGATTAAATAACATCAAATTTCAAAAATTACTTGGATCGCAATAAGAGTTAAGTATAAGCTCGGCATACGCATTTTTTAATGTCCAGCAAACATCTGATTCATCACATACACAAAAATCTTCCGTATTGCTACATTGCATGGCGATTGGTGATGCACCTGCATTTTTACCGGTCGGCGGTGTTTCGGCTCCGGAATTGAAGAAGACAATTTTTTTAGTTGGATCTGAAGGACATTCACATTCTCCTGCCGAATGTTGTGTGCGAATACTTGGATCATCCTTGTTATACACTAACATTGAAGTGTTTGGTGGTTGTTGACAGCTACCGGGTAAATTAATTCCGTAATCGCCATTTATGTAGAGAGGCAATAATATAGCCAAGAGTAACGTGAATCCCATAGACAAGGCCTTGACGGATTTTTTAATTTAACTAACGAATAATGAGTTTAAGAAATAAAATGAAGAGTGGGATTTTGTCTATGAATGGATGGGTAATAAATTAAAAGTCTTGTCAATGTTAAGAGGCGTAATAAAGAAATCCACTGCGATGCGCACGAATAGCAAGAATTGTGAAAGAGAGAGAAGAATGAAAGGGCAATCAGTGAGAGTGGTACCTCAATTTGGTCTCTATCAATGCCTGTTAACATGGCAATAAAGTCATATGCCAAAATTTCTCTCTCTCCCTCTCCTTCCTGATTAATTACTACTTTGTGAAATACAATCGCAACGCCTTGTGTGGGCATTTACATGAGGGAGTTTTTTGGCGAATTAATCGCGAAAGTTTTTTGAAGACAATTTATGCTTGATTAATAGAACTAATAAAGAAATTATTTTAATTGGAATTATTTGATAAAAACAGAAAAATTAATTATTTATATTCTAGTTGTTTTTATTTTTTTTCAACATTACTCATTCTTTCAGTTTTTAGTTAGAAATTTAAATGTTTATTTTATTATTTTTCCAAATTCAATTTTTAAGCTTTAAATGTCTATTTATTTAATCTTTAAATCCTGTCAAACAAAAAATTAATTTTATAAATAATTTACATCTGCGAATAGATGGACGTCTATTTAATTTTATTAAAGTGCAACTTATTAAACAAATTGACTTTTACTCGTGAGTGTTACTCGTGTCTTTGATTTCGAATTATTAATTGATTTATTAATCAATAAAAATTAAAAAATAAAATTATTAAATATTTCAATTTAAAATAAAAATAAATAATTGCTGTAATTTTACACAGTTCTGGTCAGTCTTTTATGCATAGAGTAGTAATAGAATATTTATAAATTATTAACTAAATTTTAAATTATTTATTTATTTTTAATAATTGAGAAAACAGTCAAATAAATATCTACACAATTAAAACAATTAATTAAATAAACTTTAAAAATTTAATTAATTATTTAAAAAAAATAAAAATAATTAATTATCTGTCAGAAAGCTTTCCTTTTATTTCCATAACTTCCATTAATAAATTATTTAATTTATTAGGATTTATTTAAATCTAAGTGTATACATCAGTTTATTTAATTTTACATTCTCCTATTCTTTTAAATAAATAAAAATAAATAAAAATATTTTTTAATTCTTCAGCTTATTTTTATTTATTTTTTTATTATATATTAATTATGAAGTAATTCATAATTTCACCTGCACATTTTTGTACTTAGCAACACCTGTTAAAAAATAATATTTTTACATATTTAAAGGTCTAAGGAAAAAGAAAAAAATTTTATTAAATTAAAAAAAAAATTAATTAATTTTATTCTCATTTTAATTAAATTTTAATTTAATGTATTTGTTATATATGTTTTAATAGAAAATAACAAATATTTATTTTCTCAAACAAAATGTTTAATTTTTGTTTATTTACATTCCCACAATTCTGGAAAAATAGGTAAATATAAAAAAGGGAAATATAGAAGCACTGACAGCTATTTATAAATAAATAAATATTTTGGTTTTTATTAAATAGAATTATTAAATTTTTTTATTTATCTTTCCTTCTCTTTTTATTTAATTTAAGCATATACATATTTGTTGCAATTCAGGCTTTTTAATAAAATTTAATTAAAATAAATTAATAAAATTAATTAAATAAACAATTAATTAATTTAATAATTTTTAATTATATTAATTAATTAAATTATTTTTCAATTTAATTAAAAAAATAAAAATAATTAAAATATCATTCCATAATTTATTAAAAATAATTTTATTAATTTTTTTATTTTTATTTTTTTCAGTTAATTTTAAATTCATTTCACACATTTTCTTCTTCTATTTTTCATGAATATATTTATTTATTTACTACATAGGTAGGTAGGTTTATTTATGTTTATATACTACTACACATATTTGTTGTAAGGGGAACAGAGACTTCCTTTTTGTTTTATTGAAATTCTTTTGAAACTTGACGAATTCTCTCTTTAAAGCCTTTTCAATGTCCAACAGGAAAAAAAACTGGAGAAAATGAATGCAAATTTGATGAGTTTTTTCTTTTGAATATTTTGGTTGAAAATATTTTTTTTAACTGTTTTTTAAACAAATAAAGTATTAATTAATTATTTAATTAAATAAATAAATATTATTATTTATTTAAATATTTATTTAAATAAATAAGCATTAATTAAATATTTTAAATAAATAAATAAATAAATTAATACTACTATTTATTTATTTATTTTATTTTTAAATAAATGCTATAATTTTTTAAATATTTTAATAATTAATTAATTATATATTTTATTATTTAATATTTCAGAAAATAATAACTCCGCCCCTTTCTCTCTTTCATTATTTTTATTTTTTATTTTTCCTTGTCTTTTGACCAAGTTTATTTTTTCTTGTCTTTTTTATTTATTCTATACAGAAAGAAGAGAAGAGAATAAATAAATATTTTTATTTATTTATTGTAGTTACACTTTGTAAATGTTAAATTAAATTTTATTTTTTAATAAAATTAATTTTAAAGATTTCTAAAAAATTAATGAATTATTTAATTAATTAATTATATTATTTTAAATAAAATGTTGAATATTTATAAATATTTTTCTTCAATTTATTCCTTTAATTTTATTAAAATTATTTTATTTTTAATTCAATTTAATTATATTTTATCTGTTCCACATTTTTCAATTAAATCAGTTAGCTCCCGTTCTGTTGTTATTGAGGTAAAAAAATATTTAAATTTTAAATTTATTTAATTTTAGAATTTTTTTAATTTAATTAATTATTTTTTAATTAATTTTTAAAACCGTTTCCCTTCTATATATTAATAGATGACAGATGCATTAAATGTTAATCGTTTTGATATGCGTGTTTTAATATTTGATTTGGATAAATTAAGAGAATTTAGAAAAAGTGAACTAACAGGAATTCTCTACAATGCACAAGTAATTAAATTCTTTTTTAATTAAATTAAATTAATTAATTAAAATAAAATAAAAAAAATTTATTTTGTTCTTTTTAGGTTTGTTTATTTTTTTAAATAAAAAAATAAAAAAAAATAAAAATTAAATTAATTCTCTAAGGAAATTCTACGCTCTCTCTGATTTTATCATTTAATTATTTTTCCTGTTCAATAAAATATAAATTAAATTATAAAATTAAATAATTAATTTATTTATTTTATTTCCTTTTTTATAATTATTATGGTTTTTATTAAAAATGATTTTTAATATTTTTAAAAAATTATTTTATGTCTCATTTGCAAAATTGAAAGGAAATAATTAATGTATTTTTTTATTTTTAACCAAAAGCATTTTTTAAAAAAATTGGTTAAAATAAAGTTTATGGTTTAAAAATGACTAAAAGAATTATGCAAAAAAATAATTGGGAGAATTTTGGAAATAAAAGAAAATTAAGTAGAAAAAGGGGTAGGTAAATGACCAAATAATTTTTAAAATAATTTTTAATATTTTAAGTAATTAATGGAAGGAAAGTAATAAATTTAGAATAAAAAATAAAATTAAAATTATTATTAAATAAAAATAAAAAATAAACTTTAATAAATATTTTAATTAATTAATTAATTAAATTATTTAAATTAATTAATTTAATTATTTAAATTATTTTAATTAATTAATTAATTATTTAAATAAATTAATTATTCTAATTATTTTAATCAATTAATTAAAATAATTAATTAATTTAAATTAATTAATTAATTATCTTAAATATTTAATTAATATTAAATTATTTAAATTAATTAATTATTTAATTAATTAAATAATTAAATTAATTCATTAAATTTATTTAATTATTTAATTAAATTATTTAAATCATTTAATTATTTATTTAATTAAATATTTAAATTTTTTATAGTTATTTACCTTTGATGGTTTAACTCAAGGAACTTGGTTTGCATTTCGTATTGAATATAGATTAGTATTTTCATCACCTAAAAATACAAACAAACAATTAATTAAAGAATCTGTGCCTGAAAGCTCTTTAAAAGATTTATCAACCAAACAGGTTGTTTAAATTAAATTAATAATTTTATTAACTTAAATTAATTTAAATATAATTATTTTAATAAACAAAAATATTCACAACAGGAAATTTAACCTTGATTTTTTTTTCTTTTATTTATTTTGTGTTAGGCAAACTTTTAAAAATAAATTATATTTACCTTTATTAATTTATTTTTAAAATTATTTAAATATCTCAAGTTTCAATATATACATATTTATTTATTAAAATTAAACCTTTTGTTTTTTATTCTTTTTATTCCTTTATATTGTATGTATTGTATTTTATAAACTTGTAACAATTAAAAAACCTGTCAACTTTTATTTATTTATTTTTTAATTTATTTATTTAATTTTTAATTAATTAAATTAAATAAATAAATAAATTAATTTAAATAAATAAATTAATTTAAATAAATAAATTTAAATAAATTAAGTTAAATAAATTTAAATTAAATAAATAAAATTAAAAATTTAAATAAATAAATTAAATTAATAAATTTTTATTTTTACATTATTTTATATTTATTTAAAAATCCTTTTGTAATTTATTTATTTTGTGACCTTATATATTTAATTGCATTTAATTGTGCGCGGCATTCAATTAAATAAAAATACTAAAAATTTTATTTTTTAGAGGGTTATAATTTATTTAATTCTTTGAACATTTTTAACAATAAAAAATAATTTATTTAATTTTTAGAAAATATTTAATTTAATTTAAAAATAATTAAATGATAATTAATTAATTATATTTACAGGAATTAATTGTTAGAACAAGAACAGAAATAAATGATGAAAAAGGTTTAAATAATTTTTTAATTTAATTTAAATTTTATTTTTAATTAGCCGAAAAAGAATTATTTAATTTATCAGAAGAAATATCCGATGAACTTGTTAAATTTGAAAATATTCAACTTTACCCACAATTGCATCAATTAAATATTTCAGTGTTCCCTGCACTTAAACAGAACGATATGGTATATTTTAATTTAATTAAACATTATTACCTATATATTTATTTTTTATTTAAATTCATCTCTTATTTTCCTCATCGATTCTCCCTCTTATACTTTATTCACTCAAAACTTTTTTTAGATTAAAGACATAAGTAGAAAATAAACTTGTAAATAATAGAAGAAAGTTGATATTTAATATTTATTTAAAAAGTAAAAGAAAAGTTTTGTTTTACTTTTTTTGGAAATAAAAAAAAGGAAAGGTAAAGGTAAACAATAAATAAATTAATTAATAAATTTATTTTTTAATTTAAATAATTTATTTATTTTTAATACTTTTATTTATTAAATAAAAATATTTTTTAGAAAACAATAATCTCTTCTTTTAATTTTATTTAATTATTTGCTGCGCATAAACATTCCTTTACCCGTCTACTCTGTTTTATTTAATAAAATAAGGCAAAAAGCACAATTTAATTTTACTAATTCTATTGAAAATATTTTGTTGTTATTTTTGTTTATTATTTAATAAAACAGAAACAAATAAATAAATAGATTAATTAAATAAATAAATAAATTAAATTAATTAATTAATTAATTAATTAATTAAATTTATTTAATAAAGAATTAATCTAATTAATTAGTTAAATTAATAAATAAATTAATTAAATAATAAATAAATTTAATTTAAGTAATAATTAATTAAATTAATAAATTAAATCAATTAACTAAAATAAACCTAATATTAAAAAAAAATAATTTAAATTAATATTAACCTAAAAATAAAACTTGGAGATATATACATACATATTTAAGCCTTTCTTTATTAATTCATTTATGTACATTTATTTATTTATTTATTTAAATAAATATGTATATTTAGAAAAAAGACAATAAATAATTTATTTCGGATTTCTTCAAAAGCTAATTTGTTAAAAATACAATTGGTATATAAATTAACGTTAAAGAGATTAGTATTTAAAAAAAAAAAGAAAAAATATTTTTCCTTTAATATTTAATTGGATTATTTATATTCTATTATATTTGCCGCCTTTTTTATTTAAATAATTATTTAAAATAAAATATTAATTTAATTAAATTGATTAATTTTTATTTAGTTAAGTACTCTAATTGTTGCTGAATTAAAATGTGCCCGTGGAACAGTTAAACCACCTGCACAGAATATTCCAAATAAAGGAACAATTCTTAGGTAATTTTTTAAAAATTAAATTTAATTTAAATTTAAATTAAAAAAAAAGTTTTGATTTAAAACGTATACATCCTGGTATGCTTAATTATTGGAATGCTCTAAACAGACTTAAATGTGTTGAATTTTGTGTTTTTCCTTTTATTAGAGTTGGACCTCAAACAAATTCTACAGCTTTAAAAACATCAATTATGACAGGGAAATATTTACAAAAATATATTTTTAGAGCAAGGGAATTATGTGAATTAATACCTGTAATAATTATTTTTAAATAAATTATTTTAATTAATTAAAATAAATTAATTAAATATTATAAATGAATAAATAAATAATTAATTAATTAAATATTTAAATAAATTAATAATTAAGTAAATATAATAATTAACTAAATTAATTAATTTTAATAAATAAATATCTAAATAAATAACTAAATAATTAATAATATATTAATTAATTAAAATAAATAAATAATAAATTAATTAATTAAATAATTCAAATAAATATTTAAATAAATATTTAAATAAATAATTAATTAATTAAATAATTCAAATAAATATTTAAATAAATATTTAAATAAATAATTAATTAATTAAATAATTTAAATTATATTTTCCTCTAATTAAATAAATGTTTCAATTTTTTTAAAGGAAGAAAGGCCTAAGAAAGAATTAATTAATTTAAAACAAAATAATAATGAATGGTTAAATAATAATAATAATGAACAAAACAATAATCAACTAGAATTACAACTTTTGGAAAGACATTTTCGTTCTTCTAATAATTCTCAAAATAATATTAAAATCAGAATTAAATTAATATTTTTATTAATTTTTTATTTAATTAAAAAAATAATATTGTAAAATTATTTTAATTTAATTATATTAAATATTTTAATTTATCTTTTTTTTTAATTAAAAAATAAAAATTAAATAAATTTAATTTTTAATTTAATTAATAATTTAAAAAATAATTTTCCTAAAAAATCTCCTACTTTTAATTTTTGAAAAAAATTAATTTAATATATTTATTAAAATTTAAAAATTAAATTTTATTTAATTTTAACCTCACAAATAAATAATTTAATTTTTTAAATTAAATAAAATAATTTAATATTTTAATTATTTTATTTGTCAACTCTGAGACACAAAAAAGACTTTTTTTTATTAAAATAAAATATTTTAACAATAAATTCATTTAGCTAAATTTAATATTTTAATTTTTTTTAACAATTCCCTTTCTTTTCATTATTCATATAAAAATATATTTTTTTGTATAAATTTATTTGCCAATAATAAAAAATTTTTTTTATTACATTTTCGAAATTCTATACGTATAAAAATGTTAAATTATTTTTGAAAAATATATAAACAAAATTAAAAAAATATATTTAATTTTATAAGAATTTATTTAAGCTTCTTCAAAGGAATATTTTTATTTAATTAATAAAATTAATTATTTTAAATAATTTAAAAATATTTAAATTAAATTATTTAATTATTATATATTTATTTATTTAAATAATAATGAAACTATTAATTATTATTTCTATTATTTTATTTATTTGGAATTTTAAATGTAAGTATTCTTAAATAAAAAAATTAAATTTATTTAATTTAAATAAATTAATTAAAATTAATTAAATTAATTAAATTAATAAAAATTAATTTAAATTAATTAAATTAAAATTAATTAATTTAAATTAATTAAAATTAAAATTAATTAAATTAATAAAAATTAATAAAAATTAATTTAAATTAATTTAATTAAGCTATTTTAACTATTAATGAAGAAGGTAGACAAACTGCCTTATATTGGCACAATTATTACCGCTCTGAAATAGCTCAAGGAAAAAGCAAGAATTATACAAATAAAGAATCGGGTTATATGCCTAAAGCTAGAAAAATGAAGCAAATGAACTATTCAATTGAACTGGAACAAAATGCACAAAATTGGGCCAATAAATGTACTTGTGAACATTCTGGAATTTCTGGAGAATCTTTTTATTGTTTTCCACAAAATATGAATGAATGTATAATTTAATTAAACTAAATAATTAAAATAAAATAATCAATTGATTAAAATAATATTTAATTAATTAATTAAATAAATTAAATAAATAAATAATTAATTAATTAAATTAATTATCTATTTATTTATTTAATTAATTTAATTATTTAATTAATTATATTAAATTAATTAATTAAATTAATTAGCCTATGCAATAATGCAAGCAATAATTGGTTGGAATGCAGAATTAGAAGCTAGAGGAGCATTAGGCCCTGTACTTAAATATGGGGAAACATGTATTCCTTTTGATGGTAATTTTGAAAGAGGAATAGGTCATTGGATGCAGATTGTTTGGTCAGAGACTACACTAGTTGGTTGTGGGGTTGCACATTGCTATACACGTACTAATGTTTTTTGTCAATATAGACCAGCGTAAAAATTTTAAAATATTCTAAATCTTTAAATTAATTTTTTAAAGAGGTAATGTTCAAAGAGGTTGCATTTATTGGGAAGGTACACCCTGCAGTGAATGCCAAAATAGCTGCAATACAACTAGCAACCTTTGCATTTATTAAAATAAATTATTTAAATAATTAACTATATTTTTAATTACTACTAGATTTTATTTAATTAATAATTTTATTTTAATTTATTTAAATAGAAAAAATAAATAAAAATAAATTCTTCTACATATAATAAAATTAAAGGACATTAAAAAAAATATTATATTTATTTAAAATTAATTTTTAAATAAAAAATAATATTTATTTGAAAAGGCTACGTGTCAATTGATTTTTTGCCTTTCTATCATAACAGTTACTTTTGTGTTTTTTTTAAATTTTATTTTATTCATAAAAGGATACCCTTTTATTTAAAACAATTTATTTTATTTTTCTAAATTATTTGAATAATATATTTATTTTTTAATTTAATTTAAAAAAAAAAGAAAATAAATTAAAAATATTTATTATAAAATAATTAATTTATTTAATTTTTTTTAAATAAAATTTAGATTGTTCCTTCTAGTAATTCAATTTTAAATAAAAATAGAAAAATTTAAATTAAAAGAGTTTAAGGAAAATAAAATTAAAAATAATGAACAATATTATTAATTTAATTATTAAAATTAATTTTAAAGAAAATAATAAGTAATAATAATTTAATTTTTTATTTAAATAATTAAAAAAATAAATTATATTATTTAATTAAATTAAATACCCAAAATATTATTGAAAGGAAATTTGATACAAAAAATATAAATTAATTGAAAGAAAGGTTTTATTAATATAAAACTTTAAATATACATATACATATATATTTTAATTATTAATTTATTAAATAAAAATAGATTTATATATTCAAATAATTTAATAAAATTATTTCATTAAATTAATTAAATTAAATGTATTTAAATAAAATAAAGGATTAATTTAATTTAATTAAAATTAATTAAACCTTAAACAAGTAATATAAAATATTAAAATAAAAAATACATATTTATTTATTAAAATTAATTTTTATTTTTATTTATTTATTTTTATTAAATCAGATTATTTTGTTATTGTGTTGCTAACTAAAAAAATAAATTCAATAAAAATTATTGTATTTATTTATTTATTTATTCATTTAATAAATAGGATTATATTATTTATTTAAAAATTGATTCAAAATATTTGTTATTTTTAAATAATTTACTTAAATAATTAATTTAATTTATTAATTATATTATTTTAATTTATTAAAAAAATCCTATTATTTAACTAAACTAATTACAATTATAGCATATTAATTAGTTAATTAATTAAATTAAAAATTAAATATTTATTTATTTGTTTACTATTAATTTCTTTATTTATATATATTTTTTGTCTATTTATTTTTTATTTTAAATTATGTTGCTCTTATTAATGGCCTAGTTAAATATATGAGACAAAAACAAGTTTTTTAAGGAAATAAAAAAATGTTAATAAACTTAATACAAAGTATTTTTTAAAAATAGTAGATCCGACATAAAGATAAAATAATAAATAGAAAATAAAAATTATTTAATCAACTTAAATGGAATATATTTATTTTATTGCAACACTTTAATTAAAAAAAAAAGAGTTCATTAAAAAAATTAAATAAAAAGCTGGGAAAATAAAATATAATTATTATTATTAAATTAAATTAAAAAATAAATAATTTATTTTTTAATTAATTAAAATAATTTATTTTTTAATTAATTAAAATAATTTATTTTTTAATTTAATTACTATGCTTATTAACACTAATAATATTTAAATAAATAAATAAATTGAATTAATTAATTAAATATATTTATTTAATATTTAAATTAATTTATTTAATTTTTTTATTTATTTCATAATATAAAGAAATATGTAATATTTTATTTATTTTGTTTTTTTAATTGCTTATCAGTTTTTACTTTAAAAATAAAAATAAAATCAATTTTAAATATTTTTTTTTTATTTTTTTCTTTTAAACAAATTTTCTTCTTTAAATAATTAAAAGCCAATTTCTTATTATCTTTCACATTTTGTTGTTTTTTAAATTAGCAAAAATCATTAAAGAAAATAAGGAATTTTCTTTATTTTTTTTTTTAACAATTTATTTTATAGTTTTATTTTTTATTTAAAATTATGGATAATAATTTACCGATAAAGAGAGTAGCAATTATTGGTGCTGGTGCAAGTGGAATACCTGCTGCTAAGTAATATTAAATAATAAATTAATTTAATTATTTAATTAAATAATTAAATTAAATTATTAATTAATTAATTAATTTATTTATTTAATTAATTAAATTAAATTAATTAAATTATTTAATTAATTAATTTAATTAAATAATTAAATTAAATTTAAATTAAATACTTCTATTAAAAGAGAAGCTATTGAACATAATTGGCTTCCTGTTGTGTTCGAATCCTCAACAGATATTGGGGGATTATGGCGTTACAAACCCTATGAGACTGAAGGCATAATTTAAATATTTATAAAAATTAAAAAAATATTTTTGTAAGAAGGAACAGTAATGAAAACTACAGTTATTAATTCAAGCAAAGTATTTTTTATTTTTAAACCTTAAAGTTAAATTAAAATTTAAAGGAAATGACTGCTTATAGCACTTTTTTACCCCCTTCTAATTTTGCTAATTATATGCATAATAGAGGTTAATTTTATTTAAATAATTTAAATTAATTTAAATTAAAGATATGCTTGAATATCTTCGTCTTTATGCAAATTCATTTAATTTTGAAAAATATTTAAAATTGGAACATAAAGTAATTAATGTAGAAAGACATGAAGATTATAATAATAATAGCCAATGGATTGTTAAATACAACAAAAAGGGGTAATTTTTAAGAAAATTAAAAATTTATTTAATAAAGAAAAATTAAATTAATTTAATTAAACTAATAAAGAATTATTAATATTTATTTTAATTAAATATTTAAGGAATAGTTCTGATGTTTTTGTTGATATTTTTGATGCTGTACTTTTATGTACTGGGCATCATACTAATCCATCTTTTCCCCCTTCTTGGCCTGGTCAAGAAAATTTTAAAGGAGAAATTATTCATGTAAAATTAATTTAAACAATTTAATTAATTAAAATAATTAAATAATTAATTAATTAATTAATTAATTATATAATTAATTATTTAAATAATTAATTTAATTATTCAATTAAATTAATTAATTAATCATTAATTAAAATAATTAAATAATTAATTAATTAAATAAATATTTAATTTAATTAATGAATTAATTATTTAACTAATTAATTAATTAATTAATTATTTTAATTATTTAATTAATAATTATTAGTTAAATTAATTAAACAATTAATTATTTAATTAATTAAATTAATTTAATTAAATATTAATTATTTATTTAATTAAAAGGCTCATTCATATAAAGACCATCACGGTTATGATGATAAAATAGTTGTTGTTGTTGGTGTAGGTAATTCAGGTGTAGATATAGCTGTAGAATTAAGTCGTATTGCTAAACAGGTATTTAGTTTAAATTAAATTAATATTTAAATTAATTAAATTAAAAGGTTTATTTGGTTACACGTCGAGGTACTTGGCTTTTATTTCGAAATATGGACCATTCATATCCAACTGATATGGCATTAAATACTCGTTGGTGGCATATACTTAGACAAATTGTTCCTTTATCTGCATCTGTTTGGTTTTTGGAAAAAACGTAAAAAACTAAATAAATAAAATATTCTTTTAATTAAAGAGAATAAATAAATAAATAAATATTTATTAAGTCTTTTTAATTAAATAAATAATTTAATATTTTTAAATTAAGGTTTGGTCGTCGTTTTAATCATTCTAAATTTGGCCTTAAACCGAAGCATTCAATATTATCGTTAATTATTTAATTTAAATTTATATTAATTTAATTACATTTAAATTATTTAATTTAAACAATAAATTAATTAATTTAATTAAATTAATTAAAGTGCCCATCCAACAGTTAATGATGAATTACCTAATCGTTTATGTTGTGGAACAATTCGTGTTAAACCAAATATTCGGGAATTTTTACCAGATGGGGAAGGACTTGTTTTTGAGGATGGAAGTGAATTAACACATGTGGACAATGTTTGGAATTAAATAAAAAATAAATAATAAATATATTAATTTTATTTATTTATTTTTAGATAATCCTAGCTACAGGCTATTCATTTAATTTTAATTTGGCAGAAAAAGGAGAATTAATTCCAGTTGTTGAAAATGATATAAACCTTTATTTGGTTAATATAATTTAATTATTTAATTAATTTTTAAGTACATGTATCCACCAAAATTAAATAATAAAAACAATTTGGCAGTCATTGGATTAATTCAGGCAATTTTTATTTAATTTTAATTAAATTTATTTATTTTGTTTTAGCCTCTTGGGTCAATTATGCCAATTTCTGAAATGCAGTCTCGTCTATTTTTTGAGGTTTTAAATGGCAATACAATTTTACCAACGCAAAATGAAATGCAAAAGAATATAAATAAACGAAGACAAAAACTTTTAGTTAGATATGTAAAAAGTCAAAGACACACAATACAGGTAATTTAATTAAATTAATTAATTTTAAATTTATTTTATTAAATAATATAAATAAATAAATTAATTTAATTTAATTATTTAAATTTATTTAAATTAATTAATTCTTTTATTAAATAAATAAATAATTATTCTATTAAATAAACTAATTAATTTAATTAATTTATTTATTTATTTAATTCATTATTTTAATTAATTAATTTAATTAATTAATTAATTAATTAAATAATTAATTAATTATTTTTTAAATAATATAAATTAATTAATTTATTTATTTAAGGTTGATTATATTGAGTATATGGATGAATTAGCTAATTTAATTGGTTGTATGCCCGCACTTGGTAAATATGCTATATCTGATCCAATATTTTATCAGAAACTTCTATTTGGTGCTAATGCTTCGTAAATATTATTTTATAAATTAAAATACTTTAAATATTTAATTAATAATTAAATTAAATAATTAATTTTTATTAAAAATAAATTAATTATTTTATTATTTAAAATTTATATTTAATTAATTGTTTAGTTATGTATATCGTCTAGACGGTCCTGGTAAATGGGAAGGTGCACGTAATGCAATTATTACAATGGAACAACGTATCTATGTATAAAATTAATTTTATTATTTAGATCTATTATTTTTATTTAAAGGCAGGAATGAAGGGAATTAAATTAAAAGAAAATATTAATTTAAATAATGAGGAAGATTCAGATAAAAAAATAACAGAAGAGACAGTAATTAATATAAAACAGAAAAGAACAACAATCTTAAAACAACGATTGAGCAGGTATTTAATTTAATTAATTAAATTATTTATTTATTTAATTTATTTATTTATTTATTTAATTAATTTAATTAATTAATTAAATTATTAATTAAATTATTAATTTATTTATTTATTTAATTAATTAATTTATTTAATTAATTAATTTATTTATTTATCAGGGCAATTATTGCATTTTTTGTAGCCTTGCTTGCCTTTGTATTTTCTCTTTGGACTGTCGTTTAATTAAAAAAAATTTAATTAAAATAAATAATTTTAAGATTTTTATTAACTCTAAGGAAATAAAATTTTTAATGAATTTTATTAAAAATTTAAATAAATATTATTTTAATTAAAAATAAATAAATGTTCATATAAAATGTTTAATAAATTTTTATTTAAATTTAAAAACAAAGAAGACAATTATTTAATATTTTTTAAATTTTATTTTTATTAAAAAACACTGAGATTTATTATTTAAAATAATAAATATATATTTAATTATAAAATATTAAACAGCAATTCCCGGAGAATGTGTCCGTGAATTTTCTGTGCCAAAAGTAGCAACAGCTGTTGAACTAGATGTATCGATTGCTGGAGAAGATACTGTAGCAATTTCTGTTTTTGGAAAAGTTTTTCTAAAAAAATTATTTTTAATTAATTAAATAAAAAAATAATAAAACCTAATTACATGTCTTCGTTGATGTTCATAATTTGAATTTACAAAGACAGTAATGGTACTTAATATACCAACAATAAATGAAATTAAAAAAATAAAAATTGAAGCAAAGGATAAATCAAAAGAAAAGCCACGTATTTGCTTAATAATTAATTTTTAATTTAAAATTAATTTAAATTAATTTAAAAAATACTTCATTAATTCTCCATCTTTCCGCTGATGTAGGAATTTGTACGTAACGAATCTCTGGACGATTTGCATTTACAAAAAATATAATACAACCAATAGTTGAACAAATAACTAATTTAAATTAATTAATTTAATTTAAAGTTATACATGAAATAAATTCTAAAGTTGCAACAAAAGGAGCGCATAGACCTTTTTTTTTAATTAAATTAAAATTAATTAAAAATATATTTAACCAGTCCAGAGAACACAACATGAAGCAAATAATGCAAAAATGCCTGAAGTAATTGAAATTGACAAAAATACAAGGGTAGAAATATGCCAAGCTTAAATAAATAAATTAATTAAAATGAATTAATTAATTAATTAAATAAAATGAATTAATTAATTAATTAAATTATAATTAATTAAATAAATTAATAAATAAACATATTAATTAATTAAACATAATTCAATAAATAAATTAATAAAATCAATAATTAATTAATTAATTATAATTAATTAATTTAATTAATTAAAGCTAAAATAAATTAATAAAATAAATTAATTAATTAAAATTAATTATAATTAATTATTTAGTTTAAAGTTAAAATAAAATAAATAATTAATTAAATAAATTAATTAATTTAATTAATTAATTAAAATTAATTACCCAAAAAACGATGCTGAGCAAAATCATTTTCAAACATTGTACTCATTGCATAAGCATTAGACCCTCCTCCTGTCCTTCCATAATAAGGATCTACCATTGGAGGACCTCCTGCAGAACTAACAGAGTAAGGAGTGAATGAGTCAATATTTACTTTTAAATAAAAAATTAATTATTTTATTTAATTAAAAAACCCCATTTATATTCACATTGATCCCCTGCACTTCCATAGGAAGGAAAATAATTATTTTGAACAGCTAAAAATAATTATTAAAATATTTGGTTAAAAGATTAATTAATTAACAATATAAGTCATTTCCACGAAGAACACAATCTAACCAAAGACCATGTCTGTGTTCTTCTATTGCTCCATTTGAAAGGCGATATTGGACAATAAGCCTTTAAATTAAATTAAATTAAATTAAATTAAATTAAATTAAATTAAATATTACCAAGAAGGTGTTGAAATACCAATAACAAGTAAAATAACCCCAATTAAACAAAAAAGCATAGAAAATGCTAACGAAATAAAACGACAAGTTCTTAGCGCAGAATAATTCATTTATTTTATTTTAATTAAGATAAAAGAAATCTAAAAAAAAATGAATTAATTAATTAAGTTAAATTTAAATTCAATTTAATTTTTGTTTAAATAAATGTGTGAAAAAAAAATTAAATTTATTTTAATTTAAGAGATATATTATTTGTTTCATTTAAAATAAAAATTATTAAGGCCTTTTGTCACATTTACTTGTTTAAAAAAAAGGAAATGAAAATGGATATTCTGCCAAAAAAGTTTAAAGGAAGATTAACTCAATGAGAGAAAAAAGAAAAGAAAAAGAAAAGAAAGGAAAGAGTTGCTTTACACCGTTCACATAAACACTTGGATATACTTATTTATTATAATGCAATAATAAACTTTTTAAATATTTTTTTTCTTTGTTAAAAAAATAAAATAAATAATAAATTAATTTTTAAAATAAATAAATTAATTTATAAAAAATAAAAATTTAATTTTTAATTTTAATTTATGCCTATTTAATTTAATTTAATTAAATAAATAAATTTAAAAATTAATACAAATAAACAATCAAATAAAAAAATATATATTAAATAATTGAACAAATAAAGGAAATAATTTGTTGTTAAATTGGCAAGAAAATTGGTAGAAAAATAATAAAAAATAAATAACAACTGTTAATAAAATTATTATTTCATTTTTTTATTAATTTAATAATAAATAAATAAATATTTATTAAAAAATAATTTTGGTATATTTTTAAAATAAACAACTGTTTAAATTAAATTAAAAGAAGAACGGATTTATGTACTTATTTATTTTTATTTTTAATAAATAAATAAATGAATAATATATTTTTTAAATAATCAATCATTTATTTATTTATTTATTTTTTGTTGTAAATAATAAATATATTTATGTACTAATTTAATTAAATAATTATTAGTTAAATTAAATTATTTAAATATTAATTAATTATTTAAAATTACAATAGTCTTTAGTTAAATAAAAATAAATAAGAAAATAAATTTAAATGAAAGCCATGTTTTATTAAATAATTGGAATTAAATTGTTTATTTATTTTCTTTTATTTAAACAATTAGATTAAATTAAAAAATAATTTTTTTTAATATTTAATTAATAAATAATTTATTACTTAATTTAAAAAAATTTTAAAAATAAAAGAAAAATAGGTATTTATTTTTAAATAATTACTCATTTATTATTTTCATCATTATAAATTTTTATTTAAATTTAATATTAAATATTAATGCCTTTTTTAATTTTTAAAAAATAAATAAATTAATTTAATTAATTAATTAATATTTTAAAATATTTTTTTATTAAATAAAAAGGGACAAAAAATAAAAATAAAGAGTTAAATGAACGGTATGAATTTATATTTTATTCTAAAACCATCAAAAAGGTGTGGTAGAATAAATACAAAAAGATTAATCGGGAAAAGAATTAATTCCCTTTTTATTTTATTTTTTATCGGTTTGGTCAAGAAAGGTAAAAATAAATAGGAAAATAGTTTGAATAACAAATAAATAAATATTTGGCCATTTATTTTTTTTATTTTTTATTTTAATGGTCATTTCCGTAAATACAAAAACAACGGGAAAAAGGCTTTTTTTAAATAAAAAAATATTTTGTATGATTGGCGTTAAAAAGAAATAAAAATTATTATTATTGCTAAATATGAGTAATATATAAATAAATATATTATTTTTGTTTTTACGAAAATAAAAAAAAATTTTTTTAATTATTTAAATAAAAAATATTTCAAATTATTTAAATTTAAATTATTTATTTTTTAATTAATTTAATTAAATATTTTTTAAATATTTAAATAAAAAATATTTTTTAAATTTAAAATATTTATTTTTTAATTAATTTAATTAAACTTATTAAATTTTTAAAAAATTAATTAATTTTTTTTTAATTTTTAATTACGAGAAAATACATAAAAATTAATAAATAAATGTGTTCACCTTTTTTAAACAATTTATTTCATTTAAATATTTTTTTTATTTAATTATTAAATAATTATTTATTATTTAAAAAATTCAATAAAAATTCAAAAATGGCCAAAATATTATTTTTTATTATTATTTAGCCATAAAATAATAAATAAAAATAAAAAATAAAAAGTATTTTTAGAAGCGCAAGAAAAAATAAATAAATAAAAAGAAATGCTTAAAGTGTAAACATAAAATAAAAAAAGGATGAAATGATTCAGCAAAGGTAGCAGTAAAAAAAGAAAAATAAAAAAGATTGCCAAAATGTATATAAAAATAAATAAATAAATACATTAAATATTATATATTTATTTAGTGAACGTGTGAAGTACATAGACGAAGAAAAATAAAAAGAAATTATTTCTATAATCTTAACTTATATTTTCTTTTTGTATTTTTTTAGACAATTTACTGTTCTATTGAAAAAGAAAGTAAAGAATATTTTTATTAATAAATAAATGTAAAAAAAAATAAATAATTAATTAATAAATTAAATTAAAAATTATTAATTAAAACATTTTTTATTAAATTCTATTAAATTATTAAATTTTTTAAATCTTTTAAATTTTGGTAGAAAATACTCTTTTTAAAGTTTATTTATTAAAGTTTATTATTTTACTTTCCTTTCTTCAGTTGTTCCTTTCGCTCTACCCCTATTGTTCCGTTAGCTCTACTTGTGGTTTGTTTAGTTAATTCCTTATATCTCGACTCTGATGGAGAAGTTAGAGTTTAAACGAAATAAGATTTTAGTTGTATACTTAATCATTCTTTTAAGACAATATATTAGAATATTTTTTAAAATCTCTGGTAGTTGTTCCTTTCGCTTTACCTGTTGTTCCCTTTGCACTTAATCCTCTGTAAAATAATGTAAGACGCATTAACTTTTTAAAAATTTTTTCCAGATAATTCTATATCTGTTATTTAACGCATCTAAAAATTTGAGAATTTTTTATTCTTTATTTCAAAAGTTGTGATTAAAAAAGCGAATCTACTCCCAACATGCTCAGCCATTTATTTCTCTACACATAATTTAGGAGATATTGAATTTTTTAAATATCCTGGGTATAGTTTGGACTCTTATATTTCTAAATAAAATTATCTCAATTTATACATTTTACTTTAAATAAAATAATTTTCTTTTTTGCTAAACCAAACGAGAAAAATGACATTTTTAATTTAATTAAAATTAAAAGATGACAATTAATTAAATTAAATAATTTTATTTTTTTCCCCACCTTTAATTTAATATTATTTTAATATTATTTAAATAATACTTTTAATATTCTCTTTTATTTATTTAATTAAAAGAATTTGCCTTTTATTTAAAAAATAATTCCAAAATTGACTTTAAAAAAAAAGATTGATAATAAAAGAAGGGATTGACAAAAAAAAAATATTTAAAATAAAATTGAGTCCCTTTTTAGACCAAAATTATCTAGGGAAAATAAAGAAAAAACAAAGAAAACTGTCACAAAGTTTTAAAGCAAAAGAAAAGAATTAAATCCCTAAGAGATTATAAAGGGGGTAAAGAGTAAAAATGTTTAAAAAAAATAAAAGAATTGAAATTGGAGTTTTTAGAAAATAAATAAAAAAAAAAGCTTCTTTAAAAGAAGAAGAAAAAAAGAAAAAAGGATTATTTAAAATAACTGTTGAATAAATATTTTTTTTTTAAATCTAAAATGTTAAATAATAATAATATTCATTTTTGTTCTATTCAATTAAATATTACTGAAAGTAATTGTTGTCAATTAATTCAATTATTAAATATTCCTGAAAAGTAAATTTTAAATTATATTAAAAAATATTTATTTTATTTTTTAGAGTTCCTTTGTGTCCTCAAAAACAATTTAAAAATGATTTAATTAATATAAACAAAAATAATGAAAATACATCAATTATTGATGGTAGTATTATTTAAATTAATTTAATTAATTTTTATTTAATTTAACTATTTAATTAATTTAAATATTTAATTTAATTAAAATAAATAAGGTAGTAAAGAATATTTTAATTAAATTAATTTTTATTTAATTTAAATAAATTTATTATATTTTTTAAATTAATATTAATTAAGTTCTATTTAATAATAAATCAACTTTATTATATTCACAAACTTCTACACCTCTTTATTCAAAATATTCAAAAGGAGGGGGTCCACCATTGCCTGTAATGAATTTAAAGGTAAATAAATAATATTTAAATATTATTTTATTTAATTTTTAGGTAGCACCTAGTGAAGTACCTGAAGAACATTTAACATTTCTTTTTGGTGTTTTTATGCTTATTTCTATGGCTGTTATTTGTACACTTTTTTTAATGAAATTAGCAAAAGTTAATAGGTTAAATATATAATTAATTAATTATATTTATTTAATTAAATAAAATATAATTAATTAATTAAATAATATAATTAATTAAATAAAATATTTAATTAATTTAATAAAATATTTATTTAATTGAATAATATATTTAATTAATTAAAATATATTTATTTATTTTAGTTCATTTATTCCCCCTTCTTCTCAACTTTTATTTAGCCCAAGAACTCTTGCTAGAAATTTAGCTTCTGCTAATTATTCTCTTATGCTTTGTATACCCCGTTCAACAACAACAAATAGTTTAAGAAGTCCTTTAATTAATTTATTTATTTATTTAGCATATAGTAATAATAGAAGGTCATTTAATAGCCATTTAACTCAAAGGCAGAGACGTTCACAAAATACTCCTTTAGTGGTTTTATTTGATTCATCCTTGCAACTGTCCAAATCAGAAAAAATAAAAAAGAAGGGAAAGAGTATTAGTAGCAGTATTTCTATTGTTTCCGCTAATAGGTAATTTAATTAATTAATTAAATAATTTAATTTAATAATTAATTTAATTTCAAAAATTAATTATTTAATTAATTTAATTTCAATAATTAAATTAATTAAATAAATAAATTAATTTAATTTAAAAAATAATTTAATTTAAATAATAATTAATTTAAATTAAATAATTAATTAATTAATTTGTTCACTAATTTATTTTTAAGTATGAATCCATTATTACCACAAATAAAACCTTCCAATTCAAATAAATCTCCTTATGGTGGAATAGCTTTGGTAACAATTTTATTTTAATTATAAACTAATAATTTATTTATTTAGTTAAATGCAAGTACCTCAAATAGTAGTGGCAGTTTCTCAACAGATTTAATACCACCACCTCCATGTTATGAAGAAATAAATAATAAATTTAATTAATTAATATTAAGCAATTATAAATAAATAAATAAATAATTTAATTTAATTAATTAAAAAAGGTCAAAATTATGTAATATTGCCAACGCAATATTTTTTAAATATTTCTTTTTTTAGCTATAATTTTGTTGCCCTTTTTGTTTTGATAATTTTAGGCGGCAAATTTCTTTATACAAGGGAATATTTGTTTTTCCTTTAATTTTATTTATTTAATAAATAAATTTATTTTTTATTTATTTAAAAAAAAATAAAAATAATTTTTTTCCTTTTAATTTATTTTATTTTTGTCAATATAAAATTCAGAATGATAATATTCTTAATTATTTTTATTAAATTAATAGAAGTAATATTTTGTTTTGATCATTATGTTTTTCATGGGGCAATAACTCCTTCAGAGGATGAACATAAAAATTATATAAAGTTTGTAATTTATTTATTTAAATTAATTAATTATTAAATTAATAAAATTAATTATTAATTAAATAAATAATATTAAATTAATAAAATAAAATTAATTATTTTATTTAAATTAATTAATTATTAAATAAATAAATTAAATAATTATTTATTATTTATTTTTTAATAGATGGAATGTTCTCATAGAATGTAATGAATGTGTAAAGGATGGTCGTATACAACAAACAAATGTATTTAATTTAAAAGAAGCAAAGGATGTTAGATTTAAATTTAATCTTGTACCAGCAACAAATAAAGTTATAATTAATAAATTAAATATAACAATAACTTCATTATTTCCGATTGCTGGACAAAAAAGAGTAAATAAATAAATTAAATAAATAAATAAATAATTAATTTACTTTAATAAATAAAATTATTAAATTGTTAAATAAATAAATTAATTCATTTACTTAAATTAATTATTTAAATTTATTAAATAAAATAAATTAATTAAATAAATTAAATAAATTAAATAAATAAATAAATAAATAAAATAAATAAAGTAATTAAATTATTAAATAAATTAATTAATTAATTAAATTTAATTAATTATTAAAATTAATTAATTAATTAAATAAAATAATTAAATTAAATTAATGAAATAAATAAATTAAATTTAATTAATTAATAAAATTAATTAATAAAATAAATTAATTAATTTTAAATAAATTATTTAATTATTAAAGACTTTTAAATATAATTAATTAAAAACAATTATTTAGACCAATAAATGGACAATAATTGATCCAAATTTTAAAGAATTATATCGCTTCCAATTTGGCCACTTCCACCAAGTTAATGAAGAAAAAGGGATTTATTTAAAATTAAAATTTAATTATTCATTAGAAGATAGCAATCTTTTAAAAATTGATAATGAAATTAAAATGCATTATATTTTAAGAATATTTAAGAAAAAAAAATAAAAAAATTGAATTAGTTAAGAAAATATTAGAAGAAAATGAATGGCAAGGAAAAACAATAATTGATGTTAAATTAAATAATTTAATAATTTCTAGTTATTTAAAATGCTCAAAAATATATCCATTGCTAATAACTATTAAAGCAGTTAATTTAATTAATTTTAATTAATATATTTAAATTATTTAATTTATTTAATTATTAATTAATTAATTTTATTTAATTAAATTAATTAATTATTTAATTAATTAAATAATTATTTTATTTATTTAATTAATTAAATAAATAAATTAATTAATTTTATTTAATTAAATTAAATTAATTAATTAAATAATTTATTTTTATTTATAGGAGCCAATTGATTTATGTGAAATTTGCCGCAGTAAGAAAATGAACAAATTGCATACTAATACAAAAAAATTGCATATGTTGCCGAATTGTAAAGTAAAAGGAATTAAATTAATTTAAATAATTTAATTAAATATTTTCAGCATTTTGTTCATAAAAAATGTGCAACTGAAAGGTTATTAATTAATTAATTTAATTAATTTAATTAATTAATTAATTAAATTTAAAAAATAAATAAATTAATTTCCTTAAGAATAAGAAATAGAACAAAACGTTCAATAGAAAACGAAGATATTATGCCAGAAATAGCTCCATGTGATTTCTTTAAATATCCTTTTATTCCCCCTAATGCTGCTCAATTTATTGGTGAAGGAAATAATTATTCAATAAATTCCCCTTCTTCTTCTTCAAAAGGAGAAGAAATTAATAAAGAAAAGGTTGAAGAAAAAGTTTTAAATTCTTTGTCCCCAAATATTCTATTAAATTCAAATAAATGTCCTGTTGCATTTTGTGAGAAAGAATTAAAATTTAAAAAAAATAAAAATGGAAGGTAAATT
This sequence comes from Meloidogyne exigua, assembly GCA_018905775.1. NCBI lineage: Eukaryota > Metazoa > Nematoda > Chromadorea > Rhabditida > Meloidogynidae > Meloidogyne > Meloidogyne exigua. Next base: position 392,196 of record JAGUQR010000009.1, on the reverse strand, counting down.
TAATTAATTAATTTAAATAGTTAATTATAATGTTTAAATAATTAATTTTTATTTTAGTGAGTCTATATTATTTAATAAAAATATTAAACTTGGAGAGAAAAAGGTTTTTGAGGCTTTATTAAAAAATCCAATTTTACAGGTTTATATTTAATTAATTTATTTATTTATTAACTTAATTAATTATTTATTTAATTAATTAATTAAATAATCAATTAATTAATTTAATTAATTATTAAATAATTAATTAAATTAATTAATTAATTAAATAATTAAATTAAATTAATAAATTAATTAATTAAATGAATTATTTATTTATTTGATTAATTAAATAATAAATTAATTTAATTAATTAATTAATTAAATAATTATTTTTTAGAATGGCCAACTTCCTGAATATATTTATTTTTTTGAACAAAAGAAAAAAAATTTAGCAAATAAATTTAAATTAATATTTAAACATAATCTCCAAAAAAATAAATACGATAAAGAAGAAGAAATTGAAATTATTGAAAATGAAGCTGAAAACCTTCCTTTATCAAACAATTCAAGTTTTAGAAGGGAAGGAATTAGTAATGGAAGTAATCGATTTATTAAAGCAATTAATAATTATAGAGAGAGAAATAAAACAGAACCAAATATTTTAAGTAATTAATTAACTAAATAATTTATTTATTTATTTTTAAAGATATTAAACAACAAAATGAAGGAAAATCTGAACAAATAAATTTAACAAAAATAAATGAAAATAAAGAAGAAGAAAATAAAGAAGAAAAAGAATTAAATAAAATAAAAAATAATAAAAAAATAATTAATGAAGAAATTAAAGAAAATAAAAAGGAGAAGGAGAAGGCAAAAGAACAAGTACAAGAAGAAGAATGTTTTTGTGAAGAAAATGATGATATTCCTTCAATATACAATGATGATGAAATTGAGGATTATTTAATTGAAAAAAGTTATCTTTTTATTTTTAAATTAATTAAATATTAATTATATAGAAAATGGACTTCCAGACTTGGAAGAATGTACTCCACCATCTTCTCCTTACAAATCTTTTAAATTTCAAAATAATCCTATTTGTGAGTTTTTTTAATAAATATTTAATTAAATTAATTATTAATTATTTAATTAATTAATTATTAATTATTTAATTAATTAATTAAATTAATTTATTTAATTAATTAATTTAATTATTTAATTAATTAATTTAATTAATTTATTTAATTATTTAATTAATTAATTATTTATTTAATTAATTAAATTATTTAATATTTAACTAATTAATTTTTTTTTAAATATTTTTAAATACTAAAGATTCAACTGAGGAAAGGAAAAACTTTAATAATGGAGGTAGTATTTTTAATTAATTATTTTCACTTTTAAATATTTAATTTCGAAGCATCAACAAGTAATACTCCAATAATTGAACATAAAAGAGAGGATACTTGGGAAGATTTTATTTTTAATAATTACCAAGTTTAATTAAAGAAAATAAACTTTTTCTTTAAAAATAGATTAATTTATTTAAATAAATATATTTTATGTTTATAATTAAATAAATAAATAAAATTATATATTTTTTTTTATTTTTTTTTAATGCAAATATTTCTTTTTAAATATACATATTTTTCTTTCTTCTCAATAATTTAATTTTAATTAATTAATTTAATTAAATAATTTAATTAAATTAATTAAATATTTAATTATCTTTTAAAGGTAATTTAATTGTCCCATTTAGTTTTGTTTTAATTAATTCAACAGGTATTATTCCTTCAGTTGATTGTTTAACCGTAACAGATGAAGAATTAGCACGGTAATATTTTGGAGTATCTCCTGTTGTATACATCTGTTTATGGATGGATGTATTTTGTAAAATTGATTTAACTGATTGATCTATGTCTTTATAATGTTCTAAAATAATTAATTTAATTTAAACATTATTTTTAAATTAATTATTCGAATATTTTAATTAATTATTTAAATTAATTGAATGTTGTTATCTTCTGTTGGAATATTTACACCTTTTCCTATTTTAGATAAATTTATATTCAAATCTAAAATATTTAAATATTTATTATTTAATTTTTATTTATTTATTTAATTTAATTAATTAATTTATTAATTTATTTATTTATTTATTTATTTAAATAAATTTAATTTAATTAATTTATTTATTAATTAAGCTAATTAATTAATTTAATTTAATTAATTTATTTATTTAATTATTAATTTATTTACCATTTGGTTTTCTAAACATTAATGGTTTTTTATCTCCTAAATAATATAATTATTAAAAAATAAAAAATATTTGAATAATTACCAATATAGCCAATATCTTCTTTATAAAATTTAAGTGTTCCTTTTTCACTGTCACAATTTATTCCAACTTGTTTACATCCCTTCTTGTTTATATTATTAAACTTTAAATTAATCATTGCTTCACAATGTTGAATAAATATTAAAATAATTAATAAATTAAAATAAAGATTAATTGAAGACATTTTAATTTTTAAAATTAATAAATACTAAATAAAATTAATTAAATTAAATTTTAATTAATTAATTAATTTATTTATTTATTTATTTAATTAATTAATTAAATAATTTATTTATTTATTTTAATTTTATTAAGAAATTTTAATTTAAATGCACTGATCAATTTAAAGTTTTATTTATTTATTTATATTCTTTACCCATGTCTATTATATGTAGCATGTAAATTAAAACACTGCTTCATAGTTTATTGTCTCAAAAAAAGGAAGTAGACAGACAGAAAAAAGAAAGGAAATAAAAATTAAATTAATTTTTGCAATTAAATATTCAAAATTAAAATTTATTAATTTTTGCATTTAAAAGTTAAATTGCTTAAAAACAAAATCCTTTACAAACATTAAAATAAATTAATTAAATTTTAATTTAAATAAATAATTTTAAAAAATTAAAAATTAAAAATATATAAATTTAAAATTAAATAAAAATAGTTTATAATCTTAATATTTATTTATTAATTTTAAAATAATTTTAACATTTCGTAATATTTAATTTTTAATTGATTTTTGTCTGTCTAGTAAAATTAAAATTAAAAAAAAATAAATTAATTAAATATAAAATAAAAATATTTATTTATTTATTTATTTCAAAGCAATTATTAATTATTTACAAATAAAGCTTTATTAATATTAAATAAAAAAAAAAGAAAAAAGAATTATTAAATTGATTTAAAAAAAGTTTATTTAATTTAAACATGTACATGTATATACATACCCCCATTTTAATTCCAACTTTTTCTTTATTATTCCTTAAAGCCAAATAAATAATTTTTTAATTTAATTTATTTACATTGCAAAAATCAGTTTTACAGCAATTAACAGAATATTCAACAGAATCAATTTTATGCAATTTTCCGTCATGTTTCTAATTAATTTAATTAATTTAATTAATTTAATTTAAATTACTTCACAATTATTGTCAATATTATCTTCACCTTTATTACTATTTAGCATTAATATTAATCTCCAAAATGTTTCACAAGAACGTAGGGTTATTGTCACATTTGAAATTTTATAATGACGAAAATATGTAACACAATAACTGTCCTAGAAATTAAATAAAAGAATTAATTAATTTAAATAAGTATATAAAATGTTTATTTATTTAATTAATTAATAACAAATTAATTAAATATTATTAATTAATTAATGATTTATAATTAAATGAATAAACAAAATAATAATTTTAAGTTAATCAACCTAATATAAACATTTAATTATTTTAATTAATTTATTCATTAATTATTTATTTTTAATTTAATTTATATTAATTTATTTATTTTAATTTATTTATTTATTTAATTAATTAATTCATTTATTTATTTAATTAATTTATTTAATTTATTTATTTAATTAAATTATTTAATTAATTAATTAATTTATTTAATTAAATTATTTAATTAATTTAAATTAATTTAAATTAATTTATTTTCCTTCACTTACATCTTCGTCACATGTTTCATTCCTTATTCTTGCTGCTAGGATTTTATTTCCTAAATCAACAGCATTTCCTACAGGTACATCATTAATTGAATATCTTGTACATTCTAAAGCAAAACCGGAAGAAATAAAAAATAAATAAATAAATAAAAACATTAAATCCTTTTAAATAAAATTAATTAATTTAAATTAATTAATTTAAATTAATTAATTTAAGAATACCTTAAATTAATTAAATTTAAAATAAAAATAAATTTAATTAATTAATTAATTTAAAAATACCTTAAATTAATTAATTCAAAATAAAAATAAAAATAAATTTAATTAATTAATTAATTTAAAAATACCTTAAATTAATTAAATTTTAAAAAAATAATTAAATAATAATGGAACCGATTTAATTAAAAATAAAATTTAATTTTTATTTAATGATGTATTACATATAAATAGAAAATAGAAATTTTATTAGTAATTATATTTTTAATATTGTTTATATTATTTAAAAAATAAATAACTAAATAATTATTTCTTTTCTCTTTTCCCTTTTTAATTAAACTTAAAACTAGTTTGATTTATTTTTAATGAAAAATAGTTTAATTAAAAAAAAAAGTTTATTTTTAATTGAACTTAATTTAAAGAATAAAATTTGTTCAAAAATTTAAAAAAGAAAAAATTTAATTTTTAAAATTAAAATTAATTATTTAATTAATTAATTAAATATTTACACAATATTTTAGACATTTTTTAATATTTTTTTTTATTTTTTTTTTAATATTTTAATTAAATTTAAATTAAATTAAATAATTTTATAGAATAAATTGTCAATAAAAAAATAATATTTGTATTTAAAATAAAAGGAAAAATATATATAAAATATAAATTAAAATAAAATACATAAAATAATAATATAATTAAATATATAAATAAATTGCTATGTTTTTAAATTAAAAAATAAAATTTAAATTGAAAGAAGAAGAAGAAGAGCTTTCAGACTGAATTAATTACAAAGGGCAAATTAAATAAAATTAAAAATATATCAATTTTAACTGGATAGAATATTAATTTTTTTTAAATATTTTTAAATATTTTTGGTTAATTTTTGAATCAGTAAATAACAAAAATATACAATTAATTTTATAAAAAATATAAAATTATTTCTCCTTTCATTTTCGTGTTTTTTCTTTAGTTTCTTTTTCCTTTTGATTATTATTTTGTTGTTTATTTACCTGTTCATTATTTTCCTTATTTTCTTTTTTTTCAGTTTTTTCATTATTTTCCTTATTTTCCTTATTTACTTTATTTTCCTTTTTTTCAGTTTTATCTTCAGTAAAAGAAAAATCCTTAATTGAATATTTGCATGACTTTCCATTTCCATTATTTTCAGGCTTACAACTTTCTGTTGGAGTTAACTCATCTTTTACTTCAGTTGTTCCATTATATTCCTTTAATTAATTTAATTTAATTTAATTTAATTTAATTTAATTTAATTTAATTTAATTTAATTTAATTTAATTTAATTTAATTTAATTTAATTTAATTTAATTTAATTTAATTTAATTTAATTTAATTTAATTTAATTTAATTTAATTTAATTTAATTTAATTTAATTTAATTTAATTTAATTTAATTTAATTTAATTTAATTTAATTTAATTTAATTTAATTTAATTTAATTTAATTTAATTTAATTTAATTTAATTTAATTTAATTTAATTTAATTTAATTTAATTTAATTTAATTTAATTTAATTTAATTTAATTTAATTTAATTTAATTTAATTTAATTTAATTTAATTTAATTTAATTTAATTTAATTTAATTTAATTTAATTTAATTTAATTTAATTTAATTTAATTTAATTTAATTTAATTTAATTAATTTAATTTAATTTAATTTAATTTAATTTAATTTAATTTAATTTAATTTAATTTAATTTAATTTAATTTAATTTAATTTAATTTAATTTAATTTAATTTAATTTAATTTAATTTAATTTAATTTAATTTAATTTAATTTAATTTAATTTAATTTAATTTAATTTAATTTAATTTAATTTAATTTAATTTAATTTAATTTAATTTAATTTAATTTAATTTAATTTAATTTAATTTAATTTAATTTAATTTAATTTAATTTAATTTAATTTAATTTAATTTAATTTAATTTAATTTAATTTAACCTGACAAATATATTCTACTTTAGGATTTGGGGAAATATATACATTTGACATTGACATTGTATCGTTATAATTATGATTTAGTGCTAAAAATTAGAAAATAATTAATTTATTTAATTAAAAAATTAAAACATATTAAGGTTAATCCAGGCCCTTCAAATCTAGAATTTATAATTTCAACACTCCTTTCATATTGAGGTTTACATCCTGACCCACAAGAGCAGTAAACCTTTCCAAATTTATGACCACAAAAGTCCTCAATTATTGTCTTTCCTTTACTTGATTGAGTAAAAAACTGAAAATTAAATTTAATTAATTTAATTAAATTAATTTATTTACTTAATTAATTATTTAATTAATTAATTAATTAGTTTAATTAATTATTAAACTTATTATTTTATTAATTAATTTATTATTAGATTATTTAATTAAATTATTTAATTAAATTTTTTTATTTATTTGCATCATTTAATTAATAAATAATAATAAAATAAAAAACGAGAAAATTTAACATTTCTTAGAATTAATTAAATTAATTCTTGTATTTAAATAAATTATAAAAACCTTATCTGGAGCATTAATTGCAGCACCATTAATAACTTTATGAATTTTTGGAGTGTCATCATTTCCGGAAAAGCCTGCAGCATGATAACAAACTTTTTCCCAACTAAAAAATAAACTTTAAAAAATTAATTAATTAAATAAACTTTAAAAAATAAAATAAACTTTAAAGAAATTAATTAAATAAATAAACTTACTAAACATTTTCTAATGTACAACTTCCTTTACACCAAATACCTTTTCCTGGATTTCCAAGAATTAAATTACTAATTTTACCTCCATCTTCTATACTAATTATATGTTTACCATTAACAGATCCATTTAATGAACAATCACTAATTAATTTATTTGTAGCTATTAAACGGATATTTTTAAAGTCTACTTCTCCTTTAATTTCTCTATATAAATAATTTAATTTAATTTAATTTAATTTAATTTAAATTAAATTTATTACTTTGTTTCGTTAACATATTCAACACCTGAAGGCTCTGGAAATTTACAAAAATCATCTTTAATTGCTGTTGGGGCTTGGGAGAGGGCATTTGAATAGGAATTAGTAAATAATAAAAGAAGCATTAATTGAAGGAAAAAGGGTATCATTTTGTTAACTTAAAATTAAATAAATTAAATTTTTAAAATATTAATGAAAAGGTTAAAATAATTTTATTTAATAGAAAAATATTTTGAAATTTTAGGTTGAGGAAATAATTAATTATTTAAACAATTATTTAAATCACAAGTATTTTTTAATGACCAAAAATTAAGAAAATAATTAATTAATTATTAGACTTTATCCTTTAATTATTAAATATGACCTTTAATTATTTCTTAATTTTAATGCACTTTATAATAAATTTAGAAATATATGTAAAAATAAATAAAAATATTAAATTAATAAAAATATGTATAATTAATTAATTTATAATTAATAAATAAATAAACTTAAATAAACAAACACAGTAAAGGAAAAAAAGTTTATTTTAATTTAAATTAATTAATTAATTACTTTAATAAATAAATAATTTAATAAATAAATAATTAAATTAATTAATTATTAATTAATTAATTAATTAATTTATTTATTTTTTAATTAATTAATCAAATTAATTAATTTATTTATTTATTTTTTAATTAATTAATCAAATTAATTAATTTATTTAATTAATAAAGAAATAAATAAATTAAATTAATTAATTTAATTAATTAATTAAATTAATTAATTTAATTAATTAATTAATTAAATATATTTTTATTTAAATATTCGTTTATTTAAAATAAAATTTAATTTTTTAATTCTGAAATTTATATCTATTTAAAAATTAAAAACCGAAATAAAAGATGTAAAATCTACATAAGTTTACATAAAAACTATCAGACAACAATCACAAAATTAAAAAAAATTTTATTTAATCTTTAATTTATTGATTTTTAAATTTTAAATATTAAATTTTATTTAATATATTTTAAATTAAAATTAAGTAAAAAATATTGGTTAAATAATATTTATATATAAAAATAAAATATTAAAGCGTTTATTATTGTTAATTTAAAAAAAAATTTAAAATACTTAATTATTAATATTTTTAATAATTAATTAAAGTCTGTCCCTTGATGGGTAAAATATTTGATTTTAATAAAATAAATATTTTAAATTATTTTGAAATAATAAAAATAATTAAATAAATAAAATATTTAATAAAAATATATTTATTAATTAACTTAAATAATTTATTTATTTTAAATTTAAAATAAAATCAATTAATATATTTGTATATGCGCAGCCATGTCTATAAATTAATAAATCCATAATTGATAGCCAATATTTTTCTCTGTTAATCAATTAATTTTATATTTTAGAGTCTGAAAAAATTAAATAAATTATTAATTAAATAATTTTTAATTTAAAAATAAAAAATAATTAAATAAATGGATTAAAATTAATTAATTAAATGTTAATTTAATTTAAATAATTTCTTGTCTTTCTCTTTATTTTTTTTTATTATTTATTTTTAATTAACTAATTAAATTTATTATATTCTAAAAAATTAAACATTTAATATATTTTTATCCTTAAATTAATTTGTTGATTATTTTATTAATAGAAAAAAGCTACAATTTAATGACTAAGCTAAATAAAAAAAAGTAAAATTATTATCAGTTTTTAAAAAATTATTTTAAAGAATTATTCCACACCTTTATTTTTATATATTTAAATTTTGCACATAGTAGAGTTGAATATATTAAATATTTTTCTTATCATTTTAATGAGGGGACTATTTATTAGAATATTTTAATCACACCTTAAATGAATCCGGAATTTATTAATAAATAAATAAATATATAAGGTAATTTATTTTGAATATTAAATAATTAAATAATTAATTTTAAATAAAAATAATTTTTAAAAAAATTAAATAAAATAATTTATTTTTTAATTAAATTAATCTTTTATTTTTAATTAATAATTAAACATTTTTAAATAAAATGCCAAATCATTTATTTATTACATTGTTTATTATTAGTGTTTTTTGTATTATTTGCAATGGACTTCCTAAAGAATTTTTAAAAATAAATGAAAACGAAATTAATTCAAATATTGATCAAAATTGGGTTTAAAAAATATTAAATCAAAATTAATTTAATTATTTAATAGTTAAAGTTCGGAACTTGCTTTGTCTGTAAAGAAACAATTTTACAAATGAGGTTTTTCCTTAGCAACCCACAAATGGAAGAAAAAATTAGAAAATATGTTAGAGTTAATTTATGTCCAAAACTTGGAATATTTCAACAAATGGTTATTTTATTTAAATTAATTAATAATTATTTTATTTAAATTAATTAATAATTATTTTATTTAAATTAATTAATAATTATTTTATTTAAATTAATTAATAATTATTTTATTTAAATTAATTAATAATTATTTTATTTAAATTAATTAATTGAATAATTATTTTTTAGTGTGAAGATTTTGTTGATCATGAAATGGCTGATTTTTTCGAAGATATGGAATTTTATATGAACAACCCTGAACAGGTTAAAGATAATTTAAAAATATATAAATTTAATTAATTTAATTTTTAGGCATGTATGGAAATGTCTTTTTGCTCAATAAATAATAATAATTCAATGAATGGTATTCCAAATATTAATTCTTTACCTAAAGAAATTGAAGGAGAAAATAAAGAAAATAAAAATGCTTAGGGAAATAGAAGAATATATTTTTTAAATTAATTAATTAAATTTATTGTTTTAGGGCAAAGTTCCTGCTGACTAATCTACACATTAGAGTACCAGTAATTTTATATTTGGGCAGATTGGTGTAAAAACCAAGGTCCACGGCTTTGGGCTATGAATAGTAAACAATGACCTAATGCCTCTAGGGCCACTCTACGTATACCACGGGACCTTTATTTACCGTTTTTGTGATTTGAAATATACTCTAATGTGTAGAAGATATTCTCCCCGATTTAATTATATAATCATCTATTTATTCTAAACCTTAGTTAATTAAATAAAAATATTTCTTAATTTAATTCTAATTTTATTCTAAACAATTAATTCTCTTTAAAAGTTTAAATTTTATGTAGCTACATATTTGTCATTTAAAGGTTCTGCAGGGACAACAGCAACAGTATCAGTCAATTCATCTTCAGAGTTAACTGGTTCTTTAGATTCTTTATTTGCTTGAATAACAGGCACACAAGCTAAAGGAATATTTTCTTCGTTTGGTAGGCATTGATTTTCTTCTTCTTTATTAATACATTTTAAGACTCTAATTGTCCATCTCATTGGTTCACATTCAATTAAGGGAAGGGAACGGCCTAATAATATTTGTGAAGGACTATTACTTAAACATTCTACTTCAATTAATGTTGAGGGTATTCTCTTTAATTTAAAAAATTTAATTAAAGTTTAAATTAAAGGAAGAAACATTAGGCTTATAATTAAGAGCAAATTTAAAAGGACATATTGCACGTAATGTAAATGGAGTATTTGCATCTACACTAAAATAATTTAATTAATTTTTTAAATTAATTAAATAATTCTTTTTAATAAATTTAATTTTTTTAAATAAATTAAATTATTTTCTTTTATTTAATTAATTTTTTAAAAATTAATTAAATAATTTCTTTAAATAAATTTATTTTTTAATTAATTAAATAATAAATATTATTTTTTAAAAATTAATTAAATAATTTCCTTTTTAATTAAATATTAAAAAAATTAATAAAAATTGTTTTACCGATGTCGATGATTTTTTCTCATTCTTCTAGTGCCTCCCTTAATTAACATTCGATTATTTGCATTTATTCTATCATTTTCTGTTTGTCCCAAATTAATTGAAGAATTAATTATTTGAGATAATCCAAGCCCATTAATTCCTATTTTTGTTAAATTTAATTTAATTAATAATTCTGGACTGGATGGTGATATTGGGGAATAATGACTTTCATTCTTATAATTTAACCAATTAAATAATTCTTCTGATGTAGTACTACTCTTTTCTGAAGAAGCAAAAAACATTGAAGAAAATAATAAAAGTTGTTTGCTGTAATTAATTAAAAATTAAATTAATTAATTAAATTTAATTAATTAATTAATTTTAATTGATTAATTAATTCAAATTAAATTCATTTTATATATTAATTAATTTTATTTTATTTAAATTAAATAATATAAATTTAAATAATATTTTTATTTTTAAATAATAAATTAATGAAACTTTATTAATTTAAATAAATTAATTAAATTTATTTAAATAAATTAATTTTATTCAATTTAAATTAAAAAGTAAATTTAAATAGTAATATTTTTATTTTAAATTATTAATTAATTAAACATTAATTTATTAAATTAAATACCTATCAATTAATATAATAATAGCTAAACAAATTTTATAATTAAAAAATATATTATTTTTATTAATATAAAATACATTAATTCCTTTTTTTAATTTGAGCATTATTTTAAAAATTATTTGGGATTAATTAATTAATTTTTTAAAAATTTTATGTTGTTCTGGGATATTTATATAATTATTAATAAAATCTATTTAATTATTAAATGAGTTAATTACATTTAAATTAATCTAATAAAATTAAAAAATAATAATTATTATATAAATTAATTTATAATTTAAAAGGAAATTTTGCTAGTAAGTTTTACAATAATATAAAACAATTTAATAATTAATTTAATTATTTAAAGTAAATTAAATGAGCTATATACCTTAATTAATAAATTAAATTAATTTTTATAAATAAATTTTATTAATTTAAGAATTAATTTGAATTTAATAAAATAAATAAAATTAATTATTTATTTAATTTAAAAATAAATAAAGCACAATTTTAAATAAATAAAATATTCTTTCCGTTTTATACTAAAAAAGCTTTCTAATTAATAATAATAATTTGTTGCCTAATTTAGTCTTTAAAGTAAATCAAAAATATTTATATAGTATTTATTATGTAGAGTAATAAATACCTAAATAAATGCAGAAATTAAAAAAAATAGTAGAATTATATTTATATATTATTACGTCTTTAAACCTTTTTATAAATACAATACTTTAACGGATTAGTTTGTTATTTTCATCAAGGATATTTTTAGAAAAGTAATAAAATTTATTTGAATTAAATGTTAAAATATTAGATACACAAAAACTAAATTAAATAAATTAAAGGTATTTTTATACATTAACTTAATTATATACAAAATAATTAAAATATAAATAATTTCTATTTTAACTACTGAGGCAAATTAATTAAAGGAAAATACAGGTGAGTGTTTAATTAATTTATTAAAAATTTTATTTGTCTTTTTTTAATTAAATTAAATTTTTAATTTTGCTCTAAATATTCCTTCTACACTCCTAAATGTACTGAACAACTTTCTTTTTAATTTTTAAATATTCAAAAAATAAATAAAATTAAAATAAATAAATATTTGGTAATTTAGTATTATAGTTTCCTTTAAATTAAGAAATTATTTAAATAAATAAAAGGAAGGATTAAAATTAAAAAGAAAATGTTTTCCTTAATTGTATGAATAAATAAATAATAAAATTAAAATATTTCTTTCACTAAAAATAAACTTTAAAAAAAAAAGGTTTATTTAAAAAACAAACTTTATTTAAATAAAAAAAAAGTTTATTTAAAAAATAAACTTTATTTAAATAAAAAAAAAGTTTATTTAAAAAATAAACTTTATTTAAATAAAAAAAAAGTTTATTTAAAAAATAAATTCTACTAAGAATAATAATTAATAATAAACATTTCCAACTTTTCTTCTTCTTCTTCTTCCTCTTCTTTTAAAAAATTAATTTCTTCAATTAAATTTTCATTATTTAATTTTTCAATAAAAATATTATTTAAATCATATATTTCATTAATTTCCTCATAGACTTTTAATAATTTTAAAATAATTAAAACAATTTCATAACAAATTTCTTTTTCCCCTTTTTCTTCATTAGCAGCACAATTTAAATTAATTAAATAATTTTTTCCAAATAAAATGTTTCCTTTTTTATATTTTAAAGGTTTAAAAATATTTTCTCCCAATAGCCAAATAATAAAAATATTTTTATTAAAATTATTTAATTTATTATTTAAATTATCTAAATTATTAAATTAAAATTAATATTTTTTTTTACCTTCATTTTTTTCTAAAAATGATTTTAAACTTTTTATTAATTTATTTTCAATTTTCATAATTTTTAATATTTTTGTACATTCTGTTAAAATATTATTTTCAAATGAATTTCTTTGAGAATAATTATTTTCTTCATTTTTATCATTATTTAATAAATTAACATTAATTATTTCTTGTTGTTTATTATTTTCAAATTTATTTAAAAAAGTTTTAATTAAATCAGTAATTTTTATTGAAATAATTGAATTAATTGCTTTATGAAATAAATTTGTTAACTTGATGAGTTGAATTAATTTAATTTTATTTTTATATTTTGACTTAAATAAATATTTACTTTTAATTAATTAATTTTAATTATTTAATTAAATTAATTAATATAATTAAATTAATTAATTAAATTAATAATTTAATTAATTAATTTAATTAATTAATTAAATTAATTAATTTAATTATATTAATTAATTTAATTAAATAATTAAAATTAATTAATTTAATTAATTAATTTAATTATATTAATTAACCTTCAATAATTTCCATTCTTTTTCATCCTTATTTGTCATCTTTATTGTGTCTAATTCAATACTTTTAATTTTACTTTGAATAACAATTTCATAACAAAATAATTCATTTTCCGGATTATTTCCAATTAAACCAAATTTAAAATTGTTACATTTATCAACCTTATTCAACCTTTCTGAATTTGATGTTATTTGTTTATATAAATTTTTATGTTCATTACAATGCTTTAATAAACTGTTCTTTACATCATTTACTCTATAAATAAATTAAATATATTTTTAATTAAATTAATTAAAATATATTAATTAAATTAATTAATTAATTATTTTAATTAAATTAATTAATTAATTATTTTAATTAAATTAATTAATTTATAAATTATTTAAATAAATATATTTAATAATCTTAAATATTTTAAAAAATTAATTAATTAACATTTTAACATAATTTTCATCCATCTTGTCAATTACTTTATTTTTAACAAACTCATTAATATATTTTTCCTCTTTTTCTATTTTATTTAAATAATCTTCTTTTTTATATTTTATTATAGTTAATTTATCAATTGTTTGAAAAATAAATTTAATTTCTTTAAATAAATTATTAATGTAATCATTACGAAAAATAAAGTCATTTTTAATTATTTCTTTTGTTTCATTGCTAATTTCTTCATTTATTTGTTCCAAGTATTTATCTAATTCTTCCTTAAATAAATAAAAATAAAAGAGAATTTTTTAAATAATTTATTAAAATTAAAAAAATAAATAAATAAATTATTAACTTTAAATAATTTTCAAAAATTAGAGCAGCTGCTCCTCTTTTCTATTTATTTTATTTTTATACAAAAAATAGAAAAGATAAGGGTTTATATATTAATTAATTAATTTATTATTTATATTTTTATTTATTTAAATAAATTACTAATATTTAATTAATTTATTAACAACCCCCTTTTCTGTTTTAGTTTAAAATAAATAATTTATTTAATTTATTAAAACTTTAAAACCTTCATTTTCTCTTCCATAATTAAATTTTCAATATTTTCTAATATAATTCTAATATTATATTTTTGATTTTTAATAAACTTGTCAAGTTCGTCCATTAATAAATTAATTGAATTTACATCATTTTTGTTAATTATTATTTTCATTAATTTTGGATAAATTAAGCTAATAATTTTAATCTCATTTGTTTGAAATTTCTCCATTTCTATTATTCTTTTTCCATAATTTTTAATTTTTTCTAATATTGGAATAAAAAGTTCTTTTGTTTTGTCATTTTGTTTATTATGCTCGTCAAGTTTATTTATTGAAGGAAAATTTTTTGCTAAATGTTTTTCTTTTCTATTTAAATGGGAATTTGTTTCCTCCTAAAATAAACTTTAATTTTATTTAAATTAAAATAAATTGTAAATGTAATATAATTTTTAATATTTTTTAATTCTAAGCCTTTTAGAAATTAATTATTTAATTAAATAATTATTTAATTAATTAATTAATTAAATAATTAAATTAATTATTTATTTATTTTTATTTCAAATATATTTTAAAAAACAAACATTTGTTGAATACGCATAATATATTAAAATATTTAAAATAATAAACAACGGACGTATTAACATAATATCTTTTAATAATTAAAATACTTCTGTCTATAAAATTAATTTTTAATTTTAATTAATTAATTTTTATCTAATTAATTAATTTAATTTTTATTTTTCTGTTCTTCGATTTCTTTTATCAATTTACAGTCTCGTTATTAACGTCAATTGGCTAGCAATTCACTCGACTGATTAAACTCGTGGCACTTGTCCTTTATCATGCACTTTTAGTCAAAAAAGAATTTTAATAAATTAGTCTTGTGAATGCACTTTTATTTATTTATTTAATTTAATTAATTAATTTAATATTTATTTAATAAATTTAATTTGATTAAATTAATATTTAATTAATTTAATATTTATTTTATTAATTTAATATTCATTTAATTAATCTAATTATTTAATTAATTAATTTAATATTTATTTTATTTTTTAGAAAATATTTAAACAATTAATTACAACGATGTATTTATTTTTTATTATTTTTATTTCTTTATTAATTAATATTTATGGGCAAGATGAACTTTTTGAAAAATATGATGAAGACAATGTAAGTAAATAAATATTTAATTTAATTAAATATTAATTAATTATTTTCTTTCTCAGAATGAACGTCTTAACCCTAAAGAATTTAATAAATTAATAGATGAAAAAATGAAAGCAATTAGTAGTAAAGGAAAAAATGCTCAAAATAAAGACAACCAGTTTGTTGAGGATTCATTACCAAATATAGAAATATTTAAAGGAATTGATACAAATAATGATGGGGAAATTGATGAAGACGAATTTGAAGCACAGAGGGAACTTTTTGATTTTATAAGTAGAATGCCATTTATGGATGAATTGGCAGATGATGATGACAATAATAAAGAGGAATTGGATGAAAAAGCAATTGTTGATCGTCTGGTATTTTTTAAATTAAATAAATTAAATTAATTATTTAAAATAAGAAATAAATAGTATTTAATTTTTAAATAAATATTAGGTAGAAGAAAGTGTTAAGGAAATGAAAGATAAAAAAATAAAAGACGAGGAATTTAACAAAGAAAATAATTTTAATGAAAAAGAAAAAAATAATTTAAATATTAAATTAAACGATGAAAATGAAAAGGACAAAAATAAAGGGAAAAAAGCCGGTAATTTATTAAAAAATATTATTTAATTTTAATTAATTTATTACTCTTTTTTTAGATGAAAATGTCTCCTCTTTAAATTCAAACTTGAATGAAGCAAATAAATGCTCAAAAGAGGGTGAGCATTGCAATGAAAATAACAAAGAAAATAAACTTGAAGTTGAAGAAAATAAAAATGAATTTTTAGAAGAAGAAAAATCTGAGCTTTAATTTTTTAAATATATTTTATAGAAATTCAGTTAATTTTATTTTGATAAATTTGTTAAATAAAAAATATTTTAAAACCTTTTTAATATTAAATATATTTTTTTTCTAAGGCTATTAAAAAATAAAAATACTAAAATTAATATTTAATTTTTTTTTTAATTTATAAATAGCAAATAAAAAAGGATTAAAAAATTAAAAAAATAATAATTATAAAAATCGGAAAATAATTAAATTACCGTATTTACTCGATTAATTACCCTGGGTAATTATTGTTTCAACCCTTCTCTGGAGGGGGTATTTAATCGAGGGAGGGAAACTAATCAAGGGAGGGTAATTATTTTTTCAACCTATTTTTGTAAATCTAACTAAATAAATTTTGGCATTCTGAAATCGATAATCTGTATGTTTGCATTCTGTTTTTCTTTACTAGTCCTTCATTTAAAAGACTAGTATTAATTTTTAACTTTCTTCATATAATTTTTATTTTTCTTCTTTATCTAGAAAACTTTCTTCGGAACTTTTTTTTAATAAATAATGTCGTCTAATGATTAAATTTTCGAATTGCAAAGGAAACATCAGTCGTTAACAAGAATAAACGGTACAGAAGTCATGAAACTTCGATGAACTAGGAGCGGTTTAGTGGGCTTTGAAGAATTCAGTACATTCTGCTGCAAGGAAATTTAATGCAGTTTATATTTTAATATTTCTTTTTCATTACTTGTTTAAAGATAGATAAGTAGAAATAGGAGAAGAGATAAAAAGAAGTTGGAACAGCAAAGCAACAATATAGGAGAATAAAAGCGGAAGAGGCTAGATGGGGGTGGGGTCAAAGTTCCTAATCTCAAACTCACTTGATGGTTCAGAAGATGGATTAATATCATGTTTCAAGGATCTTGGTTCTATTAGAGAGAAAGGACATGAAGTTCTTCGTGAAATCAAGCTAAATCAAGTCCAGTAGATGGACGTACTGAGGGAATGAAACTGAAATGAAGAAGTTGACGATGAATACGAGATGCAATTGGATGGTTATGGTGTAGATCTCAATGGTTTTACTGATGAACGTGATTTATTTTTTGATGTTGAAGCGTAATAGTGGGTTTTTTAAGAATATTGATTGTTTTAATTAAAATTTTTATAGTAATTAATGTTTTTACGCAATAGGGGGTAATTAATCGAGGGGGGAAACTAATCGAGGGAGGGTAATTATTATTTCAACCTCTCGCTGGATGGGGTAATTAATCGAGGGAGAGTAACTAATCAAGGGAGGGTAACTAATCGAGTAAATACGGTAAATAAAGTTATTTTGGAAATAATAGAAAAAGGAAATAAAATAAATAAATTATAATTTTCTTTAATTAAAAAAAATTAATTATAATTTAAGGTGTGTCTCATCATTATCTTCAGCTAAATCAGCCAACATAAATAAATTTTCAAGTCCATTATTATTTTGATTATCTGAAAATTAAAATGTTAAATAATTCTTTTAAATTAAAAATACACCTTCATTATCTGAAGGTTCAGAATTATAATTAAATTCTTCAACAACGGCATTTTCTGGTAATTTATAAAGCATTCTTTTATCCCATTCAAGATGTTTTTTATTTAAATTAGCTAATAAATCTTTTTGTTTATTGCCTTAATTTAAATTAATTTTTAAAAATTATAATTTAATCTAATTAATTTTTTATTTATTTTACCTCTCTTAGGCTTTAAATTATTTTTTTCTCTTTTATTTAAAAGTTCAAACTTTAAAGGTTCAGCATTTGAATTACTACTCTCTCCCTTTTCTAAACCTTTATTTTTTGAATGTTTTAAACGGTTTTTGTTTACCATTGCATTAACTTGTAATAATAATAAAAAATAAATTAAAAACAAAATTGATTTCATTAAATAAATATTTTTTTAATTAAATTAATTAATTAAAAATTAAAACTTTTCCTTTAAATTAAATATTTAAATAATTATAATTAAATAAATTAAATATAAAAGCAAAAATATAGAAAATGTTAAATAAAAAAAAAATTTTTAAAAATAAATAAATTATAAATAAAGAAGAAAATTAATTTTGTGTGTAGGAGTCACTCAATAAATAAACTTTAAATGCCTACGTGGAGGAGGAAGTAGTAGGGGCGGCTACACTCCCTTAAAAAATATTTTTTTGCAAGCAACAATTAATTAAATTTTATTTTTTAATTTAAATATTATTTAAATAAAATTATTTTTATTAAAATAAATTTCTTCCTGAGAGGTATTTTATTTACATAAAAGTTAAAAATAACAAAAATACAAATAAAAAATAGACGGAAATTTACAAATTAAAAAAGCAAGAATTTGTACACACATAGAGAATAAATATAATTTAAAAAAAAAATATTTTGTACAAAACGAGATTTTAAAGAATTTTTTTTCAATTTAAAATAAAAATTATTCAACCAGTTCAGACTTTCCTTGTTCAGCAACATTACGGAAAGTTGAGTTTGAAAGAAGTACAAGTTTTAATTCTTCATCTACAGAAGAGAGAATGCTCTTAAGTTGATTTTGAAGTTGTAAAAGTTGACGTTCCATTTGTTCCTTTAAATAAATAAAAATAAATAGGACGTTTAAATGTCAGACTCTTTTGTTGCGAAGCGACTTTAAGGGACAAATATATTTATTTAAAAATAATTAAATAGGTCTACAGTCCAATAAAAATTTTAAATTAAAAAACAAACCGAAAAGTTGAAGTTATTTAAATCAAAAATTCTTTCAGTATTTGTTCTTCGTTTTTCTTTAAGTTTCTTCTCATTAAGCTCAACAATTCGATTAGCTAACTTCATCAAAAGATCAACAATTTCTACCTTAATATTTAATTTCTTTTTTAGAATTTTGAAAATAAAAGGTAAAAACCTGACTCCTTTCTGATAAAATAAGTGAAGAAAAATTGGTATTACAAATAGCCTCCATGTGTTCTAATCTAATCTGTCTTTCAATATCTATTTGTCGGCGTCGAAGCCATCCAATGAAATTAGGAGAACGTGTAACGAATTGACGATATAACGCTTTAAATAATTCAATTTAAAGTAAATTAATTAATTAAACCTTTAGGATGACTAAAATGTTTTAAAGAAGTAAGAAATTGTTCAAGGGAGAATGGCCGCATTTGAGGAACTGTTTGGAATGGACATATTTCACGCTTAAGAGGCATTAGTGTTGCAATATAACTACAATTTTAAACGATATAATTAGTTCCTAATTCTATTTAAATTTATTACCTTTCTAATGGACTCATAAAGCTTTGTGTAAGCTCTAAAAAATACCATCTAAGGGTTTTCCATTGTGAAATAGAATCTGAAGGAGAGTTAATAAGACGTTTAGTGAGTGTCTTGTCTTGAGCAAGAAATTGTTTATGAGAAGAAAAGAATCCACTAGAACGGCTTTCCAACTGTGAACGATCTGAGAGACGTCTTTAAATTATTTACATTAAACAAATAAATTAATTAAATTTACTTAATTATTTTGCTTTGCCATTCTTCTCCCTCATCTTCATCATCAACATCAATGTCCAAATGTTTTAGCTCTTTTTCTGCTGTGCCACAACGTTTAATAGTACCCAGAACGAATTGAGCAGCTGCTTTTGTTCGGAGCTGGCGAATAAGACGAGATTCGCTTCTTTCGCGTCTAATAGGCTAAAATTTGTTAAAATCTAAACAAAATTTAAAATAAATACTTTGTGGGTTATTACACCAATTTTCAAAATGTGAGGCCAATGAGAAAGTACTTTAAGAAAAAATGGGTTGCTCACTCCAAGTACACAACTATTACTCCATCGACTTAAATAATTAATTATTTAATTATTTTCTAATAAAAATAAAACCAATTTTGTTTTGCAGTTAAAATATTGTTAAAATATGAATCATGAATTGTAAAATAAGGCCTACAATCAGGCTCATATTTCAATGGATAAATTAAAGAAACTATTGAATGAACAAGTGAAGAGCAAAGAGAAGCATTTGGTGCATAGACCAAAAGTGACTAAAAAGCAAAGAATTTATTGAAAATTATTTTAAAAAAATACCTCCCCAAGTAGCATTAATTCCCATAGAATATGTAGATGTGGAAGTAGACGTTTTATACCACTAATTGTAAAAATAAATTTTAAATTAATTTATCTAAAAGAGTTAGTAATTATCAGTGCTGGGTATGGCTCCAGATTTTGGCTCCAGTTGGCTTCGGCTCCGGAGCTGGAGTATAATTTTGAAAACGCCCGGAGATGGAGCTACAAAGCGTCAAATACCCATCACTGGTAATTATTAAAAAATATATACGTATGAAAATGTAGATCTGGGGCCGATATAGATTCTAAATGTACAACATTGCTGCATAGATCAATTAACTAAAAACATTATTTTAAAATATATTTTCTTTTAAGTTCCTTTTATTTAATTAGAATCATTTATTTATTTAACCTCAAAACCATTGCAATCTTCATCTTCGAAGGATTGTTGTTTTAAATGAAAAGGTAAATTTCCGTTATTTTCAAAATTAGTTCCAGGGTCTAATTCAGATTCGTTTTTATGCAGACCAGCTGGAATTGAGCAACAAAAGCGAAGACCAAAAAGTGGTAAAGAAAGAAGTCTGTCACCACCCGCCTTTGGTAAAGGCCAATGCTGACCTATTTGACGACAGGCTATATTAAAGTATTAAACATTAAAAATTAATTTAAAGTCCAAACCAGTTTCAATGGCACTTTCTCCTGCTGTAAAAAATGCTAAAGCAACTTCACTTAAAATACGTGAAAAAAGGGCAACAAAAGGTAAATGACTGATAAGAACAATACTCTTTAAATAAATTAAAATAAAATACTTCCTCAAAAAGAACCTTTTGCGAATATCCTCTATGAATAGAAGAATCCCTCTGTTGTCGAAAATATGCAAATCCATAAAGATATTGTTTATCAGGTTTAAGAGGAGCTGGAAGTTTTTGAGAAAATGAATCAAAACTTTAAATAATATTAAACAAAAAATATTTAATTAATTAAAAACCTTTTCCCATTTTCTTCATTTAAATTCCTTTTTATTCGAAAATGATGTGAAGAATCTACATAACTAAGGAATAATTAAAATTAATTAAAAAAATTATTTTTAGAAAAAAGAAACCTTCCATCAGCAGATAATTTTCTATCAATTTTTCCATCTGTGAAAATAGGAGGCGTAGAAGTAGAAGAAGAATTTGAATCAGGAAAGGATAAATAGCAAATATCAGAACGTTCAATGGGAGATAAATAAGCTGAACCAGGATAAACTACCTTTAGAGAAGACTAGAATAAGTAAAGAAAATTTAATTTAATAAAACCTCAATTGTCTGCCCAAGCTCCAAATCAAAAGTTACAACACAAAAACAGTGCATCCTTTAAAATAAAATAATTTATATAATTTAATTAATTTTTTTAACCATTTTTTAAAACGTTTCCAATAAAGCTGTTCACAACAATTATTTTCATCTGGAAAATCTACTACATCTTCTCTCTCATAATCAGTTACTTCATTTAATATTTGTTTCTGTTGCGTATCCATTTTTAGAATTTTGTAATAAATAAACAATTTTATACTTAAATAATTATTATATAAAATTAAATTAAAATAAGGAAATAAAATTTATATTTTATTGATTGGAAACTCTTCGTTAACAGACAATTATAAACCTACATGTGTACATACAAACATACGTATAAATATTTCTATTTATAGTTTAATGTAATTTTTGGGTAATAAAAAAATAATAAAAAATTAATATTTATAATTAAATAAAATAAATATTATGTAAGTTGTGTAAAATAAAAGCGACAAAAATGCTAGAACTGAATCAATATCTTGTTCTACATTTTTAACCCTGTTGTACAACTAATTATACTATTTACCGTTATATTACTGCAATTTTTTGATGATGACGTAAACTGTAATAAATTTAAATTACAAATATATTTATATACATACATAATTCTACCCAACTACTATTAAATTAGTAAAATTATATCATCACATAGTATTTAAAAAGCATTTTACATACAAACATTTAAAGGATTAATTAACAAAATCAATAAAACTAAAGCTAATAAGAAAAAAGAAAAATTAAATCGGATATTTTTAATTTTTTTTTTGATTAAATGAAAACAAAATTGTTCTATTTTTAAATTTAAATATTTAATAAAAAGTAAAAAATTAAAATTAATTTATTTAATATAAAATAATCTTGATAAAGGTCTTTCAATAATACAATGGAAGATTAAAGCAACAAAAGATGTGAGAATTAAGGCAAAGGGGAAAGCAAAAAGAAGGCCATAAACGGATTCAATTTTCTGGAAGGCTGAAATGTAATTGAAAAGAAATACAACAGGCATGTGTACAAGAAAAGCAGAAAATGTTAATTGTGCAGATATAAACCAAATGGGTGAAATAATTGGACGGCTGAAATTAAAGCAGAAATTAAATAATTAATTTACATAATATTAATTATTTATTATAATCATTTATTTAAATTTCCTTTAAATATATTTATTTACCTAGATTTCTGTCCATAAAGTATAGAGACGACAATTAAAGCAATTCCAATTGTAAAAACGGTTCGAAATGTAGCAGTATACAAAATATTGTAAAGAGTAGTTCCCTGATTTGGATACCAATATTCCGGCAGAATGCCATAAACTGTAACAAATGATAACAAAATGCCAAAATAGAAAAATATTTTTGAAGTTTTTGGCGTTAATTTAAATATTTTTTCTTGTTTATTCTCCGTTAGCGTTGTAAAATAACCAAGAATTAATCCTATAAGAAAAGGACCAATTTTAGTTGTTGGACGCGCATAGAGGGAAAATAAGGCTGAATATTTTTGAAGAGTATCACTTGGAAGATTAGGAAAGTAAACAAACTTTAATTTAATTAATTTAATTAAAATTAATTAAATTAACCGGAATATCAACATCACTGTTATTGCAAATTTCATTAGTTAAACAATGCCATCCACGAAGGAACATAGACCCTCCAATAATTATTATTAACAAAGACAATCCAAAACGAAATCTTTTTTCAAGCAGATAGAGTAAAAAAGGTGACAATAAATAACATTGCCAGTCAAGGCCTAAATACCAAAGCCAGCCCATACAAGTTGGAACTGTTGAAAAATTATTTAAAAAAATGGCATGGGAATAAAATTGGCCAGAAGAGCAGTTAGATACCATTGATTTATTAAACCTTAAATTTTAAAGGATTTTAAAAAATATATTTTAAATAATTAACTGAGGTAATGCCCATTTACCCAAAGAGCCTGCTGCAAGGTAAATAAATGCTAAGGTTGGCGGAGCCAATCTTAACCATCTTCGAAATAAAAAAGAAGAAGCATTCAACCAAAAAGAGCTATCAAGACTTCTATATCTTTGCCAGGATCGAGCTGCTAGAAGACCAGAAAGAAAAAGGAAAATTTCAACTCCTAAAGCTGAGTTGCCTTAAAAACAAATTATTAAGCTTTAAACAATAGTATAACGTACCAAGTAAAGGTCCAAATATTGGATGTTCATGTATTGTCTGTTTAAAGCCATCAGCACTTTTTTCTCTCTTCAAAATATCTAAGCGGCCTTCGCTTCCCAAATGATTAATAATTACCCAACACAAAGCAATAAAACGAAAAATATCAAGAAAAGCATATCTTTCATTTTGTTTTGCAGTGAAGAGGGTAGTGCATTTGAACAATGAAAGAATAGAATAGGGGAATGACTAAAAGGAAGGGGGAAATATTTAATTTTAATTTTAAAGTATTATTAAATTAAAAAATAGAATTTAATTAATTAAATATTAAATATATTAATATTTAAATATTTTAATTAATTAATTAAATATATTAATATTTAAATAAATAAATATTTTAATTAATTAATTAAATATATTAATATTTAAATAAATAAATATTTTAATTAATTAATTAAATATATTAATATTTAAATAAATAAATATTTTAATTAATTAATTAAATATATTAATATTTAAATAAACATGATTTTAATTAAATAAATATTTTAATTAATTAATTAACATTTAAATAAATATTTAATTACCATAATTATAGTTAAAAAGCCAAAAATAACTGTCCAAATGCTTAAGCCTATTCTCCTAATTTTCCCATCATTTTCAAATAAATAATAAGGATTTGATGGATTAATTAAATAAATTTTGTATTTAGAAAACATTTAAATAAATAAATGTGTCTTCTTTTCTCAGGTTTATGAAAGAGCGTACTTTGGAATTAATGGTTGACTAATTTTGTTAGAAAATGTCGTTATCTTTTATAACTAATTTTGACGATAAAATGTTTAAAATAATTATTTTCACTTGAATAATAAATAAAATAAAATTAATTTATTTATTTAAAAATCAATTAAATTAATAAAAGAAATTTTAAAAGAAAGAAAGGTTTTCTATTCTCAGATATTTAATTAAAATAATAAGACATAAATAAGTAAATTTAAAGAAATAAGAAGGAGAGAGCTTCAATTTAATGATTACATTATTTTTAAAATATTTTGATAAGTGAGTAAATAATACAGAAAATATTCGATTTTATTTATTTTACTAGACTATAGTTTGTTTCTTTATTATAGTTTTGTAGTCCAGTAGTTTTATAATTAAATCAATTAAATTATTTTTTTTTAATTTCAATTAATTCTTTTTTTTTACATTCTCCATTTGTTTTAACCCCAGAGTCGTGGAATACATATATTTGTTCCAATACCGCAAACTTCATTCTCAGCATGACAATCACTTTTTATTTTACATGCTTTAATTATTTTAATTAATTTTCTTTAATTTAAACCTTAAAAAATATTTATTTAATTTTTAAACATTTATTTTAATTTAATTATGTAAATAATAAACCTTGTCCTTGCTTTCCCATACACAAATGTAAAACACAAAATATAATAAGCACATAAATAAAGATTAAATATTTTAAATGGGACATTTTTTAATAAATTAATTAATTAACTCTTTTTCTCTTTTAAATTAATTTTTATACTACCAAAAAATTTTTAATTAATTTAAATTAATTAATTAATTGATGTATTAGTTCTATTTTAATTTCATATATTAAAATAGTCTTTAAATAAAAAAGGTTAACATTAAACTAAAAAAGGAAAATTATTAAATTAATTTATTTATAGAAGATATATTTAATATAATTAATTACCTAAATATTTATTTAAAAAAAATAAAATTAATTATTTGATTTTTTAAAGCATAATATTTTATTAATTAGCCTACACCGAAATATTTATTTTTCATTAAAATAATTTATTTAAACTGGAATTTAATAGTAGTTTTAATTTTTCATTTTTTACCTTCTATTTAATCTTAATAAAAATAAAATAAACTAATAAAAGAAATACATTACACTTTTTATTTTAATCTAATAATCACATACAACTTTTATTTAAAGAAAGATACTTAATTTATATTTTCATTTTAATTATTATTTTATTTTTTATTCATTTTATTATTCATCAGAATCATTATTTTCAGCAGCTGGTTTTTCCTCCTTTTTGTCTTCATTTTTTGGTGTTGTTGGTGTTGGTTGTATAGTGGTAGCTGCTTGCTCTGATGCATATTTTGGGTCTTTTGGATCATAACAGAGTAGGCTTGTTCTGTTACAATTATTTTTGCATTCAATGCAAGGTTCACCAACCCAGAAAATACAACCAGTATAAACATTACCACTAAATAATTAAATAAATAATTATTTAAAATATATTACCGTTTCCAATAATGGCAATATACATTAGATTTATAACGAGGGCAACGGCTAACAGCACAACCAACTTGGTCTGTATTCCAATTGGCAATTTGTGACCAATGTCCTATTTGTCTAATATGTTGAGCATAATCATAAGGAAAACAAGTTTGGTTCGGATAAGGTCCAATAACACCCCTAGCCTCTGCTTCTGTCCACCAACCAATAATTGATTGCTCCATAGCATAAGCTTTAAATTAATTAATTAATTAAAATTATATATTTACTTTCATTTAAATTCTGAGGCCATGAATAAAATGATTCTCCATAATTAGTATCAGTATGACTATAAATACATTTATCAGCAGCTGCTTGAGCACTCCTTTCAATCTCAAGTGAATAATAAATTTGCATCATATTTTTTGGTTTAGGGATCATTCCAGTCTTATTCTTAGCAAGTCCATGCATAAGTTCCGAACGGAATCTATTATGCCAATAAACAACAGTATCACGCGCTTCTTGACTCAGAGCCGTTGTATCTAAAACCAAGCAATTTAATTAATATAAAATTAATTAAAATTAAACCTTTCATGATAACTAAAATTATTGTCAAAAGGACAACAATATAATTTAATAAAAATAATTTCATTTTTTATTATTTTATTAATAAATAAGAATATTTTTTAAATTAAATTTTATGATAAATTAATTTTATTTCATTGCTTATATATGAAGCCTTTCCTTATAAGACCACATGGATTGTTTGAATAATTAAAACTTTTTTCTAGACTTTATTTAATTTAATTGTGTGTGGCCTTTTATATTTTAATTTTAATTCAATTAATTTAATGTTTATTTAGAAGGTCCTTTTAAGTCTGATTTTTTATTAAATTATTTAACTGACAATTAATTAAAAATATATTTATTTTTAATTTTCGTTTTTTTAAAAAATAATTATTTTATTTATCCTCGTTTTAATTAAAAAATAAAAGGTTGGAATAAATAAAATAAAATCCTTATTTTCCTTCACAATTAAAAAAATAATTTTAATTATTAAAACATTATTCCCTTTTAATTCCCCCAATTTATAATGAATATTTAAATTAAAAATAATTTAATTAAAATATTATCTTACCTTTAATAAATATTAAGAAGAATAATACAATTGTTAAATAAATCATTTTATTTATTTTAATTTATTTTAATTAATAATTATTTTTTGAGACTTTTTTAGAGTTAAAGTAACAATTTATTTGGCAACTTAAATACTCATTTTTTATTTGTACTTTTTAAAATTAAAAATAAATTTAAAATTATTCACCTGTATTTAAAAAAGTACTTTTTCTATTTTTATCCATAAATTCCTTAATTTATTTAAAATTTAAATAAAAATTGTTAAAAATTTATTTTACCATCTGTTGCTTAATTTAATACTTTAAAAGTTTTTTTTAAATTCTAATTTAAATTTAAAAATAGAATTTTTAGAACAAATGCTTTATTTACTTTAAACTCTTTTTTAATTAAATTTCTCAAAAATAAGTTTAATTTTAATTATTAAAAAAAATTTATTTAAATTTAAATTAATTAACTTTAATTTAAAAAAAATTATTTAATTGCTTCAACTTTATTCAGAGATCATTTAAAATATTTTAATATAAAAGTATTATTTATTATTTATTTTTCCATTTATTTATTTTAACCATTTTCTTATAAATAATTTCCACTTAATTTTTCAATTACTACAGCATAATCATCATCAATCCATGGCCATGATTCAGCAGACTTTAAATTTCAATTAATTTAGAGTTTATTAATTATATTAATTAATAGACTCTTTTGGTAATAAAATGGAATGTTCGGAGTTAAAGAAAAATACTCGGTTAATTTTATTTAATTAAAATAAAATAATAAAAAGAACAGTACTTTTACCAAAATTCTAAACTACTAAATAAAATAATTAGTTACCTCAAAGTTTACACTGCGAGAAGAAACAGGAGTTCGTGGAAGTGGTGGACTACTACCCTCTTTAATTTTATTTTTATTTGTACTAAAATATTAATTTATTTAATTTATGTTTAAATTAATATATACATTCCAAAATTTAATGTCCAGAAGAAGAAACGAGGTGAACGTTTTCGTTGACTTTTTTGTTGAGTATTTTTATTAGTATTTGTATTTCTTTCAATAGAAAGGCGTTGGCTACCTTTTTATAAAATTTAAATTAATTAAATTAATTTAAATTAACTAATATTTGTTGAAATTGTAGAAGAAGAAGACGAAGAAATTGATGTTGGTGTTGTAGAGCCTCCCATTATTAATAATATTTAAATAAATATTTATTTATTTCTAAAATTTTTAAAAAATAAATAAAAGCTTTTAGAATAATAATAATATTTAATTAAATTTATTTAATTAAATAATTCTTATTTTAATTAATTTAATTAATTTTAAATAAATTAATTTTAAATAACAGTAAAAATAAAAGTTTTATTATTTACAAACTTAAAACTTTTTCTTTCCTTTTATAATAAAGTAAAGTAAAAAGGCTGTTAATTTAAATACATTTTTAAGCTTAAATAGTAACTACTTAGAACTTGGAAAAAGTTTTATTTTAAAAATGTCAAATAAACAAAAATAAAAGAAGGGAAAATGAGGGGGATTTGGAGATTTAACATTTTTTTTTGTTTTTTTAAAAAAAAGAAACCTTTTATTCATTAAATTCCTTTAATAAATTATTTCTACATTACAGACTACTCCCAATAAAAATATTTATTTTAAATAAAAATTTTTTTTTATTTATTTTTGGATTAATTCATCAAATAAAAAGAATTGTCATTAAAAAAATTTTTATAAAAAATTTATTTAAATAAAAAAAGTGCCCACGAATATTTTTAAATAATTGCCAAACATTTTAAAATAAAAAAGAAATAATTTAAAAATATTTAAATAGACCAAAAATCATTAAAAATGGCTCATTTTTAAGTCAAAAAATAATTTATAATAATTTTTAAAATTCCTAAAATAATAAATGGAGATATTTAAAAAATACATAAAGCTCTTGTTCTTTTACTTAAATGTGTTCGGACCCATGGAAACGGGAAAACAATTATAAATTTTAAAATATAAATATTCCTAGTAAATTTATTGATTTAAATAAAATAAATAAATAAATAATATTTAATTTAAATAATTATTTTTAATTTTATTTTTGGTAAAAAATAAAATAAATAAATATTTAATTTAGTTGAATAAATATATTGTTAAAATAATAATGCATTAAGAATAAGTAAAAGCCTCATTTATTATTTTTTTTCACCCCTTCACAGCATGACACAAAATAAAACAGAGGAAAGAAATAATATATGTATGTAGCAGTACATTTGTTTATATTTTATTAAACAAGAGTAAGCTGTCCAAATTAATCAAAATTAATTTTTATTAATAAAATAAGGAACTAAAAAATTTTTTAAAAATAATTATTTAATTAAATTAATTTATTAAATATTTAATTTAAAAATAATGGTGGATATAAATAATTAAATAAATTGTTTTTAATTAAAATTAAATTAATTAAAAATTAATTTAATTTAAATAGTTAGATATATTTTATTTAAAAGTTTAATTTATAAAGAAAATAAAATAAATAGTTTAATAAATATAAAAATAATAAAATGTATTTTAAATAATTTTAGAAAAAAGCGTTAAATAAATTAAAAACTATACGTAAATAAATAAATTAATTTAAAATTAAATTGATAAATAATTAATTTATTTTATTTTAAATTAATTAATTTAAATTAAAATAAATTAATTATTTTATGTTAAATTTAAATTAATAAATTAATTCATTTAAAATAAAATAAATTAATTGAAATTAATTTAAAATAAAATTAATTTTAATTAAAATAAATAATTAAAATTTAATAAATTAATTAATTTAAAATAAAATAAATTAATTTAAATTAAATTAAATTAAAAGAATGGTTAAAAAAAATTTTTATAGTTGACTAAAAAAGCTTAAATAAATTAAAATATAAATCTTCTACTCGAATTAAATACTTTAAAATATTTTAAAATAATTATAATAATTTAATTTAAATCCACTTTTTTATTCAATCATCTCTACATTATTCTTTTCCTTCTTTTTATTCTCAGGGTCTTTAGCCTGTTCCATAATTGAAGTAACTGAATGTTGTGATATTTGAGAGCCTTCATTTGAAGTCTCACTTTTCTTTAAAAATTAATTATTTAATTTTAAATTAAAATATTAATTAAAAATTACATCAGCAGATGAAGCCTGAAGTATATTTGATAATTTTCTTAATTTATTTCGTTTTCTTTTAGGAGAGGGGGGAAGTTCCGAAGTCAACTATAAAATATTTTTTTTGTTATTTTTTTAATATTAATTAATTAATTAAAAATAAATAAATTTAATTAATTAAAAATAAATTAATTAATTAATTAATAATTAATTAATTAAATAAATAATTTAATTAATTAATTAAATAATTAAAAATAAATAATTTAATTAAAAATAAATAAATTAATAATTAAAAATAAATAAATTAATAATTAAAAATAAATAAATTTATTAATTAATTAAAAACCAGTGTAACTTGATTGCCAATATTCCCTGATTCATTATGTCCAATTTCTTTTAAATTATTTTCCTCATCCAATTTTTCAGTCATCGTTATTTGTTCTTTAAATTAAAAAAATATTTTTTTAACTTATAAAATTATTTAAAAACATATTAATTTAATTAAATTAATTATTAACCATTATCAGCAGAAATTTCTTTGTTATGCCAATCTTTAAAGCTTGGAAGATTATTTAAATTTATTGGTCCTTTTAATTTCTTCATAGCATTTTCTTTATTTTTTTCTAAATAAATATTTAATTTAAAAAAATTTTTTAAATAATTATTTTATGTAGACAACCCTTTTATAATTTTATTTAAATAAAACTTTTTTTTTCAAATTAATTTTTTGATATTTAAAATATTTTTTATTTTATGTTATTAATAAATATATATATCCTTACCTAAGGTTTCTTCAACAGTTTTGGTGTTCTTCTTTGAATTTTCTCCAATTTTTAATTTTTTCTAAAAATTAATTAATTAAATTAATTATTTATTAATTTAATTAAATAAATTAATTAATTTATTTATTTAATTATTTAGTTTATTTAAGTAATTATTTAATTAATTAATTGATTATTTATTTATTTACTTAATTATTAATTAATTAATTATTTAATTAATTATTTAATTAAATTAAAAAAATATTCTAACAAATTTATTTTCATTTTTTAAATGTTTTATTGACTCAGTAATTCCTTTTTGTAATTCTACTTGATTTAAATCATTAATATATTCTTCATCAAAAATAGGTTGTTCTTCAATATATTCCTTATTTTCTTTTTCTTCATTTATTGCTACAGATTTTCCTTTTATTTTTTTAATTTTTTCCTCTTCTTCTTCTCTTCCCTTTTCTTTATTATTTAAATCGTCATTAATTGAACTTTAAAAATTAATTAAAAATTAACTATTTATTTAATTATATTAATAAATAAATTAAAAAGAATAAGTGTATTAAGTGATGTTTTTTATTTATTAAATAAAAATAAGTTTTAAATTATTTTATTTAATATTAATTATTTTATTTAACTAATAATTAATTAAAAAATATTTTTTAAATTATTTTTACCTATTACTTTTAGTAGTACTTGTTTCCTTTGTAGGTGATTGTGAAAGGGATAATAATTGTTCCAATGCTATTTCTTCGCCGTCACTTAATTTATTTATTGGAGATATAATTGAAGTGTTATTCTCCTGTTCCTTTAGCAAATTAACATTAGAAGGAATATTCGCAGTATTTAATAAACCTATTTAAATTAAATTAAATTAAATTAAATTAAATTAAATTAAATTAAATTAAATTAAATTAAATTAAATTAAATTAAATTAAATTAAATTAAATTAAATTAAATTAAATTAAATTAAATTAAATTAAATTAAATTAAATTAAATTAAATTAAATTAAATTAAATTAAATTAAATTAAATTAAATTAAATTAAATTAAATTAAATTAAATTAAATTAAATTAAATTAAATTAAATTAAATTAAATTAAATTAAATTAAATTAAATTAAATTAAATTAAATTAAATTAAATTAAATTAAATTAAATTAAATTAAATTAAATTAAATTAAATTAAATTAAATTAAATTAAATTAAATTAAATTAAATTAAATTAAATTAAATTAAATTAAATTAAATTAAATTAAATTAAATTAAATTAAATTAAAATTAAATTAAATTAAATTAAATTAAATTAAATTAAATTAAATTAAATTAAATTAAATTAAATTAAATTAAATTAAATTAAATTAAATTAAATTAAATTAAATTAAATTAAATTAAATTAAATAATATAAAAACCTTCTTGTTGTATTGGTACAATATTCTGATATATAGTAGGTTGTTCATTTCCTTTAATTATTTCTTTCTGACTATTTTGTCTATTACCTTCTAAATTTTCTTGAGAAAAACTAATAAATTTATTGGGAGAGTAATCTTCGTTTAAAAATTGTTTAAACAGGTTATCTATCTGTTTATCTTCTTTTTTCTGTTTTTTTGTTTGTTTCCTTCTTCCTGCAATTTTTTTTATTCTATTTTGTCTTACTTTTTTTACTTCTTTTTCCTTTGCTGTTAAATTAATATTTTCGAAACCAGGAGGAACTTCTGGAATATTTAATGTAGATTCCAGTATTTGTTGTTGTAACTTAGTAGATTTACTAAATATATATTCATTTATTAAATATATTTAATTATGTACTTTTTAGTAGCCTGTTGATTTTGCAATAATTGTTGTTCCATTAAACTATCAATATTTGGGAATAGAAGTGGATTAGTAGTATCCTTTAAATTAAATTAATTAATTAATTAATTAAATTAATTAATAATTGATTAAATTAATTAATTAATTAATAATTAATTAAATTAATTAATAATTAATTAAATAATTAATTAAAATTAAATTTATATTAGGAACTTAATTCATTTTTTATTTAAAAATATGTTTTAATTTATTACCGGGGGAACAGCCTGATTATTTAAATTAATATTTTGATTAGTATTTATATTCTGTTGTCCTTCAATTGGTCTATTAAATAGCTGTGTTGAGCTACTTGGGTTAGACTGAGTTTGGATATTAGAATTAAAAGAAGTAGTAGCAGTAGAGGCAGAGGTGGGTGGTTTAGGTAATACTAAATATTTAATTAATTAATTATTTAATTAATTAAATAAATAATTAATTAAATTAAATAAATAAATAAATAAATATGTAATTAAATAAATTAATTAATTAAATAAATAATTTAATTAATTATTTAATTTAATAAATAAATAAATATGTAATTAAATAAATTAATTAAATAAATAAATAATTAAATTAATTATTTATAAATAAATATGTAATTAAATAAATTAATTAAATAAATAAATAATTAAATTATTTAATTTAATAAATAAATAAATATGTAATTAAATAAATTAATTAAATAAATAAATAATTAAATTAATTATTTAATTTAATTAAATAAATAAATTATGTAGTTAAATTAATTAAATAAATTAATTATTTAACTTAATTAAATTAATAAATAAATAATTCACTAACTTGTCCTATAACGCGGCATTTGCCATTTATCTTGAACTGTTTGATTCATATAACCTTTACCACTAATATTTCTAATTAATGGTGGTCTTGGGTAATATTGTTGACTAAATACTCCTAAACACAATTTTTAATTAATATTTAAATATTTTAATTATTTTTAACCTTTTCCAATATTTGGAATTACTAATTGATTTTGTTCTTGTAAAATTGAAGGGTCTAAAGTAAGGTTAGAAGTGTGTGGATTATGTTGAGGATGAACATATTGACCTAAATTTAAAAAATAATTTAAAATTTATTTTTTTTAATTAATTAATTTATTTATTTTTAATTTAAAAAATTATTTATTTTATTTTTTATTTAATTTAATTAATTAATTTATTTATTTTATTTTTTAATTAAAAAATAAAACTTAATTATGTTTACCTTGATTAGAACTACTTCCAGGTTGCAAGGATGAATGCATATTTAAACCTTGAAAATGACCCTTTTGTTTATCAGCGACCACTTTAAATAAAATAATATTTTTTAATTAATTAAATTAAAAAATAAATATTTTTAAATTTAATTAAATTTAAGTAATATTTATTTTTTAATTTAATTAAATTTAAATATATTTATTTTTTAATTAAATTAAATCTAAATATATTTATTTTTTAATTAAATTAAATCTAAATATATTTATTTTTTAATTAAATTAAAGTTAAATAATATTTTTTTTTTAATTTTAAAAAATATATTAATACATTTCCTAAGCTTTTCTAATTCAACAGCTACTTGTTTAACTTCATTCATATATTTAATCATTTCTCTATCAATATTTGCTTTTAATTGTTCATTATGATTATTTATATTTTTTAATGCAAATCCTAAAGCAATATTTCTAGTCATTAAATAAATAATTCCAAAATAATATTCTCTCAAATTTAATAAATAAATATTAAAACATAATTCTCTATAGAATATATTAAAATTATTTTTAAATTCATTAGAAGGATGTAGCCCTTGTTTTGCATTTATTGCTTCATTAAATAAAGTTTTATAAGGAGGAATTTCTTCTTTATTAACAAATGAAATAAATACAACTTTGTTAGGTCCAACTTTTTGCTCAGAAGGAATTCGACGCCAGATAACCTTTTAAATAAATTTATTAAATTAAATATTTTATATTATGTAGAATATATTAAAAAAATAAACTTTGTATAAAAGCGAATTTAAAGGAAAAAAAGTTTATTTTTAATTAATTAATATTTTCCTTTATTTTCCCTTTTTTAAACCTTTTAGTTCTTTTACAACCCTTTTATTTAAAGTTTATTAAATAAAAAAAATCTTTTTTTTATTTTTTTAATTCTTCCTATCTATGTACAATTTTTTAAAAATCAAAAAAATTTAATTAATTAAATATTATTTATTTAATTAAAAAATAAATTAACCTGTTGTTCAATATTATTTAATATATCAAATTTCTTTTCTTTAAATACTTTACATTGAAAATACCAAAAATATTTTAAAAAATCTGTTTCATCTTTAGGCATATTAAATTCATAAAACATATCATTTTTTGAATCAAATAAAAAGTTTCCTTTATATACTTCAGAATTTTCATTTAAAATTTGACATTCAAAACGGTCCTTTGGATTTATTTTTAATAGCCATTGAAATTCTCTTCTCTCGGCCCATGTTTTTTCAATTACGATGTAAAATATAAAATCTCCAAAAATTGGAGAAATTAATAAAAATAAAATTAAAAAAAGGTGGAAATTTAATTTTAATGAAGATTTCATCTTTAAATTAAAATTAATTTAATTAATTATTTATTTATTTAAGTAATTAATTAATTTAAATAATTTATTTAATTTAAATAATTAATTTAATTTAAATAATTAATTTAATTAATTAATTATTTATTTATTTAAATATTTAATTTAATTAATTTAAAATTATTTAATAAATTATTTTAATAAAATTAAAATAGAGAGGGAATATTTAAAATCAATTTTAAAAAATTAAATGAGGGGAGTAAATGAGAGAGAAAGGGAGAAAAGATATTTATTTATTCCCCCCTCTTATTTCCATCATAACACAAGGAAATATATTATGAAATAAAAGACAAATGACTCGAGACTGTTTTATAATTCTTTGTAATGTAGCGGAAAAAGTGCAAAACCAAATAAAGTTCTTTAAAACTTATTAAGTTTAATATAGACATACACATGTATTTACATGCACTTTTGTTTTTCTCTTTTCTTTTTTTTCTTTGTCTTTCCTTCTTTCTTTCTTTCCTTCATAAATAAATAAATTTCTTTAAAAGTGCATATTAATTTATTAATGCACTTTTATTGCCTTTTGAAATAGCAATTTAAAAATTATTAATTTAATTTAATAAAGGACATTTTCTTTCATTAAAAAAAATATTTAATTAAAAAAGAAATAATTTAATTAAAATAAATAATAATAATAATTAAATGAAGGCATTAAAAATTTAAATAAATAATTATTTATTTATTTAAAATATATTATTAATATTTCTTAATTTATTAAAATTTTAAATATTAATTTAATTAATTAATTTATGTAAAATTAAATTCTAATAAATTTAATTAAAAATATTATTATAATTATTTTATTTATTAATTCTAATTTATTAAATTTAATAGTTTTAGCTGAAGAGATTAAAACTTTATTTATAGTTGTTTTAGTAGTTGTTTCCTTACTTAATAATTTAATAGTAGTAGTAGTTGTAGTTAAAGGTATTAATGAATTTACATTGCATAAATCAGTGTTATTACAGGAAATACAATTTTTATATTTTGAAGGGCATTCACCACAATTTTGTTCAACTTTAAAATTTAATTAAAATTTAAAATTAAATTAATATTTAATTTAATTAAAATTTAATATTTTATTTAATTAAAATTAAATTAATATTTAATGTAACTAAAATTAAAATTTAATATCTAATTAAATTAACCTCTCCAAAATATATCCCTTGCAATATAACAACTGTCAAAAATTGGATGACATTTTTTAATTTTTTTAATAAAAGGTTGAAAATAGGCGTTAAGAAAATAACAATTAATTATATTATTATTATTCTTTAAAAATAAGGTTTCATTATTGCAAAGAGAAGTAGAACAATCCTGACATTTTTTAATTAATTTATTCTGTTCAGAGCATTTACCACACCCTTGAATTATACCTTTAATAAACACAAATATAATTAATTAATTTTTATTTAATTAAAAAAGTTACCCATTTCCTCTGTATCAATAGCAATAAAACAAGCATGGTTTTGACAATTTTTATTTAATTTATTTGTTGTCAATTTTTTGGCTATTTTTTCCCAACAAAATAATTGTTCATTAAATAATTGTTCAGTATTACATAAAGGGCCATTATTACATTCTACACAGTTTGATAATATTATTTTATTTTCTTCTTTTTCTTCTGCTTCATTGATATTAATTAAAGGACATTTTCCACAATTATAATCAATTAATTTAATTAATTTACCTTAAATTAATTTTTAAATGTTTTACCCTTTCATAATTTACCATTTTGTAATTCTTCAGATTTTCTAATAAAACAATCTTTTACTGTACATTTTTCATAGTGACCAAAAAATTCTTTTCTTCTACAATAGAAGGGGAATTTTTCTCCGTTATTACATAAATGTTTAAAACAAATTGAACAAAAGGGAGAATTATTACAATAACCACAACCTTTGATAACTTAAATAATTAATTTAAATTTAATTAATTTAATTCTTAATTAAAAATACTGACTATAAATTAATTTAAAAATATAGAGAAAATAATGTTATATTCTCTATAAATTTGATACTTAATTTATTTATAATTTTTTAATTTTAAAATAAAAAAATAAAAATTAAATAATTTCTTAAAAGGACTAAAATCCTTATAAAAGGAATATCTGTGGAACACAGAGAAAATTAAAACTTACTATCTGTATTCTCTGCCTTTCTAAATAAACTTAAAACTTAAACTTAAAACTTAATAAAAGTTGTTGTCTTCTATTTAAGCGTTAAAAAAAGAGTATTTAAACAAACTTGAATTATTTAATGTTCTCTCAATAAAGCAAGGAGAATCAATTCTTGTTTTACACCTTTCTTTATTATTAACCCAACAATATTTATAATCAAAAAGTCTGTCTTCATTATAATATTGTTTGACCTCCTTATATGTTTTACACTCAAATCTAGTAGAATTTTTCGAAGGACATTTTCCACAACCTTTTATTACTTAAATTAATTTAAATTAATTTAATTAATTTAAATTAATTTAATTAATTTAAATTAATTTAATTAATTTAAATTAATTTAATTAATTTAAATTAATTTAAACCTCTTTCATTTATTAAATATCTTAGCACAAAGCATATCTCCTCTTTGCATGCTCTTTTTTCTTTAACGCTAATTAAATCATTTTCTCCTTTCTCCCAACAAAATAGTTGTTTATTGAAGAAGTCTTTATTATTGCATAATGGACTATTATTGCATTCGGCACATTGAAGATTATTATTCTTAAATATTTTTTTAATTAATTAATTTATTTAATTACCTCAGACTGTGAACACCTTCCACAGCCAGAATAACTAAAAGGAGCATTTCCTTAAATAAATTAATTAATTTAAAAGTTGAAATAAATTACCCTTATGTTGTTTTCGTTCATTTAATTTAGTAATATAACAATATGATTCATTACATTCTTTAGAATTAAATGAAGAACCAAGGCAATAATAAGGAATTAATTCATCAGCATTGCAAAGATGTCCATGACACGTTTTGCAGTGTAAACTACTAAAACAATTTCCACAGCCTTTAGAGACTTAAAATAATTAAATTAAATTAATTAATTATTTTATAATTAACTTTTATTTCCCTCTTTTCTCTTTATAAAGCAAGGAGATTTAGAGGGTGTTTTACATAATTTATTTTTATTGTCCAAACAATATTTTGAAACTAGTTCTTCTATATTACAATAATTAGAAGTACATGTACTACATTCTGTATGGTCCATATTTTTTAAACAAATATTTCCACATCCTTGTGATACTTAATTAATAAAACAATGTTTAATTAAACAAAAGAATAATTATTCTTTTTTTTTTAATAGTAAAGATAGCCTTACCCTTTAGGGTTAAATAATGACTATTTAGAAGGTTTATAATTAAAATAATAATTTAATTTTAAGATTACAAGCTCCAGTTGTTGAGTTTCTAAATACAAAACATTCAGTGTTGCACAGTTCCGTTCCTACTTCTTTGTTCTCTAATGTTTTAAAACAAATTAAATGTTGATTGAAAAAGTCTTCATTATTGCATAGTGGACTGTTATTACAATCTACACATTGTAGATTTGTTAAATTAATTGTTATTTTAGGTTTTTTTGATTTAAAGGTGTCTGAAGCATTAAATAATTGTTCTGAACAATTTCCACAGCCGTAATAAAATTCTGAAATTTAATAAAAGAAAAGAATTAAAAAAACAGTGTTCTAGGAGTGTAAGGGAATTATAAATTAACCGATCGAAATTTAAAGGTTAAGTAAAACCAGGAATTTTTCTTTAAATACCCAAGTCTCTTAAAGGCCCCCCACTTCAACCTTCCTTTCCCTAATTCATTATATTTTTACCATTTGCTAATTTTGCACGATAACAGAAAGAAGTATTACATTTTTTCACATTATTTAATTCATTAATACTTTCACAGAAATAAGGAATTTCATTTAAATAATTACAACGATTGTCATAACATTCAATACATGCTGTTGTATTTTTACATTCTCCACATCCTCTTTTAACTTTTAAATTTTTTAAAAATATTTTTAAAAATACAGATGATTTTACTTTCATTATTTTCATCTCTCAACATAAAACAAGGAGAATTAAAAGTTGTTTTACAAGTTTCATTATTGTCTGTTAAACACTCCTTAATATAATTACAATACGTTTTATTGCAGTTAACACAATCTATTGAATTAATTAAATTATTATTTGAACATTTTCCACATCCTTGAATAACTTTAAAAATAAATAATTAAATAAACAATTAATTAATTACAATTCCCTGTTGTTCCACTTAAAACAAAACATTCCTCCTTACAAGCATTAATTCCGTGTATTGACTTATTTGAATTTTCTGTCCTTTCCCAACAAAACAAACTTGTGTTAAATAAACTTGGAGTATTACATAAAGGGTTGTCTTTGCAATCAGCACATTGAACATTTAATTTATTATTTTCTTTTATTCTTTTAGGCAATTCATTTTTATTTGGACACATTCCATGGTCATAAATATATTCAACAAACGTTTCATCAAAAAATTAAAAAAAAAGTTTTGGCGTTATGTTTTTAAAATACAAACTTTCATGTGTTGTTAATTTTAAAATATGACAATCAGGATTTGCACTAGTATAGCTGCTTTCAGTAGATAAACAATAATAGGGAATATTCCAATTGTTACAAAGAGAACCAGAGCATTCCATACATGCTTTAGTTTTACAACTTCCACAGCCTTTTTTAACTTTAAAATAAATAATTAATTTAATTTAATATCTAAACAACCTTTATTATTTAATGTTCTCTCAATATAACATATTGAAGTATTCTCACAAACAACAAAAATATTATTATTAATATAACAATAATTCTGTTGTTTTAAATTTTCAATATTATTACACAGCCTTGCTTCACATGTTGTACAGGAAATGCTATTTAAAGGGCATTGTCCACATCCTTGGGTAATAAGTTTATTTAATTGTTCCAATGAATTCTCATTTAAAACAATTTTCAGGCTTTCTCCTATTAAATAAACGAATTATTTATTTATTTATTAAATAGTTTATAAATAAAATAAATATTTTTATTTCTGTTAATTAAATGAATTAATTATCTTATAAATTATAAGAATAAATAGGGTCTTTTTTTAACTAAAATTCTTTAAATTTTTCCTTTAATTTAACCGAATAAATTTTAATTAGTTTTAACCTTTTTTAACATCAACAGTTAAATAACAAATATTTTCATTGCACACTCGTTTTCCAGGCCTTTCCCCATAGGCAGTCATTTCATTACAAAAGAATGTTTTGTCTAATCTTTCTATTGTATTACAATTTTTTCCTTTACATGAAAGACAATGCTTAGATTGAGGACAGGTTCCACAGCCACCCCAAAATTTATCTAAATAAAATATCTAATATTTAGGAAAATTTTATTTATTTAATATTAAGTAGAAATAGGGAAAGGATTGAAGGTGTTTAATGCTCTGTGAGCATATATAATTAAATAAACTTGAAATGAAGGAAACAAAAGGGACAAAGTTTATTTATTTGTTTAATATATAATTAATTATTTTTGTTCCTTTAACAACCTAATAAAAAAGATTAACTTTTGTAATTGTTTTTTAAATATTTTTAAACCTATATTTTCTCCCCAAGTTGTAATGAAACAATCTTCGATATCTTCTTTGCAAAGTTCTATACTTTCTTTATGTTCATGGTTAGCCAAACATGTAAATTTGTCATTTAAAAATTCTTTATTATTATTACAGTTATTATAACTACATTCATAGCAAACAATAGAAGAAGAAGAGGAAGAAGGACATTTTCCACATCCTCTACTAACTTAATTAAATTAAATTAAATTAAATTAAATTAAATTAAATTAAATTAAATTAAATTAAATTAAATTAAATTAAATTAAATTAAATTAAATTAAATTAAATTAAATTAAATTAAATTAAATTAAATTAAATTAAATTAAATTAAATTAAATTAAATTAAATTAAATTAAATTAAATTAAATTAAATTAAATTAAATTAAATTAAATTAAATTAAATTAAATTAAATTAAATTAAATTAAATTAAATTAAATTAAATTAAATTAAATTAAATTAAATTAAATTAAATTAAATTAAATTAAATTAAATTAAATTAAATTAAATTAAATTAAATTAAATTAAATTAAATTAAATTAAATTAAATAACTATTTAATTCTGTAGTACCATCATTATACCATAACAATTCAGTTACTTTAGTAAAGCAGCTATCTTCAATTGTATTACATGTTTTAATATTTATATCATTAACTCCTTCAGAACAGGTTATTTCTGATTCATTTTCTTTAATTAATACCTAAATTTTTAAATAACAATTAATTAATTATTTCTTTTTTTTAATTAAAATACTTATTTTATTAATTTTTCCTAGTCAGAAATTAATTTTTTAAAAATAAATAATTTATATAAAAAAATTCCAAACAGTTTAGGAATTAAAAATAAGGGAAACTTATTTAATATTTATTTATTTAAAAAGGCCCAAAATGCTACAAATGACCAATTAATTAAATAAAATATTTTACTAATTTTTAATAAATTTATTAAATTATTTACCAAAAAAATTAAAAGTAATTTATTAATTTCTAATAACATTTTAATAAGAATAAAAATTTTATAGTAAACAAAGTGTATTATAATAAAGAGAAAATATAAAAATTAATTAAAAATGAAATGATTAATCTACATAAAATATATTAACAATTTACTAAC
Organism: Meloidogyne exigua; assembly: GCA_018905775.1. Taxonomy (NCBI): domain Eukaryota; kingdom Metazoa; phylum Nematoda; class Chromadorea; order Rhabditida; family Meloidogynidae; genus Meloidogyne; species Meloidogyne exigua. The sequence goes on along the minus strand of JAGUQR010000009.1, from coordinate 349,364 downwards.
ATTTTTAATATGTAATAATTTATTTGTTTAAAAATGATGACTAATTATTAAAATTAATTAAAAATAAAAATAATTAATATTATTAAACAGTTAAATATTATTTATAATTAATTAATTATTTAATTAATTAATTTATTTATTTTATTAATTTAATTAATTAATTAATTTTTTTCTAATTATTTAATTATTTATTTATTTTTTAATTAATTAGTCTATTTAATTAAATAACATTTCCAAATTTTCTGGTGTGAAGCAAGTCCTTTTGTCGGTTAAAATATTTTTATAAATGGAAAATGAACGTTCAACATCACAGGATTGCAATGGGGCAAACTTCATTGATTCAAGGATAATTAGTAAAATGTCAATATCCGATTCTTCACCTTTCAAAACTTTAGCAATTTCAGAAAGTTTGCCAATGCCAGGGTTCTTTTCGAGCACATTGTTAAATTTTTTTCGGATTTTTTCACCAATTTCACCAGTTGCCGCGGCCAATGCTTGCTTAACTTCATTCAAAATATTCAGTGCCTCGGCTAATGTAAGTCTCAGCCAAGCAGAGCGAGATTTTTTTATATTTGGCATAAGAATTTACCAAAATTTTAAGAAAAATCGCAAAATTTATGTAAAAATAGCTAAAAATATTGAAATAATTTACAAAAATCGCCAAATATTGAAATAAAGAAAAAATTGGCAAAATATTGAAATATATTGAAATGTAACTTTGTTCAAATACATAATAACAAAAAACTAATCGCATTTTTGTGCTTCTCTTGGCATTACTTATTTACAAAAAAAAAATATATTTCAATGAAAATCCGTGCTCTATTCATCATTAAAATTTAAATAAAATTTATTAAAAATTTAATCTAAAAATGAATCAACTTTTTACTTTTATTTTATTAAATATACGGATTTTTTTTTTAATTCTAAAAAGACTTTATTTAATGAACTAAATTTATTTTACAACAAAAATAAAAAATAACATGATTTAATTTAAAAAAATAAATAAAATATAAATATTAAAAATTAATAAAAATAGTCTCAAAATCAACTATGGAATTATATAAATAAAATTAAAAATTAAATAAAAATTTATTTGTTTGAGTTAAGAAAAAAAAAGAAAATAAATCTATTACAATAGAAATTTTAATTAATAAAAAATAATATAAATTGTCTAAATTAATTAATTTTTAGTCCTTTTTATCTCCTTATTTGTGGAAGAATAGGTTGTTTTGATTTTGTTGATTTATCTCTTAATTCTCGTTTATTAATTGTTATAAAAACCTTAAAAATTAATTATATTAATTAATTTAATTTATTTTAATTAAAAAATACTTGTGGCATTAAATGGTCTTCAATAATTTTTTTAGAAATTATTTTTCTTAATTTATCCTGCTCTTGTTCTTCTAAGCTTTTTTCAATTCCTTTACCATAAATTGTTAAATCTGGGAATTTATTATCCCAAAGAATTGCTTCATTTTTTAATTCATCTGTTAATTAATTTAATTTAGCACAATCTTGAAATCCAAATGGGGGACTAAAACATTTCCTTTAGGCTTTAAATTAATTAGGTAAATTATAATTAATTTAATAAAATTAATTATTTAATAAAAAATAATTTAATTAATTAATAATTAAGCACTTAAAGTGCAAATATAATTTTTAAAATAAATAAACCTGTGGGCATGGGAAATTAATTAAAATTAATGAAATAAATTCAAAATAAAAAAATAAATAAATTTCATATGTGAAAAAGAAAGAGCACTTTGGTCCTTAACAGACAAGTTTGTAGTTATATAAATAAGCATAAACCTAACCTCTTCATTTATATTTCACATTATTAAAAAATTTTTTTTTAATTAAAAAATTAATTTTTTTTTTAATATTTATAAAAATTAAATAATAATGAATTTATTTAATATTTCTTTTATTTTTTATTTTTTATTTATTCTATTTTCTTTAAATCTTACATCTCCTACGAGAAAAGAAAATAATAAAAAAATAGCAAAAACAAGTAATACTAAAGGTTTAAAATAATTACATAAATACATTAAAATTAAATTAATTAATTTAAATTAAATTAATTTATTTAATTTAAATTAAACTAATTTATTTAACCTAAATTAATTAATTTAAATTAAATTAATTAATTTAAATTAAATTAATTAATTTAATTTAAATTAATTTAAATTAAATTAATTAATTTAAATTAATTTATTTAAATAATTTAAATTAATTAATTTAATTTAAATTAATTAGACAATATTTCTAAAAAAAATAATCAAAATGATTCATCTGATGATGAAATAAAAATAATTGAAGTAAGGAAAGGTCTACCAAATAATAATGTTGTAATTAATCCAACTGCTCAGATAAAAGAGAAAAATAAAGGAAAAGAGATATACTATTGTAAGTTGTAAAGGTTTGCTAGTAGTCAACTAATTAAATAATAAAATATTTTCTGTTTTTAATAATTATTTTAAACATTTTTATTATGTGAGTAAAATGTTCAATTAAATTAATTAAAAGGATAAAATAATAAATTAAACAATATTAATTTTTAATTAAATTTAATTTGAAAGAAATGTTAAAATAACCAGACTTTAAGTTTATTTAACAATAAGTTTATTTAATTGTAGTAGACACTGAATGAGAAAAAGAGAGAAAGAAAGAGAGTGTTAAGCATTTCTCTTTATTGCGTATTCTTCTCTTTATAAATTTTTTATTTAATTAATTAATTTAATTTCAGCTAATAAAATTAATCAAAATCAACAAAATATATCAGATGATGATGTTGAAATAATTGAGGTAAGAAATGTAAAAACAACTCAAAATAATGAGAAAAAAATGCATCAAAATAATTTATTAAATAATAAAAGAAGAAAAGGTCAATTATTTAATCAAGAGAATAAAAGAAAATTAACAATAAACTTTAACAATAATGATCCAAATTATGAAATAAATAATAATACAAAGATAATAAATTTTGATAATAAAATGTAAATTAATTAATTAAAGCCTAAAATTTTGGTTTAATTTAATTAATTAATTTTTAAATTAAAAAAAAACATTTTTTTAATTAATTAAAAATGTGAAATTTAATTAATTTATTTTAAAATTATAGAGAAAAAATAAATAAAGGAAAGGAAAGAATAATTAATTATGAACAACCTTCTGATCTAGCTACCAATAAAAATAAAATAGTAATTAATGAAAAATGTCCGTTTACAGCTGTACAAAATACAATTAAACAATTATGTAAACAATTGGAATTTTTTGGTAGTGGATACAAAACAAGTATTATTTAATTTAATTTTAAATTTAATTTTAAATTAAAATTAATTAATTATTTTAATTTAATTTATTGTTAAATTAATTAAAAAAATATTTTACAAATTAATTACTTATAATTAATTTAAATGAATTTCCTTATTAACATAAATTATTTAATTATTTCTTTTATTTAATTTTAAAGAGCCTATTATTCAACAACGCAAAATAGAGAAGGTAAAATAAAATTAAATAAATATCAGAATTAAGTTTAAAATTTCAGAATAAGCAACCTTGTAAAAAGAAAAATAAAACTTTAAAAGAAGAGGAAAATCAGAATAAAAAAGAACTGCTAATTTCTGAAGGAAAAAATTCTGAAAATTCCCAATTAAATACTAACACTAATTTATTAAATGAAAATAATAAATTTAATATTAATAGCTCCATAAATGATGATATTTTTAATGAATTAGAATTACAACCTTTAGATGATGATATATTCAGAAATGGTAGGTAAATTAATTTAAATTAAATTTTAATCCCTAGCCAATGCTCTATTAATAAATAAATAATTTAATCTTTTTATTTAACCTTAAAAAATAATTAAAAATAACCAAGTATTTATTATTTTTATTTTAAAGACCCTTTATTTCAAACAAACACAAATGAAGGAATTAATGCGGATACTTTGGACCATTGGATTAATTGGGACGAAATTGATGGGGTAAAAAGCATGTTGGAACTAGAAGAAATTAATAAAAGGAACATTTAATTAATAACGTTTAAATAATTTATTATTTTAATTTAACAACAATATTTCACATTTACATAGAATATTTAATTATTAGTTATCTTTTCTTTTAAAATTTATTTAAAGCATCTTTCTTAATTAATTGTAAGGCAAAGAAGACTTGTTTGGTTACAATTATTTTGGCATTCAATACAAGGTTCACCAACCCAGAAAACACAACCAGTATAAACATTACCACTAAAATATAAATTATTAAATTACCGTCTCCAATAATGGCTATAAACATTAGATTTAGAAATTCTAGTTAATCCCTCTTTCGACATATGAATTTTCCCGTGCCGGTACTGATAGGGTAGAAAATATGATTCTCCAAAATTTGTATTTAATTCCCAATATTTTTTTTTTACTTCCAGTTAGGCAAACTATGTAAAAAAAATAACCCTCACTCAACACACACACATACGGCAAAATAATATTTAAGGTAAACCAATCAAATATAAATAAAAGAAAGAACTAAATAAAAGGAGATGAGGGTTACCTCCATAAATAAATAAAAATTTATTTGCCTAAATGGAATAAATAGAACACGCCCCAATTAAATAAAGGATAATATATGTCTCCTTCCTTTATTCATTCCTTCACTTGAATATTATTTAAAATATGTATGTATATTTATTTTTTAATAACTTTTCTGTATAGGTTTTTTCCTTATTTAAATAATAAATTATTAAATATATTTTAATTAATAATTCTAAAATTGAGGTTTAATAAATAATTCAAAATATTCCTTTATTTTAGAAGAAATAATTTCAAAATTTTAAATAATTATGAAAACTGAGCAAAAACAACTTTTAAATAATCCAAAAATACAAAATAAGCAAATACCTACAGAACTACTTTTAGACATAATTAAAGTTTCTACATATCAAAGAAAATTTGAACATTTACTAGAAAAGGCATATCTCGAAATGTAAATATATAAATTATTTATATTATGCATATATCATTAAATTAAAATTTAACAAAGAAAAGTTTATTTTATTAAAATCAGATTTATTATGTTTTATTAAAGTTAAGGTTTAAAATAAGGATTTTCTTCATAAAAATTGAAAAAGCTTTTTATTTAATTTTTTATTTTCCAGTTTCTTTTCTAAAGCTTAAAAATAATTATTTTTATTAATATTATAAGTTCTTTGATAAGATTAATTTAAAAATTTTCATACTCCTTCAAATAAATATATTATTAATAAATATTTTTTTTATTAAAAATATTTATTAAATACATAAATAAATTAATTTAAGTCCATTAATGAGAAAAGGAAAAACTAAAAATATACCAACGTCTTATTAAGAAATTGGGACCTAAAATTTAATTGTTTAATTTATTTATTTATTCAATAGTTCTAAAATAAGTTTAAAAACTGCATAAAATTTATATCTAAAAACATTTCGCGATGTTCCTTAGTAGAATAAAAAATACCAAACTTGTATTTAAACGACCTAATAAAAAAGTTAATAATAATAATATCAAATTATTTGGAGAACATTGGCATGAACAAATTAAACTTCTTTTAACCACTACTAGAATACTCCATTACCTTGTTAAAAAAATATACATTGAAAGAGAGGTGAGTCTTTTTCTAACAAAACATATAATGATAATAAGTAGGGTACTAATTTAAAAAATTAAAAAAGTTATGATTTAAAGAAGAGAAAATGCAGTGTTATTAAATTGATCAAATAAACAAATTTAAAAATTTTTTTATAAATTGTTTAGATACATAATTATAAACATATTCTACATATATAATAAGAAGGATATTCAAATTTTATTATTTTTTAAATTTCAGGAAAAATGCTTTATTGCTTTAGAGTTGAATTCAATAAGTTTAAAATATATTCGAACCATTTTGGAAAGAAAACTTGCCCTACTTTTGAAACAAATGCAAATGGTAGGAATTTACGAAACAAAATTTGTTATTAAAATTATTACTAGAATATTAATCTTTTTGACCTTTTTTCTGGTTTAAAATTTTCTTAAGTTCTCTTGCTTACTATTTTATACAATTAATTTAAGTTTATAGAATACTAATTTAATTTCTAGATAATTAGATCTCTCATTTTTAATAAAAACAAAATTCTTGTTCTGTATAGCCCTTTCGAAAATTTGCTTTTTTTAAAGTTTTTCGCTATAACTCTTTTTCTAGTCCTACAAAAATTTTGATCCTTTGATATTTTATAGCCTATTTTCTGCTATATTTAATGTTACCAAAAAAACCTAAAAGTACCCAGCCCTTCCTGAGTTATAACGGCTGCACTCTGTTGGCCTTTCGCATATTAAAGTAAATACGGTATTTATTTTGGTTCTCAGTTAGCAGTTCTCAACTGACCTTTACTTTAGCTTATTGAGCAGTTTTCAATTTATTTGCTTTTTAAGTCAGTCAAATAAGATAATAAAATTTTCATTTTTTACGTTGATATGTTTTGTAAATAAATTACCTTCTCTTGTCCATTTATCAGCTCAATTTCAAAATATTTATAACTTTAATTCGACAAGTTTTGTTTTTCATAAATCAATGATTATTTTTCGACGAATTTCTGATTATTTTCATCCATTCCCAATAATAATCTATTATTTAAAATTAAGAAAACTTTATCCTTCATCGTAAAAGTTCGAAAGACATTTTCTGTTTTTTACAATAAAATTTGTCGAACAATTTCATAGGATGCTAGTAGATCATTAAGCGTAACTTTTGAACCATTTTCACACCCTAAGCCATTTATTGTAATTCTTACTTTATATAATCTCGTTTACAGATGGAAGGGGAAAATTTTGAACAGCTTCTATCAGCTTTTGTAGTAAGTTTTTTAATCGTTTGATGAGTATGGAATTTTCCTACCTGTCTCTAATTGTTCATTTTCTCTTTAACTTTTTCTATCATAGTCAAGGCAGGAATATGATGCACTGAGGCTTGAGCTGAAAAAACAGAAGATTATGACTTTTTTTTGGAAGAATAAATATGAAGATCTTTTAAAAAAATACGAAGGAATTGATAAAGTAAAAACTGGTATGTTTTTTAAATTCAATTTTCAAAAATTTATAATGATTTAATTTTTAACATAATAAGTCAGAATTTTAAAAAAGGTTTAGTATTGAACCCTAGAAATTAAGCTTAGAGAAACAAGCAAATATTATATTTTTAGTCGTAATTTGTTCCCCACTCCCTCATTTTATAGGTTAACTTGAACTATACTAATTTTCTCTGATTATTTTTAGATAATACGATGCCATTTGTCCAATTGGAGAAGTACATTGTCAAACAAACTTTTGTCGAATACAAGAATAACATTTGCAGTATATGCCAGAACAAAGTTACAAAAAAAAACTGGGCTAATCATTTGGAAAAATGGCACAATGAGTTTGTCATTGGTGACAATGTTTTAATAGCTCAAGCTGACAGTGTTTGTTATTAATTCTTTTAAACCAAGTTTAACAGTTTTCATTTAATATTAAGTGTTTAAGTACCATTTTCTAACCTAAGAGAATATACATAATTTTACAAAAAATATTTCTGTTGTGTTGCAAATACATATCCGGGCCCTTATTTATCTAATTGAAATTTCTTGTTATTTTTAGGTTCGAACGTTTGTGGAGAATTGCTTGAAAGCTTTAGATCTATCTGAGGATATTTCTGCTACGATTTCACAAATTATAATATATTCTGACATGTACTACGGATATTCAAAGTTAGCGCGTTTCTTTTTTAATATTTTGAATTAAATTATAAATAAATCGACAATTTTAGATATGGATTGTATTACGGTTTAGTGGCTCTTCTATATGGTATATCGTCCAATAGCTTTAATTTAGGTATTTTTAAAATAATTAAATTCTGTAAGCATTTTATTATACAGGGATTCCTCAAATTGTACAAATAAATCAGTCGACAATTTCATTTGATGGAACAAATTTTTTGAGTCCAATTATTTGTGATTTCGCCTTAAAGAAAGTTATTGAATTAACCAGCAACAATGGTGTTGGTGTGTGTTACATAAACAATGTTGAAGTTTGGGTTGAAGATTATTTCGCAAAGAAATTGAAGGAAAGTGGCCTACTGGTTGTTAAACATTTTTAATAAAACGGAGTCTAACACTATTTCCTTAGAAATGATAAATTATCCATAACTTTAAAAATTAATTTATAGGGAATTGTTTCTACTAGTGCTTCCATATTTGTTTGTTATGAAGAGATTGAACTTAAAATTCCAAAGAAAGCAATTGGCGATTGGTTCACTAATATTTTAAATGGCTTGGATTTGTCGGGACTTTTGAACTATCAGGAGGTTTTGTCTTTCTATTAATTTTAATTAATATTTAAGTAAACCCAAATAATTATGTTTAACAAATTAAACTAAATTAAAAACTGTTTTACTTTTATACTGTTAAAAATGAGTAGTTTAATAAGCAGACAAATTTGCTAAAATAGACCTTGGCAATTCCACTCAACACAAAATAACCATTAAATTTTAATAAACTCCTTATCTATTGGTTTATAATTTTCTGTTTAGTTTTTACAAAATTAAATATTTTAATAGTTTAAATTTATCCACTTAAAACTTAAATAAAATATATTAAAAGAACTAAGCTTTATTTTTTCTTTAATTTACAGGAATGCTGTTTCATAGCCAAGTACATTTGTCCTAATTATAAACCTTTCGTCAAACAACATCTTTCTCAAATTAATTCAAAAAAGGTTAGCTTTTTTAATTGATAAAATAGTCAAAGATTAACAAGTCAAAACCATTTATTTAAGAGAACGTCTTTAATATCTTTTAATAATAATAAGTTTTAAATTGCTTATATTCATAAAGTAATTAATTCTTTATTATTTTTAAAATCTCTATTTTTTAAGAATACCTTAACTTTTTTTTTGCAATAATTTAGAATTACCATCTATTCGATGTCGAACAAAATCCTTATTTTGAAAGATTCACTTGCGTTAATGGATTAATTTATTCCAAAGATTTGTATACCAAAATGGTAAGATTATTATAATTAATATATAATGTTATATCTCTTCATCTTAATACTTTGTTAGTTAAAAAAAAACAAAGGATATAATTATCCTGTTATTATAAAAAAAAGCTTTAACTTTTCCAGGTTCAGTTAGCCAATCTATTAAATGTTCAATGCTTTCCGGTTGTTATGCCTTCAAAAGAAAATCAATGATGAGAATTGACTTGTTTTAAATGAAAGTTATTTTTTAAAAATTATGAAAAAAAATTGTTAATCGCTAAAAATGTTAAATAATTTTTTCAAATAAAAAAAAGTCTTCAAAATACAAGACAAGTATTCATTTTATAACTAAAATTTAATCATTTATTTTGCTACCATTCTAAGAAGATGCTATAGATTAAATAAAAAAAAATATTTAGCTTACATATACGCTCTGTTCCAAAATTATTGGAATTTTTCGAAAAAGACTAACAATAAGAGTTTTAATATCTTTTTGTGGGTTGTAATGGTCATCTTTTTAAATTATTTTAATAGCGTTTATTTCTACTGTATGTTTTACTTACATAATACAAAAGGAAAAATTAATAAATATTAGCAATATTATTTTAATTTCTTTATAATATACAATTTATTAAATTAAATTATAAAACAAACAAAATACTTTATTAGTTTATAAGTTGCTGAATTTGTTGTTGTACACGAAGATTATAGAATTATAAATTAAAATAAATATTTTCTTTTTTAATAATTTTTATTTGAATAATAAAATATCTTAATTTATTTAATAATAATAAACTCAATTAAATAAAAATTTATTTGTTTGAGTTAAGAAAAAAAAGAAAATAAATCTATTACAATAGAAATCTTAATTAATAAAAAATAATATAAATTGTCTAAATTAATTAATTTTTAGTCCTTTTTATCTCCTTATTTGTGGAAGAATAGGTTGTCTTGATTTTGTTGATTTATTTCTTAATCGTCCTTTATTAATTGTTATAAAAACCTTAAAAATTAATTATATTAATTAATTTAATTTATTTTAATTAAAAAATACTTGTGGCATTAAATGGTCTTCAATAATTTTTTTAGAAATTATTTTTCTTAATTTATCCTGCTCTTGTTCTTCTAAGCTTTTTTCAATTCCTTTACCATAAATTGTTAAATCTGGGAATTTATTATCCCAAAGAATTGCTTCATTTTTTAATTCATCTTTTAATTTAATTTAATTTTAATTTAATTTAATTTAATTTAATTTTAATTATTACCTGAAATTCCTTTAATTTTTAAAATTTCATTTAAAGGTTTTTTCCTTTCTATTAATTGAATAAATATATTTAAATCACTTTTGGCTGTATTATAATAAGATTTTTTAATTTTTTCAGTCTAAATTAATTAATTAATTATTTAATTTAATTTAATTTTTACTATTTTTGGTGACCAAATAGGTGTTGTTGTTGTATTAATTAATATTTCTTTTTCTGATTTATTTGAAGTATTATTAGCTGGTTTTTCTTTATTTAATAATTTTAAATTATTTTTATTAATATCTTCATTATTAATCCACTCGTCCCATTGATCCATTAATTTTTATTTTTTAATATTTTTTAAAATATTTATATTTAATAAATTTAAATATTTATTTAGATAAAAATAATTCTGAAAAAAATAAAAAAAAGAATTTTAAAAAAAATAAAGGTTTCTATAGTAACAATAATCAATAAATAAAAATGTATTTATTTAATCCAAGTTTATTTATTTTAACTTGCAAGGAATATTTTAATTTTATTTTAATAAAGTTTAATTCTCTACTAGTCATTTTTTAATATTTTATAAAATTATTTCTCTATTTAAAAAATTATAAATAAATTAATAATTTAATTTTTAAATAAATATACTCTATTTTAATTTAATTAAATAAAATACTATTAAATAAATTAATTCCAAAGGATAAAATTAATTAAATAAATAAAGCTTAAATTAAATATAAATTAATATTTCAAGTTTTTAATTAATTTTAATTATTTTTTAATTTTAAATTAATTAATTCCCAGACTCTAAAATTATTTCTTAATTATTTTTTATTTTTTATTTATTTTTTCTTTAATAAATTTAGCTAAAATCAAAACACATTTTCGGTAAAATCAAAGAAATTTAAAAATTAATTTTTTTGAGTTGTATTAACGTCAGATGTCTGTCTTTCAAAATTGTATAGACTTGCCCTTTAATAAATAAATATTGCCCTTTTAAATTTAAAAAATAAATTAATTGAAAAAAGGACTTTTATTCCCTTTATTTATTTATTTATTTAAAACAATTTTAAAAAATTAAAATGTTTAATTTTAATTTTAAATTAACAATTTTCTTTCTCCTTTCTCTTCAAATTTTTCAAAATAAAATTTTTCCAACAAATTCTTTATTTGTTGATATTATTGGAAAAAGAGTTTTGTTCTTCTTAGATGACGGACAACAAGTTCTTAACAGAACTTTATTTAATTGTGATAATTTATTTTATTTGGTAAATGAAGAAAAAGTTAATGCAGAATTAGAGAATATTACCTTAAATTATTTAACTAAAGAAGAAGGAGATTTATGCAAAGAAAAGGGAACATTTAAGAATATTATTAATTATAAATTAATAATAGAAGACAATGTAAGGAGGAAATTAAAGTTTTAATTAAATATACAACTTTGTCCTTTTTCGGTTAACCAAAAGTTCAAAAGACCTAAACTTGATTAAATAATTTAAATAATAAAATAAAGCTATTTAAAGGGTGATACTAAATAAAATAATTTATTTAAATATTAGAAATAAAAAAAAATAAATATAAATTAAATTTATTTAGTTTAGGTCCTAAAGTAGGGTCCGGAGCCTTTAAATAATTTAATAAATTTTTTTAAAATTAATTAGGGAATTAATTAAATATTTTTCTCTTTTTTTAATTTAATTAAAATTAAAATAAATATAAATATAATTTTTAATTAATTTTTTTTTAGTGTTCAGACTATAATATTGGATATAAAATATTTAAGGATAAAACTAGACGAGTTATAGTTAAAAGAAAAAATGACAAAAATAATGAATATTCTATTCTTTATAAATTAACCGAAGAAATAAAAGAAATTTTAAATAAAAAAAAATTTTTTAAAAATGGAATTAAATTAGACTACTTTTTAGGAGAGACTTTTTATATTAATTATAAAAATAAATTAATTTTTATTTTTCCAAAATGTTTAGAAAATGAAAATTGGGAAGAAATGGCGAATAATGCAATTGAACAGAAAAAAGGTTTAATTAAATTTAAAATTAATTTTTAAATTTGATTAAAAATTAATTTTTAATTTTTTTTTATTTAAAATTAATTTTTATTTTTTTTATATAAAATTAATTTTAATTTTTTTTATATAAAATTAATTTTTTATTTTTTTAAATTTATTTAAAATTAATTTTTATTTTTTTTATATAAAATTAATTCTTAATTTTTAATAATTAAAATTAATTTTTTAAATAATTTTTAATTTAATTAAAAATTAATTTTTTTAATTTTCAGCCAAATTTTCAAACACTCAAGAATTCCCTAGAATTAATAGTGAATTAATTATTAATGAAGAAGAAATTGAAAAAAATAATTCTTTAATTAAATTAAAACGAAGTCAATCTGAAAATAATAATTTAATTAAAAATAAACAGAAAATGCTATCAAAAATTAAAATTCCAAGTTTATTTAAAATGTTTAGTAAAACTAAAGTGACTGAAGAAAATAATGAAAAGAAGAAGGAGAAAGAAAAATTAATTGAAAAAGAAGAAAAGAAAAATATTTAAAAAAATAATATATTTAATTTATTTTTTTAAATAAATTATTTTTAAATATTTAGAATTTATTTTATTTAAAATATATTAGTACCCCAATTAAATTAAAAAAACACTTTTCTTTTAAACTAATTATTTTATTTTTATTTTAGAAAAAATATTTAGACATAATTATTTTTATTTAATTTATATCCTTATAAATATATAAATTTATTTTAATTCATTAGAAAATTAAATTTTAATTTTTATTTAATTTTTAAAAAATTTTTTAATTAATTTATTTACCAAAAATTTTATCATATGAAAAAAAACGTTTAAAAATTAAATGTTTAATTTAGGAATATAAAGAAAAAATTATTTTTAATTTTTTGTTAAATTTTTAGTGTTATCTGTTCAAACAAAATAAATTAAAAATTATTTAATTATTTATTTAAATAATTTAAAAAAAAAAATATTAGAGTATTAAGTAGAATTAATTTTAATAAAAATTATTTTAATGAAATATTTTTATTTAAAGGAATTTTATAAAATTAAAAAAGTTTGGGTTTATTAGAAAAAATAAAAAATTTATTTTTTTTAATAATTAAATAAAATTAAAAAAAATATTTTTTAATAAATAATAAAAAAATTTTTTTTTTTAATTATTTAAACAAAATTTAGCTTTTTTTAATTTAATTAATTTAAAAATTAATAATAATTTAAATTTAATCAATTTAATTTAAATAAATTTAAAATTTAATTTCTAAGACTCAAATGTCCTAAATTTTTAAAATTAAATAATTTTTTATTTAAATTATAAAAATAATTTTTTTCGTTTTTTAATAAATTTTAATAGAAATTGTTTAAACAGGCAATTAATTTAAAATTTTAAATAATTTCATTAATTTTAATAAATATTATTTTGAGTATTTAAATGACTAAAAAATAATTAAAAATATCCATTCATTTTTCTACATTTAATTAAACTAATAAAAATGGCTTTAATAAATTCCAAATTTTTTGTATTTCTCTTGCTATTATTTTAATAATTGAAAATTCAGGTAAGAAATAATTTAATTAAAAAATAAAAATTAAATTTAATTGATTTAGATGGTCTTAGTTGTATGGTTGGGAAAGAAAATAAAATGTCCTTAAACAATTGTAGTGTTTGTTTAACTATTCGTTGTGGTGGAATTATTGGTATTTTAATTAATTTAATTTAATTTAATTTAATTTAATTTAATTTAATTTAATTTAATTTAATTTAATTTAATTTAATTTAATTTAATTTAATTTAATTTAATTTAATTTAATTTAATTTAATTTAATTTAATTTAATTTAATTTAATTTAATTTAATTTAATTTAATTTAATTTAATTTAATTTAATTTAATTTAATTTAATTTAATTTAATTTAATTTAATTTAATTTAATTTAATTTAATTTAATTTAATTTAATTTAATTTAATTTAATTTAATTTAATTTAATTTAATTTAATTTAATTTAATTTAATTTAATTTAATTTAATTTAATTTAATTTAATTTAATTTAATTTAATTTAATTTAATTTAATTTAATTTAATTTAATTTAATTTAATTTAATTTAATTTAATTTAATTTAATTTAATTTAATTTAATTTAATTTAATTTAATTTAATTTAAAGATGACCGTAAATGTACAACCTCTAAAGGACAGAGTAAAATCTGTGCTAATTATAACTGTAATGGTAAAGAATTACTTTGTGAAGCATGTAATCAAGAAGATAATTGTAATAATGCAATAAATTAAAAATTAAAAGATAAAAATAAATAAATTTAATTTTAAATAATCAAATACAAGTAAATTAATTTAATTTTAATAAATAAAATGGGTTAAAAAATATTTTTTTTTATTTTCTTTTAAATAATCTTTAAATTTAATAAATCAAAAAAAAATTAAAAAATAAACAAAAATATTCAATTATATTAATAATAAAATAATTAATATTTTAAATAAATATTATTTCGTCTTAAAACAAATAAAGGTTAAAAAAAAAATTTTTATTTAATTTATACAAAATCAAAAAGTGTGTGTTTTTGTGTAATTTTAATTATACAAAATTAATATAAATAGTTGGCATTAAAAGGTTTAATTATTTAAAAAAAATAAATTTTTTTAAATTAAAAAAATCATTTAATACTAAAAAAAATAAAAAGCCAAATATTTATTAATTTAAAAAAAATATTTAAATAAATGACCATCACCCGATTTAAAAAATAAAATCATTTTCAGAAAAATTTTCTCTCAAATTTCAACCCGAATAGCGAATTGATTAGTTGAATGTTGTTGTTTTTGTTTTTTATGTGAATGTTTATTTGAAGGAGAACTTCTATTATTATTTAAATTAATTTTATTTAATTGAGGAATTTGTTGATATTTTGAATTATTAATTTTAGATGCATATAATGAGGTAGTTGGAAAACGAGAATATTCGGAAGAGTTTGGCTAAAGTGTTAAAATAATTAAATTAAATTTTAATTAATTAAATAATTAATTAAATTAAAATTAATTAATTAAATTCAATTAAATTAAAATTAATTAAATAATTAATTAATTAAATTAAAATTAATTAATTAAATTAAAATTAAATTAAAATTAAATCTACCTAAAATTAATTTAATTTATTTATTTATTTTACCCCTTCTTCTTCCAATTGTTTAACAGAATAATTATCAAAAGCCTCCATTTCAGCCAAATCATCATCATCTATATCAACAACAACATCAATATCTTCATCCCATTCTTCTTCATTATCAATTAAGTGACAAGTTTTGTTTTCAAATTTCTCGTTAATTAAACGTCTCTCACGGCATTTTCTAGCAGCTAATTTATTTCTCCCTCTTCTTCTAATTTTTTTAATTAAAGCTTTTTGCTCAATTGTTAAATGAATAGTTTGCATTAATGAAGAATAATCACGATAAGACATTGATGTTAAATGCTCGGCAGAATAGGGAAGGTCATAAAGATTTACAAGGGCTAAAAAGTAAAATTAAGAATTAAATAATTAAATTTAAAATTAATAAAATTTAAAAAGAATTTAAAAATTAAATTAAAATTAAGAAAAAATTTAATAAAAAAAAAAATAATAATTAAATTTAAATAAAAAATTAAAAGTGAAAAATTAAAATTTTATTTTAAAAAATTTAAAATTAAATTCTAAAAATAAAAATTTTAATTTAAAAAATTTGAAATTAAAGTTAAAAAAAAAAATTAAATTTAAAAAAAAAATTAAAAAAATTTTTCCATTAAAACTTAAACAAATTTAAATATTTTTTTCCCTAGAAAAAATCTATTTTTTAAATAAAATTAAATAACTAACAATTATCTTTAGAACGCCTTCCTCTTTTACTTTTTTCTGTTTTTAATGATCCTTCTCCATTTTTAGCAATTGTTGGACTTTTTCTATGGAGAAAGCTTTCACTATTTTTTGGCACTAATTTTTGTTCATAACGAAAAGGAAAAGGATTAGAATTTAATATTTCAATTGATCCACTTCTTTCAGATAAAAATTCTTTTTCTATTGAAGCTCCAATATTAGTTGAGTTATTATTGGATAATTCAACAGAAGAGACACTTTAAAAATTAAATTAATTAAAATTTCAAAAAAATAAAATTCAAATAAATTAAAAAAAATTAAATTTAAATTAAATTAAAATTTTAAAAATATTAAATTAAAATTAAATTAAAATTAAAAAAAAATTAAATAAAATTAAATTAAAATTTTAAAAATATTAAATTAAAATTAAATTAAAATTAAAAAAAAATTAAATAAAATTAAATTAAAATTTTAAAAATATTAAATTAAAATTAAATTAAAATTAAAAAAAAATTAAATAAAATTAAATTAAAATTTTAAAAAAATTAATCAAAATTAAATTAAAATTAAAATAAAAAATTAATTAAAATTTAGAAAAATTAAAATACCTGGTAGTTGGAGAACATATATTTTGAGCATTATTATTGCAAAGAGCAAGAGGTCCACAACCAAAAGAATTAAAAGAATTGGACTGAACAGAAGGAGAACCACCTTAAAATTAATTAAATTAATTTATTTAATTAATTATTTAAATTACTATTCATATTTAAAGTTTGATTAAAATGATCAAAAATAGGAGAAAGAGGTCCAACAAGTGTTGGGGAAATTGGCAATATTGGTGTTTGCATTGCAGAAGAAGAAGAACAAGTAGCGGTAGTAGTAAAGGGTGATATTAATTGTTGTTGCTGTAATAATTCATTTTGAAATAATGTTTGTGTATTATTAAATAAAATAAGCTCAGCAGCAGCCAAATCATTTAAAACTGCTAAAATTAAAAAATTAATTTTTTTAATTTTTAAAAATATTTTTTAAAATTTTTCTTTAATTTTTTTGAAATTTTTTAAAATTTTTTAAATTTATTTAAGATTTTTTTAAATTTCTTTAAATTGTTTTATATTTTTTAAATTTTTAAAAATTTTTTTTAATTAATTAATTAAATGTCTAATATTAAAAAAATTAAATAATATTAAATAACCAAATTTAGCCTTTAAATTTTAATACCAAAAAAATCAAAAAAAAATTATTAAATACCTTCAAGTTCAGTTTTGTTCACAACACTAGCATCAGAATTAGTCGGAGAATTAGATAATTGTTGTTGTCTTAATTCACTTCCATTAATCAAAGGAGAAGAAAAGAATTGAGGGAAAAGAGCAGATAAAAGCATTTCAGTTTCTTCTTCTTCTTCTTTTACAATTTTCTGATTTTTTAATTCTTTTTTAGTTCTATTATTATTTTGAACAAAATTATGTGATACAGATTGTTCTAAAAAATTAAATAAAATTTAAATTAAAATAAAAATAAAATAAAAAATTAAATAAAAAAATAAAATTAAAATTAAATAAAAAAATTAAAATAAAAATTAAATAAAAAATAAAAAAATAAAGTCTTTTAAATTAAATTTTATTATTTTTTTAAAAATTCAAAAGAGAGGGAAAATAAGTTAATTAAAATAGAATTAAATATGATAAATAATGACATTTAAAAATTAAAAACTTTAAAAGAAAAATCAAATAACATGAATCATTTTTTAAAGTAAAAAGAAAAGAAGAAGAGAAAGCTGGATTTCTTTTAATGTAAAATATAAATTTTATTTTATTACAAATATTGTCCTACCATTTAAATAATAAATAATGAACAAAAGTGCATTTTAATGAAAAAGTACAATTTTTAAAAAAATGTTAAAATAAATAGAAATTAAAATAAAAATAAAAAGAAAATTAATTAATTAATTAAATAAATAAATAAATATTTAATTTTTTTAATTTTTTAGAGAAGAAAATATTTTCAAAAAGAAATAAATTCTGAGTCCTTTAGAAGGAGAAAAAATATTTTTTAAATAATAAAAAAAAAATTTTAAAAATTAAAAATCAGACAAAGAAAATTTTTAAAGAAGCAAAACTTGAGAATAAAGCTGATGTTTAAAATAAAGAAAAGAAAAGGAAAGGCAAAATTAAAATTAAAAGAAAATCACAAGGCATTTATTAGACATGCGCAATTGAGAAGATAGGAAATGAGACTGATCTAAGCTTTTAATTATATTCTCTCGTATTATGCCTCAAAATTGATAAAAGTCTTTTTAAAGAGTGTAAAAGTGAAGAAAAAGAATCGAATGAATTTTATATTTAAAAAAAGGAAAAAATTAATTTAATGCGAAATAAAATATTAAAAATTAATTTTTATTACATTAAAGTTAAGAAAACAGTTAAAAGGATATTCGGTATAAAAAATAAAAAAAAAGGAAAAATATGAAAATAAATAAAAATTAAAATTTAAAAATTGTAATTCAGTGGAAATTTAATTAAAAATTGACGAAAATAAATTTTAAAAATTTTTTAAAAATTTTAAAAATTTTTTAAAATTTTAAAAATTTCTTAAAATATTTTAAAATTTTTTAAAAAAATTATTTAAATTTTCTAAACAAATTTAAAAATTAAAAAAAAAATAAAAATAACAGAAAAATGATTTAAAATAATTATTAAGAAAATATTCACAACAAATAGAAATAACATTAAATATTTTTATTAAACAAATATTAATTTAATTGAATGTAAAAAGCGTTTAAAAAAATTTTTTGTTTGATAAAAGTGCTCATTTTTATCAAAATTATTTTCCAAAAAACAAATTGATATAAAATTACAATTTTTAATACTCCATCGAAAAATAAATAATATTTTTAAAAAAAATATTAAGAAAAAGGAAATGCATTTTTTTTTAATTTTGTAAAGTTGCGAATAAATAAACAAGAGAGAAAAGAAATAAAATAAATAAAAAAAAGTTTATAAAAAATACAAAAATGATACTCATTAAATTGGACAACAAATCTTTTTTTTTTTTTAAATAAAGGTTAAAAAAGTGAAACGAAATTAAGTCTATATATTTAATTTAAAATAATTAAAATGTTTAGAATTTAATAGAAAATATTAAAAAAGAAGGGGATTAATTTAAAGAATTTTTTTTTTAATTAATTAAAAAAAATATATAAAAGAAGCAAAAAATAAAGGAAAAAAGGAAAAAAATATTTTTAAAAAAATTAATTATAAATTTTACAAAATTGTTGCGCATTTAATTTATTTATTTTTGATAAATACATTTTTATATAAAATTAAATAAATTAAAAAAAAAATAAATTCTTCGAGTAAATGCTTACTTAAATAATTGCCTTGACAATAATTTTTGTGCTCATCATTAAATTAAATAAATTAGAAATTTAATGCTTTTTGATAAGTGTTTCTCGTACATTTAAACAAAATACTCAATGCGCAACATTTTTTATTCAACAAAAAAAAATTTTTTTTGTTGCAAATCGCCGCCAATTACGTAACGGCAACAAGAGATGATATTTGCAATAAATAAAATTTTACTATTTATATAAATAGCAATATATTAATTTTTTTAATTTAAAAAATGGCCTTTTCAACACTTAATAAAATTAATTTGTTGTTTACTTTTTGATTAATAAACCCTTTTTTTAATTTTTGATTTATTGTTTTAATTAAATGAAGGGAATTAAATAGCAGACAAAAATAAATAAATTAATTAGAATATTATTAATTTTTAAAAATAAAAGAAATTTTAGAAATTTAATGGAAAACATTGATAAATGAGAGCACTAATAAAATAAAATAAATAAAAGACTTGACATTTATTTAAATAAAAAATCCCAAAAGACTGCGAGACCGATAAACTCCCCTATTTATTCTAATTAAATTAAAAATCCCAACCTTGTTCCAAATTATGCTCATCATTAACGTTTCCACCTTCAATCGAGCCCAAAGAAGAAGAACAACGTGCTAAGGAAACATCATTAAATAAAATAGGCTGTATAATATCCGTTAAAGGAGAAAAAGAGCCATCGGATACAGAACAAACAAATTCCCTTTCATTCAAATTAAAATCAGTTTGGTCATATTTTTGAACAAGCTCTGTTTCAGAAGAAGGAGAAGAAACAGGGATGTTAGACAATTCTGTTTCCCCAACCTTTAAAATAAAATTTCTTTTAAATACGTTTGAAAAGGAATAAAATAATGTAAAAAAGATCTAATAAAATGTCCTTAAATTAATTAAAAAATAAAATTTCTAATTTAATTAAAAACAAACTGGAGCAGTTTGAAATGCAGAGGAAGAGGAAACAAGTGAAAATTTTTCGTCTAAAAATCAATTTAATTTTTAAGGTAAAATAAGAGCATTTAATTAAATAGAATAATTTATTCTATTTAAAAGAAAAAAAAACCTTGAACAGAAGAAGTAAAAAGTGAACTTGTTGGCAACTGCAATAAATCATTCCACTTTGTATTTTCATTCTGATTTTCAATAATTCCATCAAAACTAAGAGTTCTTGAAAAAGTAGCCAAAAAATCTGCTTCACTTTCATTCAAATTATCTCCAAGAAAATTCTAAAAAAGAAATAATAAAAATAATTAAATTAATACATTTTGTTCATCAGGAAGTAAACTCTTTTCAGTGAGTAAATGAATATCACGTTCAAACAGTAAATCAACAGGTTCAGAATATCGGTTATTTGAGTAAGCATATTGCAGTTGGTGGTTCTTAAAAGAAAAGAGAATTTTCAAAGAATTGTAAAAAACAACTAAAAAATAGAAACTAAATTAAACCTGTAATTGTTCCAAATAATCAAAATCATTAGAAATCTGATGGGGTAACAATTCATTCACACCCTTCTCTTGTTCAATATCCCATCTCCAATAAGAATCGATAGCATCATAATCCATAAGTGTTGGTTCATTGCTTCGATTAAAATTAGCCTCTGACTCAGAAGTGGATGGCTGAGTTAATGAAGGTGAAGTAGATAAGCCTGTCAAACTTCTTATTGAATCTGGCGGTGCTGAAGATGTATCACGCTGGCGATGAAGCAAACGAAACGATTGAGATGGAATAGGTGTTGGACTGCGTTGGCGTTGCGCTAAAGTTTTAAAATTGGTGAGTAAGTAGGAATATATTTGACCTGTTCTACGACGTCTCTCAGCAAGAAGAACGTTTACTTCGAGTTGTTGCCTTCCGCCTAATAATTAAAAAACGGTCAACTTGTTTAAATAACCTGATGTAATTGTAGGAAGAGTCTCTAAACGATGTAAAATAGACTGAAATTGGGCATCAACAATTTGTGAGACTTTTGAGCGAATATCGCGTTGCTGGAAATTTAATTGATGAGGTTGGACAAGAGAAGGAAGAGATCCATGGTAAAATGATTGATGAATATTACAAGTGGCAAAAGGTTTTTTAATTTTAAAATTGAGGCTTGAAGTTGAACTTCGAAGAAAATGAGAGCTGCAAATGGCAGCCAACAACAACACAAGAGTAGTTAAACCTTTAATTATTTTTAGAATCTAAAAATTTGAATGGAAAAAGTCAAAACCTGTAATTGCCATTATCGGCTGCTTTTTAGGCTTGAGATAGTAGTGACGGTCTTTAGTAGCTAAACGCCTTTCAGTTGAATTCCTCCAAGAATTAGATCTTCTACGAACTCGTAGACGTCTTGAAGTATTTGAAACTAAACGCAAATTTTGTGTAGATTGAATTTGATATGTTGAAATCATAGCAGTTGTTTCACCAGGCTCCTCAGCCTCATTTAGACTTGGCATTGAAAATTAATTAAAAGAATAATAGCAGACTGAAAGTCTAAAATTTTAATATATTAAATAAAAAGTATGTATGAATCAATAAAAATGAAAATTAAATAATGGTCATAAGACCAACGGTATGTTTTTAAAAACCATTAAAAGAAAAAATATTTTAAGCAAAATTTCGTTTATACGCTCGCTGTGATAAGAATTCGAGAGAAAATAGAAGACACGTAGAAAAAGGAAAATAAAGTCTAACTATAAAATACAAAACAGAAAAAAATATAGTGGATGGTCGCACAGGTGAAATTAATAAGAACACCTTTAAATAAAATTAAAAACAACTTAACACCTGAAAAATAAAAGAGTAGATGTAAAATAAAAGAAAGAGGGGTCTAAACAGTGCCTGGAAATTTTCATTCTTTTAAATCTCTTATATTTGTAACCTTTACGTTATTAAAAATAAAATATAACCCTAAACAAAAAATATAATAAAAGATAAATAAATTAATAAAAAACCTCTCAAAATAAGTATTTAGTCCCACCACCTATAGATAAATAAAAGAAAGGACTTTCGTTCACATTTAGGATAAAGGGCCAGTAAATGGTTTCCCTTCATTGTCATCTAGTGAACTTCCTCCAATTAAATTTGCTTCAGTTAATTTTACACTTCTTGGAGTTCCACTACCAAGTTGAGGACTATTTTGTTGTTGTTGTTGGGCAATAATTGTTGGAAGTGTTGTCAAAATTCCAATAACACGCTTCATATTAAGCAGAAGGCATTTCATTGCTTTAGTCCAACGTTCCTAAGAATTTAAATTAAAAGCAATTCTAAATTCTTACTGGTGAATTTAACTGCATTTTTATTAAGTATTGAGAATCTCGGTCAACAATTTTGTCTTTCAACATTCTATAAGGCAAAAGTTGAGTTCCAGGTGGAAAATGGTGTTTTAATCGTTGCTCAACCTTAAGGTAAAAATTAACAAGGCCAATCAGGCCTTCACGAATACCTGTATAAAACAATCCATAAAAGCTATCAAACCCTTATCTAGTGAAGGTTGACCAAATGGACGCCAACCTCCATTACCTTAAGAAAATTTAAAAAGTTCAATTTAAAAAAATACCATAAAGAGGAAGCTCTTCAATTTTATTAGAAATCTCTCTTCGAAGCGAACGAATGAAGGAACAGCTTCCGAATGGAACAATTTCATAACCAATAAATTCTATTCCCAAACGCTCAGCGATAACCTTAATTTAAAAATTAATTAATATTTTAATAGATAAACTTTTAACAAAAAAGCCATTTGACCAAGCGCTGCATTTATTTCATTCCATTCAACTTGCTCTTGACGAAGACGGCCTAGACGAAAACCAGAAATTGTTCTGCAATTAAAAATGGAATTTACTTTAGATAAATATTTTTACTCTTATAGCCTCTTAAGGAAAGTCCAAATATTTAAATTCAAAAATCCCCTCCAAAGAAAAATAGAAAAAATACCCAAATTCACCATCAACCCAAATATGGAAGCATAAATCCAGAACATTTGTTTGACAAAGTCGTTTAAGCTGTTCTTCAGAATTTTTAATTTGCAATTTTAATGCACGCTGCTCATCTGTCTGCTCAATTAAAGTTCTAAAAAAATAAATAATTAAGCATTCTAATCAGAAATGGAAATTTGAATGTACGTGGATCGATAAACCTATCACGTCACTACTTGATGTAATAAGTGAAAACTTCCAGCTAAAATATTTTTTATCCTCAAGTTATCGAACCATTGTCTTTCTTAAATTAATAAAACAACAGCTCATGGAATGAGGAATTTAACCACTTAACCAAGAATTAACCTGTGATTGTCTCTAAGTTTCCTATATAATTCTTCATCCCGTTCATTAATTTTTCTTCTCTCTTCAAGTTTGGAATTAAGTTGATTATTTAGAACTCGTTCTTCCTCTTCCAAAAATGCTAATTGATCGAGCAAATCTCGTTCTTCTGTCTTTAATTGTAAAAAAATTAATTTAAAAAATCAATAAAATAAGCCATCTAAACATTAAAAAACTCCTATTTTTGGCTTTCCCCATCTTTGGTCTTCCCTTCATTATCGATCAAAAAACCTTGAGAGATTCCAATTTTCTTATGGCAGCTTTTTGATCAAAAGGACAATCTTTTCTTCGTTTAGTTAAAGTATCCAATGTTTGTTTATATTGACGACACTCTTGTTCAAATATATCATGCTGTTTTTGAAGATCTATAGCTACTGAGGTTGCACATTTCTAAAGAGAAAAAAATTAATTGTTTAACGCCTTTAAATTTTCTTTAACGAATATTAAAAGAAAGACTAAATCTGTTAAAATTATTTGCGAAGTAGTCATAAATTATGTCAACAAAAAAAAGACACAATTTTTGGTAAAACTTCGGTAGATTTAAGTGTCAAAAATAATTTAAGCTCTTATTGTTAGTATTATATATGACAGGAATACACGTGCTTCCAAAATAGGATTGACCAGAAATATGGAAATAAATTATACATCTACACCCTCAGAATTTAAATCGAAAAACCCCCTACATTAAACACTAAACAAATCGAATTAGAAAATTAAATAAAACAGACTTTACACATTGGAATATCCAAAGGACTTTTCGAGTTGGAGATCAAGTCAAGAAGATTACAATTACCAATAGATTCAGAAAGTGTACAAGGAGATTCAAATTCATCAGTAAGATTTGCAATCTTAATATAAATTAGTTCAAAATAAACCTAAAAAACCGATTCTGAACTTGTTTCAACTATTCTAATTTCTTTAGAATGTGCATCAGAAAAGATAGTTTCAACTTCAATATTATTAGGTTGAAGTTCCATTTTGCAATGACAAATCTAAAGAAACATTTATTGCTTAAAGATTTAATTGAAATCATTTGACTGCAATAAAACTAATTTTATTGCATTTACATTTAAACAATTAAAACACAAACCAAACAATTAAAATTGTTATTATCAGTATGTAGCAGATTTGGAACAATTAATTTTAAATCAGCCTCTAAAAAATCGTCAGAGGACAGTTTATTTTTATCATCGAGAGAGTTGAGTTGATTTTTAAGTTTTTTAATAGAATTATTTTCCTTCATTGCAATATCCGTTCTCGTGATGGAAGAAACAGCTGATTCTATATAAAATATAAATTTTAAAAAAAGAAATAAAAAAGATTAATAGTTGTACCTGGTTCTGCCATTAATTTTTAAAAATTGTTTTAAAATTAAATAATTAAATTCTAGTTGCAATAGGTATGTTCTAAATTTAAAACAAATTAGGAATTAATCAGAATGTAGATGTTGATATATATATTCAATTAATCATAACGTTTAATATGATAAATTAAAAACAAAATTTCACGAGTAAATATTTATAATAAAATCCATTATAAATACATACATACATGTGTAACGTGGGGACAATTTAATTCCGTAGCTAAGGGATAGAACATTCGTGAAGAACACTCTCGTATCTACACGCTCTCTTTATTTACGAGAACATTGATATATAGTCAAAGACAAAATGTCAAACATGCGAAGGTATGACAAAATGTCAACCGTTATATTACAAATTTATTACTAAAGACTTTTAGGTGTAGAAGCAACTAAATATAACAAAAAATAAGGTTGAAAGGCAACTCCCGAATGCTTTAAATGATAATTAACAATACAACATATGTATATTTATAAAATTATTTTATAATAAGAATAAAAAATAAAGCAAAAAAGGGGATTAATTGAATGTAAAATGGTATTATAACCTTTTTCGAACCATTCCACCACGGATATAAATTACTTCTTCCTCCATAAAATGTTCTTTAATTAATAAATTGAATTTAAAAAAAAATGAATTAAAAACCTTTGAGGAAAGCGGTCTCCTACTGGATAAAATGGGGGTCTATTCCCTTCTCCATTAAAAGGAAACCGTCCATCATTTCCAGGTAGATAAGGTGTTGTTATTGTATTACAATGATCAAAGCTACAACTTGTACATCTAATATGTATATAAAATAATTAATTAAATAAAATAATACCTTATTTGGTCACCCCCAATTTGTTGCAACATATCACAACTTTCAAAGAATGGTAAAAGACATCCGGCTTTTATAGCTTTTTTGGGTTAAATAGAAATAAAAATATAATTATTTAAATAAATTAAAAACTTATTCCATTCATTATATTATATACTCGCATACATGCTCGAACTGTATATTCACAATTAATTGGATTTGGGGTGTAATTGCAGGTAATGCCTTCACATGAATAACACAACAAAGCGTCTACTGAAATAAATTAATTTATTTATTTATTCTTTTTTTCTTTAAATTTAATTAAATAATTAAATTAATTAAATATTAATTGTTTAAAATATTTTTAAACATAAATAAGTGAAATTAAATAATTTATTTTTATTTTAATAATTAAATAATAAACTTAATTAAATTCTGCAAATAATTAAAAAATTAAAAATTATTACCATTCGATTTAAAAATTAATTTAAAAATAATAAAAAATAGAGTAAAATAATATTTAACTATTTTTTGCATTTTTATTATTTAAAGAGTAAAAAAAATAAAAATAAAGAAATTGGAAATATAAGAAAATGTAAATATTTATTTTTTTTTATTTATTTATTTTTTATTACTATTCATCAGCTATTTGGCTTAAATATTGATTCACACTTTTGATTTGACAATTTAAAGGTTATACAATAAAATACCTTTTCTTTATATTTTTATTATTTTTTAGTCTAAAAATATTTAAATAAAATTAAAAATTTCAGTTAATGTGTTCTAATGATATAAAAGGCTTATTTTAATTAAATTCTTTATTTTATTTATTTTTCTTTTTATTTAAATCAAAGGGATGGAAATCTTCAAAACCTTCATAATCTAAATTAAAATGTTATTTAATTATAATTTAAATATTTAAAATAAAAAAGAAGACTAACTTGGATTTATTCCTTTAAATTCAAAATCAGCATTGTCTTCCTCTTTACTCTTTTCTGAATTTTTTAATTTTTTTTTGTTTAATTAAATTAATTTAATTATTTAAAAAACCTTTAGAAAACTGTCCCAAATTTAATTTTTTTAACATTTTACAATTTCCCTTTTCTTTTGTTTTTAGGTTATTTTTACTTTTATTAAAATATTTATTTAATATTTTTTTTCTAATTTCATCATCACTCTTTCTACTAGTATCACCAGGATCCATACATAAATAAATTAAAAATAAATTAAATAGTAGAATAATAATAAATGTCCAGAATTTAATATAATTCATTTAAATTGCTATTTTTAATTTATTTTAATTTAATTAAAATATTTATTGCAATATAAATATTTTAATTTAATTAATTAAATTAAATAAATAAATAAATAAATTAATTAATTAAATTTATTTAATTAATTAAATAAATTTATTAAATTTATTTAATTAATTTAATTAATTTATTAATTAAATTAATTAATTAAATAAATTTATTTAATTAATTTAATTAATTTATTAATTAAATTAATTAATTAAATAAATTTATTAAATTTATTTAATTAATTTATTTAATTAATTTATTAATTAAATTAATTAATTAAATTAATTTATTAATTAAATAACTAATATTAAATTAATTAATTAATTAAATAAATTTATTAAATTTATTTAATTAATTTATTTAATTAATTTATTAATTAAATTAATTAATTAAATTAATTTATTAATTAAATAACTAATATTAAATTAATTAATTAATTAAATAAATTTATTAAATTTATTTAATTAATTTATTTAATTAATTTATTAATTAAATTAATTAATTAAATTAATTTATTAATTAAATAACTAATATTAAATTAATTAATTAAATAATTAAATAAATAAGTAAGCGTATTTATTGTAAAATTAAAAAATATTATGTAATCATTTTAACAAGAGAACTTTTATAAACAAAACAATTTTTAAATAAAAAAAAACTTGCTAATGACTAGACACTTTTTTAATTTTTAAAGTGCATTTAGAGATAATTAAATAATTAGGAAATAAATAAATAAATTTAAAAAAATGTTTTACGAAATATATTTTGCTTAAAATGATTTAAAAATATTGTTCTATTAGGAAAATAATAAGCTTAAAATATAATAAATTTAAAAGAAATAATTTTAATAATTATTTTGTAGAAGCAAACAGTTTTGAACATTTTTTCATTTGGCGAAATGTAATTGACCAAGGTATTGGCTTTTTTCCTTTCTCTGTTGCAAACTCATAGAAGGGAAAATCAACCTATTTCTAGAAATATTTTAAAGAAGAAGCTTTAACGTTTTAAATATTTAATTGTTCTCTCCTTTAAGATAATGGAAACTTTTAGTAATGAAATGGCAAATAATTATGACATGTTAGGAAAAATAGGAGAAGGAACTTATGGAACAGTTTTGTTTTTATTTAATTTTAATTAATTTTCCTTTACATTTCTACAGGTTTTCAAAGCAAGGAGTAAAGAAAATGGACAAATCGTTGCCTTAAAAATTGTAAAATTGGATGATGAAGATGAGGTTTATTTAAAAAAATTTTTTTAATTTAAACAAATTAACAGACCAATTTAAAAGAAAAAAGGGTCAATTAAATGACAAGAAAAAAAATATTTTTTAATAATTAAATTGTTGATTATTATATTTTAATGAATTAAAATACTGTTTAAAAAAGGGAGTCCCATCATCCGCATTGCGTGAAATTTGTCTTTTACGTGAACTAAGGCATGGGAACGTTGTTCGATTAAATGATGTAATACACACTGATAAAACATTAAATTTGGTTTTTGAATATTGGTTGGCTAATTTAAAATACCTTTTATTTAAATTTAACTTCTTTTTTAGCGACCTTGATTTACGCAAATTTTTTGATACTTTAAACGGGAATATTGAAGAAAAGGTTTGTTTAAATAATTAATTTTAAAAAATAATTTAAAAGGTTGTTCGTTCATTAATGCAACAATTATTAGCTGGGCTTAGTTATTGTCATGCTCATAATGTATTGCACAGGGATTTAAAGCCACAAGTAATTTTTAAAAAATTAATTTAAATTAAAGGGTTTTTAAAAATGTTTAATTTTTATTTATTTTATTTCAACAATTTAAATCTAATTTTAAATAATTTATTTAATTCATTTTTTTCAGAATTTGTTGATAAGCAATTCCATTAAAGATTCTCTTCCACAATTAAAATTGGCAGATTTTGGTCTAGCCAGACCTTTTGGAATTCCTGTAAATTAATCTATTCTTTTAAAATTTATTTTAATAATTAAAAGGTTCGTTGTTATAGTGCTGAGGTTGTGACACTCTGGTAATTCTATTTTTAATTAAAACAAGCAAACAAACTCTGTTTTAAAGGTACAGGCCTCCAGACGTCCTTTTCGGCGCAAAACTTTATAACACTTCAATAGACATTTGGTCAGCAGGATGTATTTTTGCTGGTATTATTTAGAAAATACTTCCTTTAAATTATTTAAATTTTAAAGAAATAGCTAATTGTGGGAAGCCTTTATTTCCTGGAGCTGATGTTGACGATCAATTAAAAAGAATATTTAAATTGCTGGGAACGCCTAATGAGGTTACAAATTATTTTTAAAATTATTTATTTAATTAATTTTAATTGGGGGGAATATTAAAACGAGTAATTCAAGGGCAGAAGAGATTAATTTAATTAAATAATAAAATAAATAAATTAATTTTTAATTTTTTTTCTCCAGTTGGAATGGCCTTCAATGACTCATTTACCTGAATATAAACCTTATCCACCCTACCAAAGAGCTACAAATTGTTGGGAAAGGGCAATGCCTATACCTAACGAATTAGCCAGAGATTTATTAAAGGCTTGTTTTAATTAAAATAATTAATTTATTTATTTAAAGCATCTTCTTGCCTGTAATCCACAGAATAGAATGAATGCAGATGTTGCACTTGCACACAGATATTTTACTAACAACTTGACTTCTAGTGTTAATATTGGAAAGAAGATTTAATTTTATTTTTAAAAATATTAATAAAATGATCTCATTAAAAATTAAAAAAAAATATTTTTTGACTTCAAACATGTTTAAAAATATTTAATTTTATTTTCTTTAAAATATGAATAAATTAATTAAATAATTAAATTATTTATTTAATTAATTAAATTATTTATTTATTTATTTAATTAATTTAATTAAATTATTTATTTAATTTAATATAATTTTTAAACTCAATTTTAAGACAAAAAAGAATTAAATATTTATACAGCTTTCCTTGTTTATGCTAAAAATAAAGAAATGTGTTTAATATGTAATAGAAAAATAAATAAATGCATTACTAGGGGAAAAAACATTTTCTTTTGTATTTGGTTAAATAAAAAAATAAATAAATATTAGTCTTTTAGTATTTAAATCACTCAATTTCTTTCTCTTTAAAAAAATAAATCAGTCCATTTTCTTTTCAATAAACTTTAATTCAAATACAAATTAATTGTATTATCTTCTTCAGTAAAATTGCTAATACGGGTCTGAGTTTAATTAAATAAAATTAAAAAAAATTAAATAAAATTAAATAAATTAAATAAAAATTTTAAAAAATTAAATAAAATTAAATAAATTAAATAAAAATTTTAAAAAATTAAATAAAATTAAATAAATTAAATAAAAATTTAAAAAAATTAAATAAAATTAAATAAATTAAATAAAAATTTAAAAAAATTAAATAAAATTAAATAAATTAAATAAAAATTTAAATAAAAATTAAAATAAATTAAATAAAAATTTAAATAAAAATTAAAATAAATTAAATAAAAATTTAAAAATTAAATAAAAAATTAAATAAAAATTAAAATAAATTAAATAAAAATTTAAAAATTAAATAAAATTAAATAAAAATTAAAATAAATTAAATAAAATTAAATAAATTAAATAAAAAATTAAATTAAAATAAATAAAATAAAAATTAAATAAAAAATTAAATAAAAATTAAAATAAATAAAATAAAAATTTAAAAATTAAATAAAAAATTAAATAAAAATTAAAATAAATTAAATAAAAATTAAAATAAATTAAATAAAAAATTAAATAAAAATTAAAATAAATTAAATAGAATTAAATAACCTCATGTAAATTATCATAGCCTTCTCTTAATATTCCCCCTTCACTCCAAATAACAATAAATTCAACCTTTTCAGCATTGTCGTTAATTTCAAATGTTTGTTCCTTACAACCACGTCCATACTCTTGTGTTCCCACAACATTTGTTATTTTTCTTTTATTTCCTTTAATATTGTATTCAATAAAAATACAATAGGATATATTCATTATATTATCCACTTCAGGTAAAACACAAATATTTTTTGTAATTTCGTAAGAGCCTAATATTATAAATGTTTTTAAATTTAATTAATTTTATTTTAATTTTTTAAATTAAATTAATTATTTTTTTAATTTAATTTAATTTTAAAAATAATTAATTTAATTTTAAAAATAATTAATTTAATTTTTTAAAATAATTAATTTAATTTTTTAAAATAATTAATTTAATTTTTTAAAATTAAATTAATTATTTTAAAAAATTAAATTTAATTTAAAAAATAAAATTATTTTTAAAATTAATTAATTTAATTTCTAAAAATAATTAATTTAATTTTTTAAATTTAAATTTAATTTTTAAAAATTAATTTTATATTTTAAAAATAATTAATTTAATTTTTTAAATTTAAATTTAATTTTTAAAAATTAATTTTATATTTTAAAAATAATTAATTTAATTTTTTAAAAATTAAATTTCGTTTTAAATTAATTTTATTTAATTTTTTAATTTTAAACTCTTTTCCAATTAAAAATAAAATAACCCTGAATTGAAGGACTTTTTATATTCAATACAGCATATGCTTTACATATATGTTTATCCCCTTTGGTTTCATCAATCGTTAAATTTCCTTTTCTAAAAACAATTCTTCCCCTGCATTTCTTATCTTTGTTTTTTTCTCTGGTGTAGTCTACGCATTTAAAACTATCATAGTAGTCCCTTTTCTTATCTCTTGTATATTTAAAGCATTTATAGTAATGCGTTTTTATGAACAGAGCCACATCCCCTGTATTTAATTATTATTTTTCAAAGAATAAATTTTTATTTTATTTAAACTTGACTAAGTTTATTTTTTTTTAATTCAAGTTTTAATTTAATTATTTAATTTAATTAATTGACAACAACTCAAATACAATTAAAAAATTATTTATTATTTAAACAACTTGCCATTACTAGGTGAATAATGATAATTATTATACATATCACTTTCACTTAGTTGAAAGACACGAGTTTTTATTTTTTGCTGGGTATGGTTAATTTGATTTGGAGGGCTTTGTATCTGTTGAACTTGTTGAACGTGTTGAACTTCTGGAACTTGTTGATATCCTTGGCCAGCAATTTGTTGTCGGATATGCCAAAAATAATTGCCAAGGTCTTCTTCTATAATATTAAAAATTAATTTAATAATTGTCCTATTTTAAAAAAATAATTAAAATAAAACTATTTAATGGTTGAAGTTGATGGTTCATATAATTTAAATATTCCTCATTATCTCCAGTATTTACAAAGCATTGTAAATAAATTAAAATAAAATTTAGAAAAATTAAATAAAAAATCATTAGTAATTTTTGTTTCAAAATGCTTAAGAAAAATTTAATTTTAATTTAAATAATTAATTTTAATTTAAATAATTAATTTTAATTTAAATAATTAATTTTAATTTAAATAATTAATTTTAATTTAAATAATTAATTTTAATTTAAATAATTAATTTTAATTTAAATAATTAATTTTAATTTAAATAATTAATTTTAATTTAAATAATTAATTTTAATTTAAATAATTAATTTTAATTTAAATAATTAATTTTAATTTAAATAATTAATTTTAATTTAAATAATTAATTTTAATTTAAATAATTAATTTTAATTTAAATAATTAATTTTAATTTAAATAATTAATTTTAATTTAAATAATTAATTTTAATTTAAATAATTAATTTTAATTTAAATAATTAATTTTAATTTAAATAATTAATTTTAATTTAAATAATTAATTTTAATTTAAATAATTTAATTAATAAAATTAATTTCGAAATAAATATTGAGAGTAAATAAATTTAAAAGAAATAAATTAAAAAGGAGAGGTGAAGCTGTAAAGAGAATTTGCCAACATTAAAAAAAGGAAAGGTAGTATGCGCATTATGTATAGACAAAGTCTAGGCAACGCTAAATTTAAGGCTAAATTCGAACAAAACAAAAATAAAGAAATCTCCCCTTATCGAAAACAAAAAGAAAAAACAAAAGACATAACGCCAAAACTTAGAAAAGTTCTTTAAAATATAAACGAAAATTTTCGTTCATCTCTGGGTGATTTTATTTAATTTTTAATAAATCGATAAAATATTTCTTTTTTTTCTTTTCTTTTGAAATTAATTAATTTATTTATTTAAATTAATTTAATTTAAATTAAACTTTAAAAAATAAACTTTTTTGTTCTAACGTTTAATTAATTAATTAAAATTAATTAAATAATTTAAAATAATTTCGAAAAATTTAAAAATTATGTAATCCTTTAAGTATTTAATATAATATGTATTTTATTAAAAATAAAAGATTTTATTAAAATTATTTAAAAATAAATAGAATTTAAATTAATTTAATTAAATTATTTTATATAAAAAAGCAAAGAAAAAAGTTTATTTAAAAATAAGCTTATTTTTAATGTAATATAACTTGGTAAATAATTATGCAACTTGTTAAAATAAATAATAACCAAAGGGTGTTTTTAATGTTTTTTATGGAAGAATTACATAAGTCGTCTTGACAGCAACAAACAAAATCTGTAATTAATTAAATAATTAATTATTTAAAGAATTAATTATTTAATTATTAGGCCTTTTAGACATTAAAAATAAATATTAAGAATATTAATAAAATACCTAATATAATTTAAATAATTAAATTTAATTAAAATTAATTTAAATAAATAATTAAATTAATTAAATAATTAATTAAATTAAAATAATTAAATTAATTAAAATTAATTAAATAATTAATTAAATAATAATTAAATTAAAATATAATAATTAAATTTAATTAAAATTAATTATTAATTAAATAATAATTGAATTTAATTAAAATTATTTATTAATTAAATAATAATTAAATTTAATTAAAATTAATTATTAATTAAATAATAATTGAATTTAATTAAAATTATTTATTAATTAAATAATAATTAAATTTAATTAAAATTAATTATTAATTAAATAATAATTGAATTTAATTAAAATTATTTATTAATTAAATAATAATTAAATTTAATTAAAATTAATTATTAATTAAATAATAATTAAATTTAATTAAAATTATTTATTAATTAAATAATAATTAAATTTAATTAAAATTAATTATTAATTAAATAATAATTGAATTTAATTAAAATTATTTATTAATTAAATAATAATTAAATTTAATTAAAATTAATTATTAATTAAATAATAATTAAATTTAATTAAAATTATTTATTAATTAAATAATAATTAAATTTAATTAAAATTAATTATTAATTAAATAATAATTAAATTTAATTAAAATTAATTATTAATTAAATAATAATTGAATTTAATTAAAATTATTTATTAATTAAATAATAATTAAATTTAATTAAAATTAATTATTAATTAAATAATAATTAAATTTAATTAAAATTATTTATTAATTAAATAATAATTAAATTTAATTAAAATTAATTATTAATTAAATAATAATTAAATTAATTATTTACCTGTAGTTCCATCTTCTTCATAATTTATTGGAGAACAAGCATTTCCCTATATTTTAATTTAATTTAAAAAATACAAATCTTTAAAAATCTATTTTTTACTTGTGGACATTGTGTTGATGTAGCACAGTCACGAACAACACGGCCATCATAAACATTTGCTTTTAAACAATAGGTTGTTTGACTAGAAGAAATACTAGAAGGGGAAGAACAACGAACCTTTTAAATTAATTAATTAATTAATTTAAATAAAAAATACTTCTTCTATTCCTAAATCAAATCCATTATTTTTATAGCAATTAATATGTCCAAGTCTTTCAGTTAAAGTCTAAAAAATTAAAAGAAAAAAAAATAAAAAATATAAAAATTAATTACTTACATTTTTAGCAAATAAAATAATTATTAAATTAATAAAATTTATAATTTTATAAAATATTGACATAATTAATATTAATAAATTCTAAATAAAAGAAAAAAAAATTTTTTTTTAATTTTAAAAATAAGGGAAAAATCGGATTTGGCCATATTTAGAAAAAAAGTAAAAAATAATAATTATTATTATTTATTATTCCCTTTAAATAAATCCACTCATATATTTATTGTATAAATTGGAAAAAAGAACTTGTTATAAATAAAAAGTTTTTTTAAGTATTTCAAGTTTATTTATATAAATAAACTTTTTTTTTAAAAATATTTTTAAATTAAAAATAAAATAAACTTTTTTACATTATTTTTTAATTTTTTTAACTTAACCATTTTTTATTTATTTTTTAATTTTTAAATATTATAATAAATAAAAGAAAATATTTAAATTAAATTAATTGTTATTTTTAATATTTAATTAAATAAAAAAAAATTAAATAAAAAATAATTATTTAATTAATTAATTAAAAATAAATTTTGTAAATATTCTCTTTGTTAAATTATTGTATTTTTGTACAAAAGTCAACAAGTTTATTTTTAAAAGAGAAAAGTTGTATCAATATTTGACTGTCTCGTTCAAGTCCTCAAAAGAGTTTTTACTTTATTTTTTCTTTGTAATCAATACATAAAAAAATTTATTTATATATTTTTAAATATAAAAATGAAAAGAATAATATTATTTTATTAAATATTTAAATATGTATTAATTTTAATTTTAAAATAATTAAAAAATATTTACTTATTTATATTATTAAGAATTAAATAAAAATATTAAACACTTAAAAAAGTTTAAAAAAAATAAAATAAAAATATTAAAAGGATGAATCATTATTGTAAAAATTAAAAAAAAATAAAAATAAAAAATTTTGTTTTTTAACAAGGTAAAAATAATTATTATTATTTACGGACAATTTAAACATTTAAAAGAAAAACAATTTTTAAACTGTTCAATAAATATAATTATTTTAATTAAAAATAATTTTATTATTAAATTAAACTTTTTTTAATTAAAATTAATTTTTGGATGGCAAGTAATTTAATTATTTATTTATGAATTTCTTCGTCCTTGTCGACACAATCCCCCACACAATCCATACAAATAGGGGTTGATAACAGAATTAAAACTTTAAAAAAATTAAAATAAATTAATTAATTAATTAATTAATTAAAAAAAATAAATAAAATTACACTATAATTCCATTTAAATTGTACACTTTACTGGCATGTTGAAAATATAAATCTGGGTATATAAATTGTAAAAGTGATAAAAAATTGTAGGGCAACCAACAAATAAAATAGCCCATTACTAGAAGAAAACTGACACGAATTGCTCTATTTCTATATTTAAAAATAGATTAATTTAAATTAATTTAAATTAATTAATTATTAATTTTAATTAAATTAATTTAAATTAATTATTTAATTAATTATTTAATTAATTATTTAATTAATTATTTAATTAATTAATTAATTAAATTAATTAATTTAAATTAATTAATTAGAATTAATTAATTTAAATTAATTAATTAGAATTAATTAATTAATTTAAATTAATTATTTAAAGCTTCTATAAATAATTTTAGAAATAATTGGGAGTTAATTAATTTAAAAATTTTTATTTCCTTAAAACAAATGACACAATTTAAATAAATTAATTAAAGTCTAAAATTAATAATAAAAAATAAATGTATTTATTACCAATAAATTAAACTAAAATTCTTCTTTTTTAAATTAAAAAAAAAACCTTTGTGATTTAGCACTATAAGAGGATGATTGCCTTTGTCTTTTAGAAGCTAAAAGTAAAGCATCATTAGAAATAGTTGAACTATTTCTTTGGTCATTTTCTCTTTGTTTAACAATTTCTACTATTCCATTATTAGTTTTTTGTTGTTGTTGTTTTGTTTCAATTAAATTATTAGAATCAATTCCAGGTTGGGGTGATTGACTTGGAGATAAGGGTAAAAGCATTTCATCATTTAATACAATTAATGGTTTTTTTGTTAATGGAGCTTTAAAAAATATAAATATTTTAAATTAATTTATTTAATTAAATAAAATTTAGATTAATTTATTTAATTAAATAAAAAAATTGAAATTAATTTAATTATATTTAAATTAATTTATTTAATTAAATAAAATTTAGATTAATTTATTTAATTAAATAAAATAAATTGAAATTAATTTAATTATATTTAAATTAATTTATTTAATTAAATAAAATAAATTGAAATTTTATTTAATTATATTTAAATTAATTTATTTAATTAAATAAAATAAATTTAAATTTTATTTAAATTAATTAATTTAATAATATTTAATTAATTCAATTAAATTATATTTAATCAAATTAATTAAATAAAATTTAAATTAATTAAATTAAATATAAGTTAATTTAATTACATTCATTATGTAGAGTATTATTATTATTAGTAAAAAGTGTTGTATTTTGTGTCTCATGCCCTTGGGTTGTTGTACTACTATTAGCCGGGGCAAGTTGATAGGAAACACGACTAGAACGTAAAGCTACTAAAACACCACCACCTCCATTACAACAACCATTAGACGGCTTAAAATAAATTAATTAAATTAAATAAATTTAAGCAAACATTTTGGGTATTTTGGTGTTTTTGATTGTTCTGTTGATTTAATAAATTTAACATTTGAATTTGTTGGTTATTACCATCTTTATCAACACAGGATGAATTATTAATTAAATCAAAAAAGTTTGGTTTAGAATTTATATAAACCCAACAAGAGAGTAATAAATAACATAACTAAAAAATAATTAATTAAACAATTAATTAATTTATTTTTTAAAAAATAGAATTTAATTAAATAATAAATTAATATTTAAAAAAATTATTTAAAATTGAAATATTCAATTTAAAAAATTTAAAAATAATTATTTTATTAACTTACCATAATAATAATTGCTGGAATCCAAAAAATAAGTAACATATGTAAAAGCATGTAAAAACTTTCTTGGTCGACTAACTTAATTAATTTAAAATAATTAAATTAAACAAATATTTAAAAAAGCATACTTTACTATTAAACATTTTAATTGATGATTTATTTGTCTCCTTAAGGAAAAATTGTGCTCTTTCTATTTCCCATATTTGCATACTAAAAATACAAACAAATTTAATTATATACTGAATTAATTTAATTATACCATTGACTCCATGGTGGATTGTTAAATGCTTGGTATAACCTCCAAACAATAAATTGAGGGGCAGAAATTATAGCAGCGGTAATCCAAGCTATTAAAAGCATTATACGCATACGACGAGTTGCCTAATTAAACAATAGAAAGAGAATTAAAATTTAAAAATACCTGTCCAGGATTTCGATGGGACACACTAAGTACAGAAAGTAGACGATCAAGAGCTATACAAACAATTACATTAGACGATATCTTTAAAATTAAAAAAGAAAGAAAAGATAATTAATAAACGTAGAGGAACTCATTTACTTTAAAGGAAGCGCCCCATATATTCGCAAAACCCATTTATTCGCAAAATAAAAATTTTTTAAATAGCCTAGAAGAGAATTAATTGAAGGAATTTTGAACTTTTTGGGTCTCCTTTCTCGGCATTTTCGGGTTACATAAAGATGGTAAAATGAATATAATTAGGAGGTTGGTATAATATTAAAATAATTATTTTATTTAATATAATTAATTAAAATTAATTTACCTGAAAAGCAAAGGTATGTGCAAATTTAATTAATCTACAAAGAAGATCTCCTCCACGCCAATCATAAGTTATTAGCCTCAAAATATAAACAAGTGTTTAAAAATAATTTTAAAAAATTCAAAATACCAGCAGGCTCTAGAAGGGACGTAAATAAAAAGAACAAGCAAATCAGAATAATTTAAATGTTTTTTAAGCATGTCTAATCTTGAAGAGACAGGCTTTTCTGAGATCTAAAAAATTAAATAATTAATTAAATTATTTTTTTAAAAATTAAATAAAATTGAAAAACAGACCTGTGTCCACGCAGCCAAATTTATTGGTGCTCCAATAATGAAAAGAATAATTAAAGAAATTAATTCAATATAATCACTAATTATTCGTTCAGGAGGACCAGAAGATACTTGAAAAAATAATTTTTATTTAAATAAATAATTTAAAAAATAAAAAACCTTCTGATATTAATTGTTGTTGATGTTGTTGACTTGGAATAACGTCCATTTAAAAATATTTAATAAATTTAAAAAATAATTAAAATTAAATAAAAATGCTAAATAATTAATTAATTAATTTAAAATTAAATAAATAATTAAATTAAATAAAATTTAATAAATTTAAAAAATAATTAAAATTAAATAAAATAAAAAATTAATTAATTAATTAATTTAAAATAAAATAATTAAATTAAATTAAATATTTTTTATTAATAAAATAAAAAAAAATGTTGCTTATTTAACCAAACATTTTATTTTTATTTAAATAAAATAAAAATGTATTACTCTTTTAATGTACTTTTATTGCCTTTTTCCCCCTTTTTTACATCAGTAATTTCAGTGAAATTATTTTTATTTGTTTAATCAACAACCATTAAAATTAATAAAAAATAAAAACGATACAAAAATTAAAAACAAGAAAAAAAATTTTTTTTTGTTTAAAAATAAATTATTTATAAATGTTTTTATTTTTTAAAAATATGTATTTACTAGGTAAAATTAAAAAAATCTTTTTTTCTTGTTTGAATAAAAAAATACAAATTATTTTCTTTTATTCTTTAAGTATGCATGATTTACTAAAACATTAAAAAAAAATTAAAAAAAAGCTTCTATATAAAAGAAATATTTAAAAATAAATTTCCCTTTATTAAATAATCTGGTTTAAAAATTTTTTTTATTTTTAAACATTTTAAAAAATAATAATTTATTTAAATATAAAAAAAGAATTGTTAAAAAAATTGCTTTTCAGGTTTTATTAATTAAATAAATTTAAATAAACTTTTTTTTTAAATAATTTTAAATGTGCATTAAAAAATTGAAATTAATAAAAATAATTATTTTAATATATTTTTTATTTTTTAGTCTCCTCAACTGTTATTAAAATCAACAATTTATTTAAATTTCTGAAAGTTAAAAAAAAACATTTTAAAAAAATTAATTAAAAAATAAAACATTTTTGTTTTTTTTAATTAATTTATTTTTAGCTTATTATTTTTCTTTTAATTTTATTTCCTTAGATACACTAGATATACATATATTTATTATTAGTATTTTTTTTATTTCCGTTTTCATGCCTACTGGCAATTTATTATTTTTTCTTTCAGTTCTCTTTAAATTAAAATAATTTGCGCATAAATATAAACATTTTATAAAATGTGTATGTATATTTAAATTTTAATGTTTTCTCCAATTAATCTTTAACGTTTTAAACAACTTAGATTTATTAAATATTAATTTATTTAGGGAGAAAAAGTTTCAAAATAAAGAGTTATTAAACAAACTTGATAATAAAAATAAACTTGAAATAATTAAAAAATCAGAATTTATAATTTAAACATTAATATAAATCAGAATAAACTTAGTTATTAAACAGAAAATCAGAATAAAAGAAGAATAAATATATATAAATTTCAGAATAATAAACCAGAAAATCAGAATAAAAGGTGAATAAAATTAAATATAGATTTCAGAATAATTAAACAGAAAATCAGAATAAAAAGAAAGAAATATATTTGTATTAAATAATAATTAATCTCTATAAAATTAACCAGAATATAATTATATATAGCTTTAAAGGGAATGTAAAGTAAAAGGATTAAATGCGACAGAATTATTATAGGGGGTAATTAACAAATAATTTTGAATGTCTTAAAGTAAATAAATAATTATTTCTTTTATTAAGATAACAAAAGAATAGTTTAAATAACAAAACTAAAATAAATAAATGGTAGAAAAAAAAGAAAAGAAAAAGATAGCATGATGTCTGTCTGGTAGGGTAAAATAAACTTTCTTTAAACAAACTAAAACTTAATTTCTGATTTTTTAAAAATTAGTAGAGAATAAATAATTATAGGATTTAATTTATTTTAGTATAAATAAAGGTAGAGATTAAAAATAAGAAATAAAAATTAGAAATGTCATTTTATTTAAATAGAGTAAGAAAATTTTTTAATTAAAATATTTATCATATTAAATGCTATCTTATGTCAATATAGCAACAAAAATTAACTAAATAATTACTATTTAATATATATTTAAAGAAGGGATTACCAAAAATAAATAGAAAATTCCTCAAAATATGTTAAATATTTTTATTAAGAGTTATGTATAATTAAAAAATATATTTTGCGCTTTTTTCCTTTTTTATTTTATTGAGCTTTTTCTACTTAATGTATTTTGCTTATATAGGATTTATGAATGAATAAGCGTTTGTTAGTTTATACATTAACTCTATTTTTAAAAGTCATCCCGTTATAATATAAAATAATTGCGGACATAAACGAAATAGAATAATGCAGAAATTAAAAGATTTTTAATTCTGATTTCAAGTTTATTTAATTCTGAAATAGATTCTGTTTAATTCTGATTCTAAGTTTATTTAATTCTCAAGTAAATTCTGTTTAATTCTGATCTAAGTTTAATTTAAAGTTTATTTAATTCTGAAATAGATTCTGTTTAATTCTGATTCTAAGTTTATTTAATTCTCAAGTAAATTCTGTTTAATTCTGATTCTAAGTTTAATTTAACAAGTTTTTAAAGTGTCTACAAATTGCCTAACATAAAATATAGCTTTTCGTTATTGACAATTTTCTACTATAAAAGAAGTATAGAAAATGTATGTACATACATATTTATTTATATGTGTAAGCGACAGGAAACTCGGGGGGACTGGTGGTTGTTTTTACTTTAACAATTTTCTAACGGAGATGCATGCCTTTCTGTCATTTTGCCAATTACTATGCTATATATATGTCCTTTTAAGGGTAGATGTCAATCATTTCCCCTACCAACATCTAGGCATTTCTAAGAATTCTTTTAAGGAAATAAAAATATTAAAATCAAATAAAAAAAAGATTTTAAAAAATAATTATTTTTAGAAAATTAAAATGATTAAATATAGAGTTAATAAAAATATTAATAAAAAATATAAAATTTTTTATTAATTTTTAAAATTATAGAGAAGATTATTTATTCCAACATATGAATAAATAAATAGTTTTAAACTTTTTTATTCCCTAGAAAATTCTTTTTTTTTTGAATAAGATGGATTTTGCTAACAAAAATGTTGAGAAGGGTCTTTCATGCGAATCCTTACGTTACTTTTATTTTACCACTTTTATTCCAGAAAGGAATACTTAGCAACCATTTTTGGCTTTACAATATGTTAAAAAAATAATTATTGAAACACAATAAATTAAAAAAAAAATTAAAGGTTATTAAAAGACCAAAATATTTATTTATTTTTTTATTGTAC
Source organism: Meloidogyne exigua (assembly GCA_018905775.1). Taxonomy (NCBI): domain Eukaryota; kingdom Metazoa; phylum Nematoda; class Chromadorea; order Rhabditida; family Meloidogynidae; genus Meloidogyne; species Meloidogyne exigua. The sequence goes on along the minus strand of JAGUQR010000009.1, from coordinate 306,678 downwards.
ATTGAACTCACGTGTATAAAAAAAATTAATTTAAGGAAAATTTAATTGAGAATTGAAGACATAAATCTTAAAAAATAAATAAAACATTTGGTCTTCAAATTAGTTTAATTTATTTATATAAAAGGAACGAACAGATTAGAAAATAAAAACAGCTGTTACCAAGACGTGTTAATGTATTATGCTTTTGTTTATATAGAAAATTATTAAATATAAATAAATAAATAAAATTATTTAAATTAAATAAAATTAATTTATTTAAATTAATTTAATAAATTTAATTTATTTAAATTTATTTAATAAAATTAATTTATTAAATAAATTTAAATAATTTAAATTAAATTAAATTAAATAAAAATTAATTAAATTAATTATTTATTAAAGAATGTTTAAAATAATAAATTAAAATTTATATAAATTATTTAAATTAAATGTTTACATTAAATAAACTTTTCCCCTTTGCTTTGAAAATAAATAAATAAAAATAAAATTGTTTTAATAAATTTATTTATTTATTAAATCTTTAAAAATCAGCCTTTTTTTAATTTTAAGCAAATGTTTGTTTTTCTCAAATTAATTTAAAAATAAAATAAAAACTGAGGATCAGCTTTCCTTTATTTAATTTAACAAGCAAACTTTGACTGCTTGAACATTTGTTTGTTTTTTGTTTTTTTTTTTGTTCATTTTATTTTAAATCTATAAGTTTGTTGATTGATCTTTTTTAGTATTTATTACTTTAAAAAATAAAAATAATTTTATTTAAAAATTAATAATTATTATAATCAATTATTAATTAATATTTATTAATTTTTAATTTCTCTCATATAATTTCTGAATTTTAAGGCTATTTTATTTAATTTAATCATCTAAATTTATTTATTTCTTTTTTAGAATTATTATTTTAATTTTCTATACAAAAATGACTTCAATAGGCTCAGCCTTTTCATCTGCAGAAATAATTCCACAAATATTGCCTGAGGCTCCGAAGCAGAAATTAAATGTTTTTTTAAACTAAATAATTAAATTTAAAATAAAAATGTTTAGGTAATGTTTAATGGAGTTCAAGTAGAGCCTGGAAATGAATTACCCGTTCATCACCTTAAGGTTTATCTATTCATTTTGTTATAGATTTGTTTTATAGAATGCACCTCGAGTAACGTTAAATGTTGACCCGGAAAGCACATTTTCTATTGTGATGATTGGTTTAAATTTTATTATTATTATTAAATACGTTAAGAGTCATTCCCCCCCACTAGAATGATTATTAAATAAATTATCTAAGCCTTATAATTTAATTTAAATAATTTAATTGAAATCTTATTATATAATTGAGAAGGTAGTTTGTCTGTCCTTTTATAGTAAAGTTATTTGAGGAAAGAAAAAGTGAGGATTTTTCAAGTATAAAAACCCAGTCCTTTTCTTCCCAGTGAAATCATCTTTGTCTACAAACAACCAAACAATCCATTCTCTTTTGTTTTTTGTTAGATAGTGGAGTGCCCGAAGGGCGTCCTCCACCGCTAGTTATTATTAATTATTGAATTAATTAATTAAAATTATTATTTTAGATCCGGACAACCTTTCTAGAAAAAATCCAAGTGTGGCAGAATGGCTACATTGGCTTGTTGTGAATATTCCTGCTTCTAATATTTTAGAAGGTATTAATGGTGGTCAACATCAACAACCTTATGGTACTTTAAAGCAGTTAGAGCAATTTAAATTAATTCAGAAAAAAATTTAAATTTTCTTTTTTTAATGTTCTCCTGCACCACAACCAAGAACTGGTGACCATCGTTATATAATTGTACTTTTCGAGCATCAGGGTCGACGATTACAAGTGCCAAAATATAATACAAGAGCTAAATTTTCCTTGAAAAAATTTATAGAAAAACATCAATTGGGTAATTTATTATTTAAAATAAATAATTTTTAAAAATATTTATCTATTTAAAGAAGGGGCCTTGTTAGCAGCTAATTATTTTATTGCAAAAAATCAACAACAATAATTAATAAAATAAATAAAAATTAATTAAATAACAATGTTCTGAATATATGTAGAATTTAAAAATATAAAATAAACATTTTTAAATAAATAAATATTTTTTCAACTTTTTATGGTACTAAAATTAGTGTTGTTTATATTTCTCTTTTACGTAATATTATATATTTCTTTTTTTATTTTTTAAATAAGTCATCATGTAAATAAAGCTTAGTTCAAAACATTTATTAGATTATTTAATAAAATATCCCAAAAATGTATATTTGACTAACAATAACAAAATGAGTACTAAAAAAGGGTGAAAATTTTAATAAAATCACGAGGTATACTATTTATTTATTTATTAGGAATTGAGTAATTTTTTTTTAATATAAAGTTTATTATTTAGTAAAGCCTTTAAACATTTTATTAAATTTTTAAACACCTAATTTTTTTTTCGAATTTTTCCTAAGTTCCTTGTGTGGTATAAAACAAAGTTAAATTTGTACTTTATTTAAAAATAACTAAATAAACAATTAGTCTGGACCACACAATAATTAAATAAAATATTTTAGTATAAAAGCTTGAATTAAAATAGATAAATTAACAATTAAATATTAAAGCATTTAATTTTAAAAATTAAAATTAAATAAAAATGTTTATCTATTTCTTAGCAATTATTGCCTTGTCTATAATTATGAATATTCAATGTAATTTATATTTAATTATAGAAGGGAATCTTAACTTATTTAGATACAACGGCATTGAGTCAAGAAGCACGTGATACTGTTATTTATTGGCATAATAGATTCCGTTCTGATCTTGTCCATGGAATTGCTAAAAATAAGACTGGAATGATTCCAAAACCAAAAAATTTGGTACAAATGAATTATTCAATTGAACTTGAAAATAGTGCTCAAGCAGCTGCTGATCAATGTATTTATAGTCATACTGATACTAATTATGGAGAATCATTTTATTCATGGCCTCAGAATTTAAATGAAAGTAAATATATAATTTTAATTAATTAATTAATTTAAAGCTTATGCTATGGAACAATCAATTATTGGTTGGTGGACAGAAGCAGAGGCTAGGGGTGTTATTGGACCTTATCCAAACCAAACTTGTTTTCCTTATGATGGTGCTCAACATAGTAGACAAATAGGACATTGGTCACAAATTGCCTGGTATAATACTTATAAAGTTGGTTGTGCTGTTAGTCGTTGTCCTCGTTATAAATCTAATGTATATTGCCATTATTGGAACCGGTAATTTAATTATTTATTTAATTATTTATTTATTTATATTTTAGTGGTAATGTTTATATTGGTTGTGTTTTCTGGGTTGGTGAACCTTGTATTGAATGCCAAAATAATTGTAACCAAACAAGTCTTCTTTGCCTTACAATTAATTAAGAAAGATGTCTTAAATTCAGTAAAGTAGAGTTAGAACTTTAACAAGTTAGTATAACTAAATGTATTAAAATATATGTATGTTGTAAAGAATGTTGATAGATAAAATGTTTTTCATTTACATATTATTTTATTTTTTCAACCCTTAGATTATTTAAAAATTTAAATTAATGAGTGTAAACATGAGATATTATTATTATATAGAAATATTGGAATTTTCTGCATTACTTGATTTGAGGTAGAGAAGCATAGACAAATCTCAATAGAATCAGAATTTTTAAAAGTTTTGATTTACATTCTGATTTTATTTTAAAGTTCTGATTTTACCTTATTTATCGAAACGAACAAAACTTCAAAAGATCTACAACCTTTCCAACACAACAAAACGAAACATCAATTCTCTCATATCTTTAACTATAATATGTATGTATGTCTGTACATACATATAGATCCTATATACATTATGTATGTTATATGTATGTCTATATTATATATTTAATTGTATTATACACTCTATATACACTATAAATTTTGTAGTTAAATTTTATAGGGAAATGTATTTTATACGAGAGAATTTCTTTTGATCCCCTTAATTTTATATATAAATGTATATAAAGGTATCTTAAATTCCCCAAGTTTAATTAGTCTTCATAGCATTTCTTAATTTATTAGAATTTTTATTAATAGTTCAAGTTTTATTTTTATTTTTCTCAAAATGTCCTAATTTCTGACCATTAATTTTTAAGTTTATTTTTTCAAATTTCTTTAAAGAAAATCAGAATTTAAAAAATGTCGAATTTCTTTTAAATTCTGATTTTAAATTATTGTGCAAAAATAGAAACATAATTAAAAGTTAATAATCAGACATATAGAGACATTTCTAAAAATAACTGAAAATAATTTAATTTTTAAAAAATTCCAAATTTATTTACCAATAAAAGAAAATAAGTTTTATAAACTTTAAAATATTTTCTATTGAAGCATAGACTTTTTTCTAAACTTTTTTTGGTATTTCGAAATCTGCACTTTAATAAAAGGGAAAGAAAAATTAAATTTTAAATTTAAAGAAAAAATTAATAATGTATCTAAAATATACTCTCTTCCCTTTTTTGTATTAATAAATTGTCTTTTAATTTATTTTTTAATTACCTATATGTATGATATAAAATGTATTTAAATTGTGCTCAGTAAAAGCTAATCAAACATTATTTTATTTAAACGTTTTCTTCACCTCTATTTTATTTAAAATTTATTTTATTTTTAATTGTATTTATTTAAATTCTTTTTTGGTACTATGGGATTATATGCCCACATTTTCCATATTTTCTTTTCTTTCTATTAATGGTCAGGTACGAAATGGTCAGACAGCAATCAAAAAAGGATTAAATTAGGTTTATGTATATAAATGAACGAAAAATATGAGAGGAGTCACTATTTTCTTGCTTTCTTGCTAAAATTCAATTTTACAAAAAAATGAATATTTTTAATCTTCCCCAAACTGAAGAAGATGCAATACATTTTTTACAATCAAAAAATATTATATCAAAAAACAAAATTTGTTCAAATGGACATGAAATGAAATTAAGTATAGGGAAATTGGTTAGATGGCGATGTGTTAAGTCAACTTGCCGATCTGAAATCAAATTACGAGTTGGGCCTTGGTTAGAAGGAAGCCGGATCCCTTATGTCACAATTGTTCGCTTTTTTGAATGGATTCTTAGTAAAATAGCTGAACTTTGGCCACAAAAATAATTGCATTTTTTCTTTCATTTTTCTTTTATAAAATTTGATTGCTGTCTGACCATTTCGTACCTGACCATTAATAGAAAGAAAAGAAAATATGGAAAATGTGGGCATATAATCCCATAGTACCTCTTTTTTTATGATTTTTAATTTAAATAAATACTATACTTTTCCTTCATTATTTTTAATTTATTATCCCTTCTATTTAGAGACCAATATTTAAAAACACAATTTAAATACAATTAAATTAAAAATATTTTGTTTTCTATTAATAAATAAATAAATTATTTTCCTTTGCAAAAAATTAAAGAATTAAAGAAAATAATACTTACAATTAGACTAACCGAAATTTTCGAACCTTTTTTAATTATTTATTTTTTATTTATAATTTAATTAATTAATTTATTGTGTCCAAAAAGTGTTGAGAATTTATTTTTTATTTTTAAATAATTCTTTTAAAATTCCTTTCTTTCATTAGCCTACAAATTAAATAAAAAAAATATTTTTTAACAAATTGTATTTAATTAAAAAAATTATTTTAAGCAAAATACATATGGATCCATTATCAAAATACAGTAAAAAAATGCACGGAAATAAAAGACTTATCGAAAACCTAAGATATGAAATTAAATATCACAAAGTGAATGGAGAATTTATTTACACAAAACAAAAAATGATTCCCCCATTTAAATGCGCAATTTGTGAACAAAAATGTTCTTACCATTATTATGGCGTTCTGAGTTGTGAAGGCAAGTTTATTTATTTTTTTATTTATTGATTTTTCTTCTTTAATAAATATTGAGGATTTTTTTTAATTAATTAATTTAATTAATTAAATTAATTTTAATTAAATTAAAAAAATTAATTTAAAGCCTGTAAACAATTCTTTCGAAGAACAATTATTAAACGAACAATTCCAAAGTGCAAGAAACTTTACAACTGTTTAATTACAACAGGTTTATTAATTTAAATATTTATTTTTTGGTTAAATTATTTTTTTAAGGAGATCGTTGTCAAGGCTGTCGTTTAAGCAAATGTCTTATAATGGGAATGGACCCTTCAATTGTTTGTATTAAAAGTACCGAAGAATTGGAGCAATTTATTAAGGAGATGAAGGAATTACAATTAAAATTAATAGCTCGTTATTATGAACAGATTGTTAAAGAAAATAATTTTAATTTTGAAGATGAATATACTTTTGTATAAGAATATTTTTTTTAATTTTATTTTACAAATTTGTACATTTATTTATTTTTTTAATTTATTTATTTATTTTAATTATTTTTTTTTAAATAAAAAAAAAATAATTTTTTTTAAAGTGATGCCCGTAAAACCAACCTTTTTTGTTTAATTACGCCTATTAAGAAAATATTTAAATTAAAATACACAACTTGCAGATAAAAAAATAAACTTGAAGACAGTGCGTCCTAAAAGAGCTCATTTGACCGATTATCTAAAAACCTTCTATTTTAAATATTTTAAAAATTAAATAAGGCTTTTTTTAATTAAATTAAATTAAGCCCTCATCTTCCCCTTTAAAAAAAATTTTCCTTTTTATTTCTTTTAATTTTCCCGTTTTTTGTGTCAAAAGTAAACAATAGAAAAATGACAGTTGTAATATTGGTCAACAAATTTATTTCTTTTTTTTTCATTTTTTAATTTCATCAATAAGAAGGGGGAAAAGCCGATGCTTTTAAGACTCTCCTCTTCTTTTAACATTCTTGTTATTACAACAATTATGTAGTATGTTTTTCTAATTTTTCCACTCCCTTTTTTACATACAATAAATATATTTAATCCTTTTCTCAAATATTTTATTCTTTCGATCATTTTTTGAGAGGCCATTAATTTTAAATTTTAATTATTTAAAATAAGACTCTAGTGTTCTTTTTACCAATTAGAGATATCAGTAAATAAATAAATAGAGTACGTAGTTTATTTGACTAAATCTATTTGCTTAATATTTGTTTTTTGAAAATAAATAAATATAAATGAATTTATCATTTAATCAAATTATTCAAAATTAACTGTGCATTTTCATGCATCGATAATACAAAAATTAGAAAGGAAAAAGAAAAATAAATCAATGAGAAAATGTTGGAGAGAATGCAACGTTCCGCTAGTCCATTTATTTATTTATTTTTCTTTTAAATAAATTTGCGCAAAAAAAGGTCCAAGCTTTGTGCTATTTTTTAAATTAAAAATGAGTTAAATTTTACATTCTTTTAGAAACCTTTAAATCTCTTTATTTAATTATTTTATTATCAAAATATCTTTTTTAATGTCCTTCAAGGTCATCGCATTTGTGTCATTGAACTCTGATGTTTATTTTATTTTTTTTTCTTATTTACATTACATTAAATTTTATTTTTTTTACTTTATTTAAAAAAAATTTTTTTTTCAGTTTCTCTTTAGATAATGGAAATAAATGCAAATAAAAAAGAAATAAATAAATTTCATCTTTATTTGGCTTATAAAAAATTAAATAAAATTTCACAAGAGAAGTTGGAAAATTTTGAAGAAGACGAGGGAAGGATAGGTAAACTTATAAAATAAATTAAAGTTTTTTTTTAATTTTTTGGGAATAAAATTAATTATTTTAAATAATTTCTTTTTAATTTTTAAATTAAAAAAATTTAATTTTTTTTTTAATTTTAGAAGAAAATATTTCGACAAATGAAAATAATAAAACATCAACTTCTTCTTCCTCTTCCTCTTCTTCTTTTTCTTCTTCTTATTGTTCCCTTGTCCAACTCTTGAAAGGAATTGGTGGATTAAAAGGAATAGAAAGGAAAGGCAAAGTACTCAAACACTTTTCTGATGGCCGCGTTTGGATTGAAATTGGGAAAAATGAACTCTTATTAATGCAAAATTGGGATTTAAATACTAACAATTTATTAGACGAAGAAAATGAGGTTTATTTTAATTTTAGTGTTTTTTTTATCTATTCGGATCATCTCTAAATTAAATTTTCTTTATTTATATTTTGTGGAATATTTTTTTTCTTCTTATTTTAAATAATTTTATTTATTTTTTAACTGTATAGAAAAAATAAAATAAAAATAATCCCTTTTTTCTAAATTCTAGTTAAATTCACAACAATCCTCATTCCCAAATGGAAATAATTCCTCTTATTCGCCTGCACATTCTAATTTAACAAACTTTCAAAATAACAAAACTCTTTCTTCAATGATGCGGACAACAAGCTTGGGAGGTAAAAAGAAAGTTTATTTATTCTATTAATAATTAAATTCCTAAAATTTTATTTTAATAAATTAAAAAAAAACATTTTTTTTGTTTAAAAAGGTTACCCAGAACGAGTGCCCTTTTCTTCATTTTATCGCTCATTTCGCTGCTTATTAAATAACAAAGAATTTATAAAAAATGATGAAGAAAAGGAACAAAACAGTGATCATTTATTTGACCGAGAGAATGTCAGGAGGATATTGAAAAGGGCAGGAATTGGAGAACATAGATATCGTCTAGGATTGTCACAGATTCTCTTACAAAGGTTTTTTAAATTTAATATAATTTGAACTATTATCTTAAACGAATAATTAATTTAATAGTTAAAGTATATTTAAGAGATCTGCTTGAAGAAATGGATAACAAACGTTGTGTTGTTCTTGTCCCCGTATTTAGGGCATTTCAGGTTTAATACAAATTAGTACTTTTTAAGTTTAAATAGGCAAAATGCCGAAGATATTTAATATCAAAAAGAATTAATAAACAAAGGGAAAGAGACGAAGCTGTTCGAATTATTCAATGGAATTTTGAATGTTGGGGGAATTTTAAAAAATCGGAATGGTGGAGATTGTTTGTTTACATAAAACCACTGATCCCTGTTGCTAGGTAAAGATGTAATAACATTAAATAAAATATTAAGTAGTTCACAAAGTGCTTTGAAAAAGCTTTAAAAAGAGCTTTAAAAAATGTTTGAAAAAACATGTTTAAAGCCATTGAATTTTTAGTAGACGTAAAGTACAGAAATAATCTTACAATTAGAGTTTTGTTGAGAAGTGAAAACTAAAAATAAAAATGAAAATAAACAGAAATATAAATATTCTGAACTATTTAGATTGATCTGAAAAACAAGATCTCACTTAATAAATAAAATTTAAATTTCAGTGCCGATGCAAGAGAGCGTCGTTTGCGAGAACATAATGCCCAATTAGAACTTGAATTGGATGAACTTCGTTCAGAACATTCTCGGACACAATTGGAATTAGAATCTGCACAAAAATCTAAGCAAATTGCCGAAAAATGGTCAGAAGAAAATGAACAACGAAACAAAAAATTAATGGCTGAATTGGAAGATTTAAGAGGAAAACCTGGAAAAGGTGTCAAATCAACGGAACAATTAAAAGGTTTGTATTTTTTTCTAGAAAATATTTTTAAAAAATATAACTGAATTTGTGCTCATGAACGTGTGCTACTGAAATTGTGTCCCAAGTTTTGTTTTATCTTTTCCGATCCATTTTTCTAGCTAAAGGGGGTGATGGTTGGGTTGTGTGAAGAAAAAACTGGAACCATGTTTGAGAGAATAGTGTGTACATTGTAGGAAAAATATATTGGGGACGCGTACGCATTACATACCAAATGGTCTATTAATACTAAAGAGCGGAGAGACTGAATAAAAGAGAGCAGGGGGACAACAAAAATAAAGGTACCAATGTATAGAGGAGGTAATGTTACTTCCATAGAGTAGATAAATGCCCTCTCAGTCCGTCCCATAAACTCTAATGCTATAAAGCAGTGAATATAGAGCGCGCGTCTTATTGATTTCATTGGTCTATTTCACGTCCACGACGAAACTTTTCGTTCCCATCTATTTAATTCAATTTATTACTTCAAAAATCAGAAGTGGTCAATTACATCAATTACTTTATACTATTACTCAAAATTATACAAAATTATTAATTTCTGATGTCAAGATTTATAAAATCGCAACAGGGTGCAAGAAAACTGGTATTTGAGGTTAGTTTAATTTTTTGAAAAATTAGGAGTATTTAGGTGATTCACTGGTTGAGTGGGTTTCCTATAGAATCTTAGCCTTATTTTAATTTTTTAACCTTCGCCATAGAAAGTACACACAATGTTTCTTTCAACTAATACCACACTCTATTGAGTGTACTTTTATTATCGTATACATACTCTGCCTACGACCATTTTCATCCCATATGTAATTTCCCAGCCCAGTACCTATAGCATTCATGTTACTCTCCGTTTCATTCCTCTGCTTGCTTTTATTATTTTTAGTTCTGACATGTTATAGAGGAGCCTCCTCTCTTTAAATCGATTTTCTTTATTTATACATACATATTTATTAGCTCCCCTATAAACCTTATATTTTACTTTATTTTAAGTTTTAAAAAAGTTGTAATTAATGTACATATGTAGATTAATTGATAAAATAAACTTATTTTCTTTAGTTAGGGATAACTTAATATTCAACCCTCGTTTTCTTTTTCCCCTTATTTATTTTCCATTTTCTATCTATTTTGAAAATAAAAGTTCTGCCAGACGTAAGGCGTTTGGAAATTATTGAGGATTCTCAACTTGGAACTAAAAATAATGAACTATACAGAAATTGAGAAAGGAGGAGAAAGATTCTTATTTGGATGAGGCTTTGTTGGAATAGATAAAAATACAGAACGCCAAAAATGTTGTTCCAATGCTCAAGGCTTTCTTAATGAAACTTTAGAATTTTATCGAGTTTGTAACCTATTGAAAAACCTCTTGCAACTATCCAAAACTTATTTGTTGATTTAGACCTTCAATATATGCATCTAAATTATTTTTTAAAAATTGTTATATTTCCTTAAGACCTTATTTAAGCTACTACATATACATGTAAAACCTTTACGTGTTTTTAAATACATTTTTATTATCTCATTTATTCTTTTCACTTTTTTTGTTTTATTTTCGTGTTCTCGTTTTAGATAACAAATTCTTATATTTTATAAATTGTCTTTTTAAATAATTTAAACTTTATTTAAATGGAAAATTCATCTAACAAAATTCGTTTTATTCCTATTAAACCTTCAAATGCAGAGAAAGAAAAAATATCATCTCTAAAAGAGGAAGAAGACAATTATGATGTTGATACTGAAGGAGATTTGGAATTTTTGCCAGAAATGTCTAACAATAATAGCCAGAAAAAACGTCAATCATATCCGATAGATGTTAAATTAGAAGTAATTGAATATGCCAAGAAGACCTCAAGACATGCTGCAGCTAGGCATTTTGGAATTAGCCGTAAATGTATTTCACAATGGATTACAGTCGAACAAAGGCTTAGAGAATTTAAGAATATAACTACAAAAGGAAGGAAATTGAGACTTCCTGGTGCTGGACGTCGAACACAGAAGACTGAACAAAACGTAAGAAGGTTTATTTTTGAATTGGGGAATTTAGATTTCATCTCTTAATAATCATTTGTTATCACTTGACCCTTTAATATCTTCTTAAATAAGAAAGAAATAAATACCTTGTTAACGGATGTGGTAATTCTGTTCCATAGGTTTTTATTAAAAGTCTCCCCTCTCTCATTTGTTACATATCTCTCTCACTTGTGTCTGTCTCATCTTTTCTCTTTCTCACTTAAGTCATTCATCTAATCGACAATTCCCCGCTCTTGTCGGGGCTGTTTCGTTTTATTGCATTCTATATTTTTTAACACACAAGACTTACATTTGTTTTATTAAAAGCTCAATATTTTAAACATTTTACGAAGTTATGTCAACTTGTCCCAATGAATTATTCATTTTACCTACCCAACCTACTAAATTTCCAAAATATCGTAGAAAACGTACTCTTATTACACTTGCAACTAAAAGAAGCATTATCGAAGCCTCTATAGGCAAAACTTCATCAGAAGTTGGAAGGTTATTTGACTTACCTTCTTCAACTATAAGATCCATTCTTCAAAGTAAAAACGTCATTCTTGAAGCACTTGAAAAGGGAACAGAAGAAAAACGTTCCTGTATTCAGCCTGTGAAGAATGTGAATCTCGATAATGCTATTTTTGATTGGGTTAAGAATATTAAAGAAGAAGGGTTTCATTTATCTGGACCTATTTTAAAGGAAAAGGCAATTGAACTAGCAAAGCAATTAAATATTGAAAACTTTAAAGCGTCGGATGGTTGGTTAGAGAAGTTTAAACATCGACATTCTGTTTTCTTTAACAACAAGGAAGGAGATTCTGATGTTTGTTTTAAAAGATTTTTCTGAATTATTGTCAATTTTGAGTTGAATTAAAACTCAAAAAACAATTTTATTTGTCTTATTTCGCCGAAATTTAATTTCATTTCTTTATTCATTTTAATTAATCATTATTTTGCTAGAATATTATTTTAGGGTAGTTGGGAGACTTAATAAAACGAGAGATTTTTAAATCAATTTAATTCTATTAGGGTTTTGCCTACACAAAACATCGTCTTAGTGTTGATGGCCGCAGAACTTATTGGAGATGCGAGAGACGAAGTTCAATAAATGGATGTCATGGACGTGCTGTTACTATTGGAGCTGATGAGGGGCAACCTGTAGTTTTGACTGTTCATCATAATCACCCCCCTTCTGAAAAATATGGACCTTTGACTGGAGGGACTGGTGCACACGGGTAAGACCATTTTCTTATTTTTTTTTTAACTAACAATAAGAATTTTAGTTGGGCAGTTGGAGGTGACATTGTTGGTGCTAATTCAACTTCTAAAAATTTGCGCGGAGACCCCTTGTATGGAAAATAGGAATTAAATATAATTTTTTTAACTTTCAGTGTTCCAAAAGTATCTCGTTGTGATCTTCCATTAAATCAAAAACGTCATTTTGATAGTTTATCTGCGTCCTTTTCTTCTCTTCCACCCTTTATTGCGGATGGGGGTATTTCCATTAAATTTAATTAAAATTGTTAAACTTTAAAGATCCTCCTAGCCTTACATTGGCTGAAAGTCCTTCCCCTCAAAACTATTCTTATTCAACAATGGAACAACTTCTCCATTCAGATGGTGCTTTACCTCCTTTTCTAGAATCAGCGGAAGATGGGGAAAATGAAACAAAACGCCAACGTTTAGAAGAAATGAATGATGGAACAGAACTGGGGGAACTTTATTCAAATGAAGGGTTTTTTAATCCAACAAATGAAAGTAATGAGGAAGGGATTCAACGGACAATAAATGAATTAAAAAAAGAATGGGAAGGTTGGTTATTTTTATTAAAATATTCTTCTGTAAACATATTAAAATAGGAATATAGAATATTTAAATAGAATAATATAGACCTTAGTTTTTAAATTTTAAAAGGTCTTTAATCGAACCTTTACCTTTTTTGGATATTTTTAGACATTTTTTGGTGGTTTAAATTATTTAATTTTTCTTCAATTTTTCATTTATTAAAAAAATAGATTTTACTTCATTTGATGCTTCTCAACCCTCTACTTCTTCATCAGCATTGACCTTAACAGATAAACACTCTTCTACAATTAATGATCATTCCAGAATAAAAATGACCAATAATTCCTGTTTTGGGGGAACTGCTTTAATTGAAGAAAAATCTCAACTTGATTTTCTTATACCATTATCTACTACAGAAGGTCAACAAAAAATGAAAGGATTTTTAGGTGATAAACAAGGCGGTAATTTAATAATATTTTTAATAGAGAGGGGAGGAGAGTTTTTATTGTTTGGGTAGTATTAATTTTTTTTATTGCTGTAAACATTTCTATGTCGCGCGACCTAATAGTTTACACTATCGGCACTTTTTCATTGATCACTCGGCCGTTTGCGTTGCATTAATTAATTAATTTAAATTTCTATTTGTTTGTGTGTTAGATGTTGAATGTAAATGTTTTGTTAATCAAAATTGAAAAAATTAGATTTTTAGGATATAAAATATATTTATTCTAATATTTACTTGATTGTATGACACTTGAGGATAAAGACATTTTGGGGTTTTTGATTAATTAAAAAAAAGTTTTAACTTAAATGTTTTATTTTAAAAATTTTGATCCTCAAATGTCGTAGTATAAATCAGCCAATATTAATTATAAGTCTCTGTTATTTAATTCAATTTTTAGGAACAACTTCAAATGGCTTAAAGCAAATTCCAAATGTATTAGAATGGGAGAATAATCCTAAAGTATTATTATTCTTTAATGGAATTTAATTTTTATTTGTAGACTATTGAGCTTCTTAAACAATTAAATGAAGCACTTGACCGTGAACGTACATTTCAGCATAAAACACAGAAAATTACAGATGAACTGCTTGATGCACGTGCTGAGATTGATGTTATGAGTGCAAAGAATGAAAGATTAGAGAAGCGGATTAAAAAGTTTTTTTTTAATTTATTTCTTTTTGTTAAGCAATTCTTTTAAGTTTAAATGATGAATTGAGTAATTTACGTGAACAATTGGACCAATCTATGGATCATTGTGAAATACTTGAAAGACAACAGATTGAATTGAATTTGAAAGAATCACGGAAAAGAGGAGAATTACAAAGGGAATTGGAGGCAAAGGAAGATGAAATGGAGGAGATGAGGTTTCTTTTTATTTTGTGGGCATTTTGTTTTTGGGCATTTTGTCTTTTTAAAAAATATATTAGGATTCAATTTCAACGCAAAATTCGTAATCTTGAATCTTCTTTGGATGATGCTCAATTAGAGAATTCTTCTCTACTTAAACAGAAAAAGTCTTGGCAACGTACTAGTCAATCCACTTCAATCAATAATGGAGGTTCTTTAGTGGATTTAACTTCAAGGTATGAGGAAAGGCTTCTTTAATTTTATAATCTTTTAAAAGTGCTAATACATCAAGTGTAAATCGTTCACTAAAAAGGAAATTAGCAAAGGCTTTATCATTACTTCAAAGTTCTCAAATTAATTATGATAAAGACTTGCTTGATTTAAATACGCAAATGAGAAGTTCAAAGCAAAATTTGGGTTTGTTTATATTTGTTGATAATTAAATAAATGTATTAATAGGAGGAAGTGTTGTGTTTTCTTCAGTCTGTGGGGGAAGTGAATTAGATGATTTGGATGATATCCTTCTAGAAGAAAATTGTGAAGAGTTGGAAAAAGAGGAAAATAATATTTTGACACAAAAGGACCAAGAAAGTATTGATGTTATTAGGGAAATTTCAGAAAAAACTGAGCAGTTTGATGGAGCTAATTCTGACACGGTAGAAGACTCTTCTTGTGGAGCTGATGAAATAACGTTTGTTTTGTTTAAATTAAATAGTTTGTAACATTGTTTTGTGGGGGGTTTTTAATGAAATCTTTTTTAGCCCATCCTCTTCAATTAATATATAATTGATGAAAACTGAAAAAATATAAAAATATTTATTTATTCCAAATGGCTCAATTACTTTATTATTATACATAAATACCTTTAGAATAAAATTTAAATAGTAATTACTTCCGATTGTTCAAATACTCAAAAACACGAGGTTATGCGAGACTCGAGAGCGAGACGAGACTTTATATGTTTATGAGGGTTGATTTTCTGGTAATGATCTAATCGTCAAGGTGATTTGAGTCGATCTCTTTCCTCACATTTTCTTTTATTTTTCTTGCAAATCACCGTTATATAATAATCATTTCAACCTCCAAAAAATCGATATGACTGTATTCGTACAAACTTTCATTGTTTTGCGTTTAAATGGGCTAAATGTTTGCGTTGACGGGGTTCGCTTAGACTATTGCTTGCTAAGAATAAATACTTTTAAGTTTTAGGTTGTAAACTTGTTTTAGGCTTTGAATATTTTGATTAATATGACTTGTGCATATACATAAATCTGCGCCAAAAAAAAAAGTTTTTTGCGTCTTAAACAATTTTTTGAGGTGAAATAATGAGATAAGGTGATGATGATGATGATGATGGTCTTTCTTTTTAATAATAAGAAGAAGAGAGACTTATTGACTGGGAACGGCAGTTGTGTGTCCGTTATACATGTATATTTAGTTGGTGTTGGGGGTCATTTTTGTGGTGAGCTATACAAAAGACAATTCATTTATATTTATAAATAAAAGCATTCTTAACATAAAAAAAAGTTTTTCTTTAAAATATAAAAATTTTGTTGCCTTTATATAATTTTGAATTTAATTTTATTAACGGTTTTTTTTTATATATTAGCCTTATATTTTCTATTATATCTAAGAGAGCGATTAAAGCTTTGGCGATCTGTCCAAACCTTATTTATTGTTATTTTGTCCAAGAATTCTTTTAAATAATCCCTTTAATAATTTAAAAAAATTAAAAAATATTTTTAGTATTATTATTTAGAATTAAATTTATTTTATTAAATTATTTAAAGATTTTCGCACGTTTTTTCTTTGTTTAAGTTTAAACCTTCTTGTATCGCTTATATTAATTTTTACATTTTTTAAACATTCATCTTTTATTTATTTTTTTCCTGCTCTTCAGTAATCAATCGTTAAATAAATATAAATATATATATTCTATATACCATCTGCGATAAATATAAAATAATGTTTAGGCCATAGGCCAATCTGTTTTACCAACATTTATTTCTTAAGATGACCAAACAGTCTAATATAAGTAAGAGAGAAAGAAGCTAAAAAGCAGCAAATGCTTTAAACTAGATGACTAAGTTTTTAATGTTCTGTTTTTATTGAGAAAGTTTTAAATTATTTTATAGATTTTTTTAATAAATTATTTTTTACTTAAAAT
The DNA here is from genome assembly GCA_018905775.1 of Meloidogyne exigua. Taxonomy (NCBI): domain Eukaryota; kingdom Metazoa; phylum Nematoda; class Chromadorea; order Rhabditida; family Meloidogynidae; genus Meloidogyne; species Meloidogyne exigua. Next base: position 289,862 of record JAGUQR010000009.1, on the reverse strand, counting down.
ATAATTAAAAACTTTTTTTGATTAAAAGCTTTTTTTTGATTAAAAATATTAAAATAGGGGAAAAATAAATTTAAATTAATTTTTTTTGGAATTTTGCCTTAACATTTAAATAAATTATTTTCTAAACACACCTGCTAAAAAAATATTTTATTGTTTAAATTTCATCTTTTTCACCCTTTAAGTTCTTTAGAAAAAATTTAATTTATGTATTAAAAAACATTTGAGATTTATTTAACAATAATAAATAATTAAATTAATTTTTATTTATTTAATTAATTACCTTTTATTATTTTTTAATCAATAGAATGAAACTTAATATTTTAATTTATTTAATTATTTATTTATTTTTAATTTTACTTCAATATAAAAATGTTTTTTGTTTGGAAGAAGAGGGTAAAATTATTTTAAAAATTCAACCTATTTTTTAAATTCATTTTAAAAAATTTATTTTAATTTATAAATATTTGTAGCAGACTTGTGTACCGATAGAAGCTGTTTCCCTGCAACTGGAAATTTATTAATTGGAAGAAAACAACATCTTTCTGCCTCCTCTACATGTGGTAAGTTTTATGCTCTATTTATTTAATTTAATATTTTTAAATAAACTTAACCCTTAGAGTACCTACTCTAGTTGTAGGGGTACATATATACGCAACTTCATTCCCCTTTAATCTCCTTTAGCCAAATTTAAATTTAATAATAAAAAACCCTTTTTTAGGTCTTAATAAGCCTAGTCGTTATTGTATAGTATCTCATTTGGAAACCGATACAAAATGTTTTGCTTGTGATTCAAGGCAACCTTGGTCTCCTACCTCACATTTTGCAAGCCATGGAATTGAAAACGTTGTCAAGGAAAATTATGAAGATAGAACAAGAACTTGGTGGCAATCAGAAAATGGAGTTCAAGTAAGGAAATTATAATTTAAATTAATTTCTTCCTTTAAAAAAGGGTGTTTCAATTCGTTTGGATCTGGAAGCAGAATTTCATTTTACTCATTTAATAATGGTTTTTCGGTCTTTTCGCCCGGCAGCAATGTTTATTGAACGTTCAAAAGATTTTGGAAAAACTTGGTAAAATACATAAATTAATTGAATTAAATTTTATTATTTAAAGGACAACATATCGTTATTTTGCTTATGATTGTGCTTCGTCTTTTCCTCAGTATAATTTAAATATTTCATTTTTAAAGATAATTTTAGTGTAAAAGAAGGTCCTCCACGTAATCATAATGATGTTATTTGTACAAGAAAATATAGTGATGTTGCACCATCCACTGGAGGAGAAGTAATTTAATTTTATATATTTTTTCTTTTATTGGGTATATTTTCCCTTTAATTTTTTAAATATTTATTTATTTTTTAATTTTTAGTTAGTTTATAAAGTTATTTCTCCACACATTCGAACAGAAGACCCTTATGCACCAGAAATTGCAGAATTACTTAAAATAACCAATTTACGAATTAATTTTACAAAATTGCATTCTCTTGGTGATAATTTACTCGATTATAGACCAGAAATTGATGAGAAATATTGGTAAATGAATTTTAAAAATAAAAAGAAAATTTTCACTTTAAATTAAATAACATTTTTAAATTAATTAATTTAATTATTTAGGTATGCAGTTTATGAGCTAGTTGTTAGAGGGTCTTGTTCCTGTTATGGACATGCTCAACGTTGTGTTCCTGTTGGAGACGAAACTATATTAACTGCAAAGTATTTATTTAAATTAATTTAATTATTCAATTATGCTTTAAATAAAGCTTTATTTTTATAATGTTTGTGTTTCTTTAATTAAGGTTACCTGATATGGTCCATGGAAAATGTGAATGTACTCACAATACAAAAGGAATGAACTGTGACGAATGTGAAGACTTTTATAACGATTCTCCTTGGAGACCAGGCATTGGCGATCAATCAAATGAATGCAAAAGATGTGAATGTAATGATCATGCAAATCGGTAAATTTTGCATTAAATGGTTAAATAAAAGCTTTGTTTAAAGTTGTCATTTTGATTGGGCAGTCTATAATGCTTCTGGTTACGCATCTGGTGGTGTTTGTGATAATTGTCAGCACAATACAATGGGCAAAAATTGTGAGCAATGCAAACCATATTATTACAGAGATCCTCAAAGGTATTAAAATTGATAATTTAATTTGAATTATTTTCTGATGGGGAATGGTCTAAAGATTTTAATTATTTGGAAAATTTTGCCCAGTTATTTAAAGTCTGTGGTTTAAAATGAAGTTGGCATTTGCCATTAAACTTTAGGACAATTTTGGTTCATTAAGTCTAAAAAATGTTTGAGCTTTAATTCAAAGTAAAGGCAAAGAAAACCCTTCCCTTAGGCCCTAATTATCACCAGACATGATTTTCTTTTTTATTCAATCTCAGAACAATTCGTGACCCTTATGTCTGCCGACCCTGTCAATGTGACCGTAATGGCTCCAAATACGATGGAATTTGTGAGGGTGAGGAAGATTCTGAACGTGGATTAGTTGCAGGAAAATGTTACTGTAAAAGCAATGTAGATGGTCCAAAGTATTCTAAATTAAGGAAAAAATTTTTAAAATTTTTTCAAAGTTGTGATCGATGCAAAAACGGTTTTTGGGAGATGCGTGGAGAAGATCCGGATGGTTGCCGGCCTTGTTCCTGTAATTTAATTGGAACTTATGGAAATGAAGGCTGTGACAAAGTGACCGGAAAATGCACATGTAAAGCTTTGGTAATGGGTGAAACATGTGACCATTGTCTTCCCGAACATTATGGACTTAGTATTGATGATCCAAATGGGTGTAAACCTTGGCAAGTTATTTTTAGTTTTTAATAAAAAATAAAAGAATTAAATTTTGTTTTGAACTATTCTCTTAAAAATAAACTTTTAAAACATGATTTATTCAAAATCTCAGCCATAACCTTTCTTTTAAGTGATTGTGATCCAGGGGGTGCTTATGACAATCATTGCGATGCTGCTGAAGGAATGTGCCGATGCAGACCAAATTATAGTGGACGGCGTTGTAACACAACTGAAAGCGGATATTTCTGTCCATTTATTGATAAATATACTTTAGAGGTTTTAATTTAAATAAATAAACAATGTTGCTCTTTTCCCCTTTCTATTCACTAAACACTTATTCATTTATAATTTAATTAAATTATTAGAATAATATTCAATTTTGTTCTAGGCAGAATATAGCATTTTGCCTTCAAATGCTGAACAAGTTCCAAGAGAATATTCTATAGACAGGCCTTGGACCTGGACTGGGGAAGGATTTGTTCGAGTTTATGAGAATACAAATTTAAGCTTTTTTGTGGAAGGATTGCAAAAGACTGGACATTACAATTTTGTTATACGTTATGAACTTTTAGATCCTAATGGTATCTTTTAAATGGTTTAATTCCCAAAATATTACTTAAAGATCCCATTGGTTGGGAAGATGTTCGGCTTACAATTGTTCGACCTAGTGACCCCAGTCCTGATGGAATTTGTGCAAATATAATTCCATCAGATGATTTTTTAATTGCCAGGTCTTTTTGTTAATCTAAAAATTAAATATTTAAATTTTTAAAGACTGTCAAGCAAAAACCGATTTACAGAAGTAATGCCAATGGTTTGTTTAGAAGCTGGTGTAAAATATGAAATTCGTCTTCATTTTGGTGAAAAACGGGCGGGTTATCCTGATCAACAGGCACAGGTTTATTTTTTAATTTTGTTTAAATTAACCAGAACTTTTATTTATTTTCTTCAATAGGCTCTTATCGATTCTCTTGTTATTGCACCCCAGACTGATACCTTAGAATTATTCAGAGGCTCAACATTAAATGAATATAGGAAAAAGATTTATGAACAGTAATCTAATTTAACCAATAAACTTTTCCCTTCCTTTTCTCAGATACCAATGTCGTGCCTTATCTCTTTCTGGCACTCCTTCAACTCAAATGCCTCTTCCTTGCCTTGATCTTGTTTGCCCAATGAATGGTCCAATTGTTGGTGAAGCTGTTAGTTGTGATTGTGATTTAACTGGTTCAACATCTGGAATTTGTGATTCTAAGGGTGGACAATGTGAATGTAAACCAAATGTTGTTGGAAGACGGTTAATAATTTAATAAATTAAAATGAACTAAAATTATATCAGTTGTGATCGTTGTGCCGCTGGAACTTATGGATTTGGTCCTGCTGGTTGTTCTCCTTGTGCTTGTGATTCAGTCGGAGCACTTTCTAATGCTTGTGACAAACAATCTGGACAGTGTGTATGTCGTGAAAGGGGTATTACAGGCAGAATGTGTAATCAATGCCAACCTGGATTTTGGTATTAAATTACATTGTTTTTGAAAAGAAGAAAATATTCCTTTTTAGGAATTTCCCAGAATGCCGTACCTGTCAATGTAATGGACATGCATCAATCTGTGACCAACGTACCGGTGCTTGTATTGATTGCCGTAATCTTACCGACGGAGCACATTGTGAACGTTGTGTTGATGGATATTATGGAGATCCTCGTCTAGGTGTTGGTATACCTTGCAAGCCTTGTCCTTGCCCTGGAGGCCCAGGTTCTGGTTTTCAACATGCTGACACTTGCTATATTTCCCCACAAAATCAGACTGTTGTTTGTAATTGCCGGTTCATTTAAATATTAAATAATAATTTTTGAAATAAATATTCAGTCATGGTTATATTGGCCAATACTGCGATCAATGTGAAGTTAATTTTTGGGGAAATCCAAGAGAAATTGGTGGATCTTGTGAAAAATGTCATTGCCATGACAATATTGACTTTAATGTGATTAAATTAGTTAAATTAAAAATTAATTAATTATTAAAGGTTCCAATGAGTTGTGACCCAACTAGTGGCGATTGCCTCAAATGTCTTCATAATACAGGCGGTGATCAGTGTCAACACTGCCTTGATGGCTTCTTTGGAGATGCTCGTATTCGTAGTTGTGTTCGTTGTGTTTGCAATCATTTGGGGACTAATTCAACTGCTGGGGCTTGTGATCGTATTACTGGGCAATGCCCTTGCTTTCCTAATGTAATCGGTGTTCAATGTGATCAATGTGCACCTTTACATTATGATTTGGCTAGCGGAAAGGGTGTTTACTTTTTTATAGAAATAAATATAATTTTAATATTATTCTAACTTGATATTTAATTGTTTTGTTTGAATTGGAGGGTGTTAACCTAAAATAAAGTTTAGGCTGTTCCGCATGTAATTGTGATACAAATGGTGTGATTATTGATCCAAATACACAAGAGCCTTTCCTAAAATGTAACGATATTGATGGTCAATGCCACTGCAAACCTGGACGTGGAGGAAGAACTTGTTCAGACTGTCAAGATTTATATTGGGGTTAGCTAGTTTTGTAGAATGTTAATTCTTTAATTTGCAGGAGATCCTGTTCACGGTGAATGCCAACAATGTGAATGTGATCCCCACGGATCTACAACACTTCAATGTCATCGCCAAAATGGTACCTGTATTTGTAAACCAGGCAGTGGAGGTTCAAAATGCAATGAATGTGCTCGTGGCTATACAGGACAATGGCCACATTGTAAAGCCTGTGGAGAATGCTTTGATAATTGGGATCTGATTCTGCAGGAATTGCAAAAAGATTTGGAGAAACTGGTAGAGAGAGCTTTGAATATTGAGGATACGGGTAAATTGCTAATTATTTTATTATGTCTTCAAAAGGTTTTTTTGTTTATTTTTAAAGGCTCCTTTTATTAAAAGAGAATTTAACCTTAATTTTCAGGAATTTCTTCTGAATATGATGATAGTTTTATTCAAATGGAAAAGCAAGTAGAAGGTGTAAGAAAACAACTCGAAGCAGTTAACGTTACAAAAGTAATCTTTTAACAGCCTATCTTTATTTAATTAAATTTAAATTTTGAAAGGAGGATTTGGATGTTCTTCGCCAACAAATGCAAAATTTACAGAGTCAAATTCAGTCAACTAAAGCTCTATTAACTGAGAAAAATCAGAGAGTAACAAAAGTTAGTTCTGATATTAATTTAATAGAAGAAGATATTCGAGCACTTAATGCGAGTACAAGGGAAATAACACAATTGGCTGATAATTTAACTGCTAGAGCTGAAATTATTCGGAGAGGGGACACTAAGGTATACACATTTTTAAATAACCTTTGATTATATAATTAATTAGGGAGCTTCTGAAATACTAGAGGAAAGTAGTCGACGTTCAGCTGATGCAGAAAGGCATATTGGGCAACAACTTGAACTTATTAGCCAGGCAGAAACTGACCGTCTTAAGGCAGAACAATTGCTTAATGACCATAGACTTGACTTTGATAGACAATATGATGAGAATAAAGATAGATTATTTAAAATTAGTCAAACGGTAATTTTAAACTTAAGTTCAAATTAGGGGAAAGGAGATTTCTTTTTTTATTTAAAAACAATTTTAATTAAAGAGAATTAAAGTTTACCTCTCCTCTAGATTACTTCAATTGGTGATTCATTACCTTCACTCAATTTGGAAGTTTGTGGGGCTGAAACTGCTCCTTGTGACCCTATTTGTGGCGGTCCTGGACCAAAATGTTCCCAATGTGGTGGTGGAAGTTCTTGCCCTGGATCAGTCTCAAAAGCTGCACAAGCTCAAGAATTTGCTACTGAGGCATTGGAAAAAGTGGAGGCGAAGAGGAAGGATGCTGAAGAGGTAAAAAAATAAATTTAATTAAAAAAGATTGTTTTCTTTAATTAATAGATTCTTAAAAATCTTCGAGAAGTTCTTCCTAAAGCACTAGATGCACGTAAACTAACAGAAAAGGCTTTGGAGAGAGCAAAACAGGAAGTATGTTATTTAAATAATAAAATATATACACTAATTCTGATAATTTAATTTAAAATTCTGGTTTTAATAAAATTCTGGTATTTAATTCTTAGTTTTCAGAATCTTAAAATCAGAATATCTAAAAATCAGAATATTTTAAAAATCAGAATAATTAAAAATCAGAATATTTTAAAAAATCAGAATAATTAAAAATCAGAATAATTAAAAATCAGAATATTTTAAAAAATCAGAATATTTAAAAATCAGAATATTTCAACTAATCAGAATATTTCAAATCAGAATAATTTATTTACCTTAAAATTAATTATAAAAATAGGCTGAGCGTATAAATCAAACTCATGACTCACTTGTTTTACAAATAAATAAAACAAAAGAATTTTTGGAATCAGAAAAGCATCGTCCAGAAGATATTAATTTAAAAATTGATCAAATTCTGAATACTACAATTCCATTCAATGAGGAACAAATAAGGCAATTATCCGAAAATGTTTGTTATTTTCAATTAATTATAATAAATAAATAATTCCTCAGATTCGACAAAAAGTTTCTGAAGCAACTGATACAGAAAAGATTTTACTTGAAACACGTGGGAATAAAACTGCTGCTTTGAATTTACAAAAAAGGGCAGAAAGTGCGAGTAAAAGAGCAGGAACTATTCAAAGTATTTTATTTAAATAATTTTTAAAAATATAAAATTCGTAGATTAATTAAATTAATTTATTTATTTTAGATATAACTATAGCAATTAAAGAAGCATTAGAAAATGCTTCAATTGCCCAGGAAAAAGCTGAGACTACACTTAAACAAATTAATGAATCTATTGAAATGACAAAGTAATAATTAATTAATTAAAATAAATAAATATCTTTTAAAAAAGGAATACAATGTCCACTGCTGAGGGTGATGTTACTGTGCTAGAAAATCGTTCAAAAGAAGCATTAGAACGTGTCCAAAAATTGCAAAATATTACAGGTTAATGTTTAAAAATTATTAAAAAATTATTTTTATCTTAAAAAAGAAATTTTCAAGTCGGGGTTGAACTAGGAAAAGCTTTTTTATTCCTTAAAATTATTTTTTAAACGTTAAAAAATCCAACGACCACGGCAGGATTCGAACCTGCAATCTTCGGTTCCGTAGACCGACGCGTTATCCGTTGCGCCACGCGTCCCTTGAAATAAACGTGTAGAAAAGATATTATAGAGTAAAAGTTTTCTTTAGAAATAAACGGCAATTTTCTTTTTAAATATTTTTTTTCTTGCCCTGTACTGAATAATTTTGAAATTTTTTCCTCTTTTGAAATTTTTTGATTAAAATTTTATTGTTTAATATTTTAATTAATTTAAAAATTTTTTCTATTTACTTACAATTTTTTTTGTTAAAAAACCTTCAAGTCTTGAATTTAACTTTTCCTTTATTTTTCCAATTTTCTTTTTTTTTTTTTTTAATTAAATTAATTTTTAATTAAAAATTAAATTTTTCAGATCATTTAAAAGCAGAATATATAAAAATAACATCAAATACAAAAATGGCAGGGCAAAGTGCTAATAATGCAAATAAAATAGTTAATGAAGTTGAGGATAAACATAATTCATTGAAGGTAAATAAATTAAATAAATGATGATTAATATATTCAATTAATTAAATTTAAATTAAATATTTAATTAAATATTTAAATAAATATTTTAATTAAATAAAAAATTAAAAAATAAATTAAAGGAAACATATGATAAAGTACAGAAATTATTACAAGAAAAAGAAAATAATGAAGAAAAAAAGCAAAGAGCTCAACAGCTACTCAAACGAACAACCGAACTATTGGCTAAAATTAAAAGAAGTAGAGAGGAGAAAAAATGTAGGTTTTTATTTTTTAATTTAATTTTTTAAAATTAAAAATTATTCTCTAATTATAAGGATAGAAGAGAATATAGGTAGTTAACTGCACTTTAATTCCTTACCTTTTAACTTATTTTTAATTAAATTAAGCACGGGATTTAATTAAAAATGATAAGCGGGAAATAGTGGTAAATATTAGAGTTCGGGGTCCCGACTCGAGACTCGGGACTATTTCTTTTTTTTCCCGTTTATTTTTATTCTTAATTAAATAATTATTTTTTTAAAGCTTTAATTGAACGTGCAGATGCTTTAGATATCGAATTATCTAATTATAGGGAAACAATAGATAAATTAAGTTCTCAAATAGATCAAGTTGCTACTGAAATAGACCGACGCGTTGAATACCATGCAACTTGCGATGCATAATTAAAATTAATTTAAATAAAATTTAATTATTTACTGCCTTTTTAAATTTTTTTAAACACTTCTGCCATCTTTACAAAAAGAAAAAAAATTAATTTTTGCAATAAATTTATTTTTTAATAATTTTATTTAATTTATTAATATTTATTTTCTTTTCTATTTTTAAATTAAATAATTAATACTATTCTTTAAAAAATTCTTTTACGAATTTTTTCTTTAACAGAAATAATTAATTTACTTCAACAACATATTTACCCCCTTTTCTTTTTAAATTAAAATTATTTAATTTTTAAGCTTTTTTTGATTAAGTAAATTAATTTTTTTAACTAAATAAATAAATAATTTAATTTTAATTAATTTAATTTTTAATACAAATTAAAAAAAAATATTTTTTAAATAAATAAATAATTTAATTTTAATTAATTTAATTTTTAATACAAATTAAAAAAAAATATTTTTTAAATAAATAAATAATTTAATTTTAATTAATATTTAATTAAAAAAATATTTTAAATAAATAATACCGTATTTATTCGATTAATTACTCTGGGTAATTATTATTTCAACCTATCGCTGGATGGGGTAATTAATCGAGGGAGGGTAGCTAATGAAGGGAGGGTAATTAATCGAATAAATACGGTAATTAGTATACTACATAGAGATTTTAATAAATAAATATTGGAGAGTAGATACTCAAGTGGGGGGACGCATATATTAATGGAAAAGCCAAAGTCCTCGTTCCAATAAAATAATTTTAAAAAAATATATAATTAAATAACCCCAAAAAAAAAGAAAAAACAATTTAATAACGTCTATCTAAATATTCTTGATTAACTTCTGAAACAATGTCAATTTGTGGGGGTGATATTGGCCCCCAATGATAAATTAAATAATCAATATTTGGACGTTCTTTTATGCAAAACTATGAAAAAATTAATTAAATTAGTTAATTAAATTAATTTTATTAATTTTAATTAATTAATTTATTTTAATTAATTAAATTAATTAAAACCTTAATTGGTGCAATTAAATAATTTGTCCAAATCCATTGTTCATTAACATCATGTCGACGAAAATTGTATCTATTCGCAAGCAAATTTAAAATTAAATGGTCCCGATTTTCAGGTGTAAAACGAATATTTAATAATAAAAAAGACTCCGAATTTGCCGAACGCAATAAAAATTCAAGGGCAACAAGGCAGAGAGAATAAACGTCAGATTTAGTCGAAACCTTAAATATTAAATTCTACCCTCTATTTTAAAGAAGAATAAAATTACTTTAAATTTATTATTAATTGGTTGTTTATATTCCAAACTTTTATAGGTGTTAATGTCATATGTCGAATCTAAATATATTTCTTTACCATTATTTGCATCGAAGTTAATAGAATTAACGCCTGGTATAAGCTTAATAAAGCAGCCATTACTATTGTCGTTTTCACAAATAAAGTTAGAAGGGTTAATATTTAAATGTAGAACAGAGGCTATTTTTTAATGAAATTAATTAAATAATTATTTAATTTTATTAATTAAAAAAATTAAATTTAGTTAGAATAATTAAAAAAATAATTTTTTTTTAATTAAAAAAAATAATTTAATTTTTTAGTAATAAGAAAAAAATTTAATTTAATAAATAAATTAATTTATTAAATTAAATATTTCAGTCTATTCTTATTATAAATATGTAGAGTTAATTATTTTAAATAATAATTAATCAAAAAACACCTCTATGGAATTGTTCAACAGCCTGTGCCATTTGAAATAAAATATGTTTCATAATTGAAGGACTTCTATCTAAAAATTAATTAATTAAATAATTAAATTAATTTAATTATTTAATTAATTATTTAAATTAATTTAATTAATTAATTATATAAATAATTAAATTAAATAATTAAATAAATTAATTAAATATTTTAATTAATTAAATTAATTAATTTAATTAAAATTAATTTAATTAAATTCAATTAAATAACCATTCATATTATTTAAAAAATGTTCTTCTAATGTTCTCTTTCCGCCTTCCAAAATCATTCTTTGAACATCTCTATCAATTATTTTACTTTTAAAATAAATAAATTAAATTAATTAAATTAAAAAAAGTGCTTACTGTCCAAGCATTGAAATTATTCTATTTAAATAACCATTTTGTTGATTTATTAGATTAGTTAAATAAATAAATATTTGCAAAGCATTATTAGCTATATGTGGACACGTTAATAATATTTCCATTAAAATAAATTGGTCAGAAGGGTCAGAAACAAATTTGGCAAAATTAACCTTAAATTAATTAATTTAATTTTATTTAAATTAAATAAAAAAAATTCTCTTCTTTTATTTAATTAAAAATATTAAAAAAAAACAAACATTAACTGCCCCATAGGAGAATAAATTTCTTTCATCATAAACTTTAATTCGAAAATCTATAGACGATGGAGTAAATGTCTGGTAATTAATTAATGGTATTTTAACCATTCTTCTATTTCCTATCATTTGTTCTAATTCAACTAGAAAATAAATTAATTAATTCTAGGCTTAATTTATTCTTTTTTGTCTAATAAACTTAAAAGGAACGATAGACTACAACACTTTTTAAAAACATTTTTATCTCTAACGCATTTCTTAATTTTACTAAACAAAGTTTATGTCTGTCTCTATTACTTGCACTTACTAAATAGTGCATACAAACATTCTCTGTCTCTCTTTCTCTTTCTCTGTCTCTCTCTTTTCTATCACATGTTTTACATGAAAAGGCTAGCTAATAATTAAATAGACAGACAGACAATAATAGAAACATTTCATAATTAATTAATTACTCAGGTTATTTAAATTAATTAATTTAATTAAATAAATATATTTGTCCAAATAAATGTCCACCTGTTTGTTCAGCCTGCGTAGATGATTGACCAATTTCCATGCGTGCTGATCCATTACGTTGTGGTTGGCGTGATGACCCAGCAGTACGTTGTTGTTGAGCTTGTACAGGAGGAGAATTTCTGTGTGAAGGAGAATTCAGTTGCCCTCGTTCGGTACAGTTTACACAACCACAATATATTGCTTTAGAGAATATTTAATTAATTTAATTAAAAGGTAAAAATTAAATATCCGTCTAGTAGCTTTTCTGACCGATTGGTCGCAACTTAAAGGCATAAAAGCTACTAGTGGAGTAATTAAATAATAAACTTTTCTTTAACTTTTACCTCCTAAATTAATTAAAATACAATAGAAAAGTAGAAATAAAAGCAGATTCATAATTAATAAATTAAATTTAAATTTAATTAAAATATATTCCTTTAATAAATTAATAATTAAATCCATTTATTTAAATAATAAATAAAATGCCCTTTATATGCACTCTATACAAATTAAATAATTTAAAGCATAGATTGTATTTTAACCCTTAAATTATTTTGCTTTTCCCTTATATTTATAGTTATTTGCTTTTTATTTTTGCAAAAAAAAAATTAAATTTAATTAAAAATATAACTATTTTAGAATTATTTTTTAATTGTTAAATTAAACTTAAACTAAACTTGAAATAATAAAACTTTGTTGTAGTAGTAATTAAAGCTTTAAGCTATTTAATTCCACTTTTCTTTAAATTTAAAGCCTTCCCTGATGCTAAATAAATTGCAAAGAATCCGGGGACTCATGCTTAACATCTCTAGTCTATAAACTTGAGAAAATAAAATTTATTTTAATACCATAAAATAAGAAAATAATTTTTAAATAATTTTTTATTTATTAAATTAAAGGTAATATTAATTATTTTTGTTAATTAAAAAAAATATAGAAATTAATTAAAATAAAATAAATAATTTTATTTAATTTTAAATTAATTTAAATAAAAGAAGAGGCAAATAATTTAATTTTTAAATTTTCTATATTTTATTAAATAATATTTATTTTTATTTATTTAATTTAATTTAATAAAAATTAATTTATTTTATTTTATTGATTTTAATTAAATTAATTAATTTAAATTCTTCCTTTTTTTCTTCTCTTTTATTTTTTTATAAATTAAAAATTGCAATTGACGTCAAGTCTCCCTCCATCTTTCTTTATAAAATTTATTCACATGAAGACAATGGAAAGCGAATATTAAAAGGGCAAAAAAATTTTTTAAAAGTGCAATCAATATATTTATTTCTAAAAAATTAATTTAAATATTTATTTCTATTTAATTTAATATATTTTATTTAAATTTTTTTTTCTTTTATTTTTTAATAAAGGAAAACATTTACATATTTTAATTATTTTATTTATTATTAAGTAGTTAGTTAATTATAAATTAATTTTAATAAAGAAATAATAATATTAGTAAATATAGGTAGTAGTAGTAATCCTTATGTTTAAGTTTAAGTTTTAAACTTGAAACATAAACTTGAAAAATAAACTTGAAACATAAACTTTAAACATAAACTTGAAAAATAAACTTTAAACATAAACTTGAAAAATAAACTTGAAACATAAACTTTAAACATAAACTTGAAAAATAAACTTTAAACATAAACTTGAAAAATAAACTTGAAACATAAACTTTAAACATAAACTTGAAAAATAAACTTGAAACATAAACTTTAAACATAAACTTGAAAAATAAACTTTAAACATAAACTTGAAAAATAAACTTTAAACATAAACTTGAAAAATAAACTTGAAACATAAACTTTAAACATAAACTTGAAAAATAAACTTTAAACATAAACTTGAAAAATAAACTTGAAACATAAACTTTAAACATAAACTTGAAAAATAAACTTGAAATAGAAACTTGAAACATAATCTTTAAACATAAACTTGAAACATAAACCTGAAAAATAAACTTGAAACATAAACTTGAAACTGCTTAATATTAAATTATTAAAATATATTTATAGTTAAATAAATGTATTTTATAAAATATTTATTTACTCTTTTATTATTACTACAAATACCAATATTTGTTGAACCTGATGGTAGTGGCAAAAAGAGTACTACACAAAAAAACAAAGGAATTGTTAAGGTAAAAATTTTAAATTTCCTAAAAATAAACTTTAATAGGTTAAAAACATTTATTTAATTAAATGCTTTTAATTTAAACTTGACTAGGTTTAAATAAAAATAAAATGCTTAAAGGGGAGTCTTTAAGTATTTAAAGCTTTTATAGTTAGATTCTCTATTTATTTATTTTTAAATAACTAAAAGCTTTAAAGGAGATTATTAAATAAAAGGGAAAAAGTCTCCCTTTTTTAAATTAAATTAAATTAATAAAAATAAATTAAAGGAAGATACTACTAATTTTATCGAAGAAATAATTAAACAAATTAATTATATAATTAAAGAAAACAAAACTTTTTGTATAGGAAAAGATGTTCAGAATAATAAAAGATTAGATCGAAGTTATGCATTGAAGCAGATGGACAATAACATACATAAAGAAAAAAATCAAATTAAGGTTAATCATTTTGAGGAAAAATTGAGTGAACTAAAGGAAATTATATTAACATTTCCAAGTAATTTTTAACATTTAATTTTAATTTTTAATTAATTTAATTTTTTATTAAAAATTAAAATTAAATAAATTAATAAATAAATAAATTAATAAATAAATTAATAAATAAATAAATTAATTAAATAAATAAATAAATTAAATAAATAAATAAATTAATTAATTAATTAAATAAATAAATTAATAAATAAATTAATTAATTAATTAATTAATTAAATAAATAAATTAATAAATAAATAAATAAATTAATTAATTAATTAAATAAATAAATTAAATAAATTAATAAATAAATAAATAAATAAATAAATTAAATAAATAAATAAATTAAATAAATAAATAAATTAATTAATTAATTAATAAATAAATTAAATAAATAAATTAATTAATTTCCCTTAATAATATTTAAAAATTACCTTCATTTAATTTAGAAATAAAAAAAGAGGAAAAACTGAAAATTTCAGAAATTCTGGATGAATTAACTAAATATACATTAAATATAAAAAATAAGAGTGTCCAATTTATTAATTTAATTAATTACATAAATGATTTAATTAATAAAATAAATAATAAATTAAAAATTGGATTTAAATTCGAATATATTAAAATTAAAGAATCTGTGGAAAATCTGAATAAAAAATTAAAAATTAATTTTGAAGAAGAATTCAATTTATTTGAAAGGTTTAGTATAGAAGCTAGTAAAAATAGGCAACTTAAACCTAAAGAAAAAGAAGAATTTATTAAAGATAAGATAAAGGGTGAATTGAAAAAAAATAAAATAGAAGAAAAGGTCTATTTTTTTTAATAAAATTATTTTTTTTAAACTTTTTAATTTTTAATAAAATAAAAATAATTTAAAGGTTAAGCTAAAGGAGAGTAATTTAAAAGCCTTGAGAGAGTAAAGTTAGATTAATTTTTTAAATTTTTTAAAATTTATTTTAAACCTTTAGAATTGGATTAAAATAAATATTTAATTAATTTAATTTTTAATATTTTATTTAATTTTTAAAATTTAATTTAATTTAAACAGAGAGCCGTCTCTCTTTCTTTCTCTCTAACTCTCTCTTTTCTCTCTCCTTTACTTAACGCTAAGTTTATTTATTTTTAAACTTTATTAAAGACTAAGTTTTATTTTAAAATATATGTAAGGTGTATGATTAATTAATTAAATTAATTTAAAGCAATTATTAAACAAAATAAATCAAAACAAAAATAAAATATTAAATAATATTGTAAATTCTATATTAAACAAAATTCTACACCAAATGGAAAAGTTATTAATTAAAATTGATTTTAATTTAAATTTAATTCCAAAAATTGTATTAACTGATTATTTAAAGGAATTATTTACTTTTTATTATTTAAATAAATTGGCTTTATATCCTTGTTTAATTATCTATGAAATTGATGAAAATGGAAATGATAAGCCTTTATTAAATAATTTACCTTCAGATTATGATAAATATTCTTTAATGTCTGTTAATTCTTTTAATGAAAATAACACGGAAAAACAACCTTTATTAAATAATAATATTAAAGATATTATTAAAAATGATGAGGATGATGAATTATTTAATGAGACAAAGGGTAGGTTAATTAATTAAATTAATATTATATTAATTAATATTTAATTAAATAAATAAATTTAATAAATTAATTAAATAAATAAATAAATAAATTAAATTAATATTTAATTAATTAATTAAATTAATATTTAATTAATTAATTAAATTAAATAAATAAATTTAATAAATTAATTAAATAAATAAATAAATTAATTAAATAAATAAATAAATTAATTAAATTAATATTTTAGAAAATATTAAAAATTGTTTAAAAATATACACAAAAATAGAGAACAATATAAAAATAGAGAATTATTTAAATAATATTCAAAGCGATAACTATATAAGTTTAAGTAAACAGCCTGCAATAAAGTTTATTTTATTTTTAAATAAAGAGTGTGAAGAAAATAATTCAATTAATATTTTATTTGAATATTTGAAATTATGTTATTAAATTAATCTATTTTTTTAAAACATTTTATGTATTTTTTAAATTTAAATTTAATTTAAAAAATTAAATTAAAATTTTTTTAACCCAATTAATTTTATTTATTTAAATTTAAATTCATTTTATTATTATTTTATTTTTATTTAATTTTAAAAAATATTTTATTCAAATATTAATTCAGTATTCAATTGTAATTATTATTTTAAATTTATTTTTATTTTATTTCTTTATTTAAAATGTAAGTAAATATATTCTTTCTTGTATCATTAAAAACCAACATTTTTATAATAGACAAAGTTGTAATTTTATTTATTTATTAAACATAAAAGTAAGCGTATAATTAAAACTTTAAGTTGTAACCCGCCTTTACAATTACAATTCAAGTTTTATATTCAAGTTTATTTTTAGCTTGTAGACTATAAAAAGGCTCAAGTTTCTCTTCCTTCCTTTTAACTATAACAGCCTTTATTTTTAATTAATTAAGATTAAATTAATTATTTAATTAATTAATTAAGATTAAAATAATAAATAAATATAAATATATTTATTAATTAAATTAGTACACAAAAACAAAAATTAAATATGTATTAGGCTACAATAATGTGGATTAGGCAGTGATATTTGTGTTTAACACTTTTTAAGAATTTTCCTGATAATTTCTCTATACTTACTGAGAGTATAAGAGAAAATGGAAAATCTTGAAATAATTAAATAAATTTTTTAAATAAATTATAATTTTAATAATATTTAATTAATCAATTAAATCAATATTAAATTAATTAATTAATATTTTAGAAAATATTAAAAATAGTTAAAAAATTTTAAAGATAAAAATAAAGAAAATATAAAAATAGAGAATTATTTAAATAATATTCAAAGCAATTACAATATAAGTTTGTAAAAAGGCTGCAATAAAGTTTATTTTTAAATAAAGAGTAAGAAGAAAATAATTAATAAAACTTTTGTATATCCTGTACAACAAAAGTATGTACAATAATCTATTGTAAAAAAGTTTTAATAATATTTTACAATTTAATTAAGCATAAAAATAATAAAACGAATAAAGAACTAACAAATACAAGAAAAACAAAATTAACAATAATTAAAAGAGTAAAAATGGGTTGCTATAATTTTTTATTAAAATAAAAACTTAAAGAAAAAATAAATAAAATAAATTTAATTTTAAAAATCCAAAGAAAAAAAATATTTAGAAATAAAAAATAGATCTTAAATTTTTTACAATGTAAGTAGAACGATTGGTAGAGATCGTTCTTTTCCTATGCCTCATAGTAAATTGTTGTTGTCGTTGATGATGAAAATGCCGTTGAACTGTTCTATTTCGGCATTTGCCCTGTCTACACCACACACTATTATTATTATTAACTGCCTTTATTTTATCAGGTTTTTTAGAAGCGCAGGCCATTAGAAAGCAGCGCTCTTCGCGCGAAGGTCTATTTGAGTCTGTACACAATGAAGCGTCCACTACTTGATTGCGATGAATACATTCTACCGATCTTTTCTTAATTCCTTCCCCACAGTCCATTGAACATTTTTCCCAGTCAGAAACACGCCTTAATTTATTTTAAAGGGAAAAAGAAAGTAGAAAAGTACCAATAAGGACAAGGTCCTGGATTGCATATTTTATGGCTTTGTGGACGCTGCTGTTGTGCTTGTCTTTGCATTCCATTTAATTTTGAATCGCCTTTTTGTAGACACATTGTATCGCTCAATTTTCGACCAACACTATCAACACATTGAACAAGGCGAGCTTGGTACCCTTCGGTGCCGCAAGTGATGGAGCATTGGCTGTAAAATAATTAATTAATTACTCTAATATTACTAGGTAGGAAAATAGATTAAAGAAAGGTAATTTTGGTAATTTAAATATTAAAAAATAATTTATTTAAAAATATCCACCTCCAAGTTCCTAATTTCCATTGTGGGCAAGCTACCAATTCGCATTGTTTGACTACTATCTTTTTACGCACATCACATTTCTCATCTTTTACAGGACGATTTTCGGAGTCAACACAACGGGCTTCCCTTCTTTGAAGGCCTTGGCCGCAAGAGCATTGAGTCCATTCTCCAAACTTCCATTCTGTACATAATTGTAAAATAAGTTTAATTACTTTACAAATTGTAAAATAAGTTTAATTAATTTACAAATTGTAAAATCAATTTAATTAATTTACAAATTGTAAAATAAGTTTAATTAATTTACACATTGTAAAATGTTTAATTAATTTACAAATTGTAAAATAAGTTTAATTAATTTACAAATTGTAAAATAAGTTTAATTAATTTACACATTGTAAAATAAGTTTAATTAATTTACACATTGTAAAATAAGTTTAATTAATTTACACATTGTAAAATAAGTTTAATTTATTAAAATAATTTACAAATTGTAAAATAAGTTTAATTTAATTAAGATAATTTACAAATTGTAAAATAAGTTTAATTAATTTACAAATTGTAAAATAAGTTTAATATATTTACAACAAACATTTCAACTTTTATTGTAATATCAGATTTCAATTAAAACATTAGTTTAAAAATAAGCAATTTACATACCCGCTCCACACGATCCAGAGCAATCACGCCTTGACTTCCATTCTCCCCAGGAACCCTCAACTGCTTGTCTCTGTGTAGGGGACATGCCAATACATTGACCACGATAACACCACATTTGGCGAGCACATTCTGTTCCATCAGCCCAAGGCATGTGAAGGGTTCTGCACCCCATCTGATACCCATAAGATACTGCACACCAAAGTCGTCGACAACTCGGCATATATGGACAGAGTTCAGCTGCAGCGCCAAAGACGAATTTACATTGTTGGGAGACAGAGTAACTGTATTTAAATTTAATTTTAAAATTTTAGTAAATCCACTTACATTGCCCCTGGAGCAGGTGCTTCAAACATTCTTTCATAATATCTCCGTTCAATAGGCTTATCAAAAATACAGTGAGTTTGTGCTCGGCGAGATTCTAAAAACCGGATAAGCATTGCGGAAGAGCATGCAGACCAAGACCAGGGATTTGTGTTATATCCAAGTGTTGGTGCCATTATATGATAATTGGCCTTATTTAATGGCATAAACTCTGCACATTTTCTTTCATCATCGTGTGGAATGTTGAATATATGGCCAAGTTCGTGTGCAATAGTAAACGCAGCTGAGAGGCCTAAAAGTTTAATTTAATGAAAGTTGGATTAATTAATTAATTAATTAACCATTATCTTCAATAATAGCACAACTTCTTCTACTATCACAAACTGTTCCAAGCTCTGCAAGCCCTAGAGTATCGCATTTGTTTGTGGCACGGCAAATGTCATGACGAGTTAAAAGAATAGCAACATCTGTTAATTAAATTAATTAATTAAATAATTAATTTATTTATGTAAATTAATTAATTAAATTAAATAATTAATTTATTTAAATTAATTAATTTAATTAAATAATTAATTTATTTATGTAAATTAATTAATTAAATTAAATAATTAATTTATTTATGTAAATTAATTAATTAAATTAAATAATTAATTTATTTAAATTAATTAATTTAATTAAATAATTAATTTATTTATGTAAATTAATTAATTAAATTAAATAATTAATTTATTTAAATTAATTAATTTAATTAAATAATTAATTTATTTATGTAAATTAATTAATTAAATTAAATAATTAATTTATTTAAATTAATTAATTTAATTAAATAATTAATTTATTTATGTAAATTAATTAATTAAATTAAATAATTAATTTATTTAAATTAATTAATTTAATTAAATAATTAATTTATTTATGTAAATTAATTAATTAAATTAAATAATTAATTTATTTATGTAAATTAATTAATTAAATTAAATAATTAATTTATTTAAATTAATTAATTTAATTAAATAATTAATTTATTTATGTAAATTAATTAATTAAATTAAATAATTAATTTATTTAAATTAATTAATTTAATTAAATAATTAATTTATTTAAATTAATTAATTTAATTAAATAATTAATTTATTTAAATTAATTAATTTAATTAAATAATTAATTTATTTAAATTAATTAATTAATTGATTAATTAAATTAATTAATTAAATTAATTTAATAAATTTAATAAATTAATTATTTAATTTAATTAAATAATTAATTTATTAAATTAATTATTTAATTAATTATTTAATTAATAAATTAAATTAAATAATTAATTAATTGATTAATTAAATTAATTTATTTAAATTAAATAATTAAATAAATAATTAAATAATTAATTAATTATTTAATTAGTAAAATGTATTAATACCATGATGATTTATTGAATCATCATTCCTATCATTATATAACTGTTGCCAATGACAAAAATTCTGTAAAGTTTCTTGTGCTCTATTAGAAATTAAAGGCCCAGCACGTTCATTCTTCAAAATAATTATACGTACAACAACCATGTTAATTGAAACACCCAAAGATTGGTGTTTATAAAGTGCTGAAACTGTAGCAAATAATGTTAGAAGATAATTCTCTAAATTCTGTTGGTGATATAGGAGCATTTGATAATCGGCTACAACAAGCACTTCTACATAATAATCAAAAGAGTTGGCTGAATTAAAAGGAGAACGACGATTTCGATTTAATGGAGTTGATGGTTTGGTTGTTAAGAAGGCTGAAAAAGGGTTAATTAATTTTTAATGTTAAAATTAATTTTTATTGGAATATTTTAAATTTTTTAAAAAATATTAATTATTAGGAATTAAATTTAATGTAATTAAATAATTAAATTTAAAAAATAATTAAATAAATTTAATATAAATAATTAAATTAATACTTCAACTGTGTAACTCATTTTATTTAAATTACCTTTTCTCTATTTAAATAAAAGCAGAGAATTATACAAAGGAAAATATCATTATTCCTTTCATTATTAATATTACTACACATAGAATATTTGATTTAGAACTTTTCTCTATTTATATAAAGGGAAAAAAAGCAGGGCAAGCGTGGATCAACTAGCCGCCGTTTCCTGCTAGGAGGGATGGTAGTCAGGGACCGGTACTTGACTATTGTCCTGGGGGAGTTCGGGTCATACCTTAGGGTATGCCTTCCGGTAAGGGGGGTATTTGGCTCGAATTTCTGAGGGTGTGGAATGCTGGGGGTGCTTCCACCTCGTGCCTCCTTAGCAGTTGTAAGGATTCGGATGGAGGGCCAAGTTGTGTTATCCGTTTATTTTTTTTTAATTAAATAAAACTTTTAATTAAATAAATATTCTAAAAGCATATTTTAATAATTAATAAATTCACCATAATTACTGTCATTATTCTTTTGTTGAGAATTAAATGGGGTTTGTTTTTGTTGTTCCGTTAATTGCTTTATACGCTCCTCTTCAGACTTTATTGTAACTGAAAATGCTTTCTTTTATTCTCTTAAAGAAAAATAGTTCAATACCCTCAGTTGAGTTCGATTGTTCTATCTCAGAATTATCATCCCCAAAATGTTGGCCCTGAACTGGATAAATAAGATGTGCTCTCAATAAATCCTGATAATCTGCTGAACGACTATAACGATGTCTGTGATGGTGTTGTCTTCTTTGATGTTGAGGGTGTTTATTCTCATCAAAATATTCTTTTAATTGAACATTATGAGTTCTTTCCATGTCTTTTTCGTCAATTAAAGGTTCAATAAAAAAGGCCCCTTCATTAAATGCTAAGGTCCCAAACTAAAAATTATTAAAGTCTTTTAAAAAAATAATTAGAATTAACCAATCCATTATTTTTGTCACAAAGATTGACAATGCTAGTCTCAAAACAATTATTATCGTCCACTCTGGCTGTATAAAAACAATCTGATGAAATTTGTGGACGACTTATTTCTGTGAGGTTATCAGAATCCATATATTGGATTAATAGAAATGGTGACAAAAAAGACAATTTTTGTTCTTCAGGTACAATACTAAAAGAAAATCAGAATAATTTTAAGTTTAAAAAATTCTGATTTGTTTTTGTATTTATTTATTGTATTATATTCTGATTCTGAGATTATTGTAATTCTTTAACTGTTTTATTTTGATTCTGAAATTTCAGAATTTAACTGTGTTTTTTATTAAGTTTAATTTTTGTATTTTAATAATTCTGATTTAACTTTTCATTCATTTGTATTTCTTCTGATATTTTTGTATTTCAGAATATACTAAGTTTTAATATTTAATAAATAAACTTACTCTCTTCTATTTCGTGTTTTATTTCTCCCTAAAAATAACGGTTCCTGAACTCTTCGCAATATTAAACGGGAAACTTCATTTTTAATATTTTCAGAATCAATTCCATGTTTTAAACGGACAGTACAATTTAATCCACAAAGGCGTGCAAGTCCAAAAACATTTTCTCTATCATTTTCACTATCAATACTTCTTTTTTGTTTCCTTTCAAATTCAAAGGTATTTAATAGCCAAATTTGTGTTTCTTTTGGACGAATATCTAAAAACATTTTTTATTTTTTTTTAAAAATAATTTAATTAATTTTCACAAATTAATCATTTTCTAAGTTTGTTAAAATTTTAAAAAAATTTAATTTTTATTTTTTTTTATTTTTTAAAAATTTCTCTCAAAATTTTTCTCATATTTTCACGTTTTTTCCTTTTTATTTATTTAGAAACAATTTTTTCAATTCTCATCATTTTTTGTTTACTTTTCGTATTTTGGCTAACCTCCCAATTTTTGTTTTAGTACTAGTTAACACAAAAAATAAAAAAATGAAAACACAAAAATACATTTTCTTTTAAAACTTTAAAAACACAAAAAACAGTTCAAGGATCAGAAAATAAACTTTTTTTTAATTAAAGAAAACACAAAAATACGTTTTCTTTTAAAACTTTAAAAACACAAAAAACAGTTAAAAAACCAGAAAATAAACTTTTTTTTAATTTATAAGACACAAAAATACATTTTCTTTTTAAAACTTTAAAAACACAGAAAACAGTTAAAAAACCAGAAAATAAACTTTTTCTTATTTATGTAAAAGAAATAAAAATTAATTAAATTAAAAAATAACCAGAATATGCTGATCTAAGCCTTCTAATTTCTCTCTTTAATAATAAATCTTCATTAATATTTTTATCATTATTTTTAAAAAATGTTAAATAATTAATATTAAAATAAATAATAATTAAAAGAAGTAGAATGAAGGCAGAGATCAAAAGTCCCAAAAATGGGAACAACCCTTTTCGTTGTTTTAAATAATTAAAAGAAAGGAAGTTGAACTAAAATAATTAAATTAAATTAAATTAAACAATAACCCACAAAGTTTATTTTTCCTCCTTTTCTTCTTTTTCTCCTCCATTCTTTAATGGAACTATTTTTATTATTATTAATTAATTGTTGTTTTAATGAAGCATTTTTTAATTCTTTATTTTTAGTTAAAGAAGAAGAGTTTAAAAAAACGGAAGGATCAGGGAGATGTAATGAAGGTCCAGACGTATTCCAACCTTAAATTAAAATTTAATTAATTAATTTAAATAAAACCTTTAGACCAATAAAGTGGTAGTGATTGATATATAGAAGGTCTATTATTTTTATTCTTATTTATTTTTGTATTTCTAGGTATAAATAAATTGGAATGATTTTTTAATGGTTTGGAGGATGGAGAAGAAGAAGTACTTGGCTCTGAGAATAATAAAAAATTTTTGGCAGTTAATAGAGCAGAAGATGCTACTTCGTGCTCTTCTATTCCTTCTTTCATCAACTAAAAAATTAAATAAATTAATTAAATTAATTAAATATTTATTTAAAATAATATTAACTGAAAGGGGGTCTATTTATTTAAATTAATTAAATTAATTAATTAAATAAATTTAATTAATTTTGTTTTTATGTGACAGGCTGTGATATAAATAAATAAATAAATAAATAATTGGTTTTTAATTGTAATTTATTTATCAGTAAATTTTGCTGATATTACAATTATTAAATTTAAATTAATTTAAATAAAATTAATTAAAATAATATTTAAATAAAAGTTATATTTTAACCAAGGCGGAATTAAATTAATACATATTATGTACAATAGAAATAAATACAAAAGAAAAAGTTGCAAGTCTAACTTGAAACTTTAAAAGGAAAATAAACTTTGTTTGTATTGTATAATGCTTCAAGTTTAAAGTTTAATGCAATTTACTTAAAATTTAGAAAATAAAAAATTAGATAAATTTAATTTAAAAAAAATATCTAAAAATTAAAATTATTTTTTACATCAATTTAAACTTTAAATTTAATGTTTATTTAATTTTAGTTAATTTATTTAATAAACATTTTCTTTAAATTGTAGGCGTGGCAACAACTAAAAAGCTTAAAAAATGATGAGAAAAAAAGGTTTAAAAATTTATTTATTTATTTTTTAGACTCAAATATTCTAGGGAAATAAAATAAAATAGAATATATTTATTACAATTTTTAGTTAATTAATTAAAATTAAATAATCTGAATAAAATTAATAAAATAAAAAATAAATTAATAAATTAACCCTTTGGGATATAAAAATTAAAGAAAATATAGACCCAGGAAATTGAAGATATTAATTTTATATTAAAAAAAGAAATATTAAAAAGGTTAAAAATAAAGAATATTAAAAAAAGAAAAAATTAATACAAAACAAAGTTGGAAAAATTTAAATAAAACTTAGCCATTAAAAAAAGGTAAAATTAATTTAATTAATTTAAAAATTATTTTTATTTAAAAATTAAATTTAATTAAAAATTATTTACTCAAATGTCCGTTATATTACAGAAAAAATTAATTAATTAATAAATAAATATTTTTTTATTTAAATTAATTTTATTAATTTTTACTTTTGTATTTAATTATTTAAAAATGTTAATTTTGTAAAATTACAAAAGAGGACAAGTTTGTTGCGTAAAAATTACAGGCGATTTGTTATTGTAAATAATAAGAGGAAAATAAACTTTTTTTCAAGTTTAATTGTTTTTTGTTTTAATTTAAAGGAACATATACTTTTGTAAAAACTGTACAGAATAAATACAAAAATACAAAAATTTAATTAATTAATAAAAGGCAGTGGAACTAATTGATATATTAATTAAATAATAAATTAAAGAATGAATATTAAAATAAAAAGAAAAAATGATTAAATAAATTAATAAAAATATTTAAATTATTAATTAAAGTATACATAGACAATTTTGGTAATAAATTTAATTAAATTAATTAATTTTATTATAATTTAATTAATTTAATTTTTAAAATATTTAAAAATAATTTAATAAATTAATTAAATATTTTAAAATAAATAAAAAATAGTAAATAATTAAAATAAAATATTTAAAATATTATTTTAAAAAATTAATAAAAGGGTAACAACTACTTTCAGAAAAATAAAAATAAGTTTATTTTTAAAGAGTAAATAATTAAACTTTAATTTTAAATAAACTTAAAAATTAAACTTTAAATTAATTAATTAAATTTTTAATTAAAAAAAATAATTTTAAAAAAATAAAAATAATTAATTAATTAATATTCCCTAAAAATTAAATTATTAAAAATATGTACATATATTTGTCTATTTATTTATGTACATAAAACAATTTTACAAAAAAGAATAATGTCATACTTTTATTTAAGGGGTTAGTTGGTATTTAAAAATGATCACTTTTGGTTGTTGTATTTAATGTTTTATATAAATAAAAATTTTTTTGATTGCTATAAAATTTGTGTTTTGGTAAAGGAAAAGAATTAAATATTTTTTTTACTTTTTTTTGGACAAATTTAAGCTTAAATTAAATAAAATTAAATATTTAAATATTTAATTAATTTTTAATAAATTAATTAAAAATTAAAAAAATATTTTTTTTAATTTAAATAAAATAAAATAATTAATAAATAAATAATTATTAATTTATTTAATTATATGTCCTTGAGAATTAATAATATTATTCAAGTAGTAAAAATATTATTTACAAAAAATCGGCGCCAAAAAAATTTTTTTTAGGATTTTTTTTCTAAATATTAAATAATAAAAAAGGACAAAGAAATATTTATGATTAAAGAAATTTTTTTTATTTTATTTATAAAAATGAATTGGCTATGTGAATATTAATAATATTATGATCTTCTAACGATTTTTGAAAAGAATAATATAATACAAAAATGATTAATTTACATATTATAATCTTGAGTTATTCTACTTTACAAAAATTAATTTAAAGTTTAAATACATGCCTGTAATTTTTCCGGAAAATATTAATTACATTACTGACTGTATATTGCAAGTAATAATACAGTTAAAAAAGTTTTCCGGAAAATTTTTAATATTTTCCGGAAGATACTATTTAAAAAAAGTTTTCCGGAAAGTTTTAAATATTTTCTGGAAAATAATAAAATAAAAAATGTCTTCCGGAAGGTTTTAAATATTTTCCGGAAGATACTAAAATAAAAAAAGTTTTCCGGAAGGTTTTAAATATTTTACGGAAAATATTAAAATAAAAATGTTTAAAACAAGTTTTCCGGTAAGTTTTGAATATTTTCCGGATTGTTTACAGTAATTGTCTTTTATTTCCCTTAATCCTATAGTTAAATAGAATTGTATTTAAATAAACTTATATTTTTCTAGAAAGTTTATTTTTATACAAAATTGAAGAAGGTTAATTTAATAAAATAAAAGGGGATGTAATTTTATTAGAATTGATTGTTGCTTTAGCTCGTTAAAATAGACAACTTTTTTATTGCATTTATAAGTGGCCGGTCGTGCTTTCCGTGGATTTTTTTGTGTATTGTGACGGGGAAAACAAGAGCAAAGATTGTCCCCTTCCTTTTTTAAAGTTTTTTTTTATTAGAAAGTGTAAATAATTATTTAATATAGTTAATTAAAATAAAAAAAAAAGAAATTAATGTTCATGAATAAATTAAATAAAAATTTAAAAATAAATTAATTAATTAAAAAATAAAAAAATAAAATAAATTAAGGTATTTAAATAAATAATACGTAAATTTAAAAATTAAAAAAAAATATTTTTGTATCTAAAAATAATTAATTTAATTTTTTTAGCTTTATTATTCACGTTTATTTTTTTCTTGTGGTTTAGTAAATAAATATATTTAGCTTAAAATGCAGCTGGTGGTCATTTAGTTTTGTTATACAATGTGGGTGATACTTATTGGGACAAAAATATAGGAGGGATAAAAGAGACACAAAGAAGGGAAGAGAAAAGGGAGAAAAAGGAGAAGAAGAAGAAAAGGTCAGAGCATACACACACACACAACATTTACTTAATAATAATAAGTTGAATAAATCTGTGTTTTAGGTAAATGAACAAAAAAATGATTGATGAATAAATAATAGAAGAAAATAAAGGGGAAAATATACAGGGAAATTATTAATTAATTTAATTAATTATTTAATAAATTTAATTTAATTAATTTGATTATTTAATTAATTAATTATTTTAATTTAATTTATTTAATTAATTATTTAATATTTAATTTAATTATTTAATTAATTATTTAATATTTAATTTAATTAATTAATTTAATTAATTAATATACTCTATTAGACATTTTCTAATGTTTAATTAAATTTTTAAATTAAATTGTAGTAATTTAAAAAGTCTAGAAATTTGTCTATACCCTCAGATATGTTAATACTACTCTCGAGGGAATATAAAAAAAGTTTTGTGTTTACTAAGTTTATTTAAAGTAGTAGAGGAATGACCACACATATATGTACATATTTACATTTATTTATTTATTTTCTCATCATTTACTTATTTGTCCTTATTTAAATTATTTTTTTATTTTTTTTTGGACATTCCCCTACATATATATTTATTTAAAAATAAAGTAAAGGATTTACATAAATGAAAAAAAAAAAAAAAAAAAATATTTAAATGTGAGAGAATATTTAAATAATTAATTATTTAAAAATAAACTTGAAAAGTGTTCATTCTTTTAAAAATAATTACTCTGTCCCTTTTATTTATACTAACCTTTAAAAATTAAAATAAAAAAGAAAAAAGGTATAGAATAATTATTTTTATTTAAATAAAAAAAAAAGAAAATATCTTAATTAATTTAATTAATAAATAAAAATTTAATTAATTAACTGATTAAATAGATAAAAATAAATAAATTAAATAAATAGGTATTTTTTTCTTTTTTTGATTTATAAATTATTTATTTTATTTAAAAAATATTTACTATTTAAATTAAAAAAAGGGACAATTTTTAATTAATAAAAAATAAAAATGAAAGTTTAAAAAAAAATAATGAACTACTATTTTATTGCAAAGAATAAAGATTGTCATATTAAATAATTTTAAATTAAAATAAAAAAAGTTTTAAATATATTAAGATGTTTAAAGTAAATAAAAGAAACTTTGAACTTGACTAAGTTTATTTATTAATTTTCTTTTTAATTTTACCCTTTTTAAGTTTATTTATTTTTGTATTATTTTTAAGTTTATTAATTTTTGTATTATTTTTAAGTTTATTAATTTTTGTATTAATTTTTATATAAAAGGG
Organism: Meloidogyne exigua; assembly: GCA_018905775.1. Lineage (NCBI taxonomy): Eukaryota > Metazoa > Nematoda > Chromadorea > Rhabditida > Meloidogynidae > Meloidogyne > Meloidogyne exigua. The sequence goes on along the minus strand of JAGUQR010000009.1, from coordinate 260,770 downwards.
GAATAAAATTAAAATAAAAATATTTTTATTAAAAATATTTTTTTAAATAAAGCACTATTTTTAGTTAAAAAATCTGCACTTTTTATTTTAATAATTATTTATTTTTGACAAAAAATAATAATTAAAAAAAAAGTTTTTTGATGTGGAAAATTGCTATTTATTTTTTAACCTATTAAATATTTATTTATTTAATTTTAATAATTGTTTAGAAAAATAAAATACATTTTTTGTTATTAAAATAATTAAAATTAAATTAAATAAATTAATTTAAAATTAAATAAATTAATTTAAAAATAAATAAATTAATTTAAAAATAGATAAATAAATAAATTAATTTAATAGCTGTTTTTTAATTCTTTTATTTATTATTAACAGATGTGTGCAAAAATAAATAAATAAACATTTTTTTCTTTAAATGTTTTTATAAATTAAATATATTTATTTATTTATTAAACCGCAGCTGCATAATACTAGTCATTCTTTAAAAGAAAAATAAGCTTAACCATAAAGGAGTTTATAAATAAAAAGGAAAATAAAGGAACGAATAGGTACGGAATGAAAATGATCTTCTTTAATTTTATTATATTTTTTAGTAAATAAATTAATAAATTATTTAATTAAATTAATTAAATAATTTAATTATTAAATTAATTAAATTTAATTAATTAAATTTAATTAATTAAATTTAATTAATTAAATTTAATTAATTAAATAATTAAATTTAATTAATTAAATTAATTAAATAATTAATTAATTAAATTAATTAAATAATTAATTAATTAAATAAATTAAATAATTAATTAATTTAATTATTTAATAAGATAAATAAAATTAATTAAATTTAAATATTTAATTAAAGAATAAATAAATTAAATAATTTAGAAATATCAATTAAATTAAAAAAATAATTTCAAAAAAATCTGTGGATAAAATAAAATTGTTATTAATTTTAAAGGGAGTAGAAAGGCTTAATTAAATGATAATTACCCTAAGAAATCAGAACTTGATAAATAAACTTGGAATTCTGGTTTTTTGCTTACAAAAATTCTGAAAAAGTTTATTTAATTTAAATTAATTAAATTATTTATATAAGAAAAATAAAAGTTTTTATGGGTTTAATAAAATAAAATAAAAAGTATGTTGTAGTACTCTCTCTCTCTTTTATCTTTTAGTTATCGCAGCAGTGCGTAAAACTTTCTCTCTTAACTTCTCTTTCTAAAAACTTTTTTTCTCTAAAAATATTTTTCTATTTTCTAGGTATTATTAAAAATGGAAGATTTTCGGGTAAAAAGTAATAAATAAATTATTTATTTATTTTTGGTCTTTTTGTTGTGTTATTTATTTATTGCTTAATTTTATATGTGTGGGGATAGGTTGGTTGCTTTTAAAAGTTTTTTTCTTCTTCTTCTTCTCTCCCTTTAAAATAAGCGGAAACCCAACGGGGCGCGAAAATGTTTCTAAATATATTATTATTTTTAATTAATTTTACCTAAAAGATCAACTACAAAAATTTTAATAAAATAAAGGAATATTATTTGGCAATTAATTAATTAATTTTTCTGTTTTTTTAAAGTCTTTTTTAATTGTTTTTAAATAAATTAAATATTTTAAATAAATAATAAAATAAATAAATTAAAATAAACTGTGATTATTAAATATATTTATTTATTTTTAAATATTTAATTAATTAATTTGATTATTAAATTAATTAATTTAACACTTAATTTAATTAATCAATAAATAAATAATTAATTAATTATTTAATTAATTTAATATTTAATTTAATTATTAAATTAATTAATTAATTTTTTAATTAATTAAATACTTAATTTAATTAATTAATTAAATTAATTATTAATTAATTATTAGATTAATAATTAATTGAATAATTAATTAAATAATTAATTATTTAATTAATTAAATTAATTAAATATTTAAATAAATAAATAAATCTATTTATTTAATTTAATAATTATTAATTGAACATTAAAAATTAATAAAAATGTTCATATAAAGAAAGAAAAAAGGTTTTATTTTTCCTAATGTTGTTGTTGTGGAGTTGCACAAACATTATTGCGTAAGTAATAAATAGAAAGAGAGAGAAATCCACCCAAATTTGCAAATCTTGTTTTTAAAGAAAATAAAAAAAAATAAATAGAAAAGAAAAGAAAATTAATTTTATTTTGGGGGGAATTTCAAATAAAAGAGCTTATTCCCCTATTTTTAGTTTAATTAATATTAAATTAAATAAACATATTTCAATTAATTTAAATAAATTAAATAATTAAATATTTAATTAATTTAATTATTTAAATTAATTTAATAATTAATTAAATATTAAATTAATTATTTAGATATAAAATATAATTAAAAAATAATACGTAAATTTATTAATTAAATATTAAAAAAAATTATATTAAAAACGAGATCGAAAAAAATAAAATATTTAAAACAATTAAATGATTAATTATTTAAAATTAAAATAAATATTTTTAAATAATTAATTTAAAAAAGGAATAGTATTTAAATTTATTTAGTACGATTTAATAATTAAAAAATAGAATAAAATAAATGGCAGTCTATACAAGAGTTTGTGACTCATTTTTTGCTTTATTTTTTTTTTCTTTTATTTTTTTTTAATTTTTCTTTTAGAATTAAGGAAAATTTTTTGTAAAAATGTTTTCCGTAAAATAAAAAAAAAAAAGAGAAAAAAAAGACTTGGGAAAAAGAGGTAAATGATGATTGGATTAAAGGGAAGAATTAAAATAAGAATTTTAAGGAATGAATCAAATATATATATTTTCGAAAAATAAAATAATAAAAATTAAAATATTTAAAGTTTAAAATAATAAAATAAAAAGAGATAAATGTTTAGGTTTATTTAATTATTAAAATAAAAAAATAAACTTATTTGCGTCAGTAATTAAATAAATAAACTTATTCTCTTCTCTTTTATACCTACAAAAATTAAACTTTAAAAAAAAGTTTAATTTTTATTTGCATGTAAAAACTTTTGTAAGGTTTCTACAGGTTTCACAAACAACTTGACAACACCATTTAAATTTACAGTTACATTTACTTATTATCTTAAATTTAAAAAATAATATTTTTTTAAATTAATTAATTAATTTACTTCTTCAATATGACTTTTGTAACCTCGATTACAACATAAAAGATGCCATGAATTTGGATATTTCCTCTACTATTTATTTGTATACGTCTAGCAGTACGATATTTGGCCTAAAAAATAGTTTAATTTCAATTAAAATAATTTTTAAAATAATTAAAATTTTATTTAAAATAAATTTTATCTGAAGAATATTCCCAATTTGACGAATTGAAGGCTAAAAATAAATTAATTAAATTAAATTTAAATTAAAGATGTTTATGTTAGAATATATTAAACTAAAATTAAATTAATTAATTTTACTTTAATTGGCTTGAACTAAACGTATTTTCTAATAGAAACATTATTTATTAATAGAATTATTGTATTTATTATTTTAAAGTTTATTTAAATTTTACGCGCATAAATAGTTGAATTTCATTAAAAAATATTTTTTAAACCTCTAAAACTAATAAAAAGTTTATTGCAAATAATTTAAATAATAAATATAAAAAATAATAATTTATAGATAAAAATTATATTAAATCATTTTGTTGAATATAATCAATTTTAGTTAAATAAATAAGAATAAATTTATTTTTATTGCATCAACAAAAAAATAGTTTACAAAATATTCTATAAAAGCATATGGTGATTCGGTGAAGGCAGTCTGGTAAAATATGCCGTAATTGATTACACAGTCAGATTGGAAGAACTTCTGATTTCTTACCATTAGCAAGCTATGATACCCATCCTTTTGAAATAATCCATGTATTTTTCCATTTATATAACCAATAATTAGATTTAAACTAGGTTTATCAGCATGTTCACTGTAAATTATTATATTTGAAAATTAACATATCTTTTTTTAAATAATAAAAATATTACCTTATAACAGAATAAATTGTATCTTTTGTTTTATTTAACCAATTCCTTGCTGTAACAGCTGACTCTATCGATTCTATTTTTTGCCTAAAAATTGCAATATTTATTCCATTCGTTGTTGTAAGGTTGCAATTATCAGCTGAGCATGAAGGTCCGTAATACCATTGATCTCCAACAAAAATCTCGGTGATTAGGACATGATAATGGAACCTAAAATTTTAAAATCAATATAAAAACTAGGTTTAAGATATTTAGAAATTTAAGTATTTTTAAGTGAATTTTGATTTGATAAAATTATAGAATTAACTTACCCCAGAGGACCACGTTTCATTAAACTTTTGCCTATATCTTTGGCAGTTAAATTGTAGTTTTGAGCAGAAACTACTTCGCCCTTTATTTTGTTTATTGCATAGCTTATCTGAGTTTGTTGCCATTGATTGCCCTAAATATTTATGGATATGTATATTGTTGACTTATTAGAAAAACTAAATAAAAAGGATTGAATTTAGCGACTAGAATTTCAAAAAACCGAGAACGAAAAATTGAGAAAGTACAAAATAATCGACTACAAAATTGGAAATCCGGGAATTTCCGTTCTCGTTGTCATCCCGTTTTCAAAAAAACGAGAAATAGAAGATGGAAATCGGGATAGAGATCTAACGCTGTTCCGGTTTTAATCAGTAAATTATAAAAATAATTTCACATTTTTAATTTTAAATCGAGGTAAATTTTGTGTAAATTTCAATTATAAAAAATAATTACTAATTTTATAGATATCCAATTTCCAACATAATTTAGAATATCTGATGCTTGATTTAGGATGGAGTCAATATACTCCTTCATAGCAATTTCGTCACCTGCGAATGACGCATTTGAACAGGTACCAGAAAACTGTAGCTAAATTTTGAACATAAATTATTGATTATTAAATTTAGTCACTTATACACCAAATAATATTTACTAATAAGTGTTCTTATCCTACAGAAATAAATAAAATTTGATTACGGACCACTTTCATTATATCATTGATTATCATGGAGACTAAAAATTGTCCTGTTTCTGTTTTGTCTTCATTAGCAACAAAAGCAGAGCTAAGTATGCAACTGACGAATTGAGAAAATTTTTAATCTATTAAATATCTTGAAAAATTTAGCTTACTTTTCTGCATTATGATGCCATATCGATAAACTTTGCATTGTATTAACAAAGTTAACTAAACTATTATCCTGTTCACTTGCCAATAAATCATCAGTTTCTAAAATTATTTTACTTATTTGAATATAAACAACAATAAATCCTTTTTACCTTTTTGAAGTTTCGCCAATTCTCGTAATGCCACATCATGTTTGACAAAGTATAATTTGTTTAAAATATCTGAATTTAAGGTTATCTTCTAAAAATTTAACAGTTTTGAAAATTTGTATTTTAAAATACTTATAATTATTATAGAGCGTATAGTTGGAATTGTTGAATGATAATTTTTTTGGATATATATTAATTTATTTTAATATAAAAATCGAATTTTTACCATTTTTTGCTAAATTAAACTCGGAAAATCCATTTAAATTCTTGTTAAAATTTTTATTAAATTTTTTCTCAATTGCAAAGAAAATTTTTAAATAAGAATTATAGATAAATTCATTTTTTTCATTTGGTGTCGGGCAATCATCTTTTGTTTGTTTTGCAATTCCCTTAAATTTGTAAAAATAATTCAAGATATTCTTACTTTCATTAACTTTTTTATTATTTCTTAATTAAAATTAATACCATTAATATTCTAATAGGACCATTTCTTATACAAGCTCTGATGAATTCACTCTTAGAAGCGCGACGTATAGTTACATAAGGACTTACTGCTTGAACATAAAGAGCCTTTAAATCAAGAAGTTTGTTTGTCACATCCTTAATTATATTTTTAAATTATAATAAATTTATTCAACAAAAAAATCTCTCAACTGAAGCCTAACTGATTATTTATTTTTCCAATTAGGGATAAGATATTAACCATATTTCAGATTAAGGGTCCAGTGGAAGATTTATGAGTTTTTTTCAATACCAATACCAGTAGTACCGAAAAGTACTGTCAGTACTTTCGGTAGTACCGAGCTGTACCGAACATAAATAAATATATGTATATAATTTTTAAAATTAAGTTTTTTCATAAAATCTTATTTCTATTTGAATATAAAAATTGAAGTAATAATTGTAAAATCTTACATTGCTATAATAAATTAGATTTAGTTTATGCAATATGTTCCCTTTAATTGACTGTAAATTGATGTCCAAAGCTTTAAATCTATTCATTACTTCTTCATGTAATTCATGAATAGCCTTTTGCTCAGGCGAATCGTGCTTAAATGAATAAATTAATTTTTATAATAATCTGTTATAGAAAACATACTGGAAATGACATGTCTAGCCCTAAAGAGATAAGAGCCCCAACTGGTCCACATATCTTAATGAAGTGTTTTGCATTTGTACTAACAAGCTTAATATGTTCTATAAAATCGCTACTTGCACTAGTAAGAGATGCAAACTCTTTTGATAGTTTGTGAACATCGCCCAAAGCTGTAAAAATTGATTTAGTTAAAAAATTATAATATTAATAAATTCTTACTAATACGGGATCCATGCATTGAACAAATATGAAAAATTATTATAAACAAATAAAAAATCATCTGACTTATTAAAATAGTAATTTTTGTTTAATAATAATTAAATTTAATTAATTAAAAAAATGTTTTCAACTCTAAGAAAATAAATAATTAAATTTAACATGTCCTAGAATATTTTATTATATTAATAAAAATTAAAATAAATTATAAATAATTTTATTAGATGATAAAAAATATATGTATTTAGGTAATTAAAAATATGTTTTAGTTTTTAATAGTCTTTTGGTAGAAAAAGTTTATTTTTTTAAAGCTTAATTTTTTAATTAATTTATTTACTAATAAATTAATTAATTTTATAAATATTTTTTATTTATATTAAATTAAATTAAATTTAAAAATTAAATTAATTATTTTAAAATATTTTTTCTTGATATTCTTATTTTTAAAAAATTCATAAAATTAATAGGAAAAATTAATTAATTTTTAATAAAATTAAAATTAAATATATTTATTTAATTAAAATTAAAAAAATTGAAAAAACGAGATCGTAGCATTTAAAAAAATAATTATAAAAATTAATTAAGAAAAAAAAATCAATTAAAATTATTAACAATTAAATTTAATATTAATATTTTAATTAAAAGGGTTTTAAAATTTTTAATAAATTGAATAAAAAAAAATAAAAAAAATAGAAAAAATAAATGGCAGTTTATAAGAGGTTTTATGATTCATTTTTTATTTTATTTTATTTTTTTATTTTATTTTTTTTATTTTATTTTATTTTTTTTCCTAGTCATAAAACACTCATTGAAAAGAGATTGGAAAATTTTTCTGAAAAAAAATTTTTTTAGTAAAAGAAAAAAAATTAGAGGGAAAAAAGCTTTGAATAAATGATAGAGGTAAATGATGATTGGATTTATATATTTTCTTAATGGAAAAAAAATTATTTTTTGATTTAAAAAAATTTTTAAATGAAAAAATAATTTTTAGAAATATTAAAAATTAAATTTAAGAAAATATATTTTGATTTAATTATAACAATTAATTTATTTTAATAATTTATAAAAATTTAATTTTATTTTCTAATAAAAATATTTTTTAAAAAATTAATTAATTGTTATTTTAAAAATAAATAAAAAAATAATTTGCGCCAACATATGAATATTAATATTTAAATAATAATATTTAATAAAAATAAATAAAGCAAATAATTTGTTATTTTTCTTTTAAAGTATTTTTTATCCGCAAATAAAAAAAATTTTTTTTAATTAAAAAAAAATATTTTTTTTTGTCTTTTAATAATAAAAATTCACAAAAATAATATTTTTTAATAAAAATTTTAATTTAATTTGAGAATAAAAAATCAAAAGAAATAAAATAAATAAAATAAGAAAAATTAATTTAAAAAAATTAATTAAGAAAAAATTATTTTTATTTGCATGTAAAAACTTCTGTAAGGTTTCTACAGGTTTCACAAACAACTTGACAACACCATTTAAATTTACAGTTACATTTACTTATTATCTTAAATTTAAAAAATAATATTTTTTTAAATTAATTAATTAATTTACTTCTTCAATATGACTTTTGTAACCTCGATTACAACATAAAAGATCACATGAATTTGGGGCGTTTGAATCAATTCTGAAAAATACAAAAAAATTATTTTGTAAAAATACAAAATAAATACGAGCATATCCGTCCCTCTGTGCCTATTGTACCATCAATTTGATCATCTTGACAATAATCAGGTGAATAGTCCTAAAAATACAAAAATATTACAAAAATGAAGGAAATAATAATTCTGATTTATTTTCTTAACCAAAAATTCTGATTAATTTCTGAAAAAATAAATACAAAAATATTCTGATTTAAATACAAAAATATTCTGATTTAAATACAAAAATATTCTGATTTAAATACAAAAATATTCTGATTTAATTATTAATAGAATTATCAGAATTTAAAGAATAAGTTTAATTACCAAATAAACTAAATCAGTTAATGCTTTATTATTATTATTTCGTTGTCGTTTACGTTGTTTTTGTTCATTTAATGCTCTTCTTCTTTGATTTTTTTCTATTAATGGATAATTATTATTAAACTGTTGTTGTGTTAATGATGGTAATATTAAATCTTCAAATTGCATATTTCCTCTACTATTTATTTGTATGCGTCTAGCAGTACGATATTTGGCCTAAAAAATAGTTTATTTTCAATTAAAATAATTTTTAAAATAAATTAAAATTTTATTTAAAATAAATTTTACCTGAAGAATATTCCCAATTTGACGAATTGAAGGCTATAAATAAATTAAATTATACAAAACAAACAGCCAGAATATATAACAAAGAAAAAGTTGGTTTTTATATAAACAAGTTTAATTGTTAAGTTTATTTAATTTTCTCTTTATTAATTAATTAATAAATAATACTTACCAATTGCATCCAACAAGTTTTAATATTACATGAACCACTAACTCCGTGACATTTACATTTAGGTTTTGTGTGGCGTTTTAAAATCTTTAATAAATGATTATTTAATTAATTAAATAATTAATTATTTAATTAATTAGTTTATTTATTTAATTATTTATTTAATTAAATAAATAATTAATTTAATTATTTAATTAAATAATTAATTATTTAATTATTATAATTAATTTATTTAATAATTAATTAATTAAATTAATTAGTTTATTTATTTAATTAATTATTTAATTAATTTAATTAATTATTTATTTAATATTAAACCTTTCTTCCAACTTCATTATTCCAACGGTTCATTAAAGAACGTCCATGACCTTCAGCATCACGTTTTATGCTTTCTTCTTTTTCCCTAACATCCACAAAATCGCTTTAAATAATTTAAAAGAGTTTAGTTTTAATTCAAAGATTACCGGGAGAATCTATATCCATAGTCTATATTATCTCCACAACCTCCCCAAGTCCAATCATCGTTAATTTGAGCCTCTTTTTGGGGTTTGGATTCTGCTGTTGTTGCACACCCACAGCTTTTTAGCATTCCAAGACGACAACGACGGCCAATTTCATGAGTCACACCTGCAGACATTATGGCATAGGTAAAGGCTGCTTCACGAGTACCTTTAACCAATTTAATTAATTAATTATTTAATAAAACAATTAATTAAATTAATTAATTATTTAATTAATTAATTAAATAATTAATTATTTAATTAAATAGGTAATCAATTTAATTATTTAATTAATTAAATATTTAATTAATTAAATAATTAATTAAATAATTAATTAAATTAATTAAATATTTAATTAATTATTAAATTAATTAAATAATATATTTAATTATTTAATTAAATATTTAATTAATTAATTAAATAATTAATTAAATAATATATTTAATTAATTAATTAATTAAATAATTAATTAAATAATTAATTAAATTAATTAAATATTTAATTAATTATTAAATTAATTAAATAATATATTTAATTATTTAATTAAATATTTAATTAATTAATTAAATAATTAATTAAATAATATATTTAATTGTTTAATTAAATATTTAATTAATTAATTAATTAAATAATTAATTAAATAATTAATTAAATTAATTAAATATTTAATTAATTATTAAATTAATTAAATAATATATTTAATTATTTAATTAAATATTTAATTAATTAATTAATTAAATAATTAATTAAATAATTAATTAAATTAATTAAATATTTAATTAATTAATTAAATAATTAATTAAATAATATATTTAATTGTTTAATTAAATATTTAATTAATTAATTAATTAAATAATTAATTAAATAATTAATTAAATTAATTAAATATTTAATTAATTATTAAATTAATTAAATAATATATTTAATTATTTAATTAAATATTTAATTAATTAATTAATTAAATAATTAATTAAATAATTAATTAAATTAATTAAATATTCAATTAATTATTAAATTAATTAAATAATATATTTAATTATTTAATTAAATATTTAATTAATTAATTAAATAATTAATTAAATAATATATTTAATTATTTAATTAAATATTTAATTAATTAATTAATTAAATAATTAATTAAATAATTAATTAAATTAATTAAATATTTAATTAATTATTAAATTAATTAAATAATATATTTAATTATTTAATTAAATATTTAATTAATTAATTAAATAATTAATTAAATAATATATTTAATTATTTAATTAAATATTTAATTAATTAATTAATTAAATAATTAATTAAATAATTAATTAAATTAATTAAATATTTAATTAATTATTAAATTAATTAAATAATATATTTAATTATTTAATTAAATATTTAATTAATTAATTAAATAATTAATTAAATAATATATTTAATTATTTAATTAAATATTTAATTAATTATTAAATTAATTAAATAATTAATTAAATTAATTAAATATTTAATTAATTATTAAATTAATTAAATAATATATTTAATTATTTAATTAAATATTTAATTAATTAATTAATTAAATAATTAATTAAATAATTAATTAAATTAATTAAATATTTAATTAATTATTAAATTAATTAAATAATATATTTAATTATTTAATTAAATATTTAATTAATTAATTAAATAATTAATTAAATAATATATTTAATTAATTAATTAATTAAATAATTAATTAAATAATTAATTAAATTAATTAAATATTTAATTAATTATTAAATTAATTAAATAATATATTTAATTATTTAATTAAATATTTAATTAATTAATTAATTAAATAATTAATTAAATAATTAATTAAATTAATTAAATATTTAATTAATTATTAAATTAATTAAATAATATATTTAATTATTTAATTAAATATTTAATTAATTAATTAAATAATTAATTAAATAATATATTTAATTAATTAATTAATTAAATAATTAATTAAATAATTAATTAAATTAATTAAATATTTAATTAATTATTAAATTAATTAAATAATATATTTAATTATTTAATTAAATATTTAATTAATTAATTAAATAATTAATTAAATAATATATTTAATTGTTTAATTAAATATTTAATTAATTAATTAATTAAATAATTAATTAAATAATTAATTAAATTAATTAAATATTTAATTAATTATTAAATTAATTAAATAATATATTTAATTATTTAATTAAATATTTAATTAATTAATTAATTAAATAATTAATTAAATAATTAATTAAATTAATTAAATATTTAATTAATTAATTAAATAATTAATTAAATAATATATTTAATTGTTTAATTAAATATTTAATTAATTAATTAATTAAATAATTAATTAAATAATTAATTAAATAATATATTTAATTATTTAATTAAATATTTAATTAATTAATTAATTAAATAATTAATTAAATAATTAATTAAATTAATTAAATATTTAATTAATTATTAAATTAATTAAATAATATATTTAATTATTTAATTAAATATTTAATTAATTAATTAAATAATTAATTAAATAATATATTTAATTATTTAATTAAATATTTAATTAATTAATTAATTAAATAATTAATTAAATAATTAATTAAATTAATTAAATATTTAATTAATTATTAAATTAATTAAATAATATATTTAATTATTTAATTAAATATTTAATTAATTAATTAAATAAATAATTAATTAAATAATATATTTAATTATTTAATTAAATATTTAATTAATTATTAAATTAATTAAATAATTAATTAAATTAATTAAATATTTAATTAATTATTAAATTAATTAAATAATATATTTAATTATTTAATTAAATATTTAATTAATTAATTAATTAAATAATTAATTAAATAATTAATTAAATTAATTAAATATTTAATTAATTATTAAATTAATTAAATAATATATTTAATTATTTAATTAAATATTTAATTAATTAATTAAATAATTAATTAAATAATATATTTAATTATTTAATTAAATATTTAATTAATTAATTAATTAAATAATTAATTAAATAATTAATTAAATTAATTAAATATTTAATTAATTATTAAATTAATTAAATAATATATTTAATTATTTAATTAAATATTTAATTAATTAATTAAATAATTAATTAAATAATATATTTAATTATTTAATTAAATATTTAATTAATTAATTAATTAAATAATTAATTAAATATTTAATTAAATAATTAAATATATTATTTAATTAATTTAATAATTAATTAAATATTTAATTAATTTAATTAAATATTTAATTAATTAATTAAATAATTAATTAAATAATATATTTAATTATTTAATTAAATATTTAATTAATTAATTAATTAAATAATTAATTAAATAATTAATTAAATTAATTAAATATTTAATTAATTATTAAATTAATTAAATAATATATTTAATTATTTAATTAAATATTTAATTAATTAATTAAATAATTAATTAAATAATATATTTAATTATTTAATTAAATATTTAATTAATTAATTAATTAAATAATTAATTAAATAATTAATTAAATTAATTAAATATTTAATTAATTATTAAATTAATTAAATAATATATTTAATTATTTAATTAAATATTTAATTAATTAATTAAATAATTAATTAAATAAATAAATAATTAATTAAAATATCAGTCCCCTGTAGTAAGGTTGTAAGCGTTTATAAACCCTTATAATGGGAATCCGTTTGTATAATTTTAAATAAGCATTTCTAAAGGTTTAATATATTCTGTCACCTCTTTTGTGTACCGGACCGATATGCCCTTTCAACTCTCTAGGCGTTGAACAATTCCAACGATGATGTCTAAATTGCCATTCACATTCCTTTAATAAAAAGAAAATTTAAAAAAAAAAAGAAAGTTTTTCTGAATTAAAAATGCATGAGAATTTAGCTTAGAGCTTTTAAATATTTTTTATTTTATTTTTTCTTTGAAAAAAAACTAACAGAAATTGCTTGCTTTGCTCCATTCCCAACTGCCGGCATGTGGTCTTTGAAGAGTTCGCCTATTAAAAAAAAATAAAAATCAGAATTAAATTAAATACAAATTCTTTTTTGTCCAGGTGAAAGACCTTTCAATTCTGTACATTCTGCGGTTGTTACTGTTGATAATTGAGAAGATAGTGGGGATTGCTGTTGTTTAGAATAATGTTGTTGTCTATTCTGTTCTTGATAATAATAATTATTCTGATGATTTTGTTGTTTTAATTCATCCAATTGTTGTTGTAAATTAACTTGACTACTTAGCTGGGCAACTGATGACCTGAAAATATAAAAAAAATCAGAATTTCAGTCAGAATTAAAAATAAAAAATCAGAATTTCAGTCAGAATTGAATACAAAAATCAGAATTTTAGTCAGAATTAAAAATAAAAAATCAGAATTTTAGTCAGAATTAAATACAAAAAATCAGAATTTCAGTCAGAATTAAAAATAAAAAATCAGAATTATTAATACAAACCACCAAGAAACATCAAGCATTGCTTCTGATTTTTTAATAGATAATGTAGTAATAATAAAAACAAATAAACAATAAAAATTAATTGAAATAATAAATATATTATGTTGTCTAATTGTAGGTAACATATTATTTGTTTTTTTATTTTTAATAATTAATTTATTTCCCCTATTTGGAGGCATATTTTAGTTAATTAATTAATGTAATAATTGTCCTTAAAAATTAAAAAATAATTTTTTTTATAATTTAATAAAAATAGTGTTATAATCCTCTTAAATTAATCAAAAAGAAAAATAAAATAATTTAAATAAAATTATAATTATTTTATTTATTTTTACTATAATATTTGCAACACTTTTAGGTAAATTAACTGATAATTTATTTATTTTTGATTTCTTTTATTTTTATAATCCATTGGGAAAATAAATATAAAGTCGGGAATTAATTATATATTTATTTTAATTTAAAAAATAAATATTTAAAAATAAAAATTAATTTTAAAAAATAATAAAAATGAAATTAATTTTAATTTAGGGTCATTTTGAGTTAAAAAAAGAGTATTTTATTTTTTAATAAATAATATGTGTGGCATAGTAATTTTAGATAGCATCGAGAAATGTTTAAAAAATATAAGGGAAGGTAAGGTAATAAAAATAAAATTAATAGATGTACTAAAATTATATTTATTGGTAAACATTAATAAATTAAATTAAATTAAATTAAATTAAATTAAATTAAATTAAATTAAATTAAATTAAATTAAATTAAATTAAATTAAATTAAATTAAATTAAATTAAATTAAATTAAATTAAATTAAATTAAATTAAATTAAATTAAATTAAATTAAATTAAATTAAATTAAATTAAATTAAATTAAATTAAATTAAATTAAATTAAATTAAATTAAATTAAATTAAATTAAATTAAATTAAATTAAATTAAATTAAATTAAATTAAATTAAATTAAATTAAATTAAATTAAATTAAATTAAATTAAATTAAATTAAATTAAATTAAATTAAATTAAATTAAATTAAATTAAATTAAATTAAATTAAATTAAATTAAATTAAATTAAATTAAATTAAATTAAATTAAATTAAATTAAATTAAATTAAATTAAATTAAATTAAATTAAATTAAATTAAATTAAATTAAATTAAATTAAAAATTAAATTAAATTAAATTAAATTAAATTAAATTAAATTAAATTAAATTAAAATTAAATTAAATTAAATTAAATTAAATTAAATTAAATTAAATTAAATTAAATTAAATTAAATTAAATTAAATTAAATTAAATTAAATTAAATTAAGTTATTTTAGGTTATTTCTCTAAGAATAATAATAAAAGAAAAAATAAAGTCTGCGCCATAAAAATTCTTTTATTACAAGTAAATGTGTATGTAAAAATAGTAAATGTATTTAAAAAAGGGTGTAGGGAGAAGTAATATCTGATAAAAAAATAATAAAATAAAATAAAAAATATTCTTTTTATTTAATTTTATTTTACTTTGATGAAAGAAAAAGAAAATATTATTTTTAAGTAAATAAAAATAAAAAAATATTAAAATTCAGTGACATTTTGTCCAATAATTTTTAATAAATTAAAATATTTTTTTAAATTTTATTTTAATTTAATTTTTAATTTTAGACCTTCCTAAAATTAAAAAAATATAAAAATTCTTTCCTTTATTTTATTAAATTTAAAAAAGATTAAAAAAATATTATGTAAATATGTACACATTTTATTTATTTTTTACTTTTGTTATAAAAATAAAAAATAAATTTATTATTCTTTTTTTTCCATTTTTTGTTTAGACTTTTTTAAATAAAAAACAATAGAATAAATAATTAAGAGAAAAAAAGGTTGGAAAAAAGTTGGAAAAAATTTGGTAGTAGCTAGGAAAGGAATTTTATTTTGAAAAATTAATTATTTTAATTAATTAATTTAATTAATTAAATAAATATTTAAATAAATTAATTTATTTAAATATTTATTTAATTAATTAAATAATTAATTAATTATTCATTTAATTAATTTAATTAATTAAATATTTATTTAGTTAAGTAAATTAAATATTTAATTAATTAATTGAATATTAATTTAATTTCATTAATTAAATATTTATTTAGTTAAGTAAATTAAATATTTAATTAATTAATTATTTAATTAATTAATTGAATATTAATTTAATTTCATTAATTAAATATTTATTTAGTTAAGTAAATTAAATATTTAATTAATTAATTATTTAATTAATTAATTGAATATTAATTTAATTTCATTAATTAAATATTTATTTAGTTAAGTAAATTAAATATTTAATTAATTAATTATTTAATTAATTAATTGAATATTAATTTAATTTCATTAATTAAATAATTAATTAATTAAATATTTAATGAATTAATTTAACTAAATATTTAATTAAATATTAATTAATTAAATAAATATTTAATTAATTAAATAATGTGTATATATATATATATTTAAAAATATAAATAAAATAATAAATTTATTATATCCGTTGTCTTTTTATTTTTTCCCCCTCTACTATCTCTCTAGAGCAATTAATTATTTTATACTATTCTAGAATGTTTTCAGTTTTATATATATAAACTGCCACATTAAAAACCTGTCCCTGGCAAAACAAAATTTAAAAAAAAATTTCTTTCCTTTTCTATGGATATTTGAAAAATTAAAAAAAAAAGAAAAGTCCTTTCTATATAAAATTGTTTCATTTTTAATTAATAAATAAAAGGGATGAGAAAAGACAGAAAAAAAAAATATTTTTAAAATAATATAAAGTAGTGAAAATAAAATAATTATTATTTTGGGACACACTTAGAAAAGGGGATGTTTTTAATTAATTTAGTAGACAATAATAAAGGTTAAAAATAGACACCTCTAAATTTATTTAAATAATTATTTTAAATTTAAATAAATTAAATAAATTTTGGCTTTATTTAAATTACTTACCTACATTTATATAAATTAATTAATTCATTTAATTAATTAAATAATTCATTAAATTAATTTAAATAAATTAATAAAATAAATAAATTAATTTAATTAATTTTAAAAAATTAATTTAATCAATTAATTAATTAAATTAATTAATTAATTAAATTAATTAAATTAATTAAATTAATTAAATAAATTAATTAATTAATTAAATTAATTAATTAATTTAATTAATTAATTAATTTAATTAATTAATTAATTAAATTAATTAAATAAAAAATAAAATAAATGTTTAGAAATATACATGTACATACATATGTATGTAAAGAAATGTTTAGAAATTTTAAATAAAAAGGAGGGGAGAAAGCAAAAATAATAAATAAATAAATAGGTTGTTCATATATCCTCCAATAACAGGCGGACATATATTTACTATGTACTGTTTTAATATTTTTTTTTAAAATAAAATATTAAAAAGCCTGTGGAGGCTATTTAATTAATTAATTATATTTTAATTAATTTGTAAAAAATAAAATTGTAAAAATATAAAAAAATTAAATTAGGAGAATTATTTTAAATTAAAAAATATTTAATTAATTAGTTTAATTTAAAAAATAATTTTTAAAAAATTTAAAATTAAAGAGAAAGGAATAATTAAAATAAAAAATTAAAAATTAATTTAATATTTATTTAAATTTATTTTAAAAAATATAAAATAACCCACCCAACAGAAGGAAGGTTTTTGTAGTAGCAGAAGGCACGCCGGAGGCTAAACAATTCAAACAAAAACATAAAAAGGGAGAAGGGCCAATAAAATAAAAAAAGAGAATTAATGTGTATTTTTAATGTTTTGACTTAAAAATAAAAAAAAATTAAAAGAAAAAGAAGAATAAATTTATTTATTTAGAATGATGGATCACTTTCGGCGCAAATTGTTTAAATAATATAAAGAACAGAAAATTAGAGAAAAAAAGAAAAGAAGGAAAAAGAAGAAGTAGAGAGAATGACAGGTTTGCTTTTATATAAATATTTGGGTGTTATAAACTATATTTAAAGCAGAGCTATTTATGTGAATAAAATATTAATTTATTTTTATTTAAATAAATGTATTTAATTAAATTTAATATTTTAAAATTTAATTTTAATTATTTATTTAATTAATTAAAAAATAGCCTTTAAATTAATTATTAATTTATTTTTATTTAAATAAATAAATATATATTTAATTAAATTTAATATTTTAAAATTTAATTTTAATTATTTATTTAATTTAATTAATTAAAAAATAGCCTTTAAAATAATTATTAATTTATTTAATTAATTAAATAATAGCACTTTAAAATAATTATTAATTAATTTATTTATTTAATTAAAATATAGTCTTTAAAATAATTATTAATTAATTAATTAATTAAAAAATTGCCTGTAAAATAATTATTTATTTTTTTCAAAGAACTTAAAAATATTAAAAATAGATAAATAAATTATTTTTTAAATAATAATTAATTTTTTAATTAATTTATTTAAATAGAAATAATCAAAGGAAAATTAAGAAAAAATTTATTTTTTAGTTCGCCTTCTTTCTCATTAAAAAAAAAATTATTTATTTATTTTTAAATTAAATTTTCTTTTTTTAAATATATTTTTTCTTTCCTCTCTTTTTTAACGTTTAGCAAATTTATTAAATTCAGAATTTCTTGCAAAACGAGCATTAGAAGAAATACTTTCCTCTTCTATTGCAGGGACAAGTTGAATTAATTCAACTAAAAAAAAAAAAAACTTTAAAATAAACTTTAATTTAAACCAGCAAATGGTTGTTGTTGTTGTTGCGTTTTTCCTCTTTTAATTTTTGCAAATTTATTAACCCTTTTTGCAAAGGCAAAAGCAAAGCTATTTTCATCGTTTTCATCTTTCTTTAGTTGGACATCTTTTGGGTTTAATATTAAATTTTTGGCGTAACGTTTAGGTCGAAAATTTTCTTCAAAGGCAAATACTTGAGAAAATTAATTATTATTTATTAATTAAATTATTAAAACCCTTTAAATTAATTTAATTAAATATTTAATTGATTAATTAAATTAATTATTTAATTAATTAATTATTTAATTAATTAATTATTTAATTAAAATAAATATTGCTTACATTTCCCAAAAGCAAAATTTCCCTGTACTTGTTCAGTTTCTAAAGGGATATTTTCAATTTTAATAATTGCCTCATTATTAACACAAAAAAGAATTAAATTTAAAATAAAAATTAAAAGCATTATTTTTAATCTAATTAATTAATTAAATTTAAAGAAAAAATAATTTTTAAAAAAAAAATAAAAAGAGGAGTATTTATTTTTAATTTATTTTGTTCTTTTTATATATTCCAGTCTGTTAAAAAATAAACTTTAAAAGGAAATGCGTAAATAAGTTTAAATAAAAAAAGTTTTATTTTAATTCTCTTTTTAAATTCTGAATACAAACAAATTAAGCAATAAAAGGGGCTAAACATCATTTTTTAAAATTTTTGTCTAAAATTATTTTTTCAGGAAATATCTGAGAGGATGTGATGATGGTTATATTTTTAAGCATTTTTTTTAATTGCGTGTTATTTTACTAAATTAAATAAAAGAAAAATTTTAAAATATTTTAATTAAATTTAAAGTTTAATTTAAAGTTTAATTTATTTATTAAATAATAAATTTAATATTAAGCAGATTACTCGCATAAATAATTTTTTTTAGTTAAAATTGGGTAAATTAAAAAATAATTTTTTTAATTAAAATTATTAAAACTAATTTAATTAATTTATAGGAGTCTTTTACTTAATTTAAAAAAATAAATTAAAATAATTTTTTTTTTAATTTAAAAAATTTAATTAATTTATTTATTTATAAAATAAAATAACAAATTAAAATATATACTATAAATAATATTAATTAATATTTCCTATTAAATACTACAATTAATTAATTAATTTAAAATTATTTTCAAATAAATTACCTAGTTAATATTAGGAGTGCCAAAAGAAATCTCCGCCGACTCAAAACGGCACTCATCCGTGCCACGAAGAATTTTAAAAAATCCTTGCATTCCCCAGTCCGTATTCCATTGATTAGCTGCTAGCCAATAATCTTTTTTTGTACCATCAGAACATGTTTGGGTACCCCAACCAATTACTCTGACTGCATGTCCTCCTACATAGGAAGCTGATGGAGTGTGCTAGCAAAAAAAAAAAAAAATTAATTCATTTAATCTTATTTAATTATTTAATTTTATTTATTTTATTTTAATTAATTTATTTAATTTTATTTAATTTATTTTATTTAATTTTATTTTATTGAATTAATTAATTTAAAATTTAATTACCGAATAAACCCCACTCGAATAATAATAAAAATCATTGTATACATCAAACACAGCAACAACAGAACCATTCGCCTTAATTTCATTCTGAATGGCTGCAGCATTTCCAGGGCCTTGTAAAAACCAAACCATTTGAGCTAAAGGAAATAAAAATAAATTAAAATTAAAGAAAAACAAACAAAATCTTTTATCACTGCTATAAGCTTTATTCCACGCTGTTGTGCATGAGGATGCACATGCCGGTGTGGAGTACATAGTAGTTCCATGTGGGGGGAAAGGGTAAGGTTTGCAACCGCTAGACCAAGTATAATCTGTTCCGGTCACAATGCCTGTATTTACATACGTTTATTTTCTTTAGAAAAGTTCAGAGGGCTGCGGGGAACATTAAAACCTCTAGAGTTTTTGCTGGCTCAGACCTTTACATTTTTTATTAATTTAAGTGTTTAATAAAGGACTTGAATAATTCCTTTTTAATTTAATTTTTAAGTTAACCTGATTGATATGTCCACAACCAAGCATTGTAAGGATCTCCTCCATTGCACCCATAGGTATAGGTAGCACAACTTAACATATCTGAAGCAGAGAATCTTGCTGTTGGGTCAGTATATGCAGGTGCATTCCCTGCTTTTGATCTCTGAATGCAATAACGATCAGTAAAGGCAGAAGATACTGCAACTGCCCAACAACTTCCACAGCTTGACTGGTCCTTTTTAAATTAATTTAAAATTAATTAATTAAGTAGAAAGCTTTCAAAGTTAAAAAAAGACGAAAATAACATTTAAAAATGGTTGAATTTTTAAAAGAAAAAGAGTAAATAGAAAAAGGGTACATTAGAGTATGTCCACTTTAAAGCAAAAATAAAGCTTTTTCTCCATTCACAATTAATTTGTAAACCTTTTTTCTATTAAGAAAAATGATTAAAGAAGCTAAAGAAAATTAAAAATAAATATCTAATATTTTCCTTTTTAACTAAAAAATTAAATAATCTACTTGAATTGCTCCAATAATTCCAGAACAATTTTTAAAGGCCAAACGTGCATCAAATTGAACATTATCAGTACAACTTGCTTGTCTTTTCCTCCTTCTATTATTATCTTCTTCTCCTTTTTCCTTTTTATTTAATTCTTTTGTTGCATTTTTTGAAGGCAGAGGAGGTCCAAACTTTTTATTCTTGTCCAATTTTGCACCCAATAATTTTAAATGTTTATCGTCCATTTTGGCGAAATGTTCATGTAATTTAGCTGTCCACCCCCTAGCTTCTAAATTAATTTTTTTAATTAAATTTTTTGCGTTGGCCAATTTTTCGATGTCGGTAAGTTTTAAGGGAGAAATTAATTTAATTAAAATTAATAAAATTAAACAAGTTTTAATTAACATTTTTTTTGAATATTTTATTAATGAATTATAGAAATAATTAAATTAATGCTGCTTTTATATTAAGTTTAATTATTATTTGAACAAACCAAGTTTTAATAAATTTTGCTTTATTTTTTTTTAAACTTCCCCTTACACACTTTTAAGTTTAAAAATATTTTTATTTAATTTATTAAAAGTATTTATGTCTAGAAAATTTTATTTAATTAAATTTGCCTTTAATTTTGTACTTTAAAAAATTTTTAAAAATAATATAACTGTACAAATAAATTAATTATTATTTAAATGTCCTCTATTTATTTAATTATACCTTGAAAAAATATATAAATTTTTTATTTTTTTATAAATAATATTTTAATTAATTTAATTATTTAATTCTGTTAGTTTTAAAATAAATATTTAATTAAATAAAAAAAATTTTTAATTTTTTAAATAAATAAAAAATGGGGAAAGAAAAGGGAAAGGGGAATAATTAATTAAATTTTATTAAATCTAATTTAATATATTTTTTAATATTTTTATTTAAATAAATTACTCACCTTACAACTTGTCCATCCTTTTAATGACCAATATGATTTAAATAAATCAATAAATACGTATTTAAGTTTAATTAAACTTGCTGGAGTATAAAAGGTTGTAAAATAAAGTTTATTTAATTTTAAAGGTATAATTAAATTTAAATAAAATTGAACATATTAAAAAAAAAAGTTTATTTAATTTATTCAATTTAATTAATTTATATCAACATTATTTAACATTTAAAAGGTAATTTTTAATTTCCTTTTTTTTTAATTTATTTTTATTTAAAGCATCTTTCTTAATTAATTGTAAGGCAAAGAAGACTTGTTCTGTTACAATTATTTTGGCATTCAATACAAGGTTCACCAACCCAGAAAACACAACCAGTATAAACATTACCACTAAAATATAAATAAATAAATAAATAAATAATTAAATTACCGGTTCCAATAATGGCAATATACATTAGATTTATAACGAGGACAACGACTAACAGCACAACCAACTTTATAAGTATTATACCAGGCAATTTGTGACCAATGTCCTATTTGTCTACTATGTTGAGCACCATCATAAGGAAAACAAGTTTGGTTTGGATAAGGTCCAATAACACCCCTAGCCTCTGCTTCTGTCCACCAACCAATAATTGATTGTTCCATAGCATAAGCTTTAAATTAATTAATTAATTAAAATTATATATTTACTTTCATTTAAATTCTGAGGCCATGAATAAAATGATTCTCCATAATTAGTATCAGTATGACTATAAATACATTGATCAGCAGCTGCTTGAGCACTATTTTCAAGTTCAATTGAATAATTCATTTGTACCAAATTTTTTGGTTTTGGAATCATTCCAGTCTTATTTTTAGCAATTCCATGGACAAGATCAGAACGGAATCTATTATGCCAATAAATAACAGTATCACGTGCTTCTTGACTTAGGGCCATTGTATCTAAATAAATAAAATACCCTGAGGCTGTTAAAGTCTGTTTTGGGAAGAAAACTATTATTTATACTTTAACAGTTAATTCCCCTCTATAAAATTAAAGAAAGCTATTTAAATTATTAACCTACAATTATTGTTAATAATTAAAACAAATGCAAAGAGTAGAAATGAAATAAACATTTTTAATCTTTTTAATTAATTAAATGCTTTAAAATATTTAATTTAATTACTCATTTTAGTGCTGCCTTTTATACCTATTTTTATTTTTGGTACTATGGGATTATATGCCCGCATTTTCCATATTTTCTTTTCTCTCTATAAATGGGCAGGTACTAAATGGTCAGACAGCAATCAAAAAAGGATTAAATTAGGTTTATGTATATAAATGCATGAAAAATATGAGAGGAGTCATTATTTTCTTGCTAAAATTCTATTTACAAAAAATGAATATTTTTAACCTTCCCAAAACTGAAGAAGATGCAATACATTTTTTACAATCAAAAAACATTATACCAAAAAACAAAATTTGTTCAAATGGACATGAGATGAATTTAAGTATAGGGAAATTGGTTAGATGGCGATGTAATAAGTCGACTTGCAGATCTGAAATCAAATTACGAGTCGGGACTTGGTTAGAAGGAAGAGCAAAAGAAAAAAATTTTTTTGAATGGATTCTTAGTAAAATAGCTGAACTTTGGCCATCAAAATAATTGCATTTTTCCTTTCATTTGATTTTCTTTCATTTTTCTTTTATAAAATTTGATTGCTGTCTGACCATTTAGTACCTGACCATTTATAGAGAGAAAAGAAAATATGGAAAATGCGGGCATATAATCCCATAGTACCTTATTTTTAATTATTGGGTGGTCCAGACTTGTTTATTTAGTAGTTATTTTTAATTTAAATAATTGTACTAATTTAATACCACACATAAAAATTAAATAGATTTAATTAATTAATTTTTGTTTTTAATATTGGTTCATTTTAAATTTAATTTTTTTTTAGATTTTTTAGAATTTTTTTAAATTTAATTTTTTAATTTATTTAAATTTAATTTTTAAATTTTTTTTAATTTAATAAATTAAAAAAAAATTTTTTTAATTTTAATTTATTTAATTTTTTTACTTTTTAATTTTTTAAAATTAATTTTTTTAATTTTTAATATTTTTTAATTTTTTTAAAGAAATTTAAAAAATTAATTTTTTATTTAAAAATTAATTTTAAAATTTTCTTTCAATTTTTAAATAAAAAAATATTTTAAATTAATTTATTTATCATTATCCTGCTCATCTTCCAGTTGAATATTATTCCCAAATTTAGCGTATAAAATGGCACGAAGTTCCTAAAATATTTTTAAAAATTAAATTAAATTAATTACCTTCATTTCTGCTTCTAAACAACCAATTTTCTCAACTAAACCAGTTATTTGATGTTGAATATGTTCTTTACGTAATTCTAACATTGTATTTATTTTCTCCTGAATTTTTAGATTAATTAAATAAATAAAATTAAAATTTAATTTGAATTTGAATCATTAATTGATAATAAATTAATTAATTTAAATTTTTAATTAATTAATTTAATTTTAATTAATTTAATATTAATTAAATTAATTAAAATTTAATTAATTAATTAAATTCAAATTAATTCATTAAATTTTAATTAATTCTAATAAATAAATAAATTAAATTTTAATTAAATAAAAAGGGTAACAAATTTTAATTTAAAAAATTAATTTAAAAAAAAAATAATTTTTTTGTGGTTTTTACCCTTAAAATAAATGGAACTAATTTTTAAAAATTAAAAAAAAATTATCAAACCTGATCCTGATGAATAAAAATAGACCCAACAAGTATGGGAACCTTCGCTTCTACATCATCCGAAAGCATTAATTCATTTTCTGCATCAATTAAATTTTGTGAAGTATTGTTTAGAAAGGCCAATTGTTCCTTTTTATTGAAAAAAAATTTTTTTTAATTAAAATAAATTAAATTAATTAAACCTTCATTTTCCAATTAAAAAGAAATTTAATTTTTAAAAATTGTTTACTTTGTTCTCCAAATAAGCTTTATGTAGCCGAGCAAATTTATTAATTTGTTGTTGATCTTCTGCTGTAGGGACGTTTTTTACTGTTTCCGTAACGCCAACCATCTTTTTAAGTTTTTTCTTTCTTTAAAAAAAATTAATTAGATGAATAAACAATAAAAAATAAATTAAGGAAAAATAAAATAATTCCAAAAATATTAAATTAAATTAATTTAAATAATTTATCACAAAAATAAAATATTAAAAAAAATATTCCTAGAGAAAATTAAGTTAAAAAAAAATTAAAAAATAATTTAAAAAATTGTTTTTTAAGTCTTTGGCCAATTAAAAAATTCAAAAGTCAATCACTGGTGGTGTATCAATTATTATGTCTATTAATAAATTAATAATTAAATTTTGTTTAATTTATTGGAGCAAATAAAGATGTTGTTGATGAGCTATTTTTAGTAGTAATATTTTTTTGTTTTAATAATAAATGAGAAGAAATAGGTGGAGGGCCAGTTTTTAATTGAAAAGCATTTTCTAATTCACGGAATATAATATTAACAGTTTGTCTAAAAAGAAGGATTTATTTATTTTAATATTTAGAATTTATTCTAATTGTAAGGACATATAGAGCCAATTTTATAAAACCCCTAAAGATACCCTTAAAAAAAAATAAACCTTTCTTCAGAAGTAATTACAGGCTTTGACGCAGCCAAGGCTGCTACTTGTCTTTGTTTCCTTCTTCTAAGCCTTTCAAGTGGAGGAATTATGCTATCTGTGGAAGAAGAGTCTGAGGATGACTCTTGGTATTCTTTATTAATTTCTGAAAATAAATAGTTAAATTAATATAAGTTTAATGAAAGAGGGTAGAGTTTTAATTTTAAAAAATCAGAAAATAAACTTGAAATTAAAAAAAGTCAGAAAATAAACTTGAAATTAAAAAATCAGAAAATCAGAAAATAAACTTTAAAATAAACCTTTATAATTTTCAATACTATTATCCACACAAGAACAATGTTTTTCATTAATACACTCCAAATGCATTATGTGCCCACACGCAAATAAATAAAAAGATTTAATAATACGTTGATCACATTTATAACATTTTAAAAGTAAAGGGTCAACTTGGGGTTGATTATCACTTTGATTATTATTAGAAATAGTTGAAGAAGAGGATGAAGGAAATATTTGATAATTTGTTGTTGTATTTGTTGTGAATATGGATTTATTTGGCAAAATTTTAGTTTGAGAAAATGCTCCCCTAAAATTAATAAAATAAAGAAAATAAATAAAAATTAAATTAAACTTTTTTAAAGCAATTTTAGTCCATTTCTCAAACAATTCTTTTCTAACGCAGTCTCTAGTTGCGCGTTGCATAATTTGGAATAAAGATTCTTGATGATCAATTTCACGAAGAATTCCAACTAAATCAGCCAACGTGGGGAATACATTTGACTTTAAAAATAAATAAATAAAATAAATTATAAAATAATAAAACCTGTTCAAAAAAACATTCAAGTAATTTAACATATTCTCTACGAACAATAAAAATATAAGCGCAAATATGAATACTAAAAAATAAAATTAATTAAATTAAACAAACATTTCCCCCTTTACTATGGCACAGACTGCACAATTTCCAATATTTTGTCCAGGTCAATTTCCGGAACGAGTCTTAGCAGTTCAACGGCACTTTGCTCCGCATCATTTTGAATACGTGGGCAGGGAAAGGAACAACGCAAAAAGACTCTTTCAATTAACTAAAAAAAGAGAAATTAAATTAAGGGAAGGCTTCTCCCCTTTAGAAAAATTATTTTAAATTTAAACTAACCTTTGTAAATAAATAAACGTCCTTTGGTATAGCCCCTTTCTGAAGCAATCCATTAATAAATGTAATAATTAAAGGGCCAAGATCATTTATTAAATCTAAATCTTCATCCTCTTCTTCAACACATTTTGATATAAGCATATCAACAAGTCGTTTAAGTCGACCTTTTTTTTAATTAATTAAATAATTATTTCTAAAGAGAATTTTTTAATTAAAAAAATACTATTCAAATAAAATATAATTTAAAAAATAAATAAAAATCAAAACCTTCACATTTAGTAAACACAGGAGAATCAGCACAAGTACTAATTACATTAAAAAACTGTTGTGCATCAAATCTCAACAAAATATTCAAATGCGGAAAAGTTTGTTTTTCAACTGCTTTTATACCATTAGATTCTTTATGGTTAAGTGGTATTGAAGTAGAAAACTTCTCGTAATCAGTTGAAAAGGATGAACGCAATTGTACAAGAAACTTTTAATTAAAAAATTAATTAAAATAAAGAATACTAGTCAAAATAAACCTTATAAGTTTCAAGCGGTACAGTTAAGGCTAAACTTTCATCAGGCAATTCCCCATATGGATAAGCATGGCCTGCTAAACAACAGCTTAAATACAACAAAAGTTTGTTGCCCTGAACGATCTCATGGTCAGAAAGTAATTGTTTGTGTACAAAACGATTAAGAAGCTCAAATTGTTCCTTTAAAAAAATTAAAGAATATATAAATGAAAATTAATTTAAAAAAAAACATTTAAAGGTGTAATATAATCCCTCATAGCGTTATTCAACACATAACAGTTTGCATCAAAAAGTTGATGTTCTCGACAGGCACTCATAACCTTTTTAATATTTAAATTCATTTAATTTACATTAAAAACAGCAACTAATATTTAATTTAAATAAAAAATAGCAGAAAATAAAACCTGATGTAAATCCATCGATTCAACAGGAAGTCGAATAACACTCTGCTCAAATTGAGGTATTTGTCCTTCAGTAAGTAAATAATTTAAGTAATCATTAACTAAAGAAGGAGGAGGTTGATCTAAGGCTTTTTCTAATACAAATTCCTTTAAATTAAATTTAAATTATTTAAATAAATTTAAAACAAACCTCAAGTATTTCAAGGAAGGTAGAACGGCACAGAGTGTCTTTTTGCACACGAGAATAGACAGTGTCGTAGAGTAAATCAAAGTGACCCGTTAAAACACAGGCACGAATGATAACATGAAAGTTTTTCTAAAAAATAAATTAATTAAAAAGGCAGGTAAATAAGGGTACACTTAGGCGCGAACTTTTCTAATAGAAGGCGCTTATTTATATCTGCGCCTAATTGACCCCTCAATATTTAAAAATAATTTATATATTAAACGTAATCCTAATAATCTAGCAGTTAAAAATATACTTTATAGTAAACTATCAGTTCATCAATATGCCCGGAATCAATCCCATCCATTGTTTGTTCAAGCAATTGTTCAACTAAACCTCCAATTCTATGGAATGCGTTAGCACGAAAATTGGCAGTTGTAATCGCATTAGTTGAGGTTTTTCGATCGGCTAATTTACCACAACAAACATCAACTAGGAACATTAGAGCAGAACAAAAATCTGATCTGAAAAATAATTATTAATATTCTAAAACAAAAAAAAACTGTTTAATTAAGGAATCAAGTTGCTCATTCTGATCAATCAATTGCACACGGAAAAGTGCATCATCACCTAAGAGGTAAAGATGATTATCCTCTGGATGTCTAACAAATGTGTGGTAGCAAATTGAATCCGCTATAAGTAACATGGCCTGAAATTTAATTTATAAATAATAGACGGTTATGAGGCAAAGATGTCCGTAAAAGAGAGAAACTAAAATTTGCGGACAACTTTTGCGGACTTTTTGGACATCAAAAGACGGTAAAATTAAAAAATACTAAATAAACCTCACTTTGCTAACATTACAACCAGTTGCTAATCCTTTAAAATCAGCATTATTGTAAACCAATTTCACACTTTCTGAAATGTCCAAAACAACAGAGGGAGAAACTGCAGTTGCTGAAATTTTTGAAAATAAATAAGTAAAAAATATTCCAATAAAATAAATCACTCAAATAAATCAATTTAAATTAAAAAAATAATTAAAACAAACATTTCTGATTCTGAAAATTCTGCTTTTCAAAAAATTGTTGTATTTCAACAAGTTGTAATTGTTCAGTAGTTGTTTCAGAAATACACAGTCCAAGTAAGGAAAAGTCATTAATCCTTTAAATTTAATTAATTAATAGAAAAATAAAATTAATTTTACCATTTTAAATTAATTAAAGGAGATGAAAACTTGAGAATTTGCAAAATTGGAAAAACCAGATCACCACCTACACGTTGTTTAATTTGATAAATTCTTGCCTCATCATCTCGAGCTATACAAAGGCGTAAAGAAAAGGTTCGTATGTTAGATAATGGCTTTAGGAAAAAATTAATTTTAATTAAAAAGAATTCTTTTTAATTAAAAAATAATTTTCTTATTAAAAAAAAATTAATTTTAATTAATTAAAAAAATTCCTAATTAATTAATTAATTAACCTGTCCTATTTGTTCACGCCAATCAATTAAAGGAGGTGAAAGAGGAGAACCATGCAAATTTAATTGACTAAAAGAAGCACTACGCCTCTTAACTGGGAGAACAAATATTCGATGAAAAGTAGCCAAAATAAGAAGCTCTACGGAATTATCCGAAGAATGGACAAAGGAGATGCTTAAAAAAAAAGAAAAGTATTTAAATTGTAAAAAATAATTTTAAAGAAAATAAAAATAAAAAACATGCTTAAGCACTTCTCCTTTACAACCAGTAAAAATGCAACGAACATTTCCATCCATTTTTAAATTTAATTTTCTTTTTTCACGAAATTCATATACGTTACCTCCATTGTCAACAATTAAAAGTATATTGCTGTTTAAAGAAAATTAATTTAATTTTTATTTAATTTAATTTTTATTTAATTTAATTTTTATTTAATTTAATTTTTATTTAATTAAATAATCTTTGTTACAAAGTAATAAATTAATAAAAAACCTTGATATGTATTTTAAATGAATTAATCCACGTCCGGGCTGTACAACATCATTAGATTTAAAAATAAATTTATTATTCACATTTGTTTTGGTATTTGTGGCAAAAATAAGCAAAGCTCCAGTACTGAATCCAACAGCTAATCTAGACTGATCTAAGGAAAAATCCATGCAGGAAATTGAGCCAAATGCTGGACAAATAAAAATATTTAATTTAATTAATTAAATAACTTAATTTTAATTAATTTAATTATTTTATTTAATTAAATTATTTAATTTTGATTAATCAAATATTGAATTAAATATTTAATTTTAATTAATTAAATTAAAGAATTAATTTATTTATTTAATTTTGATTAATTTAATAATTAATTAAATAAATTAAAACTACAAGAATCCCCTGAATTAATTGAACGGAGTAAACCCTGAGTTCCTTCCTTTTTAAAAATTAAACAAAATCCCTGTGATGTGCCAACAGATAAAAGTCGTTTTCCAACGCAAAGTGAAGTTAAATGGCCATAATTAGGTTGAGATTTTCGGCAAGTGTCAATTTGTTTAGAAATTAAATCTTAAAAAATGGAATTATTTTTAGCCAGTTTTTTTGGGTTTAACTCAAATAAAGAAGAGAAAACCTTCAAATAATGAAGGAAGGTTTCTTTTATTAAAAAGGGATAGAGTTGTAAGTTAGAAATGCTTAGGGAACTTAGGGGAAGATTACAAACATTATGACATTTACCAACCCCTCCCCTGTTACTACCTACATTCCCTATTAAAAAGTACTTTAACTAAGGTTCCAAGAAAATGTTTTCCCTTTTACCCAAAATTAAATATATTCTGATAAACCTTCTTTCCTCAATAACAGCGTAGAATCAAGATTATAATTTTTTGTTAATTCTGCAGGTACAGATCCATACCTTCCCATTGGAAGAATTTCTTGTTCAGTAAAATCAATTGCTGAAGAACACGAAGTTTCGGAGTCATAGGACGAAGGAAATGGGCTGATTGTAAAATCACCAAATAATTTATCTGTCTCATCATCTAATTGTAAAAATTCCATTTTCTTAAATTTAAAGAAAAAAAGGAAATAAATAAAAATAAATAATTAAAAATATATTTAATTAATTCTTTTAATGATAAAGACAAAATAATAAATTAAATACTCAAATTTTGAGTTTAAATCTATTTAATAAAAAAATAACTAGATTAGTAATAAATATCATAAATAAATGTACAGGCACTAAAGTGAAGGAAAAAAATTTTTTTTATTTTTTAAAGTTAAAGGAATATTCTCAAGTCCAACCATGAGCCTTTAAAAAAAATAAAGTTTATTAAAAATTAATAAAAATAATAACCTTAAATTCATTACTTAAAACCTCATTAACAACAGCAGAGGAACTATCTTTTTCAAATAATTGGAAATTAAATTCAGTTGAAGTAGGCAATCGTTTAGAGATGAGAATGTCTCCCTCTGGTGCCATGTCCAAATAACTAACATTTTTTAATTGTACAAGAAAAAATAAAGAAAAAACTTTTTCACTGCCTGAAGAAATTTATAAAGAAAAACAAAACAGCAAGTCAAATTTACACCAGAACAGGTTAAATTTTGGGTCAAAACGCTAAGATCTAGCAGTTCAATCTGATTTATTCTGGCTAAAAAAATTTTAAAAGTCAACACCTTGTTAAACAAAAAACTTAAAATTTTCGTGAACTCCAATGGCCAATTTTTTAATTCCAACCAAATAAGCTTGGACCCACCATCTTAATACTAAAACAAATTTATTTTTAAATTTAAAAAAAAAGTAAAACCTTTTTCACTAAATCCTTGACCAAATCCAAGCATTTTGTACTGGGTTTTAAGCTAAACTTTGACAAGGATAGAATAGAACATAAAGAAAAACCCCTAAATACTGTCCAGAAGATGGCATAATACAATCAATTTCAGCGGCATAGAATAAACGAAAGCTGGAATTAATGTTGTCTGGTTGGGTAGGCGAGTTAATTGTAGCTGAAAAAGTAAAATAAATTGAAATTCTTAAGAGTCCTGGACATGAACTTTTTATTTAATTTAATGGCCTAGACATACACTGAACATGAGAAAAAATCAGGACATCAAAAAATGCAAGGGAATGGACTCTGGGTAAAACAAAAACACACAAGCTTTGACCCAAATCCAGGCCCATAAATAAGCTAAAAAAAAACCCAAAAAAAAACCTTTAAATACACCAATAAAGTCAGGTTTAACGCAAACATCCTCTTTAAAATCCGGTCTCCTTCCCTCAACTTTTGCAGTAACAAGATATTTGAATTTATGAGCTTCATAACACATACGGTTTTGTCTATCACTCATATTCTCTTCTACATGAATTTTTTTATCAGTATAATATTCACGGATAAAATAAACACCTTTAATTAATTTGGAATTAATTTTAATAAAAATAAACCTTTCAATTTACAACAAGCAAGTTTCATCCCAACAGAGTGATTAATAGAATCGTAACAAGAAAGCATTAAACGCAAAAGAGTACCTCGACAGGTAACGAAATCACAGTTATAAATTTGCTAAATTCTAGTTAACTACCAAAAGGCAAACAAAAAGACCTCTTTTAAATCACTATTCGGAAGTGCTACCGAAGAAATCCAACGAGTTAAAAAAATAATACCCACGTCCTCCCTTTCTTCAATAATTTCCTTTCTGTACCCATCAGACAGTCTTGCTTTGATTGGATTTCTTCTATCTTTGCTTATTGCAGGCTCATAAAAGTAACGAGCTTTAGAACGGCCAAGAACGGGTCGACCGTTTTTGTCTAAAGAAAACTCGGCAACACGAACTGAATGTAATAAATAGACACTTTATAGACTAGATACAATTAAAGACATTTATTTTATTAAAATGAAAACCTGGCTCTGTAAGTAAATGAACTCTTTGATCAAGATTTTGCATATATAGAGGATCTGAAGAAATACTTGGAAGGTTTATGCGTCCCATTCTGTTAGAGAATTTTATATAGAATAGAATAATAAAAATAATATCAAAGTTATCTTGAAGGAAAGATTAGTAAATTCGATCAATGATTCAGATCGTATTGGTTCTAAATAAATTCTATTAAAAAAATATTAAACAAATCAAATAATAAAAGTCAAAGAGGGGAGTTTTAGTTGTTTAACAGGCTCTAGCTCTGTAACTATTAATGGGTTCAGATTATCTAACTAAAGAATAATAATGCTTAAAAATTGGGAAATAAAGTAAAAATAATTAAAAAAAAGCAATTTTATGGATAATGATAAAAAGATTTAAATGCTGAATTTAACACTTCTTTAATGTTAAAAAAGATTTTACGTAAATGATAGAATTTAAAAAAAATTTTTAAAAAAAGCTTTAATTCTTCACTCGCTTTTCTTTTTGTTTTCAACCTTCCTTCATTCTTCTTGCTTACAAACTTAAATTTAAAAAATATGTACTATTTTAATTTTATTTAAAATAAATAATCATATTAAAATTCTAGGTTTATTAAAAACAGGGAAGGGAAATACAGGAATATTAACCAAGGAATTAAAAAATAGCATTTCGAGCGCAGGGCTGGGGACATTTTTGCCTTTTTATTAATCTAACCACTAAATTAAAAAATATTTTTAAAAATATTTTAATTAAATTATAATTCACTCGTGATGAATAAAATTAATTTCTCCAATCTGAACAGTATTATCATAAGGAGTGTGTGACTCAATTGTACTTTCAACAGCATTAATAAATACTTGTTTTGGCGAAATGTTTAACGCTTGAGTATGAAGGTCTGTTGCAAATTGTTGTGCTCTTTCCTGGTATCCATTGCTGAAATTAAATTAATTTAAATCTATTATTCAATTCCCAACTGTTCATTTAGCAATAAAACAATAGCTCCGTAAAATTCATTTTCCACATTTGGTGCCGAAACCCATACACCTAAATTAAGGTATTCAACAACTGAGGCATTGTAACGTTGATCTCCAAAAAATGGAATACAAATGACTGGGACACCAGCATAGAAAGCCTAAAAAATTAATTAAATTCCATTTAAAATTAATTCTTCTAATTGTAAGCTTTTTAACCTCGTTAAGGCTGTTTTGGCCACAATGGATTATTGCTAATTTTGTGTTACGTTGTGCTACAATATTTAAAAAAACACACACATTTTAAGCAAAAATTAATTAGAAAAGAAAAAAAAACTTTACCAAGTATACTTTTAAGGTCAATCATTTCAAGTGAGAGAATTACATTACCGGGTATGTAAGTATTATTATTATTAATATAGTTTTGAATATAAACGTCAATACGAAAGATAAATTGACAATTTTCATATTGACCAAATATTGCAAGCATAATTAATAATTGATGGTATGTCATCCCAAAAAATGTTGCATTTGTTCCGATCGTGAATACAACCAGACAGTTGTACTGAAATTTAAACAGAAATAAATAAGGCACAGTTTGAACTGTTTACCCCAATTCCCTGAACAATTTCAATCTCAGCATTAGTTAAAATCTTTAATTTAAATTTTTGGAACATTTCATCACCAAAAGCGACACCCCCAATAAACCCAATTTTATTATTTAAAGGTCGCGGATATGCAGCAATCTCTGGATGATTTACCAACAAATAGTTAACATTAGCAATAAGTTGGGTTAACGGGGGAATGTGTTTTAAACGGTATTTGCCATTATAGCCATTCTGGGCATCGGAATAAATTTGATTGTATTCCACTTCAAAAAGGTGTCGTAAATTTGTAATTAAATTATAAATATTATTCATGTTTTGGTTCTGTCGCGGACTTCCGTGTATTCGAAGTTCAGAATTTTGTAAACCATCACCCTGTTGTATTGCACTCATTTCTTAAATTAAACAATTTAGATTAATTGAATTGTTTAATTATTAGTGTTCGGCAAATGAATTTTTTCAATACCAATACCAGCAGTACCGAATAGTACTGGTCGATGCTTTCGATGTATTGCGGTAGTACCGAACTGTGCCGAACACTATAAATTGTCCAAGACACACACCAGGTATTTCAACAGGAACTGCCAAACCCAAAAAGTGATAAATTGCCGAAGTACCGGGTGTTGCTGATATTGAAACAACATTCGTGATGCCCAACTGATAGAAAAGAGCGAGACCGCTGGTCTGTTGATTTTCATTAATTCCCAATAAAAAGCCTTTTCTTCGCTTCATTAACCAATCGATAATTCGAGTATTTTGAATTACCGCTAAAAATTATAATTATCGTATTTACTCGATTAATTACCCTCCCTCGATTAACTACGCCCTCCAGAGAAGGGTTGAAACAATAATTACCCAGGGTAACTAATCGAGTAAATATGGATTTAATCTTAAATAGTTCATTTACCTTTGTAAAAACTAACAGCTGAGTATCGAACTAATGCCCATAATTCTGGTCGATTACTGTGTATAGCTATGTGTTCTTCCTCTCCTCCTTCCCAGTAATTTATAAGTTCCCTTTGTCCATTAAATCCTTCCATAAAAACTTGTTTAACGTTCACACCATCATTTACATTAATTCGGTCCAGTCTTTGCTCACCCGCAAGAAGAAAAATCTTTAAACTTTAATTTAAAAAAATTAAAAAAAACAGACCACACAATGACCATTAGAATGGAGAATATTTGCCAAATTTCTCTTAAATAAATTAATTTATATTAAACATTATTTTTTAAATTAATTTAAAATTTAATAAAAAACAATTAAATTATTCCCTTGAATTTATTGGCCTTTTATATTAACAAATTTTTAGAATAAACAAACCATAAGCGTAAAGGGAGTCTCGAATGTTGTATCGGCTAGAATAAGTATTTCTAAAAAATAAAATTATTAAAAAAAAAGAATTTAAAAATTGATTATTTAGAATTTATTTACCCCGATTTTGTGTACTCACACAGTTGCCTGTTTCAACTTTTTTAATATTGAAGTAAAATAATAACAATACTAAAATAATAATTGAATTCATATTCTAAATTAAATAATAAATTTAAGTCTAAAAATAAGAAAATTCTGATTAGAACCCGCGACTGTTTTTAAGTTTATTTTTTAAAATAAAGAATAAAAAAGAAATTTTAAATTTTTTGGGGTTTTACTATTTTTTAATTTAATTTTTATTTTAATTTAAAATTTATTTTAAAATTAATTTTAATTTTTATTTTAATTTAAAATTAATTTTAATTAATTAATTTTAATTTATTTAATTTATTTTAATTAAATTAATTTAAATTGAATTTAAAATTAATTTTAATTTTAATAAATTAGATATGTACATATATATTTAATTAAAGACGAATAAATTAAAATTTTTTTAAAAATCAATTTTGTCCTAATTGTTAAATTTTTTTTAATTAGAGACTGGATTTGCGTCAATATTTCTTTCTTTCCTTCTCAATTAATTTTAAAAATTATATGAATGAATTAAAAATTAAAAAAAAAGGTTTTTTTAATTTAAAAAACATTTTTTTCTTTTGAATTAATTTTAAATAACTTTCAAAAAAAATTTAGGACCTTTTTTAGGCAAAAAGTGAAATTATTAAAATTATTAAAAAATATTAATTTAAATAAAATAAAAAAAATAACCCCATTAATTAATTAAAAATTAAATAAAAAAAAATATTTTAAACATACTACAAAACGTTAAAAAATTTAAAAACTAAAAAAGCATTTCATAACAATAATACAGATATATATAAAATATATAATTCAGAAAAATGTCCTTTTTTTAAAAAAATTAAAAAAAATTCCCCACAGATAATTAATTATTAAATTTAACCTCTTTTATAAAAAATAATCAAAGCCATTCTTTCAACGCGTTTTTGGATGCTGTTCAGAAAGATGGGTTTCCAATTTTTGATAAGAACTGCATTTAAAAGAACAGACATCGCATGAATACCTTAAGGTTTTAAAATTAATAAAAGGCTTCTTTAAAAATTAATTTTTTTTTAAAGCCAAAAAACCTCCAAAATCCCCTCTTTTTTAATTAAATTAATTAAAAATAAATAAACATTATTTCCGCGCTGCAAAGTTTAATAGAATGATCACCGACCAAATGTTGAAGTAAATTAAATGAATAATTCTAAATAATTAAATTAATAAAAAATAAATTAAATTAAAACCTTTCCACATAATTTACATCGACCGTTATCCTTTTTTTCCTGCGCTTTTGCCAACAGGTCTGAAGTCACTAGACCGTGTGACATTAGTAAATGGCGTTCTAGGCCTTTAATAAAAATGTTTTAAGTTAAATAAAAAATTAATTAATTAAAAAAAAATTTTTCGTTAGATTGCCATTTTGTCAGTGACCATATATAACGGAATTAATTATTTTAAAATAAATATTTAACGCCATTTATAATTTAAAAAAAAGCTAAAAAATAAAGAAATAAAACCTTCATAAGTCCAAAAGCGTTCTCGACAACGACTACAAGCTAAAGGCGCCCCCTGTGCCATGTCATTAGAAGTTTTCCCTTTCAACTGTTTGTGGACATTTTGTAAATGCATTCTATAGTAATCACGATCACGATGTGTAGAATCACAAATTTCACATATTTGAGCAGCTTTTTTTGAATTAACGGGAGATGCTGAATTAGAGGTAGCTGCAGCAGCAGGTGAGGAGGGGCCGACATTTGTTTTCTAAATTTTTTTTAATTTTAAATTAAATATTTTAATTAATTAATTATTTAAAAATAAATAAAAATAAATTTTTAAAAAAATTTAAAAAAAATAATAAAAATAAATTAAAAAAAAAAATAAACATTGGAGGGTAGACGTCCAGAACCTGAAGAAATTCCCGCAGTTTTCGTCCCTGTAGCAGCCGCCGCTGCAGCCAAAATTTGATTCGATTTTTGCTGAATTTGTTGATTCTTTTTTAATTGAAGCATTTGTGCTTGCAATGCTAGAAATAAAAATAAAGAAAAAAAATTAATTAATTTACCAGCTTGAAGCAATTGTGGAGTAAATTTAGAATTATTAACATTATTTTTGTTTGCCGTTTCATTGCTATCATTTGCAAAGCGTAACACGTCACCAATGGGAACTGAAATATAGAGCTTCTTTAACACACCCAGGAATTATAAGTATTTTTTTACTTCAAAAAAAAATTTTTGTTAAGAAAATTGGAATTAATTTAATTAAACTAAAAGCATCGAATTATTGAGAACTTTATAAATTAAAAAAAAAAAGTCATAAAATTAATAGAATACCAATAGCTGCTTTTACTGAGTCAAACGCCAACTCAGCCAGCTGTTTTTGCTGTGCTGGAGTTAAAGAAGAAATAAGTTGTTGGTGTTGATTTTTCTGTTGAACACTACCAAGACGGGAAGCTGAATAAAATTTAAATAAAGCTCTAAAACAGCTTAAATTAACCTAAGGACGAAGCTGATGTCCCTCCAAGCATAGCACGCTGTTGTCTTAACAATTGTTGTTGTTGTGGCAGAGCGCCACTGTTTTGTGAACCAGTTACACGAAACGCTGCAGCAGCGGCTGCCGCTTGCTGTTGCTTTATTTTTTGTTGTTGAAGCAAAAGTTGTTGTTGACGAAGCTTTAAATTAATTGAACTAACCTTAAAGGGTTTATTTAATTTTACTTGTTGCTGTCGCTGTTGAGCAGCTGCCTCCTGCTGTTGACTGAGAATAGACGGCTCAACAGGAGGTTTATCCCAGAGCCAACGATTAATTGCGTTAATGTCTTCAGGTGTTCTGCCCATTTGAATATTTCTGATTTTATTCAAATCGCGACGACACATCTTTTAAAAAACAACAAAAATTAAATTTAAAATTTGAATTAAAAAAAAACCTTCATATGCTGATCCCTTTGAACCTTATAATTAAACTCTGCATCACAAATAGGGCATTGCATTGAATTAAGAGGTTGTTCAGGAACTACAGGTTTAAAGCAATGAGCTTCCCTTTAATTTAAAAATTTAATTTAAAAAATAATTTTAATTTTACATTATGTGTAAAATCATCCGATTCTCGTTTGTATCAAACTCACGACAACTTAATTAATTAAATTAAAAAAAAAAGAAAAGAAAAAAAAATTTTTTTACTCACAAAGTGCATTGATATCGACGTCCAACAAAATGCAAAGTTAACCGATGGGCACTTAAAATCTAAAAAAATAATATTTAATTAATTAAAATTGTGTTAACCATTTTGCTTTCCGTTTTAAACCCGCAGACATGACATTTATGGATTTTAAGAACAAATGGCCCATTCTTTTCTAGAATTAATTTTAAAATTTAATTTGAATTATTTAAACCTTTAAGTGACTGCCAGACAGGTCGAAGCTGAGCTGCAACCTTAATTTAAAAGAAAAATAAATTTCTAGTATTGAATCTTTATATCTTTTTTCCCTCATCTCTCCCCTCACCTGTTTATACGTGTCCATACTTTTCGGCATCTCAGGCAAATTCTTTGCATGTACAATATCAAAATAAGTAGATTCTTGTACTAA
This sequence comes from Meloidogyne exigua, assembly GCA_018905775.1. Classification (NCBI taxonomy): domain Eukaryota; kingdom Metazoa; phylum Nematoda; class Chromadorea; order Rhabditida; family Meloidogynidae; genus Meloidogyne; species Meloidogyne exigua. The sequence continues at coordinate 221,163 of JAGUQR010000009.1, read as the reverse complement.
ATCTTGCCCAAGGTCCATTAATAATTTGGTCATATTAGGTGCCGGATTTGTTGCTCTAAGATATTGCCGCTCCCTTCTTTCATTTTCTGGCACTTTTGGGCGCTCCTCCCCAAAGAGGCGATTAATGACACGTGATAGTTGGTGATCAGGGTCATGCTCAATTAGTAAATCGACAACCTTTAGATTAGATTCGGAATAAGAAAGATAAAAAATAAACAAACTTGAGAAGGAGGGAAGGATATTGTATTTGGAAGGACTAATTGTTTATCAAGAATTAATTTCCTAACAGCATAAGGCTCCTTTTGGACTTGAATATTAATAGCGGAAAGTAACGCATCCAACACCTGTGTAAATTAAAGATTATTTTTTAAATAAAACATCGTCTGTATATGAAAATTAAGGGTGAGACTCAAATGTCCATTGTCTTATTTAAATATTCAGAATGCCAAAACTATATTTTTACCTTTCTATCCATATTCTCTCCTTTATCCAAAGCATTACTCACATACAATTCTAACCGATCTAATAAAACAGTGTATGAATTAAGAGGTGTAGAGGACGCAGTGATATCTTCAATAGTTTTAGAGTTGGTTGTTTCCTTGTCCTTTTCCTCGCTTTTAATTGAATGTGAAAGAGATGACTAAAATAATAATTAAGAAAATTAATATTTATTTTAATTTTTATTAATTCCGTAAACTTAAAAAGAACAAGAAAGGATGTTTCGGTGCTGCAGTTTTAACGCAGCAATTAAAAATTGTAAAAACACATAAATTTTCCTTTTAAATTTTGTTAAATAAAATTAATTTAAATTAAAATTTTAAAACTTTTTCCTCACTTCTTTAGCTGCCCTAGGATCTTCTGGAACAGGACTACCACTTCCATCTCTAGGCCATTCATTATTTCTCTTCTGTCCTGTTGCTACAATTTTTGGCCTTTTTGCTGCCGGAGGTCTTTCTTCAATAACTTTAATATCATCTTCATCTTCTCCTCCTTCTTCTTTATCATTTTCTTCTTCATTTCCTTTCTCTTCTTCTTCTGCAACAACAACACCAGAGCTGTCATTTTCCTCTTCTAATATTTCAATGCAATCAACTGATTTTAGAAGATTGTTGTCTTTTTCAAGTCCTTCGTTCTGAATAGTGTTATTGGAAGAAGATGAAGATTCAAGAAATTGGATTGACTTAAAGGAAGAAAATAAGTTTTTAATTTAAATATTTAAGCGATAATATACCTCGTTATTTTTGTCTTCATTTGCAGGTTCTTGTCCTTTCCCATTTTCTTCTTGTATTAAAGAAGAATTTGGGCCTAATGCTGGAGAATTTGAAAGCATTTTTAAGTATTTTTGGCAGCCTAAAAAATGATTTGAAACTTGCAGATTTTTGAGAAAATTTAAAAGAAAAAAACAAAGCGAAACAAGAAAATTTTTAAGGAGAATTATGTTACAAAGGAAGACGAGACGTATAGAAAAATCGATAAAATCAATGAAGGGAAAATCAGAACAGACAGACGCAAAAACTTTGTTTAATGTTTAGTTGTGTACAGTTATCCAACTTAATATTAACAAGGAAATTAACAAGTTAATAACGCAAAATTTCAAAACAAAATTTAGTAAAAAAATTGCAGATCTGGTCAAAATGTTTAAAAATTTAACCCAAAAGAATATATAATTTTAAATAATTTTTTTATTAAAATACAATTTAAAGGTAATTTTAAGTAAACTTTTTCAGTATAAAAAGTTAAATAAAGCGTACCATTAAATGTGATCGTTGGTTAAGTGGTTAAAAGCTTAAAGGTCAATCTTGTGTATAGAAAATTTATGGCCACCTACAGGTTATTTTTTACATGTATTAATTAAAATATAAAGTTACAAATGTATTAAAAATACCACATACTTGTAATGTATATAATAATGGTATTTGTAAAATTACAAATACATTAATTTTAATATAACACAAAAACACAACTGACGAAAAATGTGTTTAGCATACACATTCGCCATTATAAATGAATGAGACGATTATTGATTGTCCTTTCTGTAGCTGCTAATGTTATATTTCTCATTGCGAAATTACTATTCTCATTTTATATTTTCCTCTCATTTCTTCAATCTCTTTTATATATAGTCTCTATGTTTTACACACTCTCTCACCCTTGCTTTAGTTGAAATATACATCCTCCTCTCTTCAAATTCTATACACTTTCATCCACTTTAAGAAACGAAATACCTTCTGTTTGTGTCAACTCATAAGACCAACAACCCCACTAGAGTCTGGGTTTAGCTATAGACATGTTGATCAATTCGGTGGGTGATCTTTTGGGTATGAGAATTTAGAGAGTCGTAATAACAATAATATAACTGTGATTTTCTTGGTGATGGAGCCTGTAAGCAACTTTAATAAAACCCTGGAAACTTATTAAAAAGAAAGTTTAAAAAAGACTGAATTGAAGGCAGTTTTGGAACAAAAAATATTAAAAAAAAATGTTTAATTAAAAAACAAGTTAATATGTATAAATTCTATTCCAACGTCAAGAATAAAAAACTGCTTAAGTATTCTCTATTTTAATTGAAATTTTTAAAATTTGACTTAAGCATATTTTTAATGTTAAACTACATAAATTAAAGTATAAGGAATTTGCTAGAAAATTTTCCATTCAATAACATTTTGTCTCTGCTATTTTATCTGTTTGTTGTTCTGTACTTTTCCACTTCGAATACACTCTCTTATTTATATATTATTTCTGACTGTTTCCTTTCTCTAACAGGGTGAATCGAAGTCTTTTTCTACATTTTTCTCTATTGCTTATTATTTATATTAGACTGGTCGATTGATGGATTTTGCATCCAAACATTAAAGGAATTTTATTTATTTTTTGTTTTGTTGCGCATACATTTATTTTAAAATTTTTTAACTATTTTCAGCTTAATATTTCGCCATAATTATTAATTTTTACTTTAAAATGAAGCTCCGCTCAAAAACTTCAACATCTTCACGACAATCAATTTCAATCCATAAATCATTTATTACTTCGCCTAATAAGGAGACAGGCAATCGGGATAGTGGGACAAGGTTTATTTTAATTTTGAAAGAAATAATTAACCTTTATTTTCTTACGGATGTTTTTATCTAATATTTATTCCTAAGACGATCAAAAAAGACTCCCATAATTTAAAATGTTTCTATTATTTAGACAAGAGCGCCAAAGTGATGAATTATCAGCGTCTATACCCTCAACCTCAAAAAGTGCCCCTAATCTTTCCTCTACACCGCTTTCAGTTTACGGCACTCGTAGGAGCAGTACGGCATCATCAGAATTTTCACCGGATTCTCCAGGCTTTGGAAGGGTTGCTAAGAGCAATGCTCGGCTTTTAAATGGTTTATTTTATTAAAAATTTCATTAAAAGGTTCTCTTTTTGGTCAAAATTGTACAAAATCTTTTGTAAATTTATTTCCCTGTTATTATTTAAAATTTGATTTTTATTTCAACTTTAATCTTAAACTCACATTCGTTTAAAATGAATAAATTTAGGACTCGATTTAACAAGAAAAGGTGCTGCAAGTTCTTCATATTTGGGAACCGCTGTTGTCTTGCCAGAGCTTAAAACCTTTGACCTTTCCGAGAAGTGTCCAACACTTTCAAAGCTTTTGAAAACTGGATCTGATGCGGCAAGAAAATTTAATGCGGAACAGCAATTGGTTTGTTTTATTTAATTTTAAATTTTGGGAGTTTCTTTTCTGCTTTGAATTAATTTTTTCAATGAGTTGAAGCTTGTTAAAATTTTTATTTGTGTTTGTTAAAGCCTAAACTGTCAATAAATGCACTTAATTTTCCTTCCTTACCAGACAATAATAATATTGATTATTTATTCATTTAAGAATAGTTGACAGTTCTTATGACTTTTTTGTCCTTTTCCTTTGATTTCTTCGTCTCAAGATAGTTTAACCTGATTTTTTAAATTTATAGACAACCCTTCAATTCGAATTAGAAGAGCTTTGTGCCCAAAACGTCGACTATCAGAGTACAATTCACGGAGAAATTACTTATTTAACAACAGGGGAATACCCAACAGTTGATTTACGTAATCGTGCGATGCCTATTTACTCAAAAGTCGGTCAAGAAGAAATACAAAAATTGGCTGAAAGGGTTAAAAGATCTGTACCGACACCTACATCTATGAGGTTTTTTTTAATTAAGGAGAAAATTTTGTGTAAATTTTAAGGGGTAAAAGCTGTTATTTTTATGCCCTTTTTAAGTATATTATTATTAAAACTTTGTTTTTAACATTTATTTTTACTACCAAGTGTATGGGCCGCGTGGCGCAACGGATAACGCGTCGGTCTACGGAACCGAAGATTGCAGGTTCGAATCCTGCCGTGGTCGTCGAATTTTTTAAAGTTTATTTGAACGTATTTAGGCTCTATAAAATTATTTTTACGTTTCGAAATTTTTTTTTTAATTTCAGTCTTGCTGATTTGGGCATTCTTTCTTCACCAGAGGATGAGGAGGAAACTCCACACATTTTGGATGTTCCACTGCGCTTTTGGACTTGGGCTAAAGAGTATAATTTTAATTTAAATTTTAGAAATTAATTTGATAATTAAAAAAAAAGTTTAACAATTTAATTTAAGATATTTGCGACATATTACTTTTGACTACGTAAACGAATATAAGGAGAAAATGCTTGACCGCTTTTCAGAAGAAAATATTATTGGAAATTATTGTTCTCAACTTAATAATGAAATAGGTTTTTTTAAAGCTTTTTTTAATTAAACAAAAGATCTCTTTAGTTTCCCCCTCCCTTTCCTCCACTCAACAATCTTCAAAAATTTCAAATAAATCAAAGAAGCGTAAAAGAGTTTTATCATCTAGTGGATCCTCTTCAGACTCTTCTGCCTCTGTTTGTGTAACTCCATTGAAAAAGTTTAATTTTATTAGAGGGCCTAAAGGACGTTTTAAAAAACAAAAAAGTCTTTCATCTTCTACGGCTAAAATTGGAGCAATTTCTGGACAAGGTTATAGGGCAAGAGCTGCTTCTGATAAATTTGTTTGTAAGTCTTTTAAGTTTTTGGTTTAATTTTGATTTAAATAGCTTTAAATCCGTACTTTTTAGCACTTAAAAACTCTAACGGTTCATCTGAAAAACTACTTATCGAGATCGATACTTCTTCTATAATTACACCTCGTCTGACTCCGAATGGATTACATCCACATTTAAATAAGTATACTCCTAATAATGGATTGAAATCAACTCAAAATGGGGGAAAACAGCAGCAAAAACAACTTAGAGAAACCCCTAAAATTAAACAAAAGTTTTTTAATAAAAGCATTGGAAGGACTGATAACAATTTAAAAAATTGTTTTAAATTTATGAGTGAAGAAGACGATGATTCTGACGAAGATAAAAAACAGGAAGAGGAGAATGAAGAGGAAGATTTGATGAATTCAAATACACCAACTGTGAATGGTAGAGCGACAAATGATTGCAAAACTTCGTCTGCAGAAGTATTAATGTTTAAACGTTTTAATTTAAAAGAAAAATTTTAGCGAACCAACGAAATCTCAACACTTATCCAGAAGAAACAAGAACACCTTCGAGAGCTATTTTACAAAAGTAGACCGACTATCGAAACTTTATATGCTCGTATATTAAAAGAATATGCTGTTAATGAAGCGATCCATCGATTGGATGAAGCTGACAACAAGGTTTTTTAATTTAAATATTTATTGGCTCTCAAACTAGATTTTTAATGTCCTGAGGGTACTTGTTAAGTTTGTATCCTACTTTTTTAATTTTTTTTGAAATGGTAATAATAAAAATGGTCAATATACATAAACGAATTTAATCTTTAAAATTCTATAATATATATTTATTATTCTTACTATTTTTTAATTAATATTTTCTTGATTCTAAGATGGAAAGTCTAAAAAATTTCAAAGATGAAGATTTATTTAGAGTTTATCATTGTCCGAAGAAGAATTTGAAGAATGGTTTAAATTAATGAAATTAATATTTAAAACACGCCTATGTGAATGTGGCACTGAAATGGGATACCATTTTTGTGTTTACCACTTTGAATAAAAAAAAATAAAAAAAGTAGGATACAAACTTAACAAGTACCGTCCTGAGTTTTATTGGTCTTGGAGGTTTTTCCTAGATCCGTAATCAAAACCGAATTAAATTTAGAGCTCGAGTCTCGGATTTTTGAAAATCCCGATTTTTATAAGCGATTGAAATCCCCCTAGTTAATTAATGGATCTCCTCATTTCTAAGTTTAGAACGCTTTTAAAAGTATGAATAATAAATACTTTACATTCTTAATTATCCTTAATTCTATAAAGCTCTACCAAGTTGCCTCAAAACTTGAGCATATCACCTCCTTAAGTCGAGAACAAAGACAGGAGGCACAAGCGGCATTAAAGGAACATAATAAGCAGTATGCCGCACTTCATGGTATTAGAAAGTGAGGGGAAAAGAGACGAGAAGTTAAACGCAATTTTTAAAAAGAGTGCTTTCTATAATAAAAATCATCGAGAATTTTTTTAAAGACATGATTATGTTTACATATGATTGTAATTAATTAATTTATAAAATATTTCTAATTTTTTGGAATATTTAGAGTTTAAAAAAAGGAAATCCTGATTTATTAAAACAATTAAAAATGCCAAAAAAGTAACTTGAAGTGTTTAAACAATTTCTTTGGTAACAATTCTGCTTACAATTAAATCACTCATTGAAATGCCGTTAACATCTGGTTCAGGTAGTTGATAAATCTAAAATAAAAAATATTTATAACGAACTCTAAAAAAGACTCTAATTGAGGACGTTTTGGTGGTCTCCACCCTACAAATATGAAACACCTTTTTTGCTAATTTTTTTTATACGAGTGTAAAATCCGCAAATTTTGTCCGCAAGTATCTTCTCACTCTAAGGAAGAATACACTAGAACATGACATTTTTGTATTCTAATGTATTCGTGTTGTCAATTCATTTCTGCATTTTCATGAAATAGAATGTTTGAGACTACACAAAAATAAGTGATAACACAGATTCACAAAAAATACAAAATTATGTACATGCTTTTAACGTTTTGCAGACGCATTAAAAGTACCATTTTAAACGATAAATAAAAACCTGTTTAATTAACGCTATGTCAGAAACTTCTCTAAGTGTCTCAAAAGATACAGGCGTTCCTCGTATTTTTCTAGCAATAGATATCATTTTCTTTCCTTTTACATCATCAAAAATAGCAACCACAAGTGAATGACTGTTTTCGGCTATTCCAAATGCTTAAAAAAGCAATTAAATATTTTTAAAAAATAACAAACTATTTAAAGAATCAGAAATATTTCGAGTTGGAGACAACGAATAAATTAATTCAGCACTCAATGAACGTGTTATCATTCGATTATGAGCTGCTTGATGAACTGCTTTATTTGCTGCTGCTAATAGAATAAAAGGCTCTATAAGCTAAAATTAATTAAAAAATAATGTTAAAAATGATTAAAAAAACCAATTCTGCTCGAATTAATGCTGCATCAATTTCACCCTTCCTAACAAGTTCTCTCAATTCAGAAGCATTTTCAACATTTGTGAACTTTAAATAATTATTAAAGCTAAAATTACGAGAAAACAAACCAAACAAATACGTAAAAACTTTGTTTGTGTATTATCATACGGATCAGGCTGAAGTTCAAATAATTTAGAAAGTCCTGTTTTCATTTACAAAAGTCTAAAGGAAAAAGAAACATGATAATAAATTTTAAAGGAAAACCCATTCATTTTCCACTTCAAAACAAAATAACAAAACTTAGACTCTAACGACCCTATTTATAAAACTCTCTCCTTCAATTTTAGTTTGCTTATATTTGATATATTTATATTCAGTTTCGCCGAGCGTTGTGGCGAGCGCTTGTAATCCAGCTACTCGGAGGCATAAGCATCCACTGACGGGTGTGCACTGAGCGAGTGTCTAGAGCAAGGACCAAGTCAACAAGGGACGTTAGTGGTAGCACTTATGTTCCTGGTTGTTTAAAGAGCAGGGCAAAGGTTCAGGCCCGAAAGGGAGCAGACAAAACCTGCCGCTTGGTTACAGTGTTCAGATTGCATTTGCGAGCATACTAAATCAAACGTTGGTTGGATTTAGCTTTTTGTTTTTTAGGTCATGTTTGAAACAAATAGTTTTTAAATATTACCCTAACTAAGACTTTCAAAAAAGCTGAATCTTCGGTATCTTTCCATTTAGCTAACAATGAAATATCTATTCTGATAAGTGCTTTATCTCTTCTAGTTTGGTCTTTAACTAAGGACGTTCATTGCACCGGAGAATTAAAAAATTTTTGAACCTTTAACTGAGCCCTCCTTCCGGATACAACCGCAGAGTACTACGCCAATCACGCAGATGGGCCATCCAACATTCATCAAGCATCTGTTGGGCATACCATACAGATAACGAGATAGTTGAGCAACTTTCTCTAGTGCAATTGAAGGAATCTCCTCCAAATGATGACACTTGCCAAATAGCACCAACGCCTTGGTTGGAATGACTAATGTATTTGTAACAATACAACATCCCTCAGGAATAAGTCACTCATACTCTACGGGAAACGGCGGCTAGTTGGTTCACGATTAGCTGACCCTTTCCCTTCCCTTATATAAATAGAGAAAATTATTTTTAAAATATTATATAGGGAGTAGAACAGAAAAAAGATAGGAGAGAATTTAGCTAAAATATACACGATAGATACATCTATTAAAAAAGGATGCATTCTTTTTTACTTGTATTTCTTTAATTATTATTATAATATCAGAGAAATAAAGCAAATGTTTATTTATATTTATTAGTATTTTAATTAATTATTAAATAGGTTAATTATAAATAAATTATTTGTATTAAATTTAGAATTAATTTAAAAATATTAGTACATAAATACATTAATAAAAAAATTAAATTAAATTCAATTATTATTAAATATTTAATAAAAAATATTAGCACAGAAAAATAGCTTGTATTACCTGGGCTGTTAGCTATCTAATAATAAAACTTAAATTTAAGTTTAATTTTTTAAAATAGGGCATTATTTGAAACAAGAATTTATTTTTATTTAAATCAATTTTAAATTTAATCGCAGACTCTACTGTCCATTTTAAATTTAAATTTAGTTTTAATTATTTTAAGAGGTTAAATTAAAAAAGAAAAAATAGTTAAAAGTACACACTTTTTAGACAAACATTATGGCAAATAAAATGCCACGCATTAGGCTGCACGAAATTGATTAAAGTGCATTTCCAGTGTAGAGCACATGAAAAATTATTTGATTGAGAAATTAAATTAAATAGCCTCTTAATTGTTTGTTTCGGTAGAAGGTTTTTATCCCGGCTCTTCCACTTTAACCTGAAAAATTCGACTTAAACAGAAGAACAGAGGAAAGATACAGTTAGTGAAGAGAATAGAGTAAAACTTAAGTTTATTTAATTGACTGTACATACAATAGTATACAATAAAACAACTTTACAATAGAATGTACAGTTTTTTAATTAAACTTGTTTTTCATTAAAATTAAACTTTAAATATTGTACAGGTGAAGAAGTAATATCAAAGAAGATTTGTGTTTATCCGGAAATACAAAACTTGAAAGAACTGTCCTATTGTATTTATATAGAATATACAGTCCTCTGGAACGAGCAAAGATTAACAATACGTAATTTTGTGGGTACTCAGGAAGTTGTGGTTAACTGTAAAGATCACAAATTTACAATAGAGAAGGATATGTTGGAACCTAAGTTTGTTGTTGTTTGGAGTGAACCTATGGCTATTGGAAAAGAAGATGTAATTCATGAGGTTGGTTGTTTGAGTGCTTATATTAAAACTTGTAACGTTCAACTGTCCTATATCTTAAAACTTAAACTTTAAAGGACACTTGTCCGTAGAACTTATTACGCAGAAATGCATCGCCGTTTCTTCTTAACGAATTTTTTATTTTAAATAATATTAAAATTAACAAAACAATTTAAGAAAACTATTAAAATTACTAACCAACTCGTATCAAATCGAATTAATTTAAATTTGGGTTAAACAATTAAAATAAACATTTAATACAAAAAGAAAGAAGATTTATGTGAACAAGTTTATTTATTTATTTTTTTAAAACTTGTCTTTTTGAGTATATAAAGTAGTGTAGTTGTTTGTACAAAAAAAGACGTGTAAATTCTTATTTAATTATTTATTAACTTTTTTAGTATCAGTAGATTAGTCTTCTAATTTTAAATTTTATTTTTTATGTTTTAACACATTTGGCACTTTTCTACTCTCTATATTCTTTTTAAACTACAGACTCTAATTCCCCCTTTTTTAATTAAATTATTTAATTACACTATTTAATTTTTATTTTTTTATTTAATTAAAAAACATGAATTTACACACATTTTAAAATAAAAAAATCAATTAAAAATTAAAAAATAAATTAATTAATTGGTCCAAAACGACCTGTTGATCCTTTAATTATTAAAAAAAAATTATTTATTTTTTTAATTTTTCATGGATTTATTCTTTCATTTTATTTATTTAAAAAATGATATTTGAGAGCCTTTAACTCTGTAAATCCTTTTTTAAGGCTTGACACCGCTATAGGAGCACCTGCTGCTTAAAAACTGAAGAAACAAGGAGTAAAAGAATATTTTTATTTTTTTAAAAATGGTAGTAAATGGATATATATTTATTTGCATAAAATAAAATATTTTTATTGAAAAAAGCTTTTCTTTTATTTTTAAAGAAAAATTAATTTTTTAATTAATAAAATGCTTTAATTTAATTTTTTCCCTTTAAAAGTAAGTTTTAAGTTGGATTAAATTAGTATAAAAGGCTCATTTTTGTTTCAGTGTGTTACCAAGTTTTAAAACTTTTTCTTAGAATTTTATTTATTTTTAATTATTTTCTTTTTTTTTTTTTTAATTAATTTTTTTTTATTTAAATTAATTAATTAATTTATTTTTTTTTCTTTACCAATTAATTTATACAAATATATACTTGACTTTAAATAATTATTTTATTTTTTATTGGGTGTGAGGAAATAAAAAAGAGGTGGATTTAGACTTACTGTAACTATAAAAGGAAGAAGAGAAAAACAAAGCCGCGGTATAAAAGAAAAAATTTTTATTTTCTTTTTTTTAATAAAAATGTCGAGTAGCGGAAACAAAAAATTATTTTGGTAGGAAGAAGGAATAGCAGGGATTTTATACAACATAAAATAAATTTAAATACACTTCTATTTAATTTATTTATTTAATTTTACATCGCCAAGTTTATTTAATTAACCAAGGACATTAGAGTCTAATTTACCTTAATTTGCAAAAGAGCACCCCGGGGGCTTTAAAATACACTCTGTGAGGGGGGTTGTATTTAAATAAATACTTCTACCTGGTCCACTCATTTAACTAATTAATTGCTTAAAATAAGTCTCTACATAGACTATTTAATTTTAAATTTAATTATTTGCCCTTTTTGAGTCTGTTAAAATATTCTTTAAAAAAATAAAAGAAAACAGAAAGGTTATAAAAATTTATTTATTTATTTATTTTTATGTTTATAAATGTCAAAACATTGTTTTATTCTACTCTTCTTTTCTTTTCCCTTTTGCAGCTCAATTAAAGTTTTCCCTCTCTTTTTTATAACATTAAGGCTTTTATATATTTTCTCTCTTTCTGCTCTCTCTCTCTTCTTCTTTATTAAAACATGTGTGTTGTTTTGTCAGTGTCCAATTAAAACTTGCCGCATACACAGATTTTAAATACAATTTTATATTAAAAAATAAAAATTAATTTATTATTTTTAAATAATAATAATTATTCTTTAGGGAATTAAAATAATTAATTTTATTCAAATAAATGGAAAATTTAAATTAATATTTACCTTTAAATTAAACCTTTAAATTACACTGTAATATTTAAATTATTATTTTTATTTTATTTTATTAATTTACTAAAAAAATTTTTTTTAATTTTAATAAATTAAGGGAGAGAATAAAAAAGCTCTTTTTAATCAAGTTTTAAATATTCCCTTATTTTAGGTAGTTTTCCTTACCTTTTTTAATTAAATTGATGCAAGGGTAAACCTTTAATTAGAATAATTTAACTGTGTTAACAATAAACTCTAGAGTGGGGGTAAAAAATAGAAGCACAGTTCTTCTATTTAATAGAAATAAAAATAAATTTATTTAATTTATTTAAATATTTAAATTAATTAATTAAATTAATTAATGTATTTTAATTAAATAATTAAATAAAAATTAAAAAAAATAAAATAAATTTATTTATTTTATTTAAAAATATAAAAGATTAAAAAAAGGGATAATAAAAATAATAGAAAGCATTATTGACACAAAAACAAGGTAAAAATGTGATTATCCCCCCCTCCAGTTGGGGTCGATTTAAAATATGTGTAATTACTAAATATTATTTTATGTGTGAAATGAGGTAAAATATTGCATAATAAAACTTTAAAAAAATAAAAAATTATTTAAAATTTTTTTTAAAATTTTTAAATGATTTAAATAATTTTTTAAAGGAAATTTAATTAATTAAATTTAATTAAAAATCTTTTTTAATTTTTCCTTCAATGATGGCCGATTTTTCTTCAACATTAACAGAAGATAATTCAACAACAACTACTAGAGATATTAATTCTTTAACTTGGTTAGGTAATTCTTCTTCTTTTTTGCCCAATATTGAACAACAAGAACAACACCTGGTAATTTAAATTTTAAATTATTTTAAATTTAATTCTATAGAGGAAAATATTTTTAATTAAATTTTGGCATTCTAATGTTTATCCCACGCATTTTTATTTTTTTCTGCCTATAAATTATCAGTGGGATAACTTAATGTTAAAGGGTATTAATGTTTAAGTAAAATATAGACTTATTTTGAAGCTAAACTTTTTGAAATAAAAAATTCTATAATCTTTAGAAATGTTAAATAACAGATAAAAGAATATTTGGAAAGATTGTAAAAGTCTAATTTGTTTAAAATTGTTTTTGGAAGTCATGGTGCTAAAGGAACAACAGGTAGAGCTAAGGGAACAACAGAGGTAGAGCTAAGGGAGCAAATTCCTAAACTTTTTAAAAACATTCAAATAAAATTCGTCTTTCTTCTTAAAAGAAAGAGCAGACATTTTTCTATAATTGGATGAATTTGCAAGTCAAGCTTTAATATCAGTAATGAGATATAGCTGATTAACCAAACAAACCACAAGTAGAGCGAATTGGACAATGGTACTAGCTGAGATGCAAAGGTTTAAACTTAAAACTTTGTCAGATTTCAGGTTTAAGTCTAAACTTTCTCTTAAGAAGAAAGAAGAATTTTTTTTGAATATTTTTAAGAAGTTTAGAAATTTGTTCCTTTCGCTCTACCTCTGTTGTTCCCTTAGCTCCACCCTTGATGTTCCCTTAGCACAATGTCTTCCAAAAACAATTTTAAACAAATTAGACTTCTTCAATTTTTCTAAATATTCTTTTATCTTTTATTTAACATTTCTAAAGATTATAGAATTTTTTATTTCAAAAAGTTTAGCTTCAAAATAATGTCTATATTTTACTTAAACATTAATACCTCTATGCTATCCCACTGATCATTTATAGGCAGAAAAAAGAATAAATAAAAATGATAGGGAATAAAACAAACTTAAAATTTTTAAAAAAGGCTATCCAATCATTTCAATTACAACAACAACTTCTTTTAAAAGAAAGTCAATTAAATAAACAATATTTGGTTAACATACCCCCAACGATTGGATTAAATATATTTCCAGGAATTCCATCAAATACTACTGATGTTAATTTAATTAATAAAAGGGAAGATGAAGAAGAAGAAAATACAGAAAATAAAATAGAAGTTAAAGTATTACACCCACAAAATTTATTAAATAAATTTCAACTGTCAATGGCTCCAACAGGTAGACAGTTCTTTAAAAAAAATTAATTTTAATTATCTTAAATTTTATTAGAAATTAATAGGCCATTAAAAATGTATTTTAATTCTAAAAATATACATGTATTTATTTACTTTTAAAAATTAAATTAAAAAAAAAATTAATTAAATAAGTGAAGTAAAAAATACATTAAAAAGGAAGCCTTTAATTTAATTAAATTAAAATTTCTTTTTTTAATTAAATTAAAATTACCCTTCAGGTCCCTGTGCCCTCTGCTCTTTACCTATTGTAGAACAACACTTTCTCTTTGTAGATTCCCAATGTTGGCATTTAAACTGTGTGCGCTGTGCCGTCTGCTTGAGAAATTTAGAAAGCTTCGAAGAAGGGGAATTAAATAATATTTGTTATGCAAAGGATGGACTTCTTTTCTGTCGAAGAGATTATCTCATGTGTTTTCTATACATTTTTTAATTTTTCTATCATTTCTTAATTTTACAGAAAATATGGAAAAAAATGCCAAAAGTGTAGATTACCCATTGAAAGAGGAAATTTAGTTATGAAGGTTCCTTTAAATACAAGGGATGAAGAGGAGCTACTTTTTCATATTCATTGTAATTTTAAAAATTTTTTTAAATTAAATAAATATTCAAAATAGATGTACAATTAATACAAAATATTAAAAAAAAAATTACAATTTAATTTAAATTTTATTTTAATTTTTAAAGATTAATTAAAAATACCCTTAACAATTATTAACCCAAATTAATTAAATAAATTAAATAAAACATTAATTTTTAAAAATTAATTTAAAAAATAAATAATTAAATATTTTACTATTTTATTAATTAATCTAATTAAATTAAAACATTTTAAAAAATTAATTTTTGATTTTTAAAGGTTTTGTGTGCATTGCCTGCAGTAGACCCTTACAGCCTGGAGAGGAATATATGCTTGGAAATGTAAATAATAATTCAAGTTTATTTTGTTCTGGTAAATAAATAAACTTTAAATTAAATAAACTTTTTAAAGAACATTTTCATTTAAATTCTGCTATTCAACAGCAGTCAAAATTTGTTTCAAATTTTAATTGTAGTGGTAGAACAGAGGAGGTATTAAATTTAATTAATTAATTTTTTTTTAATTAAATTAATTTATTTTTTATTTTTAAATTAAAAAAGGATGTCTCTAGTAAATTTTAATTTATTTTTATTTTAATTAAATAAAGGCTCAAGTGCCAAGTTTTATTTATTAATTACCTCTGCACTTTAAGGCATTTATTAACAATTAAATAATTAAAAAAAATATTTTTTTAATTTATTTAAATTTAATTATTTATTCCTTCTTTATTTTTTAAGATTAATTTTTTAAATGAGAATAATTTATTATATTCTGGAATTTTAAAAACAACTCTAGAAAATTCAAAATTAAATGGTAGTAACCTTTGCGCAACAAATAATTTTAATAATGAATTTATTATTGAAGAGTATGATGAATCTATGACGAGAACATTTAGTACATCTTCTGGTAATTAAATTAAATTAATTAAATAAAGAGAAAAAATTTCCAAAATTTTCAACATTTCCTTAACATTTTTACCGGGCGGGGGTCAACTGAGTGCCAGCCGCTATAACTCAGTAACGGTAGGGTACTTTTAGGTGTTTTTGGTACCATTGGATAGAGCAGAAAATAGGCTACAAAATACCAGAAAATCAGAATTTTTATAAGTCTAGAAAAAAAGTTATAAACAAAAAAACTTCGAAAATTCGATTTTTTGGAGGTTTTTAGGCTACAACCTTTTCTTCAAGTCTTACAAAAATTTTGGTTCCTAGTTATTTTGTAGCCTATTTTGTGCTCTATCCAATGGTACCAAAATCACCTAAAAGTACCTATTCATTTATTAGTTACAATTTCTGGAACTCAGTTGGGTCTACACTAAGTTGGTCTCTTTCGATTTTTTCTTTCTTTTTAATTTAATTAAAATAAAAAAGGGGAATTATTTAATTAAATTAAGCAAATAAAATATTTATTTATTCAAGTTTAAAGTAAAAAAAGTTTATTTATCTGCTTATGTAAATAATAAATATACTGTAAAACAAATAAATAAAATTAATTGGCATAATTTAAAAAAAATGAAAAGAAATGTTGTAAAATAAATAATTAAATAAATTCTTTGTTCTTTAGGTTTGCTTAATATTAATTAATTTAATTTTTAAAAATTAAAAGAATTTTTTTTTAATTTAATTTAATTAAAGTAGGTGGAAGTATAACACCCAACAGTTATGGGGGTACTCAATTAGAAGACAATACTAATTTATCTGATAATGGGGGAGATCCTTTATCTTCTTCAAATAATTCCCAGAAATTAAAAAGAATGAGAACAAGTTTTAAACATACACAGGTAAATTTTAATTAAATTAAATTAAATTAAATTAAATTAAATTAAATTAAATTAAATTAAATTAAATTAAATTAAATTAAATTAAATTAAATTAAATTAAATTAAATTAAATTAAATTAAATTAAATTAAATTAAATTAAATTAAATTAAATTAAATTAAATTAAATTAAATTAAATTAAATTAAATTAAATTAAATTAAATTAAATTAAATTAAATTAAATTAAATTAAATTAAATTAAATTAAATTAAATTAAATTAAATTAAATTAAATTAAATTAAATTAAATTAAATTAAATTAAATTAAATTAAATTAAATTAAATTAAATTAAATTAAATTAAATTAAATTAAATTAAAAATTAAATTAAATTAAATTAAATTAAATTAAATTAAATTAAATTAAATTAAATTAAATTAAAAATTAAATTAAATTAAATTAAATTAAATTAAATTAAATTAAATTAAATTAAATTAAATTAAATTAAATTAAATTAAATTAAATTAAATTAAATTAAATTAAATTAAATTAAATTAAATTAAATTAAATTAAATTAAATTAAATTAAATTTTAGTTACGTACCATGAAAGCATATTTTTTTATTAACCATAATCCAGACTCAAAAGACCTAAAAATTTTATCAAATAAAACAGGGCTGTCAAAGCGTGTTCTACAGGCAAAAATATTAATTTTTATTTCTAAATTAATTTAATTTTTATTTTTAAGGTTTGGTTTCAGGTTGCCTTTTTTTAATTAAATATTTAAATAATTAAATTAAATAAAAAGAATGCAAGGGCAAAATATAGACGTAGTCAACAACATCAATTAATTGGAGGGGGTTCTTCCTCTTCCTCTTCACTCTCCACTTGTATTAATTTTTTAGAAAATCAGAAGGCACTGGACACTCAACAACCACAGCATTTAATTAATTTAACTTCAACAATGGGGAACAATATTGGAATTAATAAGTGTTATAAAAATGAACAGGGAGAGCCTGAAGAAGAGGAGGAGGGACAACACAACATGGTAATTTAATTAAATTAATTTATTAAATAATTAATTAATTAAATAATTAATTAATTAAATATTTAATTAATTAAATAATTAATTAAATATTTAATTAATTAAATTAAAATATTCCCCTTCTTTTAATTAAATTAAAAATTAAATTAATTAAGCAACAACTGGTTATTCTTTCTTCAAATAATCATACAAGCCCAATTAATAATTCAGTTAAAGATAGTTTAACAATTTCATTAAATAATAGTACATGCTCTGTTGATGAACAAAATAATTTAATTTAATTATTATTAATTAATTAATTTTAATTTAATTAAATAAATTAATTAAATATTTAAATTAATTAAATAATTAAATAAATAATTAATTTAATTAATTAATTAATTAAATATTTAATTAATTTACTATTTTTATTTGCATTTATTATAGTCATTTTTAATATATAATAGTCATCTTATAAATTGTAAATAATTATTTTAATTAAATAAAAGTATTTAATATATTTATTTTTTAATTTAAAATTATTCCCCCCTTTTCTCAGTTAATTAATTATTTAAAATAAACTTGTAGTTATTTTTTATTTAATTTTTTATTCTTTGCTCTGTTTTATTTATTAAAATATTTAATCTATTTTTCTCTTTATTAAGAATTGATCTTTAGCTCAGACAATAGCTTGTTAAAATAAAGCAACATTTTTTATTTTTTTTTAATTTTTATTTTCTCTTCACTGCTATTAAATTAATTAAATAATTAATTTAATTTAATTTAATTAATTTATTTTTTATTTTTATTTAATTAATTCTTTAAATTATTTTTATTTAAAAATTAAATATTTTTGACCGTTATTTCTTTAAGAAATTAATTAATTTAATTTTTTAAAATTTTCTAACCTTTATTAATGGCTTTTGGTTCAAGAGTTAGGGTTATTATTAATTCAATTTATTTACCCAAATACGGAAAGGTTGGCGAAGATCGTTGTGAGATTGAAATATTTAATGGCTGTACTGTTTCCAATCTAATTAATTTAGCTAGATGTCAGGTACTTTTTTTTTAAAATTATTTTCTGAAAAACAAACTATTTGACGTTTGCGGACATAACTTGCGGACCGAACTTTTGCGGATTATTTTAACAGAATTCTGTTAATTAAAAATCAGAATTTAATCTAATAAGGGGTTAATTAATTTCCATTTCTGGTAAAAAAAACCAGAATTCTGATTTTATTTATCAGAATTCTGATATTTGCGTTGTCCGCAAATATTGTCCGCAACTCCATTTAAAGCATTTATTTAATAAAATTAATTTTCAAGCTTGCTAATAAGAATGGGACTGTTTGGGACAATAATACACAATTCCGAGTTAATTAAATTTAATTAAAATTAATTTAATTTTGCATCGTTAAAGGTTTATAAAAATGGGCAAGAACAGTCAATGAACGCACAGGTTAACGACAATAGGTTGTTAAAGGAAAAAAAGTTTATTTAATTATTTAAACTTTAAGTGTGTACATTATTGATGCAATTGAATATAGAGAATATTAATTTAATTTTTTTTTTTGAAGTAAAAAAATTAATTAATTAATTAACACATTTAATTTATTTTTTAAATTAATTATAAAAAAATTATTTTTATTTTAAATATAAAATTTTAAAAATAATTAATTTAATTAAAAAATTAATTTAAAATAATTAAAAGTTTATTTTACATTATTATTAAATTTAAAACTTGAATTAAATAGGTTTTAATTAAAAAAAAGTTTTAAGGTTTTAAGCCAGACTCTAATGGTAATTAATTTATTTAATATATTTATTTTAATTAATATTAATTTTTAAAAATTATTTTAATTAAAATAAAATCTCTTTTTTATTTTTTATTATTAAATTAATTTTATTTAATTTATTTGGGTAGTTTTTAATTAATTAAATTGTTTGTCATGCGTCATATACACCAAAAATCCACTGTTGCAGGCTGGCATTTTTCTTCTCTTTAATTTCATTAATTTAAATATTTTAAAATATTTAAATATTTTAAAATATTATTTTAAAATTAATTTAATATTTAAAAATAACAAAATATTTAAATTAATTTTTAAAATTTATTTTTACATCGATTTATTTTAATTAATTTTTTAAATAATTTATTAACAAACTTTTAAATTTTTAAATATTTTTTAAACCATTTTTTAACTAAATCGATAGCTAATTTTAATTAATTAAATTAAATATAATAAATAAATAATTTAATTATATTTTATTAAATAAAATTTAAAAAAGATTATTTTTAATTAAATTAAATTAAAAGATTAAATTAATTAAATTATTTTAATTATAAAAAAGAAATATTATTTATTTAAATCATACCATTTTAGGAATATTATTATTTTACCCATACAATTAAAAATTAAATTTTAATAAATAAAAATTAATTTAATTTAATTAAAAAATTAATTTATTAAAAAAAATTAATTTAATTAAATTAAAAAAATTAAATTAATATAGTGATGATAGACTTTTTTTAAATTAATTTAATATTTAACCTTGCATTGTGCTGCGCTCTACATTTCTTCAAAGAAATCGTCTCCAGGATTATTATTTAAATTAATTTAAATTTTAATTAATTTAATTAAATTTTAAAAATTAAAAAAAAAATTGAATTAAATTAAAAATTAAATTAATTAATTAAAAAATAATTAAATTAATTAATATGAAGTAGTCCAGTAGTTGATAGAGGGGGGCTTTGTTCACTTTATTTAATAATTAATCTGTACTTAAAACGTATGTAGACCTCTTCAGTATTATTATTTAAATTCATTTTTATTTAAATTAATTAATTTAATTTATTTAATTGAATTAATTATTTAATTAAATTAATTAAATTAATTAATTAAAGCAATTATTTATTTAATTAAAAATAAATTAATTAAATCAAAGTGTGGACCATCAAGAAAATTAAATTTAACAAGTTGATCTATTTATTTAATTTATTGTTTAATAGATTAGTGTGGTTAAGTGGTAAAAAAGTTGATTTTAATACTGATCAATTTTTTTTTAATTTAAATTAATTAATTTATTTTATTTATTTAAATTAATTTAATTAATTAATTAAATTTAATTAATTAATTGTATATTAGCTAATAAATCTATCGATGTAGCATCTGTTGTCATACCTTTTAATATTATAAAAAAATAAATAAATTTATTAATAATTATTTGCCCAATAAAATTAATTTAAATAATTTAAATTAATTTAATTTATTGCCCATTATTTAAATAAATAAATTAATTAACTTGATTCCCCATATGTTCTCTATAGGGTTGAGATCTGGACTTTAGGGTGGCAAGTCAAGATTAATTATTTAAAAATTTTTATTTATTTAATTTATTTAATAATATTTATTTTAATAATCCTTGTATTTAATTAATTTAATTAATTAATTAATTTAATTAAATAATTTTAATTAAATTAATTATTTTGTATTTTATAAAGCTTCAACATTCCTTGGTAAATTCAATTAAAATATATTCTAACTAAATAAAATAATTTAATTTAAAAATGTTAATTGTTTTACGTGACCAAGTTTTTAACAAAGTTTATTTTAAAACTAGAATTAATTAAACTTTTTTGTTTATTTAATGTCTCCCTTCTCTAATTAATTTAATTAATTTATTTAAATTTATATTAATATTTTATTTAAATTGATTAATTATTTAAATATTGGTAGGTATAATGCTACCCGAACTTTTGATTTTTCTTGGTATTTTTATTTATATAAATTAATTATTTAATTAAATTATTTAATTAAATAAACAAATAATTAATTTAATTAATTAATTAAAATAATAATAAATATGTTTTATTAATTAAAATAAATTAATATTTAATTTAATATAAAGAAGATAAATATTTTTAATTAAAAATGAAGGGTAAAATAAAGCTTTGTTTTCGTCTCACTTTTTTTTTCTTGATTTCTGGAAGTTCTCGATTTAAATTTAATTTTATTTTTTAAATAAAGCAAACACTTAATTATTTAAAATAATTAATTTAATTAAACCTTGGTCTTTCCATTTTATTATTATTTTGAATTTAATCAACTAACATAATTTAATTTAATTAAATTATGTATTTTCACCAGTTGTTTTTTAATGTATTTTTTTTTTATTAAATTAATAATTAAATAAATAATATTATTTATTTAATTAAATTATATTTAATTATTTAAAATAAAGACATAAATTTAATTAATTTATTTTAAAATTTAAATTAATTAATTAATTATTTAATTAATTAATCTTAAAAAATTAATTGATACTCCCGACTTGATGATCTATTTTTTTCCTTTATTTTAAATAAACTTGAAGATTTGTCGGTTTGATTGTAATTGTGATCATTGATCAATGTTCATTTCTATTTAATTAATTAATTTATTTATTTAGCAAATTATGAATTATTTAATTTATTTATTTATTTAATTTATTTATTTATTTAATTTATTTATCTAATTATTTAATTAATTAATTAATTTTTTATTTAGTTTAAATTAATTAAAACAAATTTAAAAATTATTAATTTTTTATTTTAATATTTATGATGGTAAGAAGTTGTAGATCCTCTTGGTGAGTAGAAAATTAATTTTTTTAATTTGTAATATTTATTTAATTATTTTATGCTGTCGAGTGTATATGTTTAAGTAATTAAGCATATTGCCTACTTTATTTAATTTTTAAATATTGTTAATTGAAGTTTTAATTCTTTTTATTGCTCAACAAATTAAAAAAGAGTTTTTTCTATTTTTTAAAATATTTACTTTATTAATTTATATTTAAATAATATTTTAAAAATAATAAAAAGTCAATTCTCCACGGCAGTCAACTAGAGTCTCAAAACTTTAATTTCCTTTCGCTAAGTTTAATTAAGTTTATTTATATTTAATTTCCTTTTATTTTAAACATTTTAAGTTTAAAGCTTTTTTAATCTTTGTAAATAATAAATTAATTGTTAAATATAAGGCGTATTTTTGATATAAGTTCATTGAGTTTGTGAAAATTAATTAAATTAAAATTAAATAAATATTTTTTTAAATTAATTAAATTTAATTAGAAAAAATATATGATACAGTACTTTTTAATTATAGTGATTAGAGTCTGATTAAATTAAATTAATTAATTTAGTTTAATTAGCTCAATCGCTTATCTTTACTGCTAAGAGGGTTTTGGATCAACCCGGTCGATAAAATTTTTTTTTAATAAACAATTAAATTAATTATTTAATTAAATCGAAGCCAGCTAATTAATTATTTAATTTAATATAATTAATTGTCTTTTTGTTCTGGAAAGTTCGGCCATGCGTTACACCACATCTTCTTAATTAATTTAATTATTAAATTAAATATTAAAAATGTCGTGATTATATGTTGCCAAAAATTCATTAACTGTCGCATCATTTAAATGATTTAATTAAAATAAACTTTAATTTTATTTTTAAAGTTTATTTAATTTATTTTTAATTTTTAAAGTTTATTTAATTTATTTTTAATTTTTAAAGTTTATTTAATTTATTTAATTATATATAAATTATTTAATTAATTTAAATGCTACACTTAAATCAAAAAATTTTATATCACATTTCATCAATTTATCTAAATTCTCTTTATTTTAATTATTTAATTAAAATAAATTAAATAATTTAATTTAATTAAAATAAATAAAATAATTAATTTAATTAGAATAAATAAATTAATTTAATTTAATTAACAGTAAAATACCTGTTATTCCAAATTATTAGAACATGGAGTATAAAATTAATTTACTATTTTTAGAATATTTTTCTAATTAATTTAAATTTAATTTATTTAATTATTTAATTTAAATTTAAAGTAAGCGAAGTAGCTCAAAATAATTAAGTTTTTAAACCTTTTCTTGTGTTTTTTTTTATTCCAACTTGAATAGGTTGGTTAAAAAATAATGCTTTATTATTCACTCTTTTTTATTTAAATTAATAAATTATTATTGGTATTATTTTTAATTATTTTTTTTGATTTTAATTAATTTAATTAACGTATTATTTAATTAATTAAAAAATTAAATTTTATCTTTTAAAATAAATTTAATTGAATACATCAAAATTTACTTGTGGAAGTGCTCTATTTTTTAATTAAATTAAATTTATTTTTGTGAACATGTTTAAACATTTTATTTAATTTTATACATCTAAAGGGCTTCTATTTTAATTATTATTAATTAAACTAATTTTAAATTTAATTATTAATTTAATTTAAAAAATAAATTGCAGTGCATTTAAATATCTTTATTAATTTAAAATTAAACCT
This sequence comes from Meloidogyne exigua, assembly GCA_018905775.1. Lineage (NCBI taxonomy): Eukaryota > Metazoa > Nematoda > Chromadorea > Rhabditida > Meloidogynidae > Meloidogyne > Meloidogyne exigua. Next base: position 197,503 of record JAGUQR010000009.1, on the reverse strand, counting down.
GGCCAGGTTTATTTAATTTATTTATAATAAACAAAGTTTTATTGTTGTCTTGTCCCCCAGGTAAATGCTATTCCTTGTGTATGAGCTATTATTTAAATAATTTAAATAAATTAATTCATTTAATTCCTTCCAAATTATTTAATTAAATTTATTTAATATTAAGCTTTAATAAATTAAAGTTTTTTTTATTTTATTTATTTATTTCTATTTTTAAAGAATATTATTTTAATTAAATTGAATTAATATTATTTTAATTAAATTGAATTAATTTTAATTTAATTAAATTAATTAAAAAATTTAATTAATTAAAGTTTAAAGTTTTTTTAATTTAATTAAGTTTATTTAATATTTTTAAATTAAATAGAATGTTTATTTAATTATTTATTTTTATAATATTATTTTTTTAATTAATAAATCCTTTAAAATGTATGTACATATATAAATAATAATTAATTAATTAATTAAAATTAATATTTTTATAAATTTAATTAAATTAATAAAATGTATATTAATTTATTTAAAATTAAAAATTAGTAGATTAGAATTTAATTAATTATTTTGTTATATATGTTGTTGAAGAAGAAGAAGTACATTATATTAATGTTAGTAGTAGAAGTAGAATTATATTAATTAATTTAATTAAAAATAAAATTGAATAAATTAAATATAATTTAATTAATTAATTAAAGTTGTATTAATATAGCATTTTTATTAAATCAATAGAAAGGTTTGGTTAGATTTGAATATTTTCTTAATGAAAGGAAAAATAACCAAGTAAACCTTCAAAGGGTTTAAAACATCTTCCCTCCCTTATCTCTGTTCTTTAAATTAAATGAAGGCAAAAAGGGTGTACCGACGACCTTCCTAATTCCTTATGGGAACTGAACATTAAAAAATGAATAGATAAGAACGAAAGATAAGGAAAACCAATGTATACACTTTTTACATCAAATGAAAAGACCCCAAAAAGCTAAATCCAACCAACGTTTGATTTAGTATGCTCGCAAATGCAATCTGAACACTGTAACCAAGCGGCAGGTTTTGTCTGCTCCCTTTCGGGCCTGAACCTTTGCCCTGCTCTTTAAACAACCAGGAACATAAGCGCTACCACTAACGTCCCTTGTTGACTTGGTCCTTGCTCTAGACACTCGCTCAGTGCACACCCGTCAGTGGATGCTTATGCCTCCAAGTAGCTGGATTACAAGCGCCCGCCACAACGCTCGGCGAAATTGAATATAAGTATATCAAATATAAGCAAACAAAAAGTAAAGGAGAGAGTTTTATAAAAAGGGTCGTTAGAGTCTGAGTTTTGTTATTTTTAAATTTATTTATAAATTCACAATAATTCGATTTAATAAATTTTTTAATGGAAAAAATTAGTCATTTTAACTTAGGTTAAAAATAAATAAATAAATATGAATCATATCAGTGTGAATAAAATAAAATAAATATAGATTTGATTAAATTACTAATTATTATTTAAATAATTTAATTTAATTTAAATGTATATACTATTCTTTGTATTATTTTACCTTTCTTTGCTTTTCAACTTTGGAGGTCCTTTCTTTATTTTTAAAAATTAATTGTTTCTTTATTAAGATTCGTTTCAGTGTTACCTTGAATTAATAACAAAAACAGACAGACTACATAGCAAATGCAACACTGAAAATGCTGTTCTCAAAAGAACACTTGGAAGGAGTGGGCTACGCATTAAGTGTATTAAAATAGAGTGCGGTGATGAAAGAAAACAGAAAGACTGTGGTGTATGTCCATTTGAGTCTACGTTTATAAACACTGTTGAATGCAGATGTTTTGAATGTGAGGGGGAGTTCTGCAATTCTGTCGTTGGCAAAATGTCTTCTACATTTAATTGGGGAATTATTCTGATTATTTTAATTATTGGTTGGTTAATTAATTAATTTATTTAATTAAATTAATTTATTAATTTAATTAATTAATTAATTTATTTATTTATTTAATTAATTTATTTAATTAATTATTTATTTAATTAATTAATTAATTTATTAGTTTTATTTGTCAACACATAAACTGTAGTGGACTGGAAGAATTGAATATTAATTATATTATTTAAATTAATTATTTTTTTGTAATTATTAAAAATTAATTTTTATTATTTTTAATTAATTAAATAAATTTAATTAATTTTTTTAATTTAAAAAATTAATTTATTTAAAAAAAAGTTTATTTTTCTCGTCTCTTCTTCTTTAATAAGTTTTAAAGTTTATTTTTTTTCGACCTATTTTAATGTCCTTTTTTTAATGAAACAATTAAAATAAAAGAAAAAAAAGTTTTTTTTAATTAAATTAAATAATATTAAAAATTTTTTTTAATAATATTCATTAATTTTATTAATATTTATTTTAATTAATTAATTTATTTATTTTCCCATAATTTTCTCATTTTATTTACGGAAGCTAAAGGCTCATAACTAACAGATTGAGCTATCTCCTTTGGATCATACCTTAAAAAAGTCTTTATTTATTAATTTAATTTTACCAATTTTTATCCTCATCAAATAATGCCATAGTTCTGCGTTTTGCCATTTCTTCGGGTGTACATTCAAATTTATAGGCTAAAAGAGAACGCCCTTGAGTTTGTTGTTCTTTGTAGATGGCCATTTGAATGTAAGGTTTATGCAATTCAAACTTGAAATAATAAACTTGAAGCATTTTTTAAAGCTTTAATTTAACTTTATCCATTTTTGCGGTCCTTTCTGTGTTTTTTAATTTTTCTTCTCTGTGTTGAGGTATTTTACTATCACTTGGAATTAATTGAATAGTTTTCTTTGAAGCTACCTGAAAAAATAAAATTTATATTTAATTAAATTAATTTACCAAAGATGCAGTCATTGGGTCAACGGAGCGCCAACGAGGGAAAAGAAAATGTTTATTCCTTTGAGGACAGGTTGACAGTTCTTCCTTAAAGTTTTACAATTGTATTTAATTTACAATAGAAACAAGTTAATATTCATTGTAATTTTATGTTCAAGTAAGTTCTTTAAGTTTCAAGTTTTTGTTTTTCAAGTTTTAAGTTTCAAGTTTTAAAGTTTTAAGTTTAAGCTTTAAGTTTTAAGTTTTAAGTTTCAAGTTTTAAAGTTTCAAGTTTTAAAGTTTCAAGTTTTAAAGCTTCAAGTTTTAAAGTTTAAGCTTTAAGTTTCAAGTTTTAAAGCTTCAAGTTTTAAAGTTTAAAGTTTTAAGTTTAAGCTTTAATTTTAAGTTTCAAGTTTTAAAGTTTCAAGTTTTAAAGTTTCAAGTTTTAAAGCTTCAAGTTTTAAAGTTTCAAGTTTTAAAGCTTCAAGTTTTAAAGTTTCAAGTTTTAAAGTTTCAAGTTTTAAAGCTTCAAGTTTTAAAGTTTAAGCTTTAAGTTTCAAGTTTTAAAGCTTCAAGTTTTAAAGTTTAAAGTTTTAAGTTTAAGCTTTAATTTTAAGTTTCAAGTTTTAAAGTTTCAACTATTAAAGTTTCAGCTTTTAAAGCTTCAAGTTTTAAAGTTTCAAGTTTAAGCTTTAAGTTTCAACTTTTAAAGTTTCAAGTTTTAAATTATTCTCCTTTAAAACTTTAAATAAACCTTTCTCCTTATATTCTCAGCAATAATACGATTTTCCCAAAATGAACGCAATTCTTCACTTTTTGTAGTTTCATTATTAATAAATTGATTAAATAAAATATTCTGCATCCATTGACTTTGATTATTGTTGTTAATTTTACTTAAATTTAAATAATTTGATTCATTTTGACTTGAATCTTGATCATTTATTGGTATAAATTTATTATTCTCTGGAGGAAAATATTCAATACTATTACTCCAATTTAGGCTATTATTGCTTGTATTATTACTGGACATAAATTAAATTAATTAATTAAATGTAGTTAATTAAATTAGCTAAAAACTAAATTTATTAATATTTATTTTCAACTATTTTGTTGGAAAAATCGACTAATAAAATAAATAAAAAATAACTTTACTTGTATTTAGCATTGTTTGTTATCCTTGTGTAAATATTTACACAAGAAATAAAAAAATTAAAAGAAAAAAGAACTTTAAAAAAATTATTCGGATCCTTTTTTCTAAAAATTATTAAAAGCTTTAAGCAATTAAATAAAATTATTCCAGTTAAAATAAATTAAATTAAGGCCTAAATAAATTAGAATTGAATAAAAGTTAATGCAAAGTATTTAAATAAGCAGGCAAAGTTTAATTAATTGAGGGAAACTACCCATGTTTTTTTAATTTAATTAAAACTTGTTTTGCTTAATATTTATTAATTCAACTTTTTCTTTATAAAAATAAACTTAGTCTTACTACCTATTACATTTATAGTTAAAATAAATCATATAATTTAATTAAAATTTTTATTTTAAAAATATATAAATAAATTGAAGAATATATATATTTTTGTGTGTTTTTTAAAATTGCTTCTTCAATTCTTTTTCTTCTTCTTTATTTTTCTTCTTTAATTTAATTTAATTATGTAGCTTTACAAGCTTTAACAATCTGTGTTTTACTTTGACGAATCATTAATTTAACTTTATTAATCAAAAGAGTCAAAATATGTTCATTTGAATCATAATTCTCAATTTTAATTTCAGCTTTATTATCAACAAATATTGGAGTTTCATTAAAAGGAACATAAATAGACTTTCCTCCATTAGCTACATCAAAAATTAATTTTCCAGACAATTTATTTCCATTTTCATATTTACCACATACCACAGGTTTACCCCCATTAATTGCTATACAATTTGGTTTATTTGGTACTTGTAAAGTTATTTTAAATTGTGTTTTTCCACCAGAAACAATTAAAGTATTTGGTTTATCTGGATTATTTGGCTTTACTTTGTTTTTAGCATCTTCATGCATTTTAGTTCCAGGTATTGGAACAAATTCTCCATAAATTGTTTGGCAATCATTTTTAATGGAACTTGATGAACCTTCAGAAGATTTTGAATTCATTCCATTAATTATTGAATCAAGAGACACAGAAAGGAGAAGAAGAGAAGTAAAGAATTTCATTGCCATTTGTTTTAGTTAATGTTTTGGTTGTTTAATTTAAATAGAAGGGAATTGGTTGGTTGTTTGAATGGTTAATTTTGTTCTGTTTATATACCCACAAATTATTAAATGATTTTAAAAGACATTTGTTTTTAATTAAATTATTATTTAATTTCATCATTTTATTTTTAATTGCAGTTTATGATGTAAATAATTAATTTTATTAATAAAATTGCTAAAAAGTACAAAAATGAAATTTGGCACTTTTGAAAACCTCTCTAAAAAACGAAGCAAAGTGCATAATTTCAAAAAATATTTTCTCAAATGTTAGGAAATAATTTAATTAAAAACAAATGTCTTTTAAAATCATTTAATAATTTGTGGGTATATAAACAAAGATGAATTAACCATTCAAACAACCAACCAATTCCCTTCTATTTAAATTAAACAACCAAAACATTCAAAAAAACAAATGGCAATGAAACTCTTTACTTCTCTTCTTCTCCTTTCTGTGTCTCTTGATTCAATAATTAATGGAATGAATTCAAAATCTTCTGAAGGTTCATCAAGTTCCATTAAAAATGATTGCCAAATAATTTATGGAGAATTTGTTCCAATACCTGGAACTAAAATGCATGAAGATGCTAAAAACAAAGTAAAGCCAAATAATCCAGATAAACCAAATACTTTAATTGTTTCTGGTGGAAAAACACAATTTAAAATAACTTTACAAGTACCAAATAAACCAAATTGTATAGCAATTAATGGGGGTAAACCTGTGGTATGTGGTAAATATGAAAATGGAAATAAATTGTCTGGAAAATTAATTTTTGATGTAGCTAATGGAGGAAAGTCTATTTATGTTCCTTTTAATGAAACTCCAATATTTGTTGATAATAAAGCTGAAATTAAAATTGAGAATTATGATTCAAATGAACATATTTTGACTCTTTTGATTAATAAAGTTAAATTAATGATTCGTCAAAGTAAAACACAGATTGTTAAAGCTTGTAAAGCTACATAATTAAATTAAATTAAAGAAGAAAAATAAAGAAGAAGAAAAAGAATTGAAGAAGCAATTTTAAAAAACACACAAAAATATATATATTCTTCAATTTATTTATATATTTTTAAAATAAAAATTTTAATTAAATTATATGATTTATTTTAACTATAAATGTAATAGGTAGTAAGACTAAGTTTATTTTTATAAAGAAAAAGTTGAATTAATAAATATTAAGCAAAACAAGTTTTAATTAAATTATATTCTTTATTTTAAACCAATATTAAGTTGAATAAAAAAGAGTCAAGTTTGGTTAAGTTGTTCTCTCTTTAGTTTAGTTTAAATTAAAGTTTTAAGGTAAAACTTTAAAACTTGATATTAACTTTAATGTATTTTTGTCTGTTTATTAATTATTTAAATTATTCTTTTTTTTAATTATATTCCCCAAAAAATATTTTAATTATAAAATTAAGTTATATAATTAATTTTAGAATTGTTTAACTGTTTTTTAAAAATTTCTTTATTTTTTATTTAGGTAATTATTTTGGACAAGAAAATAATTTCAGTCCATTGTTTCCACATTTTGTATAAAGACCATATTGCTAAAATTAATTAAATTTATTTAAAATATAATAAAAACAACCACTAATAAGCAGCCACAAAAAATTATATTTTTTGTGTCTTTGTCATAATTTCTAAAAAATTAATTAATTAATTAAATTGACTGGGTAATATTTAAAAAACATTAAATTAATTAAAAATAATTATTTTATTTTTAAATAATTAATTTAAAAAATTTATTCTACTCGGCGGAGAATGCAACATTGTTCAGCTTAAATAAATTAAATAAATAATTTAATTCATTTTTTTTAATTAAAAAAATTAATTAAAAAAGAAATACATTTATTTTTTTTTAATAGAAAAATAATTGAATATTCAAGTTTATTTAATTCAAGTTTATTTATTTATTGATTACCAGCATTTTGGTCAAAGTTTTAAAAAATGCTCTTGTCGCCTTAAATATAAATTAATTAATTTTTTAATTAATTTTAAAAAAATTAATTAATTAAAAAAAATAAAAACTAGCCACGTCATGATCGGTATCTTTGCAGAAATTTTCTGTTGTTGTTCTAAACTATTATATTTGGTGGTTCTCCTTTATTTATTTAAATTTGTTTTCTCCACAAGTGGGTAATTTAATTATTATTAAGTCTAATTTATTGAATATAAGTTTTATTTCAACAAATAAATAAGATTTAAAGTAAGTTTGAATAAGTTCAAAATAAGTTAAGAGTAAGTTCAAAATAAGATAAGAGTAAGTTCAAAATAAGATAATTTTAACTGCATAAATGAGGATATTTATATAGATAGAAAAGGGCGGTAACAAGTAAAAATAAAGTTAGAAAAGTTTATAAAATGTTTTATAATGATAATAAGTTTCTTTGAGGGAAGTTTATTAAGGAAGAACAAAGAATATATAAAAGTTTGATTGAGGAGAATATTTGAATACTTAAAAAAACATAAAGGATGGTAAAAATAAATTGATAATAAAAATGAGAACGGCAAAAATAATTTAAAATATTTTTCAAAAGTATGGACGTAACATAAACCCTACTTGTCTTGCATTTAAATAATTAATTGTAAAACAATTAATTATAATTAAATTAATAATAATAATATTTTTCATATTTTATTTTTTAAATAAAAAAAAAATTTTATTTAATTAAAAAAAAAATTTTTTTAATTAAAAAAAAATTTTTTAAATAAAAAATTAATTTTTTTAAATTAAAAAAATTAATTTATTTAATTAAAAAGTTAATTTATTTAATTAAAAAATTAATTTATTAATTAAAGACAGTTTTTTAAAAAATTTAAAGCAAAAGATAAATCCCCAAATAATTTTTTTTTAAATTATTTGGTAATATTCTATGAATTTATAAATTAAAAAAATCTAAAAAAATGCCAGATATTTAATTTAATATTTAATTTTAAATATCTCCCCTATTTTAGAGAATATTAATTTACCCAGTTTAATTGTCCCCATTAGGTAATTTAAAAGAAAAAAAAATTTTTTTTTAAATAAATTAATTTTCTTTATTTAAAATTTTCCTTTTATTTAGCCTAAAAAAAGGTGTTTTAATTGTCAATTATTTAATTAATTTTTAGTCATTTAAATTTTAATCTATTTTTGGAATTTACCCAAAAATGAATTAATAAATTGAAAAACAACTAAATTAAAAAAAGAACAAAATTGCCTTCTTTTTTAAATCCCCAATATGTTTAATTAACTGTTGATAACGTCAATTATCTTTTTTTTAATTCCAACGTTTAACTAGAATTATTAGAATATTTTAAAGCAAAAATTAAAAAAAGGATTATTTTAAAAAATTAAATTTATTTTTAAAGAAAAATTGTAGGGAAAGTACAACAATAAATTGATTAATTCAAACCTTGTTTTGCTTTTTAAATTTAAATTAAGGCATCCAAATGGGCTGTAAGGGCGCAGCTTTCATCTTTTCCAAATCCAATTGTTTATCGATTGTTTCATCAACTTCCCCAACAATCGCTCTTAATTTTTAGAATTTTTATTTTAAATAAAGGAGGCTTTAAATAAACAGAAAAAGGTTCTAAAAAGGTTATAGACTTGGCCTTGAATAAAATAAAAATTCTTCAATTTAAGTTAAACCTGTCCAAATCAATTTAAAGCCCTTACACATTATCCCCTCGAACAATATAAAGGCCTAAAGGTATTTGAGCAACTCCTGTGTCCAAACTAAAAAATAGAGAATAAATCTGACCTTAATTAATTCAAAAATAAACCTGTAAACCCGTTCATGTGAATCCTCTAAAACAATATTTACTGTCTGGTCAAAGCCCCGCATTAATCCGACAATATTTCGACCATCTCCGGTAATTACTGAAATTGTTTTGTTAATAAATGAATCCAAATCCATTAAATTAAATAATAAAGAAAAAATATCTAAACGCTAAAAATAAAGTTTAATTTAAAATTAATTTAAAATATAGGCCTTATTTAAAATAAATAAATAAAAATAAGTTGTCACACAAAAACACATTTTTATATTCTTTTTAGCTCAAGTAAATCAGTGTTGTATAAAAATAAAAACAACAGAAATATGAGCGAAAAAACAAGAAAAACACATATATGTTTTTTAGTGTTTTTGAGGAAATGTTTTTGTTGTTGTGCAAAAATACAAAATTGAATAAAACACAATAAATGTGTTTATGTTTGTTATTGTTTTGTATTTCAATCTTTTCAACAGTTAAAACTTTGTTTTTCTGTAAAACAAAGTTTTATGCTGATTTTTGTATTTTTCATAGTTAAAACTTTGTTTTTCTGTAAACAAAGTTTTATTCTGATTTTTGTATTTTTCAATTGAAAAGATTAAAAATACAAAATTAACAACAAATTATTCGTGTTTCTCGAATTTTGGCATAATTCCACAGTTAAAAACTGCAGAAGAATATGCTTATAAAAAAATAAAAATATGAAAAAATAAACATAATATATGAAGGAAAAAAACAATCAAATATAAAAACAAAAGAAATATTTAATAAACACGTCTTTTAGTTGTAATTCTGATTTTTGTGTTTTTGTTCTGTTTTAAAGTTTATTTATTCAGATACATTTTGTGTTTCTCTATCCAAGTTTTATTTATTACAATTTTTGTAAAGTTTTGTATTTTAGTTTCTACAGTCATAAGTATTTTCTTTTACAATTAAAAAAAGTGTGTTTATTCTGTATTTCTTAAAATAGAAGTTTTCAGAAATCTGTGTGGGCAGAATTAAACTTTATTTGAATATAAAGTTTTTTTTTCTTTAAAAAAACATTTGAGTGAAAAACTCAGTTGGGTTTTATTTAGAGCCTACTAGTCGTTCTAGGCTCGAGTGGTGAACAGAAAGAAAAAATCTGGAAAAATTTGAATTGAGATTTTGGATTAAAAAAAATAAATTATTAATTTTTCATCCTAAACCTATTTTTCAAAAACTTGAAAGAATGTGAAATGAAAGAAAATACTTTAAATAAAATAGTAAATTAATAATAGAGATAGGAAATAATTTAAATGTTCGAATAAACTTATTAAACACTTCTTAAAGAGGTATTTTCCGATCTCTATTTTTAAAAAATAAACAATAAAATAAAGGAAAAAATCAAACAAAATTTAAGGCGGGGAATTCAAAGGCATCTTATTTTTAAGGTGAAGAAACAATTGTTGTTGTAAATCCAAAAATTAAATTAAAAAATAAAAAATAATTTGCCTTATTAATTGAATAATATAAACGTATTACTTATCCTTAAACTATCCCTCAATTCATTCGGGATAATAAAACACAAACAAAAGGATTTAACGTTGTTTGAATAGAATATAAAGGCATAAATGTTGAGTAAAAAACACAACATAAACATAAAAAAAAATAAAACACAAAAACATGTTCATTTCAATTCTGGTAGTTTTGTGAAATGAGTAAAAGAAGAAACAGAATAAAAGAAAAACACAAAACATTTTTTGGTATACGCGAAGTTTTACAGTTTTTACCTATTTTTAAAGTTTTATATCGCATTGTTAAGCCTATTACAAGCTTTAAAATTAATTCTCGAATCTCTCTTTAAGTTGGTTAATTTATTCGATCCTCTGGATTAAATTTATAATTTTTAAAAACACAATTAATTAAAAAATAATTTTTTTTTCTTCCTTTAATCCAGAGATTCGCCTTCTTTTTCTTTAATTTTTAAAATACAATTTTTTGTTCCTATATATAAATATAGAGGCATAGGAAAAAAATAGTTTAAGGAACATAGGTACAACAAAATATGTAGATATATATATATATATATATGTATATAACAGATAATATGTGTAGGCAAAAACAATGCTAGAATATTATAAATATATTTTTGTGTTTTTTTATAATCAGAATAAATCTAAATAAACTTAAAAACACAGAGAACAACACATGTTTTTGCAAAAATTTAGTTATATTAAAACACCCCAGAAAATAGCAAAAACACAATTTTCAGGTTTTAATAAAGTTGGAAAAACACAAAAATAAAGAATTGAACAAACAAACAAAAAAACACAAACTTTGTTTGTTTGTGTTTTCTTATTTTAAAATATAAACAAACATAATTAGAGCGGTTTTTATATAATTAAACTTGAAACACATATATACACACATATATATATGCATATGTATTTTCCCAACATCTAAACAAGGGAGCGAAGGAGAAGAGAGATTTAAGTTTGAGCAAATAGACCATCAAGTTGGAAACTGAGGAGCAGCCATAGCAGTAGTTGAAGCAGCAGTATTTGGCCCAGCAGCGCCATACCAAGCACCACCATTGTAGGCAGCGTTATACCTAAAATAAAAGGTTAAAAACAATAAAAGGTTAAAAAGACATGACTAATGGCCAGAAAAAAGGGAAAAATACCAAAGAATTTGTATAGATAAATTCAATTTAAAGTTTAAAAAAAAAGAAAACCAAGCAGCAGTTGCACTCATCTGATACCAAGCAGCCGCCGAACTTTGAGCTTGATGTTGAGGATAATAAAGTTGCATTTGGTGTTGGGGTTGATGGTGTTGTTGATGAAGATGAGAATCACCACCAGACATATAAGCAGAACCAACACCTGCTGTTCCTCTAATTCCTCCATAACCTCCAAGTCCCCCACGTAGCATGATTCCACCAGAAGAACGAGAAAAGTTACCAATGCCTCCTAGCCCACCAACAAACGGAGGTCGACGACTTTGAGGAACTGCTTTTTTGACATCACACTAAAAATTAATTTCTTACTTAATTTTATTTTAACTCTACTGCACAACTTAAACAATTAAAAGAAAACCTCTCGATTAGCAAAGTGTTGTTTAGGCTGAGCAGCAGCTTTTTCCGCAGCATCTTCAGTCTCAAAAACAACAAATGCAAAGCTTTTGCGTGTTTTGCTAACTTTATCTAATGGCCATTCAACATCTTCAACACGTCCGTATTGTTTAAAGTGCTCACGCAGTTCAATTTCTAAATTAAAAATTTATTCATTTAATTGTCAGATATTTAATTATTTAACATTATTTAATTTAACTATTCACATTATTTAATTAAAAGCAAAAAAAAGATGTCTTTAAAAAACCTGAAAAATCAACAGGTAAACCACCAACAAATATCTTCTTGTTCTATAAGTTAAATAAATAGAAATAAGGTCAACAAAGCAAACCATATAGCCAAGCTCACGCGTTTTCGCCGGTTTGATTTCACACTGTTTCCCTTTAATTGTTTGTTCACGCAATGTCAATGAAGCTCTACAGCCATCGACCGTCTCAAACTCCACAAATGCAAAGCCACGAGAACGCCCGGTCTTTAACAGGGAAAGAACAATCGAATTCAAATAAATATACCATCCGATCGTATTTAACTTGTGCTTCCTTGATAGAACCAAACTGCGAAAAGTAAGCCTCTAAATCATCCCCAGTCGTGTCAAAGCTTATACCACCACAGAAAATTTTTCTAAAAATTTAAATGTAATTAAATACATTAATTTTAAATTTTCAAACTTTTGTTCAGTTCCATCATCATTAGGCTCATCAACTTCTTCACCAGAAATTTCACTTTGTTCAACTGCTGTTTTAGTATCATATTCGTTATTGTCAGTTTTGTTGTTTGCTATTGGTTCTTTCTTAAATTAAAAAAAAAAAGAGATTAAATTACAGGATTAAACGCACAGACCCACCAAAATTAATTTAAATAAATCTCAAAAATATATTCCCAGAAAAAGGTTAAAAAAACAAAACAATAAAACCTCTAGACAAGCTCCGCTGTTGTTAGATTCATCTCTCCCATTGTCCTCCACTTGATGTTTGTTGATATTCTCTGTTGACGTTAATGCAATACCCGCAATTTGTTCACTAACGCTATCAATGGTCTTACCGTCGACAGATGGCATTTTTAGAGTTATGAAGTTAATATATATTTTTTAATATATTTTTTTTTTTAACTAGAAAAGGCTGAAATTGAAATATTATTTTAATTAATGTTTAAATTTGGTTCAACTAACGCGTCCAAAAATAGAAGGAATCTACTTAAGTATCGATTTTTGATCAAAATGACCGATAAGACAAAATTTTTGAGATAATTTTAGGAAGGAAAAAGCCTCAATTTCGGAGTTGAATTAAAAGCGACGGGCTCGAACAAAGAATAGGAAGCCAAAACAAAAAACATTTCTGAAGCATAGCTTTTATACACTGTAACACAAAATGAACGATGAAGGGACTTTTCAGTCCCACCACTTCAGTCCCATCTAAATAATAGGATGTTTCACTCCCAAATTAAATCTTACGGTTTTAACGGCTTCTGTGAATCCGCAATTGTGGACCCCTGAATATTGATGCTTTTTTATTGCTTCTGCAGGTTAGGTTTCTTATAGGCTTGGATCTATGGTTGTTGTTTTATTACATTCCCATTAGTACAAGTGACCAATTGGCTAAGTTGATGATATGAAGTGATGAAACGGAGGACTCGAGGAATTGATACAATCAATCTAAAAGCCAAAACATGATAAACCTATTAAATAATAATTTAATAATAAAAAACAAAAAGCTAAATCCAACCAACGTTCGATTTAGTATGCTCGCAAATGCAATCTGAACACTGTAACCAAGCGGCAGGTTTTGTCTGCTCCCTTTCGGGCCTGAACCTTTGCCCTGCTCTTTAAACAACCAGGAACATAAGTGCTACCACTAACGTCCCTTGTTGACTTGGTCCTTGCTCTAGACACTCGCTCAGTGCACACCCGTCAGTGGATGCTTTTGCCTCCAAGTAGCTGGATTACAAGCGCCCGCCACAACGCTCGGCGAAATTGAATATAAATTTACTTGCTTTAAACTGAGAATAGTAAATTAACCTCAGACTCAACTGTCAGTGTTTTAAAATATTAAATATATTTTTTTAAATTAACGTTTTTTATTTTAATATTTTTAATTTTGAAATGTCTCCAAATCACGAAAAAGGAAGAAAAAGACTTCGTTCTCACAAAAGGTTTTTTAATTTAATCTTATATGTGTTTAATTTATTTAATTTAAGATCAAAAAGGAATAAAGAAGATGATCCAGAAAACTCTTCCAAAAAGTATTTTTTAATTTTCTTAAGCACTTGTTTAATAAATTGCAAAAGCTTTGTAACACGAACCCTCAAAGAAAGGCAATTAATATTTCATTCGAAAGAGCTAACCTAGCTACGTGTTCTGGCCATTGTTTGGTGTCATTCAACTAAGCTTGTTAACCTCTTTTTAGGAAGGCGTATTAATTGTCTTTTCTTTGAGTGTTCGTGTTCTCAACTTTTTTAATTAATTAATTTTTTATTTCATTTACTAAACCAACTTTTAATTTTTTAATTAAATCTACTTTACTATTTTTAATTTTATAAGGTCTTCAAAACACGAAAAAAGCCGTAAAAAAGATCGTGCTCACAAAAGGTTTTTTAAGTTTATATTTAATTAATTTAATTTATTAAGATCAAAAAGGAGTAAAGAAGATGATGTAGAAAACTCCTCCAAAAAGTATTTTTTAACTTTAAAATAAATTATTTTATTAATTTAATTATTCAGTGAAGAGTCAATGTCAATTGAAGAAACAAATAAATTGAGAGCTACATTAGGTATCTTTAAAGTTTATTGCTGCTTTACTTCAACAACATTTTAGGACTTGCACCTCTCGATCTTGATGATAAAACAAATACTAAACCAGTGGAAAAGGATGACGGGAGTGGTGAAAAGGTTTCTTTTTAATTTCCTTCTAAATCCAATTTTATATCAGGTATTTACCGAAGACGGTGTTGAAATAGTTCACAAGCCTCCAAGGAACTGGTCTGACGAAAAACGGCAAAAAAGCCTTAAAGAAAAATTGGGACATAAAAAGAGGCAAAGAGATTTACATTCAAAAGTATTAAAAGCAAAGACTGGATTGGCTGATGAAGATGAGACTGAAAACACTTCAACTTGGATTGAACGTTCAAGAAGGATTGAGGAAGAGATGCGTAAGGCAACGGAAAAGGCTAAACAATTGGATGAAATGGACGAATATTTTGGAATTGAAGCAATGCTTAAAGAAGAACAGAAAAAACAACAAAATAAAGGGGTTAAGGTTGTCTTTCTTTTCTTCTACTTTTTAATTTAAACTCTCCTAGATGGAAGCAACTGCAGGAGGATTAATTGTTGGCCATTCTGTTCAAGACTTTCAGGAAGGGCGAGAGACTATTTTAGTTCTTCAAGACAAGAGTTTGGATTTTTTTTTAATTTAATTTTTTAAACGACTTTTTTTTAAGGTATGCTTCTCGAGGGGGAAGATGCGGACGAAGAAGTTTTAATAAATCCGAACATGTTGGAAAATGAACGGCACAAATTAAATGTGGAGCGAAGAAAGAAAAAGGCGACACATTACCAAGCGTATGAAGAAGAAGAGATTGACGAATTTGGGCAAATTAAAAGAAAAGAAATTTTGGATAAATATGATGAAGGGTTGGATGGGGAAGGCAAAAAAAAGGAAAAATTTCGATTAGGTTAAAGATTTTAATTAAATTTTTAAATTAAATTTAGATGAAACAGGGGATTATGATTTGGATAAAGAAGCTAAGGAAGCAGAAGCTAAGCGTCGTTTGATGATGGTGAACAAAAAGTTTGAGTCATTGGGGGAGACTAGCTACACTTTGGCAAAGGAGTTTTATACTAAGGTTTTTTAATTAAATATTTTAATTTTTCTTTTAATTAATTAATTAAAAGAGCACCTTTTAAGGAAGAAATTATACAATTTCGACGTATTAAAAAAAAGAAAAGTTCAAAAAATTCAAGAAAGACGGCTTCAACGCTTGAATTGCAGCCATTGGAAGAAACACTTGAAGAGAAAAAAATTAGAGAAGAAAAACTGGCTGCGCGTAAATCTCAGAACTCTAATGGGGAGTTAATGGAAGAGGGGGAATTGACTGAGGAAAGTAAAAAAAGAGGTTTTTTTAATTAACTTTTAATAATTTTTGGACCTTTCTTTTTAATTCTGTCCTTCCCAAAATTTAATCCTGGACCTTTACTCTTCATTCTAAAATAATTATTTAATTAAAAAACAAATTTATTTTTAAGATAAAACGCTCAAAAGACTCTGTCGCAATGCCTCCTCCAGACAAAACACAATGGAAAAAACCAAAGGTTAATGTTAACGTTTCTATGTTGGACACACTTGCAGAAAAAATTAAAAAGAGAGAAGAGGAGGAGGAAGAAGACGAAGGTTTATATAATTTAATTAGTTATTTATTTATTTTGTTACCTAAAAGTCTGCAATTTTTATCTTTAAGTACAGATTTTAATTTATTTAATTTTTGAGACATATCAACAATTAATTAAAGACAAAAGGGTCAGACTTTTTGGTAATAAAATAAATAATTAATTCTCTTTAAAGAATTTCCACATGTTAGTAACGTTACTCCAATACAAATTGACGACGATGCTGAAGACGAATTAAATTCAGTTCTAGCAAAGGCCAGATTATTAAAAAATTCTGAGAAAATAATTAAAAAAGAGGTTAATTATTTTGCATCGGATAGCAGTGATGAAGACAATGAGAACGATAAAAATGCTTTAAATTCAATAGTCTTTGATGCAACCTCAGAAAAATACAAGTCTATTGGGGGTGGAGGTTATGGAGATGTTCAAGTTGTTAAAAAAGTTGTCAAGACTGAATTTGATGAAGCAGATAGAGAAAGGTTAGTTATGGACTTTATGAAGGAGGGGACGGCTTCAAGCAGTTGCTCTAGAAATAAATTTATACAACAACGCAAACGCAGTGAAAGCGATTCAAGCCAAGATTTTGACCGAATGGATGAGGAACGTGAAGGTGATCAATATAATGACAGCGATGATGGTTGTTTATTTTAATTATTTATTTATTATTAACCTGACTAAAAATGAAGAAAAAATAATTTAAAAATGCGGAATTTTTGGTACTTTTCCTTTATACTCGAAAATGTCCGCAAGTTTTGTCCGCAAGTTGTAATATTCGTTTTATCGGTAGATTATTTATTTCTTAACAATTTTAATTTTAAAGAGAACAAGTTTCTTTTGTTTTAGGTTCTAAAATAATTATTTTTATTTCTCTTTTATTTTTAATAAAATTAATTTTATCATTTGCGGACAAAAACTTGCGGACATTTGTATTTAAAGGAAAAGCGCCTAACTAAAACTTTCTTATTTAGCCTTAATTGTTAATATTTAACTTTAGATCAGCCTTCTAAAAATTATTCCAATATATTGGGAGAAGAAAAGGACGTAACTAAAGGTGTTGCAGCGATGCTCAAACTTGCAGGCCAAAAGGGGTACTTAGAGTCTGGGAATAAAAGACGTGCCGGCGACGGATCTTTAAAGCATTTGGAGAGCAAGCGTTACTCTAAGGTAGAGCAAGGTCATTACGACATTGAAGACAAAACAATGAGAAAATTGGAGAGGATGGGAACTACAGGAACTGGTCCAACTAGACCCTTTCCTGAGAAGACAAATTACAATCCAAAGGTTTATTTTTTAATTTATTTAAAAAGCTAATTTATTTTTTAAGATAGAGGTGAATTACTCCGATAAATCTGGACGTGTTTTGGAACCAAAAGAAGCGTTCCGAGTTTTGTCCTGGAAATTCCATGGAAAAGGGCCAGGAAAAAGACAAGGTGAAAAACACAAAAGCAAGGTAGACAAACGGGAGAAATTAAAGAAAATGAACAGTCAAGACACTCCTCTACGTTAGTTTTCTTTAAAATTATTAAAAAAAAAGAAAAAATAAATTCTAGAGACTCTCCAAAAACAACTGAAAAAACAAGAACAATTATCTACCAGTTATTTAATATTGTCAGGAAAGGATGCTGCTGCTCCTCTTCAAAAGGAATAATTTTAAAAATTAAATTAATTTTTTATTCATTGTAGTAAGAATTATTTTCTTTTTAAATAAATTAAAAAAGGGTAAAAAAGGGGGTTTTAATTATTTTAAAAAAAAATTGTCTATTTTCCTATTTAAATTAATTAATTCAATTTAATTCTTCCACATTAGTTTATTATTTTTATCATTTTTTAAACCTTTTAATAAAGCATTTTCTGCATCAATTTCAGCCTTAATGTTAGCAATTGATGTGCGCAGTTCATAGTTACGTCGTTCAAGTAAAACCAATTCTTGTTGCATTATACTTTCTACTTTACGTTGTCTACGTCTGTATCTAGCGGCTGCTGCGTTGTTCTTAAAAATTAAAAATTTTAAATTTAATTTATTTAAATAAATAAATTTAATTAATTAATTTAAATAAATTAATTTAATTATTTAATTAATTAATTTATTTTATTTTATTTAGTTAAATTAATTATTTATTTAATTAAATAAATTATTTATTTAATTTATTTAAATTTAATTAAAAGAAAAAGCTCTTTCTAATTTTATTTTTAAAAATTTACAAACCTTGGGGTAAATAAATAAATTATTTAATTTAAATTAATAAACCTGTTTTCTACGCCTTTCAAGTATTTGTTCAGCTGTTTCATCATAAATAGGAATTTCCTTTTCATTTTTTTCTTCTCTTTGAATTTGTGGTTGTACAACAATACTACTACAATTATTGTTTGTTAAAATATTATTTTTTGAAGAAGAATTTCCAGTCACTTCTTTAACAGTTTGTACCAAAACTTTAACTAAATGTTCTAATGAAAGACCAACAAAATTATTAGTTGAATTAATTAAATGTTGTGAAGAAGAAGAAGGAGAAGTTGAAGATAAGGGGGTTTGCAAGTAGTTAATTATATTATTATTATTAGTTGAATTTAATTTTGTTAATGTTGTGGTAATGGAAGATAGTGGTTGAAATGATGTTTGGGTTAATTCTGGGTTGAGCATTGTTTCCTATAAAAAGGAAAGTTTATTTAAACAAAACAAAGTTTATTTTATTTAAACAAAACAAAGTTTATTTTATTTAAACAAAACAAAGTTTATTTTATTTTAAACAAAACAAGGTTTATTTTATTAAACAAAACAAAGTTTATTTTATTTAAACAAAACAAAGTTTATTTTATTTAAACAAAACAAAGTTTATTTTATTTAAACAAAACAAAGTTTATTTTATTTAAACAAAACAAAGTTTATTTTATTTAAACAAAACAAAGTTTATTTTATTTAAACAAAACAAAGTTTATTTTATTTAAACAAAACAAAGTTTATTTTATTTAAACAAAACAAAGTTTATTTTATTTAAACAAAACAAAGTTTATTTTATTTAAACAAAACAAAGTTTATTTTATTTAAACAAAACAAAGTTTATTTTATTTAAACAAAACAAAGTTTATTTTATTTAAACAAAACAAAGTTTATTTTATTTAAACAAAACAAAGTTTATTTTATTTAAACAAAACAAAGTTTATTTTATTTAAACAAAACAAAGTTTATTTTATTTAAACAAAACAAAGTTTATTTTATTTAAACAAAACAAAGTTTATTTTATTTAAACAAAACAAAGTTTATTTTATTTAAACAAAACAAAGTTTATTTTATTTAAACAAAACAAAGTTTATTTTATTTTAAACAAAACAAGGTTTATTTTATTAAACAAAACAAAGTTTATTTTATTTAAACAAAACAAAGTTTATTTTATTTAAACAAAACAAAGTTTATTTTATTTAAACAAAACAAAGTTTATTTTATTTAAACAAAACAAAGTTTATTTTATTTAAACAAAACAAAGTTTATTTTATTTAAACAAAACAAAGTTTATTTTATTTAAACAAAACAAAGTTTATTTTATTTAAACAAAACAAAGTTTATTTTATTTTAAACAAAACAAGGTTTATTTTATTAAACAAAACAAAGTTTATTTTATTTTAAACAAAACAAGGTTTATTTTATTTAAACAAAACAAAGTTTATTTTATTTAAACAAAACAAAGTTTATTTTATTTAAACAAAACAAAGTTTATTTTATTTAAACAAAACAAAGTTTATTTTATTTAAACAAAACAAAGTTTATTTTATTTAAACAAAACAAAGTTTATTTTATTTAAACAAAACAAAGTTTATTTTATTTAAACAAAACAAAGTTTATTTTATTTAAACAAAACAAAGTTTATTTTATAAATTATTAAATAAATTAAAGTTTATTTAATTGTTTCTTTTTTAACAGGTGATGAAATAAGAAAATGATGAAATAAAAGAAATTAAAAAAAAAGAAGAAAGGGTAATTGACAGGGAAATTAAATTAATATTGCGCTAAAGGGTCCAGTTTTTAAAAAATATAAGAATGATGTAATTTAAAATAAAAATAAAATTTTGAAATTGTTTTTAACTTCAAAATAGGGGTTTTAAAATTTTTGACATTTTGAAATATTTTTAATCTTTAGACATTTTGTAATTAAAATTAAAAATAAATGCCCTTTTAATTAATTTAAATTTTCCCACCTTTAGATTAAAATTATTAGTCATTCTTATGTCATCATTTTCTTCTTCTTCTTCATCTTCTCTTGTATTTTCATGGTTTTGTTCTAAAGCTCTGCATTCACTAACTATTTCTTGATAAATTTCTTCTTGATGTTTAATTTGATTTATTTGTCTATTAGTATTTTGTATCATTGTTGCTTCATTAGGTAAATTAAAGTCTAATTCGAGTCTATCCATTTGCTGTCCTAAACTATTTGAAGGAGAACCCTGTCCTCCCATAATTGAAGGAGAAGATACTGGAATATTATTGCTGTTGATATTGTGGTTGTTGGTGTTTTGAAAATAGGTTGCAGGGTCTACATAGACGCGAAAATGATGTTGATATTCAGTTGGGGAGTACAGAGAAGCAGAAGAAGAGGAACAAGGTTGTTGACACTCATCTAAACAGAAGAGAGAGATTCAAGTTTATTTATTTCAAGTTTACAATTATTGTTTTGAATAACTCTATAATGCATTGGAGTAGTTTGTTGTTGTTGTTGTGAAGGCTTATTTAATTTATTTGAGGCAACATTGAATAGAGAACCAAACAAAGATCGACGGACAAGCTGTTCTTCTGCTGTAAACGGAGTTGCCATGGATTAAAATTTTTTATTTTAATTATTTTCTTTAAAAGAAAAATTAAAGCTTTATTTAATTAAAAAATTTAAGTTAAAAAATTCTAAAAAATACCGAAAATAAGGAAAATTTTTTTAAACTTATTTTTTAATTTATTAGAATATTTTATCACATTTTTATTTAAAAATAATATTAAAAATTAAAAAATAATAATTTATTAAAATTATTATTTTTTAATACGTAAAAAGGCTGATTTTTGTAACGTTAATTTAATAGAGAAAATTCTGAATAACAGAGAGAAATAAAACTTGAACTTGAAAAAATACAAACTTGAAAAAATACAAACTTGAAAAAATACAACTTGAAAAAATAAACTTGAAAAAATACAAACTTAAAATTTACAAACTTAAAATTTACATAGTATATGTATATTTTATTAATTTATTAATAACATAAAAAAATAATAAAAAAATAATCAGTAATGTAAGGTGCTGTCTACCTTATGAATTTAAAATAAAAGGGGGAAAAGGAATGATATTTAATAATAATTGATTAATTATGTATTTTCCCCATTTATTTTTTTTACATTTCCTTTCCCGACTTCTCAGTCCAAATTTCGCTTTTTTTGTATTTTTATGGATCAAAGGGTGACATTAGAGACAAATAAAAAAATTTTTTAAATTTTTTTAATTAAAGGGTTATTTTTTTGAATTAATTAAAAATATTTTGAATATTTTTAATTAATTTTTTATTTTACCCTAAGCTTTATTAAATTAATTAAAAATCTTTTTTTATATTAAAATTAATTTAATTTAATTAAAATTAAAATTCAGACTCTAATGTCTAATTTTAAAACATTAAAAATGCACATGATTATTTATTTTTTTTAAATTATTAAAAAAATTTTTTTTGTGTGGTATTAAAAAATAAGTAAAAAAAATAGTGAGGATTGTCCGACTGTTTTTTTTTAATTTATCAATAATGAAGCAAAGGGCAAATCAAAGTGCATTTATTTAATTAAAAAAAATGTTCTTTATTTTCAACATAAAAAAGTTTATTTTTTAAAGTTTGTTTTTTTCTTCATTTTTGTGCACTATTATCATCCAGAGAAGTTATAGACAATTGAGGCTGTGTTAATGCGCGGCGGATGGTTCCAACTACTGGCTTTTGTTGTTGCTGGTAAATAAACAAAATAAACTCCAGGAACAACAGACAATTAAAGCAAAGGTTTACTTGATTTTTTGCTTCCAAATTGCCGTTTCCGTCAGGTAATATCTGTGCCGTTTGATGGGGTAGACCTCCACGCAAATTAAACAAAGGGGAAGAATGAGAAGAAGAAGAATCAATTAATGGATTGAAAGGAGGGCCCCCTTCGCTAATAAAACGGAATTTTTGTTCATGATCACGAATAAGAGAAGATGTTGGTGGTGACAAGGCTTCTTCAGATTGTGATGTCTGACGGGGGTTAGAAGGCAAAGAAATTGATGGAGGAGGGAAGAGGCCGGTACCCTTAATATTTTGAAATTTATAAATTAGAGGTTTGCTGTCCCCGTTTACCTTAGAAAATGGTCAAAAGGACAAAATGGTCAAAAGACAAAATGGTCAAAAGACAAAATGGTCAAAGGACAAAATGGTCAAAAGACAAAATGGTCAAAGGACAAAATGGTCAAAATGACATAAAAAGGGACAGAGCAAATGAGGGGATAGAAGCTAATTAATTAAAAATTTTTATTTATTTTTTACGTGTGCTATAGAAGCAAATTTTCTAGCCCCAGCAGAGAAATAACGCATTCGAGACTCATTCCCAATGTTCTCTCGTTCGACAATTGGTCCAACAGTAACGGTCTGTTTTAAATAAAATATGTTAAATCTTAAAAAAAATTTTTTTTCTTTCAAATTTTAATTGTTTGGACCAATTGTGATAAAAAAAAGCAAAATAAAAAATTTCCCCTCTTACCAATTGTTTAAAAAAATTGTCAGTCTGTAAACGCTCTTTATCCGCGGCTTCGTCCTTTGCTTTGAAAAAAGTCTCAAATTCTTTTTGGCTGACTTTGCCATCAGAATTTGCATCTAATTGGTGATAACGACGTGATAGAGTTTCCATCCATGGGCCTAATTTTTAATTTTTTTTTATTTAATTAAATTCCTGTACTTACGGTCACTTTGAAGAAATTCAGCAAAGGAAATTTGGTCGTCATTATTTCCATCCATACGACGAAATTCTGTTCAGAATACAAAATTTTGTATTTTTTAAAATAAAGAAAAAAAATTTTTTAGCCTGTTAATCGAGGATTAAGCATTTCCATAGGTATAGGGGTTATTCCCCCTGCAGCTGCAGAGACAACAGAGAATGAAAAATAGCCATTGAGAATAAGGTAAAGTAATGCAAATATTAAATTAGTTAGCATTTTTTTAAACTTGAAATATCAAAATAAACTTGATGTATTAAAATAAACTTGAAATATTAAATAAACTTAAGTTTACAAAAAGGTTTTTAAAAAAGTTGATTTTAATAAATTCAAGTTTGCAAAATCGTTAAGTTGTAAAGTTTGTAAAACTTAAAGTTTATTTAATATTAATCAGAACAAACTATTCTAGAAACTTAAGTTTAAATAATCTTAATATAATTTAATAAAAACAGAAGAATACAAATAACTCATGTTTAACTAAATATAAACTGAACATATGTATGTGTAGGTAATTGTTTTGTTAGCCTATAAAATAATTAAATACATTAAATAAAAGTTAATTGTTATTTCTGCCGAAGTTTTTTCTTTGCTGTATTTTTTTTATTTATTTATTAAACCAGTTGATGTTATTTTTTTATTTTTTATAGACAAATCTTTTAAAAAATAATTAATTTAATTTTATTTAATTATTTTGTTCAATAATTCCATTTTTAAATACTCTTATTTTTAATTTAATTAAATTCTTCATCTACTAAAGAATTCCATTGTAAAAAATTAAAATAAGCATATTACTGGCCCGGTCAATAAATTACAATTAATTAAATATTAAGGAAATACAAATGTTAAAATTAAAATTTTATAAAAATGACACGTAATATTTTAGAAAATATTAAAAAAAAATTTTTTTTGCCTTTTTTAGAATTTTAAAATATAATATTAGCTAAACAAACAATACAACAGTTAGTTAAAAATGCGTCGAGGCCAAAAATGAAAGTTTCAAGTTGTAATCTTTTAAATACAACTTTATTGTTAGAATACAACAGTTAAGTTTATAAACAAGGTTTGTAAACAAAGTTTATCGCAAACTTAAGTTTATGGTTCCAAGTTTATTTATTTATTTATTCGTTTACCTCTTATTTTAATAAACTTACAAACTTATTATTTCATATAAGATTTAAACAAAAAATGAGAAAAGAAACAAGTTAGTAAATTCGAGAAATAAATTCAAACAAAAGATAATTTTAGAATTAAACAAAAAATGTTTAAAATTTTAAAAGGTGTGTAAATAATTAATTAAAATATTATTTAGTTTATAAATTAAATCAGAAGCATCAAAATTCATTATTTAACAAAAATATAACTTAAAAATTCTAAAAAATGATAAAAATTGGTTTATTAATTTTTCCTTTAATTTTTCCAATTTTTGTCAACGCTAAGCTTAAATTAGAGAAGAATGATAGAAAATGTCTTCCATTAAATCCAACCAATTATCCACAATTTGGATATTCCGAACAACAGGGTGCCAATTTATACTTGACCCAATTGGTCAGTATAACAGTTAAACCCAAAAATGGAGGGAAACAAATAAATTATCCTATTAATGTTCCTTTCAGTTTTGGCACTGTGCCATTGCCTCAATACATACAAGGATTTTTGGTATTAATTAATTAATTAAAACGACCAAAATTAAATTAATTAATAGGACCCAATTAAAGTCAACAGTTCTCTAGCTACAGAACTGGCGAAAATTGTTAAAGGAAAATTGTCAGAAAGTGGCACTCAGCGTATTTTTAAGATTGATGATTGCTCTTTACAACAAAGCAAAACTCTTCCTGATATAATTGTAAAATTAGGAATTGGAAGTAAAACAGTAGAATGGACCCTAAAACCTTCAGATTATGTCATTAAGGTAAAGAAAAGAATTTAAATAAAATTTAAAAAAAATATTTTGAAGCATTCAAGCCTTAATTATTGCTATTTTGCTTTTAAATATTTAACAACCGATGACTATTCAAGCTCTATGGATTATCAGGCACGGCAATTCTGTGTGGCAGTTGATAATGATTCAAAGACTATTGGCTTTGGACGTCCAACTGCTTAAAACTAATTTTATGAGAGAAAAAAAAGAGAAAAAGAAAAGTTTAAAAAAGCTGAGAGAACAATTAAAAATAAATGTATAAACGATGTAGTAAATAAAATAAACTTTAAATAGTTGCAGCGGAAGGTAATCTTCCTTTACAACTAGTGGAAGCACACAAACACTTCTTTATTGAAAGATCGAATAAATTTGTAGAATTATTATTGTTTTGTACTTTTTTATTATCGGTAGTAAGAAAACCATAACTGTAGCTTAGTTCTTCTCCTTAAATTATATAATAACAAACTTAAGTTTGTAAATTAATCTTAAAGTTTAATTAATGACAATAATTAAACTTAAGTTTGTAAATTAATCTTAAAGTTTAATTAATGACAATAATTAAACTTAAGTTTGTAAATCAATCTTAAAGTTTAATTAATGACAATAATTAAACTTAAGTTTTAAAAAGTTTAATTAATAACAATAATTAAACTTAAGTTTGTAAAAAGGGGTAAGGTTGTAAACAAAGTTGATTATAAAAATAAACTTTTTCACAATAAGTTGGATTTTTAAGTTAAGAGTTGATTTTACAAATTGAAGTTTTATAGAAAACCAACTTAGGTTCTTAAATTGAGAAAATACCAATTTGTAGGTTAATTGCGATTGTAAAAAAATATAATGAAAATTAAATAAATATTAAGCTACTTTTTATTTATAAAAATTAAATTATAAAATTAATTGAAGAATATATATATTTTTGTGTGTTTTTTAAAATTGCTTCTTCAATTCTTTTCTTTTTCTTCTTCTTTATTTTTCTTCTTTAATTTAATTTAATTATGTAGCTTTACAAGCTTTAACAATCTGTGTTTTACTTTGACGAATCATTAATTTAACTTTATTAATCAAAAGAGTCAAAATATGTTCATTTGAATCATAATTCTCAATTTTAATTTCAGCTTTATTATCAACAAATATTGGAGTTTCATTAAAAGGAACATAAATAGACTTTCCTCCATTAGCTACATCAAAAATTAATTTTCCAGACAATTTATTTCCATTTTCATATTTACCACATACCACAGGTTTACCCCCATTAATTGCTATACAATTTGGTTTATTTGGTACTTGTAAAGTTATTTTAAATTGTGTTTTTCCACCAGAAACAATTAAAGTATTTGGTTTATCTGGATTATTTGGCTTTACTTTGTTTTTAGCATCTTCATGCATTTTAGTTCCAGGTATTGGAACAAATTCTCCATAAATTATTTGGCAATCATTTTTAATGGAACTTGATGAACCTTCAGAAGATTTTGAATTCATTCC
The DNA here is from genome assembly GCA_018905775.1 of Meloidogyne exigua. Classification (NCBI taxonomy): domain Eukaryota; kingdom Metazoa; phylum Nematoda; class Chromadorea; order Rhabditida; family Meloidogynidae; genus Meloidogyne; species Meloidogyne exigua. Next base: position 170,842 of record JAGUQR010000009.1, on the reverse strand, counting down.
ATTAATTATTGAATCAAGAGACACAGAAAGGAGAAGAAGAGAAGTAAAGAATTTCATTGCCATTTGTTTTAGTTAATGTTTTGGTTGTTTAATTTAAATAGAAGGGAATTGGTTGGTTGTTTGAATGGTTAATTCAGTTCTGTTTATATACCCACAAATTATTGAGGGATTTTAAAAGACATTTGTTTTTAATTAAATTATTTCCTAACATTCGAGAAAATATTTTTTGAAATTATGCACTTTGCTTCGTTTTTTAGAGAGGTTTTCAAAAGTGCCAAATTTCATTTTTGTACTTTTTAACAATTTTATTAATAAAATTAATTATTTACATCATAAACTGCAATTAAAAATAAAATGATGAAATTAAATAATAATTCAAATGTCTTTTAAAATCATTTAATAATTTGTGGGTATATAAACAGAACTGAATTAACCATTCAAACAACCAACCAATTCCCTTCTATTTAAATTAAACAACCAAAACATTAACTAAAACAAATGGCAATGAAATTCTTTACTTCTCTTCTTCTCCTTTCTGTGTCTCTTGATTCAATAATTAATGGAATGAATTCAAAATCTTCTGAAGGTTCATCAAGTTCCATTAAAAATGATTGCCAAATAATTTATGGAGAATTTGTTCCAATACCTGGAACTAAAATGCATGAAGATGCTAAAAACAAAGTAAAGCCAAATAATCCAGATAAACCAAATACTTTAATTGTTTCTGGTGGAAAAACACAATTTAAAATAACTTTACAAGTACCAAATAAACCAAATTGTATAGCAATTAATGGGGGTAAACCTGTGGTATGTGGTAAATATGAAAATGGAAATAAATTGTCTGGAAAATTAATTTTTGATGTAGCTAATGGAGGAAAGTCTATTTATGTTCCTTTTAATGAAACTCCAATATTTGTTGATAATAAAGCTGAAATTAAAATTGAGAATTATGATTCAAATGAACATATTTTGACTCTTTTGATTAATAAAGTTAAATTAATGATTCGTCAAAGTAAAACACAGATTGTTAAAGCTTGTAAAGCTACATAATTAAATTAAATTAAAGAAGAAAAATAAAGAAGAAGAAAAAGAATTGAAGAAGCAATTTTAAAAAACACACAAAAATATATATATTCTTCAATTAATTTTATAATTTAATTTTTATAATAAAAAGTAGAATTAAATTTTAAATATAGTTTCATTTAAAAATAATTAAAAAATGTAAACTAGAGGGAAAATAATTTAAAAAAACTAATTAAAATTTACCTTTTTGAATATCACGAGCTGCAAACATTGCCAATGACGGTGAAACCCTCCCCAACCGAAAAACTTGTAAATACAAATTAGGGTCACAGCTATGATTAATATAACGGGATATGTTTCCCTTATAAAGACCATCAATAAAGGTGAAACGGCATTCACCTAAAAATATTTTATTAAATTAATAATTAAATTAATTTTAAATATTTACCCCCAATAAATTCTCTAATTGTAAAAAGATAATTATGTTGTTGTTGATTTGTTAATTGTAACCTCCTTTCTGCTTCTTCTCTTGAAAGCAATTCACCCACATATTCAACAATAAAATGTCCAGAAGGTATAAATTCTTCAGCAAATACGCCAAACCCTTTCTCTTCTGAACCACATTTTGATACCTTTAAAATATTTTTAAAAATTTAAATTAATATTTAACCTTCAATTTAAATTTAATTCCAAACTGTATACATCGATTTGTGCATTTTTTAGGGCAAAGAACACACTCACAATTAGTAAAACATTCCAAATGCACTGAAGTTGAAGTTGGAGAATACAAAAAACAACCATTTTGGTCATAATTAGGCTTAAGTTGTAATTTAAATTGTAAATTAGATGAAAGTTTTGATCATAGAAATCAAATTATTAATAAATGTTAAAGCAAATTACAAATATAGAATGAGAATTGTAATCTTAAAAATCTTTTTATTTAGAAATTCTGATTACTTAAAATTACAAAGTTACAATTCTGATTACTTAAAATTACAAAGTTACAATTCTGATTACTTAAAATTACAAAGTTACAATTCTGATTACTTAAAATTACAAAGTTACAATTCTGATTACTTAAAATTACAATTCTGTTTATTTAAAATAAACCTTGTTTTTTATATACATATAACATACTTTCCCATCAAATAGACATGAACAGTTGCTTGCAGAACTGCACTCACCAATGCATGAACAGCCATCAAATTGATCCTCCAAAACAGCAGGGTCTAAGCCAGGGCCCGCAACATTTTCAGTAATATATTCAAAATCCATCTTAAAAATTGAAAATTTAATTAATTAGAAATAATTATAATTTTAACAAAATAAATATAATAAATTATAAAATAATAATTTAAATAAAAATTAAATTTTAACATTACATCAATTAAATTAATTTATACAATTTTTAAAAAAAGTAAAAAATATTATTTAAAAATGCTGGGATTGAATAAAATAATTTTATTTAGCCAAATGATATGATTATAAATAAATACAATGTTTAAATTAAGAGATTAAGGCTATCAAAAATGTGAAAAAAAAAATTTATAATTTAAATATTAAATAGATGCATATTCAGAGGAAAAAATTTAATTAAAAACCAGCATATTTCAGCTTATAAAATTATTAGAGGCGTGATCAATCGATGGCACTGCTGTATCCGGTATTCCATCTAGTAATGGTTCCACGTATGTAATTGGGAACAGACCAGCTTTGCCATCTTCATTGGCACCCCGGCACATTCCATTGGACAGCAATTCCTGAAACCAAAGGTGTTGGCCTTGCTAGAAATATTAAAGTAAAAATAATTTTAAAATACTAAAAACTCGTATGTTGAGAGCAGCCACATCATAAATGCTTGGATAACGATCAGCTATCACTCGAACCCAAGAGTTTGGTGACAACTTTAAATAATTTAAATTTAATTGTACTAAAACCTATTTTACAATCTTTAATTAATTTTACAAATTCTGGTTTTTACAATTCTGATTTTTATAAATTTTAATTTTTACAAATTCTGATTTCTACAAACTCTAATTTTTAAATTCTGATTTTTACAATTCTCATCGTTTTATAAATTCTGATTTTTTTAAAACTCTAATTTCATTAATTAAACAAATTCTGTTCATTTTAATTTTCAAACGTTTTTACTTATATCCCCTTATAAATTAAAAATATTCATACTTTATTGCTCTGTTGTTCGTTATTAGCAGCAATATTGTTGCTTTCTACAGAATTAGAACTGAAGCGTTTACCAGAACTTGCACTGCTGCTTCCAATACTTTTAGAGCTTGGATTTTGTAAGCTAATCTCATCACCTTCTTCATATATTTTGACATAATTTGCAGGTATTAAACCCGTATTTCCAAGACAATTGCTTAATTAATTAATTAAAAATGTATTTATAAATTCTAAAAAAAACTGACCTTGCCATCCACCACCCCTCTTCTGGCTTGCTCAAAACTTCAAGTATCTCCCCTCTATCAAAAGGTAAATCACTAATACGTTCTCCTTCAAATTTGAATCTAATTTTAAAAGTTAAAACTTTCAATTAAAAAAAGAAACCTTCCAATAACTTTTTCAATTGTCGGTCTTCCCAATGGATAAATTAGCGGGGTAGAATCAAGTTTCCGAAGTTTGTAATGGCTAAGGATTGAAGGAATATCAACAAAGGTTACATTAGAGATCTGAATTAATTTACAAAGAAACAAATAAAGACAAAATCTAAAAATAAAGGAATTAATTTAAATATTCTACCGAAAAGCGTTGTTTTCCATCTTTCTGGTGTTCCATATCAATCAAATAATGATGCACTAGATCATTATTTTCCCTAATATTTATTTATTAATTAAATTATAAAGCTTTAATAAATCAACAAACTTGACGCTTAAAGAATAGCCTGGACCAGATGTTGATTCACGTAATAGAAAAGTCCCAACCTCCGCACCCTTTAATAAAGCTTCAGCATCGTTTCGGCTTAGAGGGCCGAAAAAGAAGGTTTCCCAATTATAAGGGTCGAATGGTACAATAACTTTATTATTATGCGATGAAGAAGAGGAAGAAGAGTGTTGCTGTTCAATTATGCCCAATTGACTATAATGATGAGTCATTCTTTAAATATTTATTTATTTATTTATTAAAAGCAAACCCTTAAATATTAAATAAATACATAATTGTAATCTTTAATTTTTTTTTAAATTAAGTTTTAAGTTTGCGAATATTTTGAATTAGAGTATTTACAATTGTCCCTTTAAAGTAATAAAAATGGTTAAAATTAATTGAGTGGAAAAATAAACTTTTTTTTTTTGAATAAAAGAAATCAGATATACACACATACGTTATTAAATTACAATTTTTTCTCTCTTCGCAAAAAATTAATAAATCAGACGGAAATGTTTAAAAATATGTCTCTGAAAAACAGCCGCTGAGGAATAAAAATATCTAAATGACGATGTTTACTATCTACGACCGCAAAAATTGGCGCTAGAGTAGAAAATTGATCCAACTGCCAATTCATTTGACAATAATTTAATGGTTTGTTTTTTTTTTGTATATACACAAGGGAATAATTCGGAACCCAAACCGATGAGTAAAGGAGGAAAAATGAGATGTAAAAATCAATTAGTAATAAAAACATACCAAAAATATTTCCATAATATAATTTGTAAAAAAGACGGTTCCATAAAATTTTTTGTTCATTCTAATGAATGAATTATTTCTAAAAAAATAGGTTATAAAATTTGAGTCCAAAAGAACGATTATTAATTTTCTTGCAGAACATACTTAAAATAAAAAATAAAACTTAAAAACTCTAGCTTGCTCTTGAATCATAGAAACTTAAAAAGTAACTTAAAAATCAGAAAATTAAAACTTAAAAAAATCAGAATTTTAAACTTGTCAAAACACAAACTTAAAAATCAGAAGATAAAGTTTAAGAAACTTAGGCATAAACTTTAAAGAAAAAAGCTACAATTAACATAATACTATATTACAGAAAATTAAATTAAAATCAGAAATTGAAGTAGATTTAAAAAATGAAAACCTAAATAATATCAAACTTGAAAACAGAAAAGATCAGAATCCAAAAATACAGCATTTATTTTATTAATTTGTATTGTTATCAAGTTTCTTTTTTAAAGTAAAGGAAAGCACCCTAATAATTAAACTTAATAAACAGTCAATTTAAACAAACTAATCGCAATATATATATATATAAAGCAATTTCTACATTAAAGTTCGTTATGTTGTATGACAACTGTATCGTGATGGCCAGGACAGGTACCAGTTAATCTCTTCATTGCCATCTAAAATACACAAAAGTGATTAAAAAACATTTTTTAATACATTAAAAATTCCATAATAGTGTGCAAACGCTCCGCAGACAACACAAAGATGAAAGAGTTGATGTGATTGAAAAAGCAGATCACATTTTCCGGCTAAAAAATGACAAAAGTAATGTTAAAAGCTTGTTAATATTTATTAAAAATTAAAAAAAATTAATTTAATTTTCTTATTACGAAAAAATCGTTCAGGTGTTCTCGTAGCGTAAAGCACAACGCCTGAAAGGTAAAGCACTGCCATTGCTAAAAGCCAATAAAAGCTATTATCCTCAATTAATCGATGCATTCCATCAGTGTATGCAAAATGAAGTGTTGGAACAACTCCTTATTTTAAATAAAACTTTTAATTAATTTAAAAAAAATAAATAGTACATACCACTACAGCCCATGAACGAAAAAATTCCTGCTCGCATAGGTCTATACCTTTTATCATTAAATTTATCCCAAAGAGAGACAACTATTGCGGATAACCCAAGAAAACCAATCATCTAATAAATTGGAATTTAAAACACTAAAAAAACACAAAAATAATTAACCGAAATGTAGCTAATTTTCGGCTCTATTCTGCAGTAGAAACCATAATAAATCCAGGGGATAAATGAGCCAACTATTAGCAAAGAAATTCCCATGTAATCGAGCCTTAAAATTAGGCAAATAAAGCAAAGTTAATTAAAAAGAAAACCTGCTAAATATTCTCACAACATGCTTGGAATGACAGGAGACAGTGTGGAATGTAAAGGATAGTCCAAGACAAAGAATAGCACCCGCAAAAAAGAAAGAAAAAACCAATTTTTCCTTTAAAAGAAATTTATTTTTTTTAATTGAAAAAAAAACCTGAAATTGTATATGCGTTTCCGGACGCGTTAGGAACCAAAGAGCAAGAAAGAAAAATGCTAAGCATCCTACTAAATGAGTCCAAATATTCCCCGTTTCTGTATGAAGTGACCATATTGATTTGAAACAAGCTGCAAAACTGGGTAAGGGAGGGCGATGTCCAGTATGTAAGAAATCGTTGTCTTGAAGCCAATCAGGCAGGGAATGAAATGTTTGTACAGTCCAGGTAGCTTCCCAAGTCTAGAATTAAAAATTGGGAAAATTAATTAAAATAGTCTTGAGTATATTAAATTAATTAATTAATTAAAGAAAAACCTGTTGTATTACGTGCGCACCGCTTGTTTCAGTTCTGCAATGTTCTGTTATTTCAACCTTAAAAAATATTAAATAAATTAGTTTAAAGAAAAAACCTTTAGTTGAGCATCATCCTCTCTATCTCGAGTACCTCCGGTACTACTAATAATTTCATTACTTATTTCTTTTCCAGCAGAAAACAGATCGTCTCGTTGCCACAAATCTTCTTTGCGTCGACGACGATAGATTACATTCATGTGCCTTTCGTTTGTCTAAAATTAAAGACAAATTAATTTTTATTTTTAAAGAAATTAATAACCATTTCTTCAGGTAAATTTCCACTGCTTTGAACCTTTTTATTGTTGTGTGAACATTTGTGGAGTGAAGGGAGTCGAGCTCTCTGAGGTGGTGAAACAAGGTCAGTATCACTTGCCCAACCTTATTTAGAAGAAAAAGAAGTAAATTAAAGGTAAAACTAAAAACCTCTATCATCACTAACAGCAGTAAAAGCCTCAGAATCCTCATCGTCTCTTTCCAAAAGCCGTTGACGTAGAACAGTAATTTCCATGGGGTCTTCATCTCCACCCGTTTTTGTAACCTTGACTGATGTAGATTCATCCAATATTCGTTCATTAGGATGCTTTTCACGATGCTCTTTATTTGTTAGAATCTCACGGGCATCTTGAAGAACTTCATTCACATCTGCTGAAACAAAATCCATGTTATTTTGAGCTGGCCCGGAGGAAGCTTTTCTGGAAATATGTCCAGAATCTGTATTTGGTATGCTATTATTTGACATAATACCTATTAGAAAAAATTTTCGTAAATTTAAAAAATTATTAAGCAAAGGGGACACAAAGCAAATCCTAGAAAAAAGACTGTAGAAAAAAGAGAGAGATATCAGAGAAAAAAAATGAAAATATAACAAGTACGTAAAACCTAATACAAAACGCTAAAGAAAAAAAAGGCAATAAACACAAGTAAAAATTATCAATTTTTATCCCATCGTGTTTGTGTATGTACAACACGTGATTTAAAATAAATAAATTATTTTAAATTAATTTATTAAGAAATAAATTAAATTTTTTAAAATTCTTTTTTACCACGAGTATTTAAAATTAACAAATAACACGCGGAATATGTCATACGTACACGCGTGTCAAAAAAATTTATGTAAATAAATTTGGATAATTTTGGCACAAACGTATTCTTGTGTATATGGCCATTTTTACTAATTTCTCTAACTCTTATATAAATGTACATATATAAACTTAATTTTCGTCTATTAAATAATTACATCCACTTTTTTGGTTTAATTGAATAACTACTCTTGAAGGGTTTAAACTTAAATTCAACGTAAATGACTATGTTCACAAAGACGAAATAAAAATATACATTAAATTAAAATTAAACTTGAAATCAGAATAAAATAAAAATATAAAATTAAACTTGAAATCAGAACAAAATCAAAATATAAAATTAAACTTGAAATCAGAATAGAATAAAAATATAAAATTAAACTTGAAATCAGAATAAAATAAAAATATAAAATTAAACTTTAAATCAGAATAAAATAAAAATATAAAAATAAACTTGAAATCAGAATAAAATAAAGATATAAAATTAAACTTTAAATCAGAATAAAATAAAGATATAAAATTAAACTTGAAATCAGAACAAAATCAAAATATAAAATTAAACTTGAAATCAGAATAGAATAAAAATATAAAATTAAACTTGAAATCAGAATAAAATAAAAATATAAAATTAAACTTTAAATCAGAATAAAATAAAAATATAAAATTAAACTTTAAATCAGAATAAAATAAAAATATAAAAATAAACTTGAAATCAGAATAAAATAAAAATATAAAATTAAACTTGAAATCAGAACAAAATCAAAATATAAAATTAAACTTGAAATCAGAATAGAATAAAAATATAAAATTAAACTTGAAATCAGAATAAAATAAAAATATAAAATTAAACTTTAAATCAGAATAAAATAAAAATATAAAATTAAACTTTAAATCAGAATAAAATAAAAATATAAAAATAAACTTGAAATCAGAATAAAATAAAGATATAAAATTAAACTTGAAATCAGAACAAAATCAAAATATAAAATTAAACTTGAAATCAGAATAGAATAAAAATATAAAATTAAACTTGAAATCAGAATAAAATAAAAATATAAAATTAAACTTTAAATCAGAATAAAATAAAAATATAAAATTAAACTTTAAATCAGAATAAAATAAAAATATAAAAATAAACTTGAAATCAGAATAAAATAAAGATATAAAATTAAACTTGAAATCAGAACAAAATCAAAATATAAAATTAAACTTGAAATCAGAATAGAATAAAAATATAAAATTAAACTTGAAATCAGAATAGAATAAAAATATAAAATTAAACTTGAAATCAGAATAAAATAAAAATATAAAATTAAACTTTAAATCAGAATAAAATAAAAATATAAAATTAAACTTTAAATCAGAATAAAATAAAAATATAAAAATAAACTTGAAATCAGAACAAAATAAAAATATAAAAATAAACTTGAAATCAGAATAAAATAACTCACTTTAAACAAAAATATCAGAATAAAAATAAAAAAAATTCTTTTATAGTTTATTACAATAGTAAACTAATATTTATCATTCAATAAATATTTACACACTAAACTAAAAATCAGTATACACTACTAGTGGAAAGGTTGGTTGAATTCGCTTCTGTTGTGAGTGAATAAATAAAATTAAACAAAAAAGCAATTGAAATATGAATAGGGAATAAATTTAATTGAAAATAATTTTAAAAATGTTAATAATTTTAAAATATTTAATTTTTATTTATTTAATTATTAAAAATAAGACAGAATTAAACAATTAATCTTCTTAATAATTTATAAAAAAAAAGAAAATTAAAAGTGTATAATTTATTTAATTCAACAATGAAAAAGTCTAAAAAGAAATAATTAAAAAAAAAAGATAAAATTTACTAAAAAAATTTGAAGAATTTAAATAATTAATTTTTTTTGTTTTTTTATTTGAATGCCTTCTTCAAATTTTAAATTTTATTTCCCCTTTAAAACTTTTTTTCTTCAACTTCAATTTTCTTTAATTTTCTTTATTGAGTCGTTGGCTTGCACGCCTTCGTCTCCCCAGCAGATTCAATAAGTTTAAAGGATAATCCATTAATTTTAAGGGTCACAATATGCTTTACATTATCATAACCTTCAAGAACAATTTCACACAAATTATTACTAAATAGCTGAACATTGTTAAGGGGAACCTTAACTTTTTTGACTTTAGTAGTACCAAAAGTAAAAATTAAATTTTCATTTCGTGGTTTATCAACAGACAAATTGCACTCTTTTTTACCCCCAAAAGAAGCTTCACACGTTTGTTGTCCAACTTGGACTTTAACAGAGACAGTTTTAAAGAATGAATTTCCTGACAATTTTAAGGTATTTGGCTTGTCTTTCTTGTTTGGTAAAAGAACATATCCATGTTTTAAAGTAAGAGGATCAAGATGTTGAAGTTTTCCATTATATTCAGAACAATCAGTGGATGAAGAAGAAGAAGATGAAACGCTACGGTTTGGGTTCATTCCATTAATTATTGAAACAAGAAACACAGAAATGAGAAGAAGAGAAGTAAAGAGTTTATTAAACATTGCCATTTGTTTTAGTGAATGTTTTGTTTGTTTAATTTAAATAAAAGAGAAGGGTAATGTTTTGTTTGTTTTGTTGTTTGTTTGTTTGTTATTGAGAGAACTGTTTAGTTGTTTGAATGGTTAATTTTGTTCTGTTTATATACCCACAAATTATTAAATGATTTTAAAAGACATTTGTTTTTAATTAAATTATTTCCTAACATTCGAGAAAATATTTTTTGAAATTATGCACTTTGCTTCGTTTTTTAGAGAGGCTTTCAAAAGTGCGCAATTTCAGTTTTGTACTTTTTAGCAATTTTATTAATAAAATTAATTATTTACATCATAAACTGCAATTAAAAATAAAATGATGAAATTAAATAATAATTCAAATGTCTTTTAAAATCATTTAATAATTTGTGGGTATATAAACAGAGATGAATTAACCATTCAAACAACCAACCAATTCCCTTCTATTTAAATTAAACAACCAAAACATTCACTAAAACAAATGGCAATGAAACTCTTTACTTCTCTTCTTTTCATTTCTATTATTCCAATAATTAATGGAATGAATAGTAGATCAAGTACAAGTGCTAGTAGCAAACCTTCTTCTTCTAATTCATGTACAATTTATTATGCCAAAATTGAACATGAAGAAGATAAAGAAACTCTTTTAAAAGAACAGAAGGACTTAAAACCAAACCAGGCTGGGGCTATGAACGTTTTAACATTAACTGGAAATCCTTTATTTGCACAAACTGTGCTTGTGAGTTTGGAAGTTGGAGGAAAGGATATTTGTAGTGCTTCTTATGCTAAAGCAGGAAATTGTGGATCAGTTCAGAAGGCGTTAACTGGAAATTTGAACTTTACAATTTCCAATAAAATGATGGTTCAGGTATTTCTTTTTTAATTTAAATTAAATTCTTCTTAAATAATTAAATTTAAATTAATTAAAAAACATTAAAAACAGTTAATTATATTTAAATATATTCAGGTGCCCTTCACAGATGCTTCTTTCTTTACTAATAACCAATGCAAAATGGAACTGGTTAGTTATCAACAGAATCCAAACCATATTATGAAACTCAAAATTAATGGTATGCTCTTTAAAATTACCCCTACTAATAGCAAGGTTTCTCCAATGGGATGCAAGAAGCAATAAAAGAATTAATTAAATGATAAAGAGAAAATAAACTTTAATTTAAACAATGTAGAGAAGAAAAACATAATTAAGAAATCTAAACATTTTAAATGATTAATTCTTTTGTTTATATATTTTTCCAACATTAATTATGAACTAGAAATAAATATGTAACAATTAAATTAAAAAATAAAGTTTATTTATTGACGGGTTGAATAAACACTTTTTTTCAAATCAGACTCTAATGTCAAGGATTGTTTTTACTTGATTATTAGAGTCACAATAGGATGTTAAGGGAATATAAAATATTAAAGCCTCTATGTAAACCTTATTTAATAAATTAAGACTCAAATGTCATACCTAAAATATTTAAAAAAATCTAATACTCTACTGTCCTTTTAATATATTAATTTAATTCTAAATTTGTTTATTTTCTTTCATTACCTTTTACTCTTTCATTTCGCCTACTCCCCATAGAATAATAACAAAAAGAATCTCTTGATTGTATATAAGCTCTCTCTCTTTACGTAACATGTGAGAACCAATAAGCGCTGTTTCCCGCTAGTTGAGTATGAGTGGTAACATTGGAAATGTGTTGTACTCTAAACGTAAGTCTGTGACTCTACCAGATAAAAAAGAAAAAAGGCAGAAACGCCAAGAGACCGAAAGACTTAAAATAAACAAAATGTATTCTATCCAATGAATCCGAAAATGTCCTCCTTCCTTTGCTCTGTCTAGCGGTTGTATTCAGTTGGAGCTAGTTGAGTTCGTTGCTTTTTTGTTTATTAATAAATAAGCACTATTTGTTTTAATAAATGTTTTGTTTGTTTAATTTAAATAGAAGAGAAGGGTAATGTTTTGTTTGTTTTGTTGTTTGTTTAATTTAGAGAGAAGGGAAATGTTTTGTTCGTTTGTTTATTAATAAATGAACACAAACAAAGTTTTAAAGTTGTATAAAATGGAAGAGCATTAACATTGAAAAACACAAACACACAAACACAACTGTTATTTCAAGTTTATTTTAGCAATTTCAAGTTTATTTTAATAAATAAAACTTGTCCTTTAAGGAATTAAGGTTTAATTAAATAAAAGTACAATAAAATTAAAAGGAAAACACTCTCTTTTATTTAAAGTGCGTGGAATATTGTACTTTTTGTTTTTATTTTTAAATAATATGTTTAATTAATTAATTATTTATTTTTATTTAAAAAATAAGTTTAACTAAAAGACAACTAAAATTAAAAAAACACTTTTTTTAATTTAATTTAAACAATTAATTTAAAGCATTAAAACAAAGAGAGTATTGCCAGTCATTTAAGTCTTCCCATAAAATGTCTCTCTCTTCATTACCAACTATCTAATGCCTGATTTATTGAATTTAAAGCAAATCAATTTTAATGATTAATTGCTTTATTGTCTTTAAGACTTTCATTATTTGCTTTTAAATTAATTTCTTTAAACCCTTAAAATTAATTAAAACATTAAAACCTTTAAGGTTTTAATTGAAATTAGAGTTAATTAAACTCCTTTAAACACTTCTTCCAACATTGGGGATCTTTGCGTTACTTTGTTCAACCAGTTTTGTGCCCTTTCTTTCTCCTTTAAATTTAGCTGTTAGCTAACCACATGATTCCATTATTCTGACATTAAATTGAAGTGTTTTATAGCTACTTTTATTTGCACTTTTATTCCCTTTTGGGGAGAGAAAGTGCAATTTATTTTTTAATTAATAAATAAATAATATTCCATTTTTTAAATTTATTTATAAAATTTTAAAAAAACTTAAAGAAATGTATTATTTAAATTTTCAAAATATTCTTCGTCTACTCCTTTATTTAGTTTTAATTAGTTTTTATTTTTTACTGTTGAATGGTACAAACAATGTTGAAGCTTTTCCGAACATTTTAAAAAAGTAAGTTTTTCTATTGAGAAATTATACAACATAAAAACATCGTTATTATCTATTTTTAGTATTAAAAACAAGTTTTTGAACACAAACACAAAAAACACTAAAAGTGTTGTTGAGAAAAACACAAACAAGTTTTCTCCAAACTTGAATTCAAACAATAGAAACAGTGTAAGTTTTAAGGTAATTTAATTGTGTTTTTTGAAACACAAAGAAAGTTTTAGCAAAGTGTTTTAGCAAAGTTGTATTTTTTGTTTCAGAATAATCTTGAAAACAGTAACACTTCTCAACTTACAAGTTCAAATACAAACATGTTTTCCACTACTAGTTTGGAAAACTCAACATCATCAACATCTTCAACTAAAAGAGAGGATGTTCAAAACTTTTGTAGAACTTCCCCTTACAGTTTAAATGATGTTTTTGGTAGAGATATAATTTTAGAAAGATTAAGGGCTACACAAAACTTGATACAATATAATTTTGACACTGAAGAAAAGGAAAAAAAGTTTGGTGTTTTTATAAATAAAGTTTGTTATGTTATAATTGAGACGAACAGTGAGCAAAGTTTATTACACATGATAAATCTGTAAGTTGTTTTAGATTTTTAATTTAATATTCTAAAAACAGATTAATGAAACAAAATGCTCAACTGATAAAAGAAGAACAAAATAATTCAAATAATTTCACAATACGCGATTTACTTGAAATTGGGGAAGATATTCATACTATTAATTTAAATAAAAATATTAGTGAACATAGTCTATACGAGAAAGTTCAAAATGATTTAGGAATGTTTAAATTAGATATATTTAGTTTTGGTAATGCAGACAAATTTGAAGATATAATAGAGGATTTTATTAAAAGAAAACATTTAATATTTAATATTATTTCATATAAAGAAAGAAATGAGGAAGAGGTAAACACAACAATTTTTAATTTAAAGAGGAATTGGTTGTTTGTTTTGTTTTGTTGTTTATTTGTTTAGTCTTGTTTTGTCGTTTGTTATGCTTGTTCGTTTGGTTATTTTTTAGTTGTTTGTTTAGTCTGTTGTTTTATTTGTTTGTTTGTTTGTTCAGCTAATACATAAATATACAAAAAAGGAAAAACACTAAAACTTTCCGGAAACTACCCTTTCATGTTTAAGTTTTAAAAACACAAGATTACGTTTTCAAAGAATTAGAACTTGAAAACCTTTGTGTTTTTAACAATTAAAACTTGAAAACCTTTGTGTTTTTAACAATTAAAACTTGAAAACCTTTGTGTTTTTAACAATTAAAACTTGAAAACCTTTGTGTTTTCAAACAATTAAAACTTGAAAACATTTGTGTTTTCAAACAATTAAAACTTGAAAACATTTGTGTTTTCAAACAATTAAAACTTGAAAACATTTGTGTTTTCAAACAATTAAAACTTGAAAACATTTGTGTTTTCAAACAATTAAAACTTGAAAACATTTGTGTTTTCAAACAATTAAAACTTGAAAACATTTTAAGGTTGAATACAATTTACAATTGTACAATTATATTGTAGTTAACGGTGCTAAAATAGCAAAACTTTTATTTTATTTAATAAAAGAATTTACAATTTATTCAAATGCTTCAGAATTGAAAAAACATTTGTTTAGTAATTTCAATGGAGAAAAAGAAAGTTTTCGTTATATTTGTGAATTAACAGAACATTTTAAATTATTTGCTAAACAAATAGTTGGGAATTTAATAGAATATACTGAAATGAATAAAATGAAAAATAAAAATTGGGTAATTAATTTAATTAAAAAATTATTTTTTTTCAAAGAATAAAAAAATAATTAAATGCTTATTTAATTAATTAATTTATTCTAATTAGAATACATCGCTAAACAATTTACACTCTCAAAGCACAGCAGCAGAAAATATTGATGAAAAAGATTGGATAGAGTTCCAAATTAATTTAAGCATTGTTTTAGTTACCTATGAACGTTTTGTTGTTTTTTATAAAATAAAAAACATTCCAGGTTTTAAAAAGGTTTTTAAAGCAAAGGTTACATTAAATGAGATGTTTACTTTGGAGAGGAATTAAAAGAAAAAAATTTAAAAAAATGTGTAAATAAAAGAAAAAATATTTTTAAATTATTTAATTTATTTTTTATTATTTAAATTCACTCAAAAATTTATTTAAATTATTTTATTTAAATTTTATTTTATTTTATTAAATTAAATTCCCCCTCAAGTTTGAACCATAAACATCAAAACTTGTTTTGCAAACATTATTTTAAAGTTTGTAATTTTAATGTTTTCAAGTTTCTAATAATTCTGTTACTAAAACATAGTCAGACAATATTTTAATTATTATTTTTAAGTATAACAGAATTGATGAAAATTTTTTAAAAAATTAGAGGATGTTAATGAAAATAATGTTTAATTTTTTAATTAAAAAAAAATTTTATTTTAAATATCCATATGTAAAAATATTAATTTTTTATATTTTAGTATAAATATTATTAATCAAGTTTTAAGTTTGTAAAATGTTTTGTTTAAATAAACTTAAGTTTGTTTAATAAACATATTAAGAGTTAGGTTACTAAACAAGTTTATTTAAGTTTTACAACAAAGGAAATATAATGTGTTTTTGTTTGTTTAAATAAAACACAAACAAAAAACACATGTTTTAAAGTTTTATTTATTTTAAAAGAATTTATTTAATTTTAAAATTAAAAATTCAATAATTAATTGAGGGAATAAAGAATTGATTTTTATAAATTTTTCCCTTTAATTTTATTCATTAGCTAATGATTTCCTTCAACACATTTGGGGAGTATCAAAATTGCCATTTTGTCGTAAGAATTCCAATAGATTTATTACAAACTAATAACATCCCTATACCTTCAAATGTTGAAATTGTGGAAGGAACTATTCAACAACGTGAAATTCTTGGTAATTTCTAATAAAAAAAATTTTAAATTATTTTTTTAAATTAAATATTAATTAATTAAAAATGTAGGGAATAGTTTTTGACAAGTAGAATTTTTTAAAAAATTTTCTAATTTTTAGATTTTAGTTTAAAAAAAAGCCAATTTTTTTCTCTATTTTTTAAACTTTAGTTCATATTTTTAACTAAATTTAAAAAAAAGTTGTGTTAAAATAACCAAATGTAAAGGGTATTTATTTAATACATAGGGCAGAGAGCGCAGAGTAAGTTGTTCATTTCTCTTTCTTTTCTCTTTACCGCAGCCTTCTCTTTTATTAAATTATTTATTTAAATTTTCTTTTATATTTAATAATTAATTTTTGCTTTAAAATAAATAAAATAATATTTAAAAAAATTAATAAAATAATTATTTAAAATTTTCATTAGAAGAGTTATTTAATTAAATTAATTAATTAAATTAATATTTAATTAATTAATTAATTAAATAATTTATTTATTTAATTAAAAAAAAAATATTCAGCTCAAAGAAACACAAAAATAGCAATTATTCATTGTGGACAGAACAGTTTAACAGAGGTTAAATTAATTAAATTTAATTAATTTAAAATTTAATTCAGGCTTTATATGCTGGTGTTCCCGTTATCTGTATTCCTCTATTAGGTGACCAAAGATATAATGCATCCGTTGTTGAATACGAAAATGTTGGAATTTATGTTTCTGCAAAGGATTTTCACGCACAATTTCCTCAAGCTATGGAATTAATTTTGACTTCAAAATGCTCGCATTTCTTTGGGTGTTTTTGTAAAGGAAGGTTTGCTCCACTTTTAAATATTCTAATTAATTTAAATAATGTTTTTATTTTTATTTTAATAAACTTGGGGATTTGTTTGAAATAATTAAAAAAATTTTTATTAATTCCCTTTTTTGGTTTTAATTAAAATGTCAATTAATAAAGTTGTATTGGAGGCATCCTTGTTTCTGCCATTCTAGCACCTGAACTTCTAAATTATTTTTAGTGTTTTTTATATCATTTTATAGAGCAGAAAATTGCCTACAAAATGCACTAATGAACACAATTTCTGGAAAAATAGAAAAAAAGTTAGGGGCAAAAAACCGTCAAATATTTGGAAATTTGTACTTTTTAACTATAACTTTTTTTCTATTTTTTAAAAAATTCTGTTCTTTTGGGATTTTATAGTTTATTTTCTGCTCTATTAAATTATTTAATAAACACCTAAAAATATGGAGTAGTTAATTTGTTATAATGCCCGGCGCTTAGTTGTCCCTTTTGCGTTGTAATCATTATTTAATTAATTAAAAATATTAAATTATGTATTAAGAAACATTTACGAGAAAAATGCACAACAAATGGCTCGTAGCCTTGTTAACCAACAAATAACTCCAAAACAAATATTTCTTCAAGCAGTTCAAAATGCCATTGTGTCAACTGCCCCATATAACGATTCTATTCAACCAAGAAATATTCGATTTGTAAATCGACGGTAAATTAATAAATTAATTTTTAAGGTCAATTAAATAGCTAAAATAATAATTAATTAATTATTAAATAAATTAAAGTGTTTATGGCACTCCTGGATAGAAGAGAAAATTAATTAATTAAATAATACAGAATAATCATTAATTTAAACAAGAGAAAGTTTTAGTTTAATAAATCCAAGTTTTTAGAATATTAAATTTTCTCCTTTAAAAGTTTGAAAAATAAACTTTTTTCAGAAATTCTGATTTTAGGTTTATTTAAAGTTTTAATTTTCTTTACTATTTTAGACTGTTTAATTAATTAAAATTTAATTAATTAATTAATTTTTTTAGTCTCTAAAATGACACAAAAATTCTTTGACATAAAAGAATATTGAAGAATTATGTTAATTTTTTAAAATTGAATTTATTTAAATTCACTGAAATATAAGCCTTGTTGTTTCTTTGATACAAAGAAAAGGCTTATTCTGATATTATTTTTATGCTATTCAAGTTTTATTATTTCTGGTTTTTTTACTCTTCTCTATTTATTTTAAAATTGTTTTTTTTATTTTTATTCTATAAATTATTTAAAAATATTTAAAAAAATGTTAAAAATGATTAGTTTAATTTTTTAATTAAACTACAATTTTAATTAAATATTTAAAATTTCTTTTTCGATTTTTTTTTTTTAATTATTTTAATCGTCATCAGAACTACCACTACTATTTACATTAATTATTAATTCCTCGTCTGGTATGTTCAAATCAAAGTTGTGAATTACAACTTGTTTTCCTTGTGTTTTGTGTGTTTCATCGTTTAGTTTATTCTCAACATTTATTTGTGTGTTATTCCCTAAAGAATTTAAATAAACATAAATTAATTAAATAAAGCCTTTTTTTTTGCTTTATTTTTAATTCTCCTAAAACAATAGATATTAATTTAATTTTTAATAATTTTAATTACCCAAAAACATTTTTATTTTATTTACCTTTGTTAATGTTTTTATTGTTGCTTGCTTCCCCCTTTTCAAATTTAATTAATTTAGGCGATTTAATTGAATTAATATTTTTATAATTTTTTCTTTTTAGTTTATTCTTTACTTGTTTAGTTTCTGTTTAATTTTAAATTAAAAAGTTTAAAAAAATCAAAAAATTTAAATTAAAATAAACAAAAAAACACCTTTTCCTTTCCCTTCTTCTTTCTTTAATTCATCATTACCCTTTAATTTAAGGTCGTCAAGTTTTAACATTTTAAAACTTGATTTAGTAGGAAAATGGTATAAAAGCTCTTCAATAGGTTTATTTTTATTTAAATAAGCATGTTGCTGTTCAATGTATTTTTCCATTGCTTCCATATTCTTTATTTTAAACCACTCTTGGTCTAAAATATTTAATGTTGTTTGTTTAGCTGTATTTTCTATATGCTCGTTATTTAATTTATCAAAACTGTTTTGTTTGTGGTATATTGCTTTAAATTAAATTGTTTATTTAATTAATTAATTAATTTATTTAATTAATTAATTTATTTATTTAATTAATTAATTAATTAATTAATTTATTTATTTATTTATTTATTAATTAATTTATTTATTTATTTAATTATTTAATTAATTAATTAATTTATTTATTTATTTGTTTATTTAATTAATTATTTAATTAATTAATTAATTAATTAATTTATTTATTTATTTAATTAATTTATTTATTTAATTAAATAATTTAATTAAGTTAAATTTAAATTAAATTAAAAATTGCTTGAAAATAAATTCCCCTTGGATTATATTAAATTAATATGAAGCTTTAAGTAAATTAAATTACGTTTCTTTTCTTTATAGTCAGTAACTAAATCATCTAATTCTTCAAAAATGTTTTCATTTTCTTCATTATTGGATTTAATAATATTAAATTGATAAAAGACCAAAAGTAAAGGTAATAAATAATTAGAAATAAACATATTAAATTAAATAATGCTTTAAAAAAAGTTTAAAAATAATTAATTAATTTTTAATTAATTTAAAAAAAAAAAGAATTCTTTAAATTAAATTAAAAAATACATTTTTAAATGAAGAGAGTAAAATAAAAAATAAAAAGCGCCTTTATTTCATTATATGTATGTATTTTGTATTTCAAGTTTAAATTAAAACCACAACAGACACACACACGCGCAGTAGCAAAACAACAAAACACACATGCAACCACCTAAATATGTCGAGTAATTAAAGTGCAATATTTTATGCCTTTAGCGGCGGCGTATTTTTTAAAAAAGGGCAATTAAATTAATTAATATAAAAATAAATAATAAATAAATGTCTCGTATTGGGAAATTAATTAATTAATTTTGTATTTATTGAATATATTAAATAAATTTAAATAAAAAAAGTTTTAAGTTTTAATTAAAAGAAAGAAACACTTTTCTTCTTCTTTTTTCCAACTTGTTTTGTAAATATGTGTTTCTTTCCGGAAAACACATGTTTGTTTTAAACATGTGTTTTCAGGCAAACATTTGTTCGGCTAAATCAAACATTGGTTAAATGTTTTCCAACATCAACTGTCAACATTTAAAAAGTTAATTTAAAATTTATATTAATTGCTCAATCAATTAATTAATTCCTCTCTAATTCATTCTCTCTCATTACGTAATTTAAACAATGGCAAGCATTTCTTTGCCTTCCCTAAAAAAATTTTTTTTTTATTTATTTAAATTTTATTAACTATTTTAAATAAACAAAAAACATTATTTTTAATATTAAATAATTTGTTGTAAATTTAATAAGCTTAATTAAAAAGAAAAAACATTAAAATAAACTTGGGGTGTTGCGAGCAGTTTAAAGGAAAAGTTGCTTATTTAATTGCTTCAAATAACTAACCTTCTTTTTTCTGATTTTATTAATAAAAACTAAAGCACAGTCAGGTTTTCAGTCATCCAAACATTTAGAAAAGTTTTAAGTTTTGTGTTTTATGCTTTTAACTGTTAGACTCTACTAACTTCCAAAATATTTCATGGTCAAGGTCCAGGAATTTTTGAAAAATTTTAAAAAATTTTTGATACGGGCGGGCTTTAAGTTTTCATTTTTTAAGTATTAGAACTTAAAAGAAAATTTTTAAAAATAATTTAAGACAATGTTTCCTAACTAACTTCCAAAATATTCCATGGTCAAGGTCCAGGAATTTTTGAAAATTAAAAAAAATTTTAATTCCAAATTTCCATTGCCAAAACATTTTAATTTAATTTTTTTATGTATTAGATAAAATGTTATTTAATTTAAATTATTTGGGTAAAGAAGATGTTGAATTTACTGTTACTAAGGACACAAAGACAACAGAACGACAAATGGGGAAACAATTAATTGAAATTAATACAGTTATAAAATGTCCTTAAATTTATTTAATTATTTAATTTTATATG
The DNA here is from genome assembly GCA_018905775.1 of Meloidogyne exigua. Taxonomy (NCBI): domain Eukaryota; kingdom Metazoa; phylum Nematoda; class Chromadorea; order Rhabditida; family Meloidogynidae; genus Meloidogyne; species Meloidogyne exigua. The sequence goes on along the minus strand of JAGUQR010000009.1, from coordinate 149,850 downwards.
TGGAAATTTTAGACTTTAGAAAATTAAAAATCAATTTACATTAACTTAGTACACACACTTATTTTATTTTAAATAAAAAATAAGATTTTGAATAATTAATTGTTTATAAATTTAAAATTAATATTATAAGATAAATAGAATAGACTTACCATATTAAACCTTAACTAATTTTATAAATTTAAAAATTAAATTAAATTCATTTTAATATTAAAATTTATTTATATAAGTAAAGGAATATTTATTTAAAAAATAGAGATAAAGAAAAGTCTATGCAATTAAGAGAAATATAACTTCCTCTTTGCTCTCTGCCTTTGTTTAATAAAAACAATTCAATTTAATTAATTTTTTAATTTAAATAAAAATATCAATTAAATTTTTAAAAATAATTAATAAATTAATTTTAATAGATAAATATGATTTTTATAATTAAATATTTTCAAGGTGTTATTTTCATACTTTTTAATTTATATATTTATTATTATTTTAATTTAATATTTTTATTTCTTCCAAATTTAATTAATTTATTTTTCTTTGTTTTTTTTTTCTTATTTAAATAATTATATTATTCCCATTAAATTTATTTCTTTTTTGCTTAAGGTTAATTATTAATTATATATTGATAATAGAAAGGTCAAATTTAAAGGTGTATGTATTATTCAAATATAAATTACTTTTTAATTAATTATAATATTTTTTTCTCCTTTTATAAATTAATCAGAATCTTCTAAAAATAAATATTATAAAAAAAAAAATATTTATTAATTTAAAAATGGAAAATAAACCAAATTTACAAAACAACAATAATAATCGTCTCTACCTTCCATTAGAATTGCTTTCTGAAATATTTAATACAATTAATATTAGGCAAGTGAATGGATACATTAAATATAGGAGAGTTAATTAATGATACTTTAGAATATTTTTAAATAATATTTAAAATATAATAAAATAATAAATAAATATTTTAAATATAATTAAATAAAAGAAAATAATTTAATTAATAAAATATAACAAGATTTAATTTTATAAAGAAGACGCAATGATCCACATAATAATTAAAATAAGCTTATTTAAAAAAAAAATAAATTCAATTTATAATTATTATTTAGAGTACTATATAAAGGGATAAAAATATTTATAAAAAGACTAAATTATTTATTTTAAATTTCTCCTAATGATTTAAGTCATAAAAAAAAATAATTAAAAAATAATTAATTGTAGTGTATCCATTCTAAAATATGGCTAATATTAGTTATGAATTAACAAATAATTTTATTATTACTACTACAACAAATAAAGACCCAATTCCAACATTAAAAAAATATTTTATAAAGTTTTTATGTTCATCTTCATTAATTTATTCATTTAATGGAGAATTATATAAAAATATTTTTAAACAAATAAAGGTAAATAAATTAATTTTTAAAAATGGATTGTTATGTGTTTTTAATTTTTTTAAGTTGTTTAATTTAATTTAACAATTATAAATTATCTAGAAATTTTTTTCAAACTTGAATTTTATTAAATTAATTTAAAATTTATTAATTATAAAATTATTAGGTATCTGGTATAAATTAAATAAATTATTAATTAATTATTAATTAATAACAAGTTTTATATAAATGATATATAGACATATATTTTTCATTCCATTTAAACACTTTTATTAGAGTTGCCTTTGGCACCTACTTCCATCAAAAAGGGATTATTTTTCCTTTATAAATACAGAAAGAATGGGAAGAATCTTATTAAAACTTACTACTCTTCCTCCACTTTTATTTTAATTTATATTCAAATATTTATTTAAAATCAATTTATAATTTATTTATTTAAGATGAATATCTGTGTTTTATGTAATCAAATTATTACTGGTAATCAGAACATAATTTTTGATAGTAATTGCAATAAAAGATTTCACAGAACTTGTTTCTATGAGTATTTCAAATTTAGTAATAATTGTCCAACAGAAGGATGTCTTACAACTTTGACCTTAACCAAACCAAAACGAAATACCTGTATTATTTTAAAATTAATAATAAATTTTATTTCTAATTTTATTAATTTTAAAAATTACTTTTTTAATAATTATTAATTAAAAAATATTTATTTAGTACCCGAATTGGCTAATAAGCACAAACGTGGAAGAGCGTCAATGGCTTACCCATTAGACAATATTTGTCCACTTTGTGAAAAAATGGTACAATACAAGAATTGGGCAGCCCATCTAAGAATCTACCACAAACAATATTATATTCCAGCAGAGGTAAATATTTTAGAATTAAAAAAAAAAAAAGAAATTAATGATGACTAAATTTTTGAAAATTGACAAGTCTAAAAAACTATTTTAAAATATCTAATACAAGGTCCTTATTTTAATTATAAAAGTGAAAAAATTAATAAACTAATATGAAGCTTTTCCTTCTTTTTTTATGAAAAGAAAATTAAATTAATTTTAATTTTTAATTAAAATTAATTCTACTTTTAAATATTTTTTAAAATAGATTTAATTAGTTAATAAATTATTGGATATATTCCCCCATATTTTCCCCAGGTGTTTTCCAAGTCATATTCCGGCCGAATAGGACAAAATGATGAAGATTCAAATTCAAAAGTAATTATAATTATTTTTATAATAATTAATTTTTAATTATTATTTTATATTAAATATTGATTTAAAATATTCACAATAATAAATTACCCATATTTTTTATTTTAAGAAAATACTTTCCAAATCCTTTACTGGTAGATGTGGTATGGAAACACATACAAAAGTATTTAATTATTTTTAAAATATTTTTTATATGATTTTTAGTTAAATAATTATTTTTATTTACTAATAAAAAAAAACATTTCTGTAAAATTTCTATTATTTTTAGGAGTCCTTAAATTTGGAATTAAGTCGATTTATACCAGTAAATGTTAATCAAGGTCTGATTTTCTATTTTTAGAAAAGATTAAAAATTTATTTTATATTATTATTAAATAATACCAAAAATTATATTTTCTTTAATTTAAATTGCAGAACTGATGTCTATTGAAAATCAAGGATATGATGTATTTCATCAGGAATTTCAGTCCTCTTCGGTTATAAAAATTATTTTAAAATATATTCCTTTCCTTATACCTTTATTTTAGAACCTTTTTTATTAAAAATTTATGTCTAGAAAAATAGTTAAACTAATTTCAGACAGCAAGTTTCAATCAGCCATTTATTTCACTTCAACCTGAAGATATTTATGTAATAATTTATTTATTTTTTATAAATAATAATAGTTAAATTATTTGGAAAAATATTAATTCTTATTAGTAATTTTCAGACTTTAAATACTCCACCCCTTCCGAGTACATCATCTAATATTTATTCACCCCAAAAAAAGAATAAAAAAATCATTCTATTGTCTTATGTTGGTATAATTGTTGACTATATAGATATGGAAAAATACTTTAATGATTTAAATTTAGGTATGGATAACTACTATAATTTAAAAATAAATATTTATTTTATAATTATTTTTAATTATCTTATTTTTTATTAAAAAATATTAATTAATTATTTATTTATTTAGTAAAAGAAAGAATGGATCTTAATGAACACATGACTGCATTCGAACTCGGAATGTTTCAAATGGCAAAATTACCATCTAATCGGCTTGATATTATAGGATATATATTAAGCAAAAATGAATTAATTGGAAATAAGGTAATATATGGACAAAATAAAAATTACAGAAAAATTTTTTAATTTTATAAAAATATTTTTTTACGTTTATTAATCCTATAAAATATTGGTACTATCGCATTATACACCCCCATCTTCTCTATTTATTTTTCTCCTTTTTTTCTCACTATAAAAGGTCAGGGACGAAATGGTCAGACAACAATCAAGTTTTATGGAAGAAAAATGACTGAAAATCAAATGACAAAAAAATTCAATTATTTTGGAGGCCAAAGTTCAGCTAATTTGCTAAAAATCCAGAATGTTAAAAATATTCATTTTTTTAAGTAGAATTTAAAAAGTAAAAAGGAACTAATGACTCCTCTATTATATTTTTCAAACTGTTATACACATAAAAATAAATTAATCCTTTCTTGATTGATGTCTGACCATTTCGTCCCCGACCATTTATAGAGAGAAAAGAAATAGGAAAAAATGGGGGTGTATAATGCGATAGTACCAAAATATTTTTACCGGAAACATAAATATTCCCGAAATATTATTTTAAAAAATTAAATTATTAAAATAGGTAATTTAATTTTAATAAAAAATATTAAAGAAATATAAAACAAATAAAAATAATTTAATTAATATACATATATTTTAAAAGAAAAATAACCTTTACAAAAACAATAAAAATGTTACTGAAAAGAAATATTTATACTTTTTAGAATTTAATTGTTAATAATGCTATTGAATTAATAAACAAAGAAGGAAAATATATGATTATTGTCTTAACAAATTCTGGGTTTTATGACAATAATGAAACAATTCCAAACATTAAAAATGATCCACGATATCACAGTATAATTCACTCTTGCCGTATTGGAGTTAGACTTTCAGATCAAAATTTCTTTAGGGTATATTATATTAAAATACAAATTAATTTTAAATAAAATTTTTAAAGACTATTTTAAACAAATTTGATGTTCAGGCTAATGAATGTATTTATTTAAGTGATTTGGAGGAAAACTGTTTAGCAGCAACTTGTGTTGGAATTGATATCATTATGGTAATAATTTAAGCCTTTCTTTATATTTTTAAATAATTCTTTAATTTTAACCTTTTTTTTTTATTATGAGCTAAAAAAGGAAAAAAAACTTGGAAAATATTTTAAAAAATTTATGTAATAAATTATTACTACTTAAAATATTAATTAAATGCTTAACTTAAATTAAAAAAAAAAACTCCTAAAAATATAAAAAAAATTAAAAGATCAATTTTCTAGACAAAAAGACAAAACATGGATAAGTTTTTAAATTAAATAAAAAACAAAAATAAAATAAAAAGAAATAAAATTTAATTTTTTTAGGTCAAAAATGGTGAGATAAAAACAGCAATTAAGGCATTAGAAAATGTTCTTAACATTAAATTAATTTGAAATGAAAACAATATTTTGTTAACATTTATTTTTTATTTTCTAAAAGAAAAAAAGAATATTTTCTTATTTGTGGAAAATAATTATTTAAGAAATATATTTATTTATTTTTACTAAAATAAAGTTCTTTTTTGTTTTTATTTAACATGTTTTTTCTTTAAAAATTAAAAGATTTATTTTTTTTTTAATTTTAAAAATAATTTTAATGATAAAAACATGTATTCGTTTTATTTATTTTTACTTTCTTGTATTATATATTTACAGATAAAAATTTAATTAAATAAAAATAAATTAATATCTTAAAAGAATATAAATAAACAAAAACATTTTCTGAGATTTTTTATTTTTATAAAAATAATTTAAGACAATGTTTCCTAACTAACTTCCAAAATGTTCCATGGTCAAGGTCCAGAAATTCTTACAAATTTGAAAAAATTTTAATTCCAAATTTCCATTGCCAAAACATTTTAATTTAATTTTTTTATGTATTAGATAAAATGTTATTTAATTTAAATCAATAATCTCAACATTTAAACGAGAACTTCCAAAATATTCCATGGTCAAGGTCCAGGAATTTTTGAAAATTAAAAAAAAAAATTTTTGATACGGGCGGGCTTTATCAACTGAATCTAATAAATATTTAATTAATTTTACAATTATTTTTATTTATTTAACTATTATTTTTATATTATTCCTTTTACCATATTTTTAATTTATTTATCTGATTAATTCTGTTTAATTAATTAATTTAAAGTAAATTAATATTTATTGAACAGAGATAAAGTTAAAAGAATTTTTTATGCAAATATATAAATAAATTAGTTTATGACTGTGATTCATTTTAATGTTTAATTTATAGTGTAAATAAAAATAAATATATACAATTAATTTTAATAATTATCTAATAAATTTAAATATTATTTTATTAAATAACTACTAAATACAATGTATTTAAAAAAATTTTTTTCTATTTTATTTTTTCTTTTAATTTTTACAATATTTAATAAATGTAATACGGATTATGAAGAATATGCAAAAAGTAAATATTATGGTAGTAAAAACAGGTTACTAAATGTCGGAGATGATATATATCGTTTTAGACCTGCTCGAAGTCCATTTTCACTTCCTTTTTGGGGCAAAAAAGTTCTCAAATGTTTAAAAGATACAGGATTTGGATTATCAGCAAAACTAATAGAAGCTGAATGCGATAAAGAATGTGGTGTTTCTCGGTCTATAAAAGATGGAGCCTGTCTGTTTTACCTAAAAATAATTTAACAATTAATTTTAGTAACTCGAGGATGTTTTCCTTGTCATGTAGATGATGCTGAAACAGGAAGTTGTAAAACATGTAAAACAAATAACTGCAATGTAGAAAAACTTGTTGATATAACATGTTGGAGCTCTAATAAGTACGGAGATTTTCTTATAAAGTGTTTTGAACCATATGATGGTAACTGTTTTATAGAGAGAAGTAAAAAAACAAATGAAGGTTTGTTTTATTTAAATTAAAAGAGTTTTTTAAAATATATTTTTAAAGTTACTTATGGTTGTGGAGATTGTTCATCTAAAGCATGTAAATCATGTAAAGGAAATTTATGTAATGATGTTCGAGAGAAATTTCCTTTTTTCTGTTTGGGGTCAGATGGAGAAACAGTTAAGGAATGTGAAGAAGAATATTGCTATGTTACCCATAGTAAGCGAATTTTGGTACATTTTATGAATCGAAAAAGCAAATTTAAGAGTAAAAAAGTTAATGAAAATTTAATGGCTCACAATCAACTATTTATAATTAAAGATTTAATTTTTAGGTGATGCTGGATGCGGTACGGGACCTAAATTTAATTATGGAGATAAAATTGTTACATGTACTGGGGCCCTTTGTAATGACCGGGCATATTACGATACTACATTTTGTTTGGAAAACGGCGAAAGATCAAAAACTCCTTGTAATAGAGGATGTGGTGTTTCTCGGAAGTTAGATGGAAAATGTCTGTTTTAATTAAAAAAAAAATAAACAATTAATTTTAGTGCATCAAGGGTGTTGGCATTGTACCCCAGCATTTGCTAAAATAGAAAGGTGTAAATCATGTAACACATATTACTGCAATGAAGAAAAACTTGTTGATATAACATGTTGGGAAACTAAAGGAAGTGGTTGGATAAAGTGTTTTGAACCATATGATGGTAAATGTTTTACAGAGAGAGGCAAGTCAAATCAAGGTTTGTTTTGTTTAAAGTAAGATTTTTAAAATATATTTTTAAAGTTCTTTATGGTTGTGGAGATTGTCCATCAAAAGCATGCAAAACATGTAAAGGAAATTTATGTAATAATGGAAACAATTTTCCTTTTTTCTGTTTGGGTTCAGATGGAAAAACAGTTAAAGAATGTAAAGAAGAATATTGCTATGTTACCCATAGTAAGTGAATTTTGGTACATTTTATGAATCGAAAAAGCAAGGGTAAACAAGTTACTGAAAAAATTAATGGCTCACTCAACTATTTATAATTAAAGATTTAATTTTTAGATATTGCTGGATGCGGTAAAGAACCTTATAGTAATTATGAAGAAAAAATTGTTACATGTACTGGGGCTCTTTGTAATGACCGGGCATATTACGATAATGCATTATTTTGTTTGGAAAAAGGCAAAAGATCAAAAACTCCTTGTAATAGAGGATGTGGTGTTTCTCGAAAGTCAGAACACGGAAGAGGTTTGTTTTACCTAAAAATAAATAAAAAATTAATTTTAGTAAATCAAGGGTGTTGGCCTTGTAATCCAGCTTTTGCTGAAAAAGAATCATGTAAAACATGTAACACAAATTACTGCAATGAAGAAAAACTTGTTGATATAACTTGTTGGGAAACTAAAACTGACGGAAGTGGTTTGAAAAAGTGTTTTGAACCATATGATGGTAACTGTTTTACAGAGAGAGGTAAAGCAAATCAAGGTTTGTTTTATTTAAATTAAAAGAGTTTCTTAAAATATATTTTTAAAGTTCTTTATGGTTGTGGAAAGTGTCCATCAAAAGCATGTAAAACATGTACAGGAAATTTATGTAATGATGGAAAGAAATTTCCATTTTTCTGTTTGGGTTCGGATGAAGAAACTGTTGAAGAATGTCCAACAAATGAGTGTTATTTTAATAAAGGTTTTTTTAGTAAATAGTTCATTCAAGTTTTAACAATTGAATTTTTGATTCAAATGCTGGTTGTAATGATGGAAATGAAAAAAACATACAGTTTGTAGTATGCAACACTCCTCTATGCAATACAAAAGAATTATTTAATAAAGCATTGTTTTGTTTGGAAAAAGAACCCAACATGAAAATGAAAACAAAAGGAATTGGTGTTTGTAAAGATAAATGTTTTGTTTACAGAAACTTTACAACTGGAAATGGTTTAAACTTATTAAAATAAATAACTATCTAAACATTACAGTTTATTAAAGTTTTATTTTTGTAGTAACACAAGGCTGTGGCTCCTGTCCATTAAACATTGAATCTGATGAATGCACAACATGTAAAAAAAATTATTGTAATGAAGACAAACTTGTTGCCAAACATTGTTGGGTAAATAAAAAACAAGTTTGTAAAACATCTTACAATACTCCTTGTTTTATGGAAAGGACTAAAACAAACGACAGTAATTAAACTTTTTCTCATAAAAATTATTTAATATTTTTAGTCAAAAAAGGCTGTGGTAATTGTACAACTAAAACATGTATAGAATGCGACAAACATCGTTGTAATGTCGGAAATCCTCCATTTTATTGTCGTTCTATTTCTTCTAGGTATAAAGAATGTAAAAAAAATTATTGTTATATTGCAAAAATTGAAGAACAAAATGAAGGTATTTTTAAATAAAAATTAAAGGAAAAATTATCTTTATTTTAAGAGAATAAAATAGAACAATTTCATTATAATTGTGGAAAATGTCCAACAGGAATTCTTGATTTATCTTATATTAAAACTAATGACAATCTTCTCAGCATTAAATTAAAGAAAATAAATATGTCAAATGTTCAATGCACTCAATGTAATAACACTGCAACTTGTAACTCAGATACATTCTTTAAACATCAATTATTTTGTTGGGAGAAGAATATTAATAATTGGAATCCAAAAAAGGGAAAAAGAGTATGTAAGAAAGGAGCTTATTTTATTGGAATTATTAATAACATGGAAGAAAGGGGTAATTAATATATTTTTTAATTAAATTAAATTAATATTTAAAGGTCTAGTTCAAGGCTGTGGTAAATGTTCAGAACTTGGAAATATTAATAAATGTATTAATTGTTCTTCTTTCCTTTGTAATGATGAAACAATACTTCCACAACCTTTGAAATGTTATTATTTAAATGCTCATTTCCAACCTTTTAAAGTAAGAGAGAAAAAATGTCACCATGTTTTTGAAGCTTGTTATATTGCAAGGGATGTTTTTGGAAGAGGTTTTTGTATTTTAATTGTTTATACAATAATTTTATTTAAAGCTGAACAAAATTGTGGTTATTGTCCTACAAAATATCAAAATTGTAAAACATGTAATGAAACTGATTTTTGTAATGTTGAAGATTTATTACAATTACAAACAACAACCAAAACATTAACAACAATTAAAACATTAACAACAACCAAAACATCTAAAAAACATACAACAACTATTGTAAAAATTACAACAAAACATTTAATCATTCCAAAGTCATCAACTGAATCTAATAAATATTTAATTAATTTTACAATTATTTTTATTTATTTAATTATTATTTTTATATTTTTCTTATTTTAATTTAAAAGTTGATAATACATATGTATGTATGCTTACTTATTTATGGAATAAATAAATATTAATTTTTATAAATATAAATTAATACAATTTTTTTATTGAAAAAAAGTTTAATTTATTAATTTCCCCTAAAATCAGATTTATTAAAAGTAATTTTATGAGCTAATTTCCGGATGATGACGAGAGTTAAAAATAATTATTAAAATTAATTGTATATATTTATTTTTATTTACACTATAAATTAAACATTAAAATGAATCACAATCATAAACTAATTTATTTATATATTTGCATAAAAAATTCTTTTAACTTTATCTCTGTTCAATAAATATTATTTTACTTTAAATTAATTAATTAAACAGAATTAATCAGATAAATAAATAAAAATAGGGTAAAAGGAAAAATATAAAAATAATAATTAAATAAATAAAAATAATTGTAAAATTAATTAAATATTTATTAGATTCAGTTGATGACTTTGGAATGATTAAATGTTTTGTTGTAATTTTTACAATAGTTGTTGTATGTTTTTTAGATGTTTTGGTTGTTGTTAATGTTTTAATTGTTGTTAATGTTTTGGTTGTTGTTTGTAATTGTAATAAATCTTCAACATTACAAAAATCAGTTTCATTACATGTTTTACAATTTTGATATTTTGTAGGACAATAACCACAATTTTGTTCAGCTTTAAATAAAATTATTGTATAAACAATTAAAATACAAAAACCTCTTCCAAAAACATCCCTTGCAATATAACAAGTTTCAAAAACATGGTGACATTTTTTCTCTCTTACTTTAAAAGGTTGGAAATGAGCATTTAAATAATAACATTTCAAAGGTTGTGGAAGTATTGTTTCATCATTACAAAGGAAAGAAGAACAATTAATACATTTATTAATATTTCCAAGTTCTGAACATTTACCACAGCCTTGAACTAGACCTTTAAATATTAATTTAATTTAATTAAAAAATATATTAATTACCCCTTTCTTCCATGTTATTAATAATTCCAATAAAACAAGCTCCTTTCTCACATACTCTTTTTCCTTTGTTTGGATTCCAATTATTAATATTCTTCTCCCAACAAAATAATTGATGTTTAAAGAATGTATCTGAGTTACAAGTTGCAGTGTTATTACATTGAGTGCATTGAACATTTGACATATTTATTTTCTTTAATTTAATGCTGAGAAGATTGTCATTAGTTTTAATATAAGATAAATCAAGAATTCCTGTTGGACATTTTCCACAATTATAATGAAATTGTTCTATTTTATTCTCTTAAAATAAAGATAATTTTTCCTTTAATTTTTATTTAAAAATACCTTCATTTTGTTCTTCAATTTTTGCAATATAACAATGTTCATTTGGACATTCTTTAAAACTAGAAGAAATACCAAGACAATAAAATGGAGGATCTTCAACATTACAACGATGTTCGTTGCATTGTATACAAGTAAAAAAAGGACAATAATCACACCCTTTTTTTACTTTAAATTTAATTAATTTTAAGTAATTAAATTCTATTTAAAAAACCATTATTTGTTTTTGTTCTCCAAGAATAGCATGGAGCATCAAATGGAGTTTTACACACTCCATCATCTGAGAAACAATGTTTGTGAATTAAGCTTTCTTTATTACAATAGTCTTCTGTACAGTTTGTGCATTCATCAGATTCAATGTTTAATGGACAGGAGCCACAGCCTTGTGTTACTACAAAAATAAAACTTTAATAAACTGTAATGTTTAGATAGTTATTTATTTTAATAAGTTTAAACCATTTCCGGTTGTAAAATTTCTGTAAACAAAACATTCATCTTTACAAACTCTATTCCCGTGTGTTTTTATTGTTGTGTTGGGTTCTTTTTCCAAACAAAACAATGTTTTATTAAATAATTCTTTAGTGTTACATAATGCACTATTGCAATCTACACATGGAGAATTGTTGATACCCATTTCTTCAGAAATAAACGATGAAGTTGAGTTAGGGCATTTACCACAATCATATTGATATTCTAAATTAAATGTGTTCATTTATCTTCAGATTAAACTTAATTAACAAAACAATTAACATAAACATTAATTATTTAAATAAAAAACACTTGAACAATAAAGTTCTAAGAAAACACAAAACAAACATCAAAACATTACAAACATAATCATAAAAGGAAAAACATTAGGAATACAAAAACACAAACAAAACAACAAATATCAAAACATTACAAACTTAATACATAAAAGTAAAAACATTAAAAAATACAAAAACACAAACAAAACATCAAAACATTACAAACATAATCATAAAAAGGAAAAACATTAGGAATACAAAAACACAAACAAAACAACAAATATCAAAACATTACAAACAAAAGTTTTTTACCTTCATAATTCTTTTCAAGAATATAACAATCAGAATTGTTACATTGCTTTATTCCATTTCCCCCAACAATGCTATTATGACAATAATAAGGAAAATTCTTCCAATCATTACAACGATGATTAAGGCAATCCTTACATGATATTGTTGTACACTTTCCACAACCTTGTTTGACTTAATTGTTTTAATTATTATTTAATTCAGATAATTAATTACTGTCGTTAGTTTCTGTCCTTTCCATATAACAAGGAGTGTCATATAATGTTGTACAAATTTCCTTTTCATTTACCAAACAATGTTTATTAACAAGTTTGTCTTCATTACAATAATTTTCTCTACATGTTGTACAGTCATTAGTTTCAATGTTTGTTGGACATAAGCCACAGCCTTGTTCCACTAAAACATGTTTTAAATAATTATTGTATTTTAACAAACATTTTCCATCAGAATATCGTCTAACAAAACATTTCTGATCACAATGTTTTATGTTTCGTTTGGATTCCACTTTATCGTCTATTCCCTTATTTAAACAAAAAAGACTGTTTTCAAACAATTTTTTTGTATTGCAGGTGTTTTTGTTGCATTTAACAACTTGTATGTTTTCTTCTTTCCATTCAATTTTGTTCCCACAGCCTTGCTCAACTTAAAAAATAATTAAAAAATGTTTATTTAAATCAACCAATTTTCTACCTATTTTATTATTAACAACAGCATAATAACAAGCTTTTACATTGCAAGTTTCAACAATATCTTCTTTAACAAAACAATAATTTTTTTCTTTAAAGTATTTTTCTGTGTTACAAAGAGGTGAGTTACATGTACGGCACTGAGTTGACTGTGACGGGCATTTTCCGCATTCTTGTTTTCCATATTTTTTTATTGAGGATTCTTCGTCTTCTAAAAATGCAAATAATAAATAAAAGGTTTAAAGGGTTTACCTCTATCATCAACCAAAACACTAAAATAACAGTGCCCATTGTATTGACTTCTACTACACACCAAAACTTCCTCAATGTTTTTCCAGCAATAATGCATTTCATTATAAAAATCTTTTGTATTGCACAAGCTTGTAGTGCATGATCTGCAGAAGGAATCATCTACTTGACAATCTCCACAGCCTTGTCTTGTGTATTTATTTAAAACTGTTTGTTCATTATTATCTTAAATATTGAACTTAAAAATAGTTTAAATAAAAGCAAACCTTTGTGAAAGTCAACAGACATGAAGCACGTTTTTGTGGGACACTCCCTTGCTTCAGTAAGCGTGTATTTCTCTTTGCTTTGGAAGCATTTGAATGCTTCATCAAAATTCTTCTTTGTGTTACAATTTTTAGTGTTGCAGTCGAAGCAGTGGAAGTCTCCGTCTGGACATTTTCCACACTCAGCATACTCGCCATCGATCTAAAAAAATACAGAATAAAGTTACTGATATCACTATAATATTAATAAATTACTCCATTTTTATAATAACATTCATTTGTCCCATAAACACATATAACAGACTTTTCTTCCTTTGTTAAACAAGTAAACAGTTTAGACTTTGCAAACATTTCATCATTACATTTGTTTCCGTTACACTCAAAACATTCTTCAGAATATGAACGACAACTACCACAGCCATACATTGCTAAAAACTTAAAGTACAATATAAAACAAGTTTTACAAAACCTTTGTTTGTTTTTGTTCTCTCAACAAAACAAGGAGTGTCATAGGGAGTAAAACATGTTTTGTCGTTATTTTCCAAACAAACATTGTCAACAAGTTTTTCTTCATTACAATAAACTTTGTTGCATGTTTTGCATGATTTTTTAGAAGAAACTTGTTCATCAGATGAACATGTAAAAACATCCTTGTTCTACTAAAACAAAGTTTATTAAGTTTTAATTATGAAACAAACATTCTCCATTCTCATTTCTAGAAACACCACATGCTGTACTACACTGACTTGTCATCTTTTGCGTTTGTTTCTTTTATAGTTTTCTCCAAACAAAACAAAGTTTTATCAAACAATTCCTTTGTATTACAATTTTTAGTTCTACAAACAGTACATTGGGAATCTCCATCTTTACAGCTACCACAACCAGCAACAGTTCCATCATTCTAAATAATAATTTAATTAATATTTAAAGAAAATGAACTAATCGGAAATGATTAAAACTTGCCCCATTTTTATAATAACATTCATTACTTCCATAAATACAAATAACTGTTTTTTCTTCTTTTGTCAAACAAGTAAATAGTTTAGAAATTGCAAACTTCTCATCATTACATTTGTTTCCGCTACACTCGGCGCAATTGTCACCAGAAGCAGAACTGCATTTTCCACAACCAGAATTGTATTTGCCTGTTAAATTTAATATTTAATTGGATTAAACATATAACGCAAAAACATGTTCATTTTAATAATTATAAAAACCTTCATTTGTTTTTGTTCTCTCAACAAAACAAGGAGTTTCATTTGGGGTAAAACATGCTTTGTCATTTGTTTCCCAACAAACTTTATTAACAATGTTTTCCTCATTACAATAATCTTCTTTACATGTTTTACAGTTCTCTTTTGTATCTTCAAAACAATTCCAACATCCTTGTTTTACTAAAACAAAGTTTATTAAGTTTTAATTTAATTGTAAGACAAACATTCTCCATTCTCATTTCTAGAAACACCACATGCTGCACTACACTGCCTTGTCATCTTTTTTGGATTTGTTTCTGTTGTAGTTTTCTCCAAACAAAACAAACTTTTATCAAACAATTCCTTTGTATTACAATTTTTAGTAGCGCAATCAATGCATTGTGCATCGCCTTCAGGACAGTTTCCACAATTAGCAAATGTTCCATTGAGCTAATTAATAGAATATAAGATTGTTTTTCTAAAGGATAAGTAAAAAGAAACATACTCCATGTTTATAGTAACATTTATTTATATTTTGTCCGCAGTATAAAATTGTTTCTTCCTTTGTTAAACAAGTAAATAGCTTAGATTTGGCAAAGCTTCCATTATTACACTTGTTACCAGTACACTCAAAACATTCTTTAGATTTAGAACTACAATTTCCACAGCCATAATTGTATTTTCCTATTTTTATTTAAAGTTTTAAAGTCAAGTTTTAATTTCAAGTTTATTTTTATGTTTAAAACTTAAATACAAAAATTCCCTTTTATTCTTTATTTTAAACATTTTAATGCACTGACCTTCAGTTGTTTTTAAACTTTCAACAAAACAAGTAGAATTAAAACTTGTAAAACATGTTTTGCCATTATTTTCCAAACAAACATTATCAACAAGTTTTTCTTCATTACAATAAACTTTGTTGCATGTTTTGCATGAAACATTTGAATCGGCCGAACAATTATTCCAACATCCTTGTTTTACTAAAACAAAGTTTATTAAGTTTTAATTTCTAACAAACATTCTCCAGTCGCATATCGAGCAACAACACAAGTTTGTTGACATTGCTTATTCATCTTTTGAGCCTTAGACGCATATGTTTCTTTCTCCAAACAAAACAAGGTTTTATTGAACAATTGCATTGTATTACACAATGTTGTATTGCATACTGAAAAGGGTAATGTTTTGTTATGTTCACCAAAACAGCCAGCATTTGAATCTAAAATTTAATTGTTAAAACTTGAATGAACTATTTACTAAAAAACCTTTATCAACATAACACTCATGTGTTGGACATTCTTTAACTGTTTTTCCATCTGAACCCAAACAGAAAAAAGGAAAATCCTTTCCATCATTACATTTATCCCATTTACATGTTTTGCATGCTTTTGATGGACACTTTCCACAACCATAAATAACTTTAAAAATATATTTAAAAAACTCTTAATTTAAATAAAACAAACCTTCATTTGTTTTACTTCTCTCTGTAAAACAAGTTGTATTAAAACCTGTAAAACATGTTTTCCTAACATTTTTCAATGTTTTCCAACAAGTTACATCAAAAAGGCGTTCAGCATTACAAAAATCTGTTTTACATGTTTTACACAATTCTTTTTTATTTGGATCACATTTCCAACATCCTTGTACATCTAAAACAAAGTTTATTTATTTTAATTATTAACAAACATGTTCCAGTTGACTTTCTAATAATTCCACATTCTGTATCGCATAGAAATTGTGATTTTTTTGCCTTTGATTCACCTTCTTTCCTTTCCATACAAAGTAACGATTTATGGTAATAGTCCCGAGTATTACAAAGAGGTTCATTACATAGTACCTGAACACGTCCATCTTTTCTGTCAGGGTTTTTACCACATCCAGCATCAACTTTTTAATTTTTAATTTAATAATTAAATGGTTAACGTTAATGAAAGTTAAATTATTTACTTACCAGAAGAAACGTAGCAATATTCTTCCTTACATTCTTTTATATTTTGATAAAAATCATAACAGAAAAATGGAAAATTCTTTCCATCATTACATTTAGTTTTCTTACACGTTTTACATGCCTTTGATGGACAGTCTCCACAACCACGATTAACTTAAATTATAATTGTTTAGGTAATGCGTAAATAGAGAATGTTGCTTCCTTTATTAATTGAAAGGGAAAAGATAAATTATACAACACTATTTCTCCCCTTTGTTTGTTTTTATCTTTAATGTTTGTCAACTGTCTATCCTAGAAACATCCTCTTGTTTTAGAACTTGGTAAAACCTTCGTTTGTTTTTGTTCTCTCTGTAAAACATTGACTATTGTACGGTGTAGAACATGTTTTGTCATTGTTTTCCCAACATTTTATGTCATCAAAGAAATGTTCTTTATTGCAGTAATTACTTTTACATGTAACACATGCTTCTTTTTTATTTTGATCACATTTCCAACATCCTTGTACATCTAAAGATTAAATTAGAATATTTATTTTAATTGTTAATAAACATGTTCCAGTTGACTTTCTAATAATTCCACATTCTGTATCGCATCGAATTGGTGATTTTTTTGCCTTTGATTCACCTACTTTCCTTTCCATACAAAGTAAAGATTTAGAGTAATAGTCCCGAGTATTACAAAGAGGTTCATTACATATTACATGTTTACGTCCATCTTTTTTGTCAAGTCGTTTACCACATCCAGCATCAACTTTTAAATTTTTAATTTAATAATTAACTGGTACTTACTAAAAGAAACGTAGCAATATTCTTCCTTACATTCTTCAACTGTTTTTGCATTCACACCAAAACAGAAAAATGGAAATTTCTTTCCATCATTACATAAATTTCCTTTACATGTTTTGCATGCTTTTGATGGACAATCTCCACAACCATAAAGAACTTTAAAAATATATTTTAAAAACTCTTTTAATTTAAATAAAACAAACCTTGATTTGCTTTACCTCTCTCTGTAAAACATTTACCATTATATGGTTCAAAACACTTTATCCAACCACTTCCGTCAGTTTTAGTTTCCCAACAAGTTATATCAACAAGTTTTTCTTCATTGCAGTAACTTTTTTTACATGATTTACATGATTCTATTTTAGCAAAATCTGGATTACACGGCCAACATCCTTGTGTTACTAGAACTAAGTTTATTTATTTATTTTTAAGTAAAACAAACATTCTCCATCTGAATTCCGAGAAACACCACATTGTGAACCGCAAAGTGTTTCTGTCAAATCACCATATCCTTTAACACGACAGGAAATATCAGCTGCACCGATAAGTTTGATTATCTAAATTAATAATAATTAATTTCCTTTTGTATTTATTCCTAAACATGTTTTAGGTGTTTGCATTACAAAAATTTTTGTATTTGTTTATTGCTAAACTTGTTTAGAAAAAACTACAATAATTTTATGTGAATAAAAAAATTTTCAGAATTTTAAGTCTTTGCATAAAAAAAGGTTCATTTGAGTAACAAATTTAATTAATTTAAAATTAATACCACAAATAACAGAATTAATAATATTCTCAAAAATAACCACATTTTTAATTTAAATAAAATTAATTAAACTTTATTAAAATAAATCTAATCACTTTAAAATATTTCTATAAAAAAGGGAAAAAATTGGATGTAATTATGACTTTATTAATATAATATTGAATAAAAAATTAATGTTAAATATAAATGTATGATTCATATATGGAAATAATTCAAAACAAATAAGCTAATGTTAAAAGCAAAATTAAATGAAAAATATGTACTTCATATTTTATTTTTATTAAACTGGAAGCATTTAATGTTAATGTTTGATAATTATATTAGTGGAGTATATAAATAACTATTGTATAGTTTTACAAAAACAAACTTTCCGGATGTTCCGGAATAGTTCTGATTTGTATTATTTAAAAGTTCTTTGCCTTCAGTTCTATATTGCAACTTTTTCTGTTTTATTCTTCCACTAGTAAAACTTGAATAAAACAATGTTCAGATGGAATTCTGAAACAATGCTTAGTTTAGTTAAATGAACATATAATTAATTAAACTTTTCCTCAGTCTCGTTGCTTCTGTTAGTATGTTTCTCTTCACCTTTTCGACTTCTTTTATAAGTTTTAACTTTAATTTAAATATTCCTTATTAAAACTTGAAACTTAAAGAGAAATTAATTTATTATTTATTTAATTAATTATTTATTTAATTAATTATTTATTTAATTAATTATTTATTTAATTAATTTATATTTTTTAAAATTTTCTTTCAATTTTTTATTTAATATTGATTTTAAATTTATTAATTTTTTTATTCCCTCTCTCTCCACTTATACATTCGAAAAAATTCAATAATATTAAGAGATCGGTTTCCGTAGCATTCGAAAAATGGCCATAAAAATTGAATAAACATATATTTATTTATTTAAACAAAACAGAACATAAATACGTTAATAAAACTTAATTTAATACTGCACTAGAATAGAAATTAAAACTTAAGTTTTAATATAAAAAAAACTGCAAAACTTGAATAATAATGAAAGGTGAATGTTAGACAGTCGAATTATCTATATACATATTTACGTTCACAACATTTAAAACAAATGTTTTTTTCTCGTTTTTAAATTTTTTTTTTATATTTTTTTTTAATTTAATGGGCGTTTATTTAAAAAAGATCTGTTGGCATTAATTAAAAAAGGGGGAGTTTCTTTTTTGCGTTTGAATAGAGCGAAAGGAATGCCCAGGCAATTCATTTTATATTTTATTTTATTGTTAAGAAATAATTTTCACAAAGCTTTATTAGCTATGTTTTAATTTTTATCTTTTTATTCGTCTTTATGAACTTCTTTTACTGTCATTTTCACTTTAAAACTTGTTTCTAAAGTTTATTTTCTGAAACTTAATTTTAAAGTTTATTTTCTAAAACTTTGTTTTTAAAGTTTATTTTCTGAAAAATTATTTTTAAAGTTTATTTTCTGAATATTTAAACATCTAAAAATGTTTTGTTTATTTACTATCTAATAAATTTAATTAATTAATTAAAATTTCAGTTAATTTTATAAAATGTTTGTTTATAAAATTATCTGTCTAATTGCATTGTTTATTCTATTCTCAACAGAAATTGAAAGTGTGAGAACAAGGAATGGAAAGGGTAGTCCACTTGAGGGTGTTAGAACAAGAACTGGGGCTGGAGGAGTACCCGAACGAGGCCAACACAGACAACATCGTAACCGTAGAGAACACGGCCACCCAGAAAATGTAATTTATTTTCTTTCCTCTTTTCTGGATTTTTTTATCCCTAAAAGTAATAATTGAGGTTGTTTGGTGGTCATCATATTTATGTAGTATTTTAATTAAAATTATTTTAAAAAAATATTTAATTAAAAAAAATAATAATTTTAGTATGTATTGGCTTTAGAAGCTTCGAGATCCCCCCATCGAGTCCATCAATCACCAGTTGAAACGGCACAGGCTGAGGGAACATCTATGGGGCCTCAACAAGGCAATGAAGAAGTATCAACAACTGAAGAAGTAATTTAATAATTAATTTAAAAATTAATTAAAATTATTTTACATATATATATAAATATGCTGATTTACTCAAGAGCATTTTTGGAGATGATTTTGGTATTAATTAATTTATTTATTTATTAAATAATTAATTAATTAAAATAAAATTTATTTAAAGGACAAAATGATGTTAACGAAGACGAAGGTGAAGAACAAGGTAATCAACAAGGTACTGAGGAAGAAGAAGAAGAGGAACATAACATTGAACATGGAGAGGTAATAAACTTTATTTAATATAAAATAACTGAATAAATTTAAAATAAATAATTTAAAGTTGTAAAAATAAAAGAAAATAAACCTGACTAAGTTTATTATATTTTAATGTTTTTATTTGAAGTTGTAAAAATTAAATAAACTTGACAAAGTTTATTTTATTTTAATGTTTTTATTTTAATTTGTAGAAGTAAAAATAAAATAAACTTGACAAAGTTTATTTTAATGTTTTTATTTGAAGTTGTAAAAGTAAAAATTAAATAAACTTGACAAAGTTTATTATATTTTAATGGTTTCTATTGTATGTATTTTTTAAACTTAAAAATACATAAATATATATATTCTGTTAAAGTTTAATTAATTTAATTTTTTAAATTAGAGTTCTCATCAAGGGGAAAGATTTACTATACGAAACATGGTTCAAAATAGTAAGTAAAAAACATTAAATTAAATTAAAAATAAATCTATTTATTTATTTAATTTTTAGTAAGGGAGCATGGTCGTTATCCTCAAGTCAATCCTGACGACTACAATATTCATCCTATTCAACCTAACAATTCATTTATGGTGCAAAATTCTGATGGTTTAAATGTCTGTATTTTTTAAAAATATTTTTTATTTTAATTTTAAAAAATAGTCCTAAGTATTAAATATTAAAATCATTAGTTGGTTGTTAATCTGAGCTCATCTTCTAATTTGGACCTCTCATCAGGACGACGAGGGATGCCAAGACGTTCACCAAGTAAGTTGTCAAAGTGACAAAAAATTAATTTTTAAATTAAAAATTAATAAAGGAAATCAGGGACGAAATCCTGGACCTTCCAATACTGAGGAGTAAAAGGAGAGAACAGACTTGCTGTTTCTTAATTTATAGAACAGTGTTTTAAAAGGTTAAATTTTAAAAGGAAAAAATATTCAAAGTTAGAGTAATAAGTATATTGACTATTCTAAGCAGTTTTAAGGATAATATTGAAATAATTAAAGTCTGAACATTTTTAAAGAGTTCTAAATGTTTTAAATGTTCTGAACATTCTCCCAAGTTTATAAAAACATTTTAAAGTTTATTTAACACTGTGAACTATAAATTAAAAATCAGAACAAGTTTTAAAAGAAAAGAAGTTTATGAACATTTGTTCATTTGATTCAAGTTTGTACTCAAACATGCATGTTGTTATTAAATGTTTGAGCATTTTCTCTCTCTTTGGAACTTTACTTTTTAAATATTTGTTTCTTTCTTTCTTTGCAATTATTTATTTTATATTAAAATTTAGTTAGAAGATGAAAATTCAATTTTAAATAGAATATTTATTTATTTTTTAAATCATTTAAATAAAAATTTTCTTTTTTTAACATTTTTACCTTTGGTGTTTTGTAAATTAAAAAGAAGGTCGTTTCAGTATACGTCTTCTCTTTCTTAGAAATTCAGAAAAATTTTTTTCGTAATTAATTTATAAATATTCTATTAATGGAAAAACACTTTAAAATCGGAAATGGAACAATTACTAATTCAATTAAAAATAGTCAGAACAATTCAAATGGTTTATCTAAATTTCCTTCAGTTCTGTTGCTTGGAGATAAACGGAATCCTTTTTACCACAAAAGAACTATCAAGAGGGTTGATGTTGTTAAAAGAAAGGCTAGATCAGGTTATACACTATTCTTTTACTTTACTTTATAGGTAAATAAACTTAAAATCAGAATTTTATTTAAACTTTAAATCAGAATTCTTCTAAAACTTGAAATTAAAAGACAATTTTAAACAAACTTTTTCAGAAATTAATTTTTAATACATTTTCAGAACTAAAAAAGAACGAATGGTATTCTGAAGGTTATTCATTGAATTCTGATGTTTATCTTTCACAAATGTCCACTGGACCAGACACAATAGAACGTGTGGATGCGTCTAAAATGACTTGCCAAGAATTTATTGAAAAATATGAACAATTAAATAAACCAGTAATTTTATTGGGTTTAATGGATAATTGGAAGGCTAATGAACATTGGAATTTACAGGTTTATTTATTTTTAATTTGCTTTAATTTTTAAATTTTTTTAGAGTCTTTACAGAGCCTATAAGAACCAAAAATTTAAATGTGGGGAAGACGACGATGGATACTCCGTAAAATTAAAAATGAAATATTATTTGCATTACATGTCTTCTAATTGTGACGATTCTCCTCTTTATATTTTTGACTCTGGATTTGGAGAGGTTTTTTTAATTTAAAAAATTAATTTAAATTTCAATTTTAGCGTCAAAAAACTTCAAAGCTTTTAAATGATTACCAAATCCCTCAATTTTTTGAGGACGATTTGTTCCGTTATGCGGCTGATAAGCGACGACCTCCATACAGGTTTTTACTAGTTTTTTGATTTTTAAAGGCACAGAATAAATTTTAATTTTTAACTAAAAATATTTAGAAGTAGTTAAGAGTGTCCTTTAGTCATTTCTGTCTTCAATATTCATTTCTTAATTTTTTTTAAAAATATTAAAAAAGACAGAATTATTTATTAAAGATGTCCTCGTAGTTTGCACATCTTAAAAATAAATAATTAATTTTTTTAACTGTGTAAATATTGTCTAATTAAGGCCTTATACTTACTGACATTTAAGGGCCATTTTTATCAATTTAAATTAATTTAAAAATTAAAAAAAATGTTTTAGATGGTTCGTTATGGGCCCAGCAAGGTCAGGCACTGCCATTCATATTGACCCAATTGGCACCTCTGCATGGAATGCTTTAATTGCAGGACATAAAAAGTAAAGAATAGAGCTGTTATTTTGACTTTTAATTCTCCTAATAAATTTAATTAATTTAAAAAAAATTTCCAAAAATTCACATATTCCAGATGCATATCAACTTATGGCTTCAGAATATGAATGTAAATTATTCTAAAAAATTAATTTAATTTTTTGAAAAAATTAGAGCAATTTTTTTTTATTTTGTTAAAGTTAATTAATTTTTTAAAAATTTTCAGATGGTGCCTAATTCACCCCTCAACACCCAAACACTTAGTTAAGGCCAAACACGAAGATACAAAGAATTTACGACACCCAGATGAAGCAATTACTTGGTTCGAAACTTTGTTCCCTCGAATTTGTTCTAATTGGGAAAGGGAACGTTTTCCTGTTATTCATGCAATTCAAAGGCCTGGGGAGGTTAATTTAAATTTAATTAAATTTAAAAATTAATTAAATAGATAATGTTTGTCCCTTCTGGCTGGTGGCATGTAGTTTTGAATTTGGACACGACAATTGCGGTTACTCAAAATTTTTGTTCTCCAGTTAATTTACCTAAAGTGTGGCCTAAACTAGTTAAACAGTTTTGTTTTTATTTAATTTTTATTTTTTTAAATTAATGGGTTGCATTTAAAATAAATTAAATTAAAAAAGAAGGTTAATTAAATTAAATAATTTATTTATTTAATTTAAAAAATTAATTAATTGCCTCCTTTTTATTTTGTTAAATTTTAAATAAATATTTTAGTAAAATAATTTTTAATTAAATTTAATTTATTTTTAGACGCCCTCAACTTGCGCTTCATTGGTTAAAAGCAGTAAATAAATCGCGTCCTAAGCTTATTGAAATAATTAATGTTGTTAACAAACAGAATGGAATTTTACCGTTGGATATTAGTGAACCGTAAATTTATTTTTATTTTTTAAATGTTTTTTTTAAAGTTGTGATTCATCAAGTTCTTCCTCGTCTTCTGAAGATTCTTTATCTGATTCTGAAAATGAATACTTTGATGAACAAACATCTACTAATAATAATAATTGTTGTTCTGAAAAAACAAAAAATAACGAAAAAATAAAAAATAACGATGAATATACCAGAAATATAAATAAAAGGTTTAAATGTTTGTTTTAATGTTTTAATACTTTTTTAAAGAAAACATTCTTCCTCTTCTCAACAACAAAAGGATTACAACACTGGAAATCGCAGTGGTAAAAATTATTGTTCTTATTCTGATAAATATAAAGATAACAAAACAAATAAATATTTAAACTAATAACAATGTTTTTAAGTTTATTTTATTATCCCATTAATATTCTGTTGTTTGTTTATTTTCAATTCTAATGGTTTTAAAACTTGGGCTGAAAAATCAGAAGTTTATATAAACATTACAATAGTTAGAGTGCATTAATAAACATGTCAGAAAATCAGAAATTTAAATAAACATATTTGCGAAACCAGAAATTGAAATAAACATATCCTGAGCATAATAAATTAAATATGCTAAGGAATTTTATTTAATAGAGTTTTTCAGTTTTATTAAAATGAAATGTTTTATTTATTGTAGTTTTTAAATTATTTAATGATGTGATTGTTAATTATGGCCTTATTACAAGTATAAATTTTAAATTATAGAATAATTTTTATACATGAATTCATTCGTTTTTGTATTTTGGAACTGATCATCACAGAGAAGAAAATTAAAAATAAATTTGCACAATTTAAACCCCCCGTTTTCTTCATGTTCTGAACATAGCAGATGCTCAGTAATGCTGTATGGGTTTTTAAATAGCAATATTTTTGACCTCTTTTATTGCTTCAGCAAAGACCCATCGATTTTAAATTCTGAAAACTTTTTATTTTTTAGTTTCTTCTGAGTTTTCTGAAAATGTTTTGATACTCGTTGTTAAGTAATTCTGTTTATTTCGCAAACTTTCTGGTTTATATTTTCAAGTTTATATATTTTCCGGATTTAAAACTTTTCCGGAAATGTTCTGATTCAAGTTTATTAAATTTAAACAACTTACTTTTGCAATTATCATATCTAAACAAGCGTCTAATACAAACTGAACATTCTAAATGTTTAAGAAAAAGTTTAATTAAAAACATTTATTACAACAAACATTTGTATCTGTTGCGCAGGTGTGATGGCCTTAAAATTGTTTAATATTTAAATTATTAAATTATTTCTAATTACAATAAATTTCCCGTTGATTTGACCTGTTTACTTGTTCAAATTTCCATTGAATATAATTAGTACATTCTGTCTGGTTTTGAAGACCTTGAAATTTATTCATTTTAATACCTTTGAACGAATACCTTTATATTCCGGAAAGCAAATATTAAGTGATGAATGACTTATTTTTTCGGCAAAAATATCTTTTTTGTTTAGGAATACTTTAAAATTATTTATTTTTTGATATTTTAAATTAAATTACAAATAAAGTGAATTTCTGAGAACCAAGGACTGTTGCAAATTGAATCAAACAATTTTAAAGACTCGAGCATTCTGAAAGAAAGAATCAGAAAAATAAACTTTCCCCAACCTGTTTGTGCAATTGTCTTCACGCAATGTTTGATCATACTCAGAAAGTGAGGAAATAAAAATAATTGAGTTGACATTGTCTACAAAACAGTGTATCCACTAAACATTAATAAAGTTTATTTAATGTTTGTTTTTTATTTAAAGTTTATTTAATGTTTGTATGTTTAATGTTTTTACAAATTCTGGAAACATCTGTTTTTAATTTACTATAATATTCAAAAAACATCTTCCGGAATTTGTCATTTTCCGGAAGATGTTTTAATCATTAAAAATATTTTTCAAAGAAGGTTTATTTATTCTTAAATGTTTTATTCTTTATAATTGTTTGTCATGAACAATTGTTTATAATTGTAAGTTTACGCACCTTTTTTCGTTCTGAACGCTGTCCACCAACATCAATAACCCTGTTATATTTAATTATTTAAATATATACTTAAAGTTTATTTCTTAGTTTACCTAAATGTAAGGCCTTTAAGTTCGAAGAGAACTTCAGTAATTCCACTTGTCTTAAATTAATTTATTAAATTTATTATATTAAAAAAATTAATTAAATTTTCTACACCTTTATCCTTGTCCTAAGTAAATCCTGTTCAGTAGGTAAATAATTAGTGGTTCCAAGCCTAGATAAATTGTCCAAAAAATATTTAGCTGAATCATCAATCTTTTTAAAAATATTTTTATTTGATTATCCATCTACAACATTCTCAAACCTGGTATTCATTAGATCTCCGGAAGCCTATAAAATCAAAAATTAAGTTAAGGTTAATAATATTTACATTCCTGGACCCCTTCATCCTTCCATAATCTTTGCATTGCATTAACAAGCTCATCAGTTAATTCTTCTCTATTTGCGTGAATTGTAGCAAAAACAAGTTGGCCATCTTTCTATACTAGTGTTAGAAATTAATTAAAATATTTTTTTCAAACATTATAATACATATATTTTTAAATTTTTTTTACCAATCGTTCAGGGTCGCCATAATCAATATGAAGGTGAAACATTGCTCTAAGTATGGCAAGCATGGAATGAATAGTATTACTAAAAAATAAAACATTTTCCGGAAACAGATTAAATACAATATTATTAAAAGTATTTTCCGGAAGTATTAATTTAAATATAACTTTTTAGAACAAATTTGAGTCAGGAAATAAACATTGGAATATATTAAAAATGTTCGGGATATAATTAAAAATCAGAATTTTAAATAAACATTTTTCAGTATATTCCCAAACATCAGAACATATACTAAACATCAACTGTAAACTAAACACCAGAAATTAATTTAAACATTATCTCAAATATCAGAAAATAATCTAAACATTTAGAAAATAAACAATTAAACACCGAAAATAAACAAAAATAACACGAAAACATAAGAAAAATTGTATAAACTATTTACTCACCAAATAACAACTGGTTTTATTAATTCTAAATCATGTTTTGAAAACCCATCCTTGTGCAGAATTCTTTAAATTTCCTGTTTAATTTTTAAAAATAATTTCTACCTCATTTGTTTTAAAATTGTGCTTTTTCCACTCTCTCCAGCACCTACGTGAGTTTAAATTTTTAAACAATTTAAATTATTATTAGCTTACCAAGAAGTAATAATTTTATTATGCGTAGATCCATTGAATACTAGAGAGAAATTTCAAATTAAAAAATAATAAAAAAATAAAAATTACTTCCTTCCGTAGTTGTTCATCAATTCGTCTATTTTGCTTCTTTTGGTCTTTTTGATATTTAGAAGTGCAATTACCCATTTTACAAATTATGTTTAATTAAATAGTGAGTAAATAAATTATATTATTTAATAAACATTTTTTTCTGAAAAAATCAGAATTAATATACGTACATAAAAATCAGAATATTAAAAAAACATATTAAAAAATAAATAGAATAACTAGATTAAATCAGAATATTAAAAAAACATCTTGAAAAATAAAATGGAATAACTAAATAAAATCAGAAGAAAATAAAATAGTTTTCAGAATATCCAATTAATTTAAAGGTTAAATATAAAAAAGAATAGAAAGTTAATTGATTTAAAATGTTTATTTCTCAACATTAAGTCAAATAAATCTTGCAAATATTTTTAAGGAATAATCTACTAAATATCCGATGTCTTGGAAAGAAATGAGAAGAAAGCCGCCTTTTTTCTTTAGTAAAATATATGTACAGTTGTTGCCTTTTCAAGTCAAATTTCTTTACCAGAAAATAATCAT
This sequence comes from Meloidogyne exigua, assembly GCA_018905775.1. NCBI lineage: Eukaryota > Metazoa > Nematoda > Chromadorea > Rhabditida > Meloidogynidae > Meloidogyne > Meloidogyne exigua. The sequence goes on along the minus strand of JAGUQR010000009.1, from coordinate 121,938 downwards.
TAACATCTCCTTGGCATTCTACTAAAATACATAATTTTTTTGACACGGAAATAGAATAATGAATAATTTGCTAAATAAATTATTAAAAACTACTTTTAAGTATTTTTCTATTTTTGGTAAATCCAAAATTTAAATAAGGAAAATGGATTTGAAGAAAAAATTGTGTGGGAAGAAATAAATTAAGTACAAACATATGTACATACTTTATTAAAAATTAAATAACCTGAAGGGAGAAACAATTTAAAAAAGGAAAATTCTTTCCGGAACAACAAAAAAAACTGTTGTTTTGTATAAATGTTTGTAAATGAATAAAAAGTTTAGAAACATGTTTGTTTAATATTAATTATTTCCTAAACATGTTTCTTTGCTAGTTATTTTTTAAAATGTTTGTAACTTAATAAAAAGTTTAGAAACATGTTTATTTAATTAGTTCCCAAACATGTTCATTTTCTAAACATAGAGTGAACATTTACTAAATTATGTCATGCTAAATTTCAAAGAATAAAAATAAGAAAAAAAGCAAAATTGTGTTTACTTTCTTAAACCCCATAAAGTGCCATTTGAACAAAAGAACCAAAGGACAGCTGAGAATAAAAAGAAAAAAGGGACTTGTTAACAAAACCAAGTAACAATTCCCAATCAATTGGCAACCCTCCCCCCTATTCATCTTTTAAGTTTTTATCCCTTTTCTGCTTTTTAGCCTTTCCCCTTTTTAAGAAATACTCAGCTTCTTCATCTTCTATTTACTTCTTCTTGTTATCCTCAATGTCCATTGCTCTCAAAGCTGCTATAAATACATATATTTCACACAAACACAAACATATAGCTTCATATGTATTCCCCTCTTCCGTTACTCATTTCTTAAAGCTCTACTCTTACACGCATGTTAATAAACAGAATGCTAACAATAAAATGGAAGGAAATGCCCTTAAACACAACAATTGAAAGGGTAGGAAAAACTGAGCGTTGAACTTGGAAATTCTTTAAGTTTAGAAATTTAATAAAACTTTAAAAATAACGTTAAAGTTGTTACTAAAAATAAACAAAGAATAAAACAAATAATAAGGCAGAAAAGGTTGAATTATTTATTTATGTTTGTATAACTCTAAAGAAATATAAACCAGAATTCCGCATGTTTGGGGTTGTTAACTCTTAATTATAGAAACAGAATGTTTGAGTAAATGCTAGAAATAACTCTAAAGAAACATAAACCAGAATTCCGCATGTTTGGGGTTGTTAACTCTTAATTATAGAAACAGAATGTTTGAGTAAATACTAAAAATAACTCTAAAGAAACATAAACCAGAATTCCGCATGTTTGGGGTTGTTAACTCTTAATTATAGAAACAGAATGTTTGAGTAAATACTAAAAATAACTCTAAAGAAACATAAACCAGAATTCCGCATGTTTGGGGTTGTTAACTCTTAATTATAAAAACAGAATGTTTGAGTAAATACTAAAAATAATCCAACTTGTAGTAAAAAAGAATTAACAAATAAGAGAAGGAAAAGTAGAGCCATTTCCGTCTTTTTTTTCTCACATCAGCAGCCATTTTATTTACATATACACGCATTCTCATGCTTTTTTGTTTTAATTTATCCCTTGTTTTATTAAATAATACAATTCTATTTAAATATTATATTTAAATTTTATTTTATTTAAAAATATAAAGAATAAATAAAAATAAAACAACGCTTTTAAATATAATTAATTCAAAAACCTTAAAAAAATATATTTAATTGTTGACTTGTAGAAAATGCAAATGCCCATCATCAACAGCTACAGCCAAAAAATTAAATTCTTGTTGTTGTTGTTGCTTCGGCCTCCATGCTAGGCAATTTATCTTTAAATTAAAAAATGTTTAAAGGAATCAGAATTTTAAATAAACATTCAGTGAAACATGAACTTACTTCACTTGGAAGTCGTATTGAAGAGAGTAGAGAGAGTGATGCGTTCTCCTCGTCAAGAATAAAAAATCTAATTGTAAGATGTTTTATAAAATTCTGATTTTAAGTTTATTTAATAAAATTCTGATTTAAACTAATGTTTTAATAAAATTCTGATTTAAACTAATGTTTTAATAAAATTCTGGTTTAAACTAATGTTTTAATGTATCCACCTTACAAAACAATCACCACCCCCAATAGCAATAACACCATCACAATTCCAAACAACAGAATAAAGAGGCCATCTAGTCGCAGAAATAGAAAAATTCACTGCAACGTTCCATGTAAACCTTTAATTAATTTAAAATTTTCAGAATTAATTTTAAAATATAATTCTTACCAACTTTTCCCTTCTTCTGGTCTTTTCTCTCTATTCCAAATTTTAATTGTTTTATCGCCTCCAACTGTGACTAAATATTGACCATCTAAAGGCTCAAATGCTGCAGACCTTCAAAAATAATGTTTAATATTTTTCAAAAATTAAAAATAACCAAATAGTTTCAGAATGTGCATCAGCTATTGCTTGAGCCGTAACCCATTCTTCTCCATCAAAAATATAGAAACGAATAGAACAATCATAACCACCAGAAACGAGTATCTAAGTTTTAATATAAAGTTTAATTTATACATAACAAAAAATATTAAAATAATCATCATGTGCCGCTATAGCTCAGCCGGTTAGAGCGTGGGTCTAATAAGCCCAAGGTCGCAGGTTCGATCCCTGCTAGCGGCATTTAATTTTTATAAAGTAAAATAATTATTTTAATACTTAAAAAAATAAATCTCTTTTTTTAACAATTTATTTTAATTTTTACGTCTTCTTTCGGGTGCCAGACGACAAATTTAACATCAGCGGTATGCTGTTGTAGGATGGAAAGAACATCATAATCCTCGTCATCGTTCTCAAAAGGAACTATTTTTAAAAAAAGAAAATTGTTTCTAATTATTAAAACATATTTTTAAATAAAAAATGTGAAAACCTTTCCAAACCCAAACAGTTTTGTCTCTAGAACAAGTTGCAAGATAATGGCCAGTTGAAGAAAAACTGCAGCATTTAACCTTTAATAGTTAAATTAATTAATTTTAATTTTAAAAGGTAAAATTTTAAATAAAAAAATATAAGTTAGATATGTATAAAATATTTAAAAAATTCTTTAATTAAAAAAACAATTTATTTTTTTTAAATTAATTTAATTAAAGAAAAACCTCACACTCATGGCCTTCTAATTTATGCAGTTCTTCAAATTCGTTTGAGCTTCTTTTAATTAAAAATAATAAGTTTATAAACAATTTATTTAATATAAAAAAAACCTATTAATTTCATAAATAATTATTGTACTGTCAAAACTGGCAGATGCAAGAAACCTTCCACAGGGTGAAAAACAAACCCACCGAATTGAACGAGTCTGATCGCCTCGAATTGTTCCCGTTTTAGTCAACAAAAGGGGAGAATCTTTTTTTTAAATTTAATTTAATTAAAGAGGTTAAATAGAAGGTAAAAACCCTTAATTTCGTTAGCTTCAATATCCTCACATTTCCAAATCTTTTAAAAAGTAAATAAAATAGAAACTAAAGAAACCTTGATACTTTTATCCTCTCCAGCTGTAGCAATTAATTTCCCATTCGAATGCCATGCACAGGCCCAAACCCGTTCACTTATAAATAATTGTTGTTCATCAACATGGCAAACCTTGAATAAAATTTAAATTAAAATTAAATTGAAAAAACCTTTCCAACATGTTGAACAATATTACAAGCTTCACTATGTGACATTAAAAATAGAAAATTTAAAATAAAATATTTATTTAAAAATTTAAAATTATTATTTAATTCTTTTTTGAATTTTATTTTTGTAGGTGGGCATTTTGTATATCGACCTTTTGTAAGCCTCTTAGATTTACATATTATTTCATCAACTTTTTAACTTTTTTGTTTGTGGAATGATTTCTTTTTTATAAAATTCTTCTGCTTTAAAGTTGTTTAAGTTTTGGCTTCAAATTAGTAAATTTTAAGTAGCTTTACACCTCTTTCTCTAATAGCTTTTAGTATTATTATTTGCAAAAGAAATGTCATCACGTTATGATGCAACTGAAGAGCTTTCTGGGGCTGAATATTTGGCAAGTATTTATGGAACAGAAAAGGATAAAGTGAATTGTTCCTTTTTTTTCAAGGTTTCTTTTAATCCATTTAAACTAGCTTTATCTCTTTTATCTTTAGATAGGCGCTTGTCGTCACGGTGATAAATGTTTGCGTGCTCACCATAGACCGTCCTTTTCGAATACTGTTCTTCTAAAGAACTTTTATCTTAGCCCTGCAATTGGGCAAGCTGATGCTTATGATAGTATTAAACATTTATTCTTTCTTCTTCTTTTTATTTAAAAAAATCTCTAAAAATTCAGAGCTTGGAAAAGGCAATAATTTGGAGCAGCAACATTTTGATGAATTTTATGAGGAAGTGTTTACTGAAATGGAACGAAAATACGGACCTGTTGAAGAATTAAATGTATATTCTTTTTATTTTTAAAAGGTTTATTTTCCTTTCTTTTTTGTTTTTCAGATTTGTGAGAATATTGGAGAGCATATGGTCAGCAATTTTTAATTAAAATTTTTAAAGTTATCTTCTCTTTCAGATTGGCAATGTTTATGTCAAATTTGTTTACGAAAAGGATGCAGAGAAAGCAGTTCAAGGACTAGAAAATAGATGGTTTTATTTAGTTAGAAATCCTCTTTTTAATTTTTAAAGGTTTAATGGACAACCCATTTATGCTGAACTTTCACCTGTTTCAGGTTTCTTTTTTTTTAAATTGTTTATATTCAATTTAAATATATGAAGATTTTCGAGAAGCCCGTTGTCGTCAACACGAAATTAGTACCTGCTCAAAAGGAGGATTCTGCAATTTTATGCACTTGAAAGATGTGTCGGATGATATGTAAGAGGTTTAATTTTATTTTTTAATTTTCTTTTAGTTATGAACGTTGTTATGGGGGTAAAGGTGCTCGTTACAGAAGCGGACGACGTCATGATCGTTAATTTAATTTTATTAATTTATTTTTAATTAATTAATTTTAAAGGATTTTATGCCGATGATGGTTATGATGATCGACGAGAGAGGTTTTTTTTCGCCTTTTAAAAATTAAATTAATTTCTTTTCTTGAGGGATCGTAGTGACAGAGACCGCAGCAGAGAAAGAAGTAGAGACCGTAATGATAGAGATCGGGATCGCCGTCGACGGAGGGACGACGATTTCCATGATTATCGACGCTAATATTTTCTACTTTTGTCAATATTTTGGTATATAAATTTGGTTTAATCCTAATTATTTTGAGCGATATATTTTCCCCTTTTTTTATGGAGTACAATTATTAATTAATTTCTTTTTTAATTTTTATTTGTTGTTTATTTGCAATTTTATTATTTTTTATTGTTTAATTAATTTATTTTTTTATTTCTTTTAAAGAATTAATTAATTCATTTTCTAAAATTTAATAAAAATGAAGGCAGACAGCAGTAGCGTTTCCGCATCCTCTTCCAAAATTGACGAATCTCGGCCTTGTAAAACTGAAGACAAATTAATCTCTGAAGATAATTTGGTGTCGCAAACAACGCCTACAACAACCACCACCACTACAACCAGTACTACTTCAACTTCTGATGTTTCTTCTGTTGCTATAATTAATGGAACAAGGACAGCAGATTTGGACAGGTTTTGGCTGCTTAATTGGGCTTTTAAAAATTAATTAATTTGTTGGGGGGATGGTAATTTAACTGCTCGAAAAGTGTTTATTTCCGTTAAAATAAAGTACATTCTTTTAGACAAATCGAAACATTAATGCGTTGTGAATGTTTAAGTGAACAAGAAGTAAAAGTTTTGTGTGCCAAAGCGCGTGAAATTCTAATGCAAGAGAGCAACGTTCAACGGATAGATGCACCAGTCACTGTATTTTATTTATTTATTTTTAAACTTAAATTTGTTTAAAAAAGATCTGTGGCGATGTTCACGGCCAATTTCATGATTTAATGGAACTTTTCCGTGTGGGAGGCCAAGTGCCAGAAACCAATTATCTTTTTCTTGGAGACTTTGTTGATCGTGGATTTTATTCTGTTGAAACGTTTTTGCTCCTTTTGGCCTTAAAAATACGTTATCCTGATAGAATGATGCTAATAAGGGGAAATCATGAGTCTAGACAGATAACTCAGGTTTATGGATTTTATGATGAATGTCTTCGAAAATATGGTTCAGCTGTTGTTTGGTTAATTTTTTAATTTAATTTAATTTTTTTAATTAAATTAATTTAATTTTTTAATTAATTAATTAAATTAATTAATTTGTTTAAAGAATTAATTTTAATTAAATTAATTAATATTTTGTTTGTTTTAAAGGCGTTGTTGCACAGAAGTTTTCGATTGTCTCAGCCTTTCAGCAGTAATTAATGGAAGAATTTTCTGTGTTCATGGAGGTCTATCTCCTAGTATTCAAACAATTGATCAAATACGGACAATTGACAGAAAACAGGAAGTAAACAATTTTAAAAATTAAAAATAGGTTAAAAAAAGGACAAATTTGAATAAATAAATGGACATTTTTAGTTCCATCTGTTTGACAATTTTGTCAATTTTTAACCATTTTTTGAGGTAGAAAAATTGATATAATTTAATATAAGAATTAATTCTTGTTAGATCTTTATTTTATTTTTTAATTTTTAGGTTCCACATGATGGTCCAATGTGTGATTTGCTTTGGTCTGATCCTGAGGTTTTATTTTAAATTTTAATTTAAATATTTTAATTTAATTTTAATTAAAAAGAATTAATTTAATTTTAATTAAAAAAAAATAAATTTAATTTTAATTAAAAAAAGTCGATTTAATTTTTATTATTTTTAGGACTCTGTTGGTTTTGGTATAAGCCCTAGAGGTGCAGGATATCTTTTCGGTTAATTAATTAATTTAAATTTAATTAAAATTTGTTTAAAGGTTCCGATGTTGTCAAAAATTTTTGTGAAACAAATAATATAGACATGATTGCCCGTGCACATCAATTAGTAATGGAAGGATATAAATGGCATTTTAATGAAACGGTTTATTTTAATTTTTTTAAATTAAAATTATTTATATTTAAGGTTCTCACGGTTTGGTCAGCTCCCAATTATTGTTATCGTTGTGGTAATGTTGCGGCAATACTTGAATTGGATGAACAATTGAATAAAGACTTTACTATTTTTGAAGCCGCTCCTCAGGTTTTCTTTTTAATTTTTTGCTTCTTTTAAAGTTGTTTAAACTTGTAGGATAATCGCGGTGCTCCAGCCAAAAAGCCTCAACCTGACTATTTTCTCTAGAAGAAAAGCAAAAAATTTTTTTCAACTTTAAAAGGATATAATAATTGTAAGTGAAGGTTTTGCTTTGTTTTTTGCTTTGTTTTGCTGAAGAGAGGTTAATTTAATTTTTTTTGTTTTATAAATTGAGCGTTTTCAGTTCTTTAGAATTGTATAATTTAATTTAAAAAATGGTTTATGTTTTAATTAATTTTTCTGTTTTAATGTAAAATTTGTTAGAATTTTAGGTTGCACTTTTTTCCATTATTTATTCATTTTTGATTAAATTAAATTTTTTTTATTTTAATTTTATTTAATTCCTTTAATGTTTTTGAATCATTTTTATTATTTATTTTAATCAAATTATTTTTAAAAATTTTTTAAACCTTTAAATGTTAAAAAGCAGCCTTTTTTCTTCCCTTATTGCATCCTTTGGACGTTCAAAGACAAATATAAATTTAATTCATTGCTCTGGGAGTCTACTAATTGAGGACGTTCTACGGGAGAGAATTGAGAATTTTGTAACTTTTTTTTTAATTTAATTAATTAAATTAAATGCTTCTTTTTAAGGTCAAATCAGCTCCAGTAATTGTTTTTATGAAGGGAACACAAGTTGAGCCAATGTGTGGGTTCAGTCGAAATGTTAAATTGGTTAGAGGTTTTAATTATTTTTAAAATTTTATTTATTTTTTATTGGTTGTGGGGAGATTATTTAATTATTTTAATTAAATTCTCCGCAAGTATTTGTCCGCAAATTAAGGCAGAAACTTTTAATTTTTTAAAAATTTCTTTCTTTTAGATTCTCGATTTGCACAACATTCCATTCAAAGATTTTAATGTTTTGGAGGATGATAAAATACGCGAGGGAATAAAAGAATTTAGTGAATGGCCGGTAAATTAGTTAAATCATTTTAATTAATACACATCAATTGTTTTGAAGACAATTCCTCAAGTTTATGTGAATGGAAAATTTGTTGGTGGAGCTGATATTTTTATGCAAATGCACAAGGATGGGGAGGTTTTTTTAACGTTTTGATTTTTTTTAATAAATTAGATTCACAAGTTTTTTGATGACGAAGGCATCCCGTCCAGATTCTCTGAAAAATTTAGCGAATTAAAATCGAAAAATGCTAAGAATAAAGAAGAGGAATAAATCAGTTTATAGTCTAGAAGGTTTTTATTTAATTTTATTTGTTTTTCTGTTTTAAAATTACCTAGAAATTATTTTATCTTTTCTGGTTAGAATTAAAATAACCCTTCAGTTGCAAATGTCCGTTGTCTAATTGTATGCTACGCAAATGAGCGGCTACAGTTTAAATTTGTTTATTTTTGTGGCATTCTATTTTTTTCTAGAATGTTCTACGATTGCCATCTATTCGCGCCTTCAATACAAAATAGTGTGTGACATAGAATTAGAGATGAAAAGAAAATTACAAACTACAATGGCACGAGAAACAGTGTAAAAATACAATGCTTACGTGGATATGCCTTTTGTTTGACTTTTCACTTCGGAATGCTGGGATATGTGTGGCTTTTTGAACAGCATTTTTGGCCTCAAATTGATTGAACAGGTTCAATATATCTATTCTGATTTATAAACAGTAATTTTAGATGCTAATTTCCGGAAGATGATGAGAATCAAGCCAACTGAACTCAATGCACAAGAAGAGAAAATCAATTGGAGAAGTTTCTGGCTGATAAAGCATGGCGACTTTGAAGTTCAACTTTTCTTTCTCTACTGATAGAATAAAAGGTTTTTTTGATAATTCTTTTTTTATTTATTTATTTTTGTTTATTTAGTGCCGAGTTCACTTTTACCTTGATTTGGTGAACTCTCCGGATGTCGCATTTGTGGAATCCTCCTGGTGGAGTACAGAGTTCTGTAGAACCTCCTGATCGAGAACCAGTTCTATTAATCTCCTGGTGGAGTACGAGTTCTGTAGAACCTCCCGATGGAGTATCGAGTTCGGTATAGAACCAACATCTGTTGTGTTCACTGAATCAGGCTCTGTCGGTTGATAATTGAGTTACACTAAATCAAGCTCTGCCAGTTTCTAATAGGGTTCAATGGAACCAGACTTTTTCAGTTGCTAATTGTGTTCACTAAACCAGGCTCTGCCAGTTTCTAATTGGATTCACGAATGGTGGGTGTCGGGGCAGTGTTCATTGGATCAGGCTGTTATTGCTGTTCACTGGGTACAGTACCGGCTGGCCGATTCTGGGGAATCATGCAGTATTGCGAAGTATTCACAGAATAAGGTGGTGTCTAGGGCTGTGTTCATTAAACAGCCATGACTCGGGAACGCTCGGTTCTGAGTCAAACTACATACCCACGTAGTTTTGGCCAGAGCTTGAGTAGTTCCCGTTTGTTCTTGGAGAACATTTTCTGGACAATGTACAACAAAATTGTAATAAAGAAGACTTCGAGGTTTGCTTTAAAGTTTTTAGATGAATTTTAACTTGTATTTTTCAAGATTTCGTCAAGTTCTGGACACAAACTTGGCTCAATAGTCCAAAATATGCATTCAATTGGCCTCGTTCACGAAGGTTCGACAAGGCGAAACTACGAAATCTTCAAGGTTTTTTGTTTTAAAATGTTAGGGGAACTAATTCCTTTTTTGGTAGGTAATTTTGTATCTTTTTTGGTCTCTAAGTTTGCCGGTTTTAACTTAAAATCATTTAAGAATATTTGTTAGGGCTAAAATTAACTTAAATGAGTTATTAAGACCCTGTTTAAGCTAGGAAAGGGCTTATTCCCTCAGTTGAGCTGCTTAATAGTCAAAGGTTCGAATCCTATTGACTGTTCTTTTTCTTAAATTCAAGTAATTAAACTTCCTGGGTCAGTTTAACCGTTTTAATGACAATTTTATTCTTTTTATTAACCATTTTTAGTTGATAATCCTCAACAATTCTCCAACAAAATAATTCAGAGGATGTGGACGCCAACAACTTGGTAAAACTCTGCTCAAAATCTCTTCAGTTGTGGTTCTTTGCAAAAGACCGACTTCTCTACTTATCCTGGAACATCAGAGGGAGCTTTAGAAGGATTGGGAAGATTCAAAAAGGAAGTTATAAATTAAACAACGGTTTATTTCAATTATTATCTATTTTATTATAAAATTTTCTATTTTAAATAAAATTGTTGTAGATATTCTGTTTTTGATTAAATGAAATTAGATGTTTTGAAATTTAACAAATAGAAGTGGAAAGTACGGTAGTAATTGGCGTTTTTTACCGTTGAAAAAAGTCGTTTCAACGTCAGAAGAAAAAGTGTCATTTCTTACTGTATTTGTTGATAATTGGTAAATTTGGCAATCAATTATTGATTTTATCGATTTTTATGGACTTAAATTATTTTATAAAGTTAGAAATTATTAAAAAATCAATATATTGATTTTTTTGAATTTATATTTTCACCAAAAAGCTATAGTGTAAGTTAGAGTAAAAAAGGAATCTCAACAGGTTTACTCCTTATCGAAAATAAAATCTTGGTTTTTTGGACTTGGAAAATATTTTCAAAATAAATTTTAAGACTTTGAAAAATATATAAAATCGATATATATTGATTTTTTGTAATTTCTAAGTTTTTAAAATAATTTCTAAGTCCAGAAAAATCGATAAAATCAATAATTGATTTTTTTTATAATTTCTAAGTTTATAAAATAATTTCTAGGCCAGAAAAATCGATATATTTATTGCCAAATTTACCAATTATCAACAAATACAGTAAGAAATGACACTTTTTCTTCTGACGTTGAAACGACTTTTTTCAACGGTAAAAAACGCCAATTACTACCGTACTTTCCACTTCTATTTGTTAAATTTCAAAACATCTAATTTCATTTAATCAAAAACAGAATATCTACAACAATTTTATTTAAAATAGAAAATTTTATAATAAAATAGATAATAATTGAAATAAACCGTTGTTTAATTTATAACTTCCTTTTTGAATCTTCCCAATCCTTCTAAAGCTCCCTCTGATGTTCCAGGATAAGTAGAGAACTCTGAAATGACCTAAAAATAAAGTTAAATGATTTGTTAAGGCTTAAAGTTTAAAGAGACATGTTGTGCGGTGCTAAAAAATATTTTTACAAGCTTAAACACCTTCCAAACATCCCAGGAATTTTTGTTCATCGAAAAAAATACTAAAATCATTAAAGAAACAGAAAGGACTCAAACCCATACCCTTTATAACCAAAATCAAGCACATTGCCAACTAGCAAAAATCAAAACAAAAAATATTTTATCTCTCAAATACAATCTACTAAAGAAGGCATTCAACACAAACAAACAACGCTAGTACGTAAAAATGATTAAAACTGAAAAATCTAAAAACCTTGCTCTACATAACCATAATTCTGTGAAGCTGTGGAGTGTGTGCAACAATTCAATCAAACATAACAGCATTTGGATCGTAGCAAAAAAGTGAAATCCAAAATTTAGAGCCTTCGCTGCAGTGTACATATTCTTCAAACGAACAGCACGTGGAACGGCAGGCATATCACATGAATATAATCTAGAAACAATGTTAAAAATGGTGAATAATGACGTAAAGATGAAGGATAAAATGATCAGCATAAATCAATAAATGAAAATAATTTTATTCCTAGCTCTACTAAGAGAACCACAGAATTAAGCGGTTTAAGCTCAAACCTGCAGATCCACATTACTTCTAGATTAATAATACTTTGCTGAGGATTTACGAACTTTCTGTTGTAGTTGTTTTTGTAGAGGATCGACTCCCAACCAGCACAAGATCAGCGAAGACATCACCACAGGATGTTTGGACGTCACCCACGGAGATATCCCCCTGGCCCTTATCCACGAACTAAAGCGCGAAGCAATAGACGTCGGCACTATGAAGTACCTACCAGTAGGATCGGTTTTCCACCACGGGGCGTGCCTCCAACCAACCGGTAGTGAAGTTTGGGAGTTAATGTTCTACAAAATATAACCAAAACATCAAGAGCGTAGATTCTCAGCAAAGCAGCATTAAAGAAGCAGTAGTGTAGATCTTCAAATTTGAGACTTAAACCTCATTAATTATTGGTTCTCTTAGAGCAACAAAAACAAATAATCTTTCTTTAATGTTCTTCTCTTCAGCCAACATAATTGTCCACATCGAGGCTTCTAATTGGTACAGAAAAACTAAATTTAAAAATCTGATTCCAAACTCAAAGAATAGAAAAAAACCTGTCATATTGTGTAGTGTCCTCTTCACATCTTCAGACATTTCTCTCAGAATTATGAAAACAAGATCAACCAGGCATTAAAATCAGTAGGTTCAATATAGACCAACACATGTAGAACAGAAGCAGAAACTAAAATGAAACATAAAAATAGAGACCAAAGAGAAAGCTTAAATAACAAAAGGATTGAAGAATTGGAAATATCTTCTCTAACCTCTTAAAAATTAGAGAAAATTCATAGGAGAAATAACGTTAAAATAATGAGAAGAAAAAGAATCAAAGAAAACAAACTGGTAATTTTCAAAACATCGAAAAAGCTATATTTTTTCAAAAAACCAAATCATATTTAGTGTACTTTCAAAAGACAATCCTTCAAAACAACTACCTAACAGAAAAGACATGGTCAACTGACCACATGTATTTTGTTCGCTGGAATAAATATTCGGCATAAAATTATTTGAAACATTAGAAACTAAAAACCTGGGCCATGTGCAGAATTGCTTTAATCGATTCCAGGAACAACCAGATTTTTAGACATGACACATCTGCATCAATAGAAGATATAATGTTGAAGTTGTGTTTTTTTATCTCTAATTCTCTATACATTTCACAAACTATTTTGCTTATTATGGCTCGCGAATAGTTGGCTATGGAAAGTTCTAGAAAAAAACAGAATGACAATCAGTTAAAATATAATAAAACAAACCTGCCAACCTTCAATAACAGTCAGATCAAGGAACAAAGATCCAAACCTTAAGAAAAAAAAGAAAAAAATCTCAAATTTACCGAAACATTTTAAGTGATCAACTCTCCAAGAATAAGGCCAATTGAATGCAAATTTTGGACTTTCGAGCCAATTTTGTGACCAAAACTTGAAGAAATGCTCTAAAAAGAAGGCTAAAAATTTAATTAAAAATTAAAAAAAAACCTCTAATTCTTCTTTACTATAATTTTGTTGTAAATTGTGAAATTGTCCAACTGTGCAATAGTCCTAGCGTCCCTCACCCCTTAGCGCATATTTCTTATATCAAAAATAAAAGGAACGAAAGAGGGAGAGGAAAGGCGTTGGTTTTCTTATTTTTAGTCACATTTTTTCTTTATATATTTTTTTATTTATTTATTATAATGGGTTTACTACTTCCTTTTATTTTTTATGAATCAATTTCTTAATTTTTTCTTCTTCTAAAAAATCATTTTTTTCTTTTAAAAAAATTAGTTTAATTTAAATGTCAACAATTACCGACATTTCTCGTGCCAAAAGTGGCGCAATTTCTTCTCGTAATATTGACTATGTTGGATTTGCCAATTTTCCTAATCAAGTGTTTAGAAGATGTATTAAAAATGGATTTGAATTTTCTTTAATGGTTGTTGGTTTGTTTTAATTTAATTTTAATTTTATTATTTAATTTTTGGGGTGTAGAGAAGATGACTAATTATTTAAAACAAACATTAATTTTTGCATTGGTTTCAATAAAATTTTTTTTGGACATTCCTAACATTTTTATCTTTCTTTTAAACAAAAAAGGCAACCCAAAACGATAGATGGACGTTTCGGTGCCTTTATCATCTCGCCATTTCCAAGGCTTTGAAATTTTAAAAAAATTTAGGTCAATCAGGCCTGGGCAAATCAACTTTTTTAAACACTCTTTTTATGGCTGAGCTTCACGATTTAAAGAACAGCAATTTAATAGAACCAAAGTCTACCGTTAAAATTGAAAGCAAAACTTTTCGATTAGTCGAAAATGATGTTCGATTAAAGGTTTATTTTTTAATATTCGTTTAATTAAATTAAAGATTACCGTTGTGGATACACCCGGTTTCGGAGATTATGTTGATAATTCTAAATGGTTTATTTTGTTCTTTATTTTTTTTAAATATTTTTTAAAGTTGGGAGCCAATAGTAAAATACATTGACGACCGTTTTGCCGATTATTTGGGAGAGGAGACAAAGATCGATCGATCTCCCAAGATTGAAGACAAACGAATTCATTTATGTGTTTATTTTATTCCTCCGACTGGGCATGGGTATAATTTAAATTTAATTAAATTAATTTAAATTAAATAAATTAATTTAATTAATTAATTTTTAATTAAATTAATTTAAAAGCCTCAAACAATTGGACATTACCTTTATGCAAGCACTACAAGATCGGGTTAACATAATTCCATTAATTGCTAAAGCCGATACGCTTACTCAAAACGAACTCTGTCGCTTTAAACAGCGGGTAAGCTTGTTAGAATAAAAGTGCTTTCTTCTCCCTACAAAAGGGTCAATTGACATTTTGGTCAGACAGGAAATAAAAGAAGAATTGATCTAGCCAATTCAACCATTGAGGTTTAGTTTAAACGTGTATTTTGTAGAGATTGAAGGTCTGACCATTTTGTCTATTGACCATTTTATAAACAAAGAGAAAAAAGAAGAGTCTTTAAATTAAATTAAAAAAATATTTTCTTTCTTTAAAGATAATGGACGAAATGAAGAACAATAACATTACATTCTACAAATTCCCCGAGTTAAATTCCGAACAGCCTCCAACTCCTCTTCTAAACGGGGCAAATATTCCCTTAACTAACGGCAAACAACAACCGAATATTGACAACGGAATTTCTCTCGAAAAACGCCTTCCTTTTGCTATAGTTGGTTCAACCCATATCAAGGAAGTTTTGGTTGGGGGAGAACAGCGCGCTACTAAACAAAGGGTCAGAATTCGTGAATATCCTTGGGGTACAGTGGAGGTGGACAATTTGGCACATAACGATTTTATGGCACTTCGAGATATGATAATAAAGAATAATTTGATTGATTTAATTGAGGTTTAATTTTAATTTAAAGGGACTTATTTAACGCTTTTAAAGGCAACAAAATGTGTGCATTACGAAAACTATCGAAAACGTAATTTGCCTCACAACTCTTTTGAAGGAGACGATCCTTTTACCCAACTGGAAAAGGAAACAATTGCACGACAGGCAGAAGCGGACGATACGCGTCAAAAACGGGAAGCTTTATTTAATGAGGGGGTGTCTGACAGGGAGCAGAGATTGGCAAAGAAAGCGTTGGCTGTAAATCTTTTTTCTTTCAATTTAATTAAATATAAAGGGCAACAAATGGGAGATTTTTCTATTAATTTTGTTTTTATTTTCCTTGTCATTTTAGACCCTTTAATTTATTTAAATTTAAATTTTATTTAAAATTTAATTTAGTTTAAATTTTAATTTAATCAGATGGACACAGAAGAGAAGGAAAATCGAAAGGTTTTAGAAGAAAAGAATGATTTGTTGGATAAACTTAAACAAGAGGTTTTTTATTTAATTTAATTTAAATTTATCAATTAAATTAATTAAAAGATTGCAAACACTAAAAGAGGGGCAAATTTGTCCGCTTCCAGTTTGGACTCTGGATCAACTGGGACAATTACTTCCTCTCGTACAAATACTACTACATCACCTCCTGATAAGATTACAACAAAAAAAAGAATTGGGCATTTATTTGGGGCTCGTAATTGTTGAGAAAACAATCAAACAAAACTGGACTATTTTATAAATAATTTTTATTTATTTATTTATTTTTTGCTTAATAAGTCGCCATTTAAAAAAAAATAATTTTTTTTTATTTTTTTTACGTTTATATATTTTTGATATTTTTCTTATAAAATTCTCATTTTATTTGCCTTTTTTTAAAATTAATTTTGGAATTTAATAGTAAACAGCTTTTTTGTTGTTTAATTATTTTTTAATTATAAAATGACTCCTTTAATTTAATTTAATTAAATTTAATTTTTATTTTAATTAGGGAATTTTTTAAAAATAATTATTAAAATTTTTTTAAGCAATTTTCTTTAATTTTAGCTTCATTTATTTGAATAGTGGAATAAAATATTTTTTTTATTATTTAAATTTTTAATAAATTAATTAAACAATTTGAATATAAAATACAAAAAGGCTACCATTATTTTAATTGCGTCAATATGTTTAAAAAAGAATTTAAAAGATTAAAAATTTTTTAACGACTAATTAAACAAAAAAGTTTTTTTTAGCTATTTTTTTGGAAGAATTTAAATATTTTTAAAAATTTTTTTAATAATCAGAGTCATTTTTTTAAATAAAATTACTATGTATAAATAGGTAATGGAAGCTGCTTGTTAATATAATTAATTCATTATTTTTTATTTAAATTATAAATATTTTAGAATTTAATTAAACGTTGCTTTTAATGGCTTAATTATTGCTATTTAACCAAAAATAAAAATATTTTTATTTTACCCAAAAATTCATTTTTTCTTTTTCATTTAATTAATTAAATAATTATTAATAAATTAAATATTTAATTTTATTTAAGTTAATATTTAAAATTTTATTAATAAATTGAAACATGTTCTGCAACAATAACAAATTAATTTTTACCTTCCTTTTTGTTGTAATCCAATTAATTTATCTTTACACACCAAATGTTTATTGCTCAAGGGATGGGAAGGAGAACGGGCAAGGTAATTAATTAAATGAATTTATTCTTTTTTTTTTAATTTTAAATTTTCTTTTAATAAAGGATTAAAAAGGGCAAACTCTATTATTTAATTAAATTAATTTATTTATTTAAGCCTGTGCTAAAGATAGTG
Organism: Meloidogyne exigua; assembly: GCA_018905775.1. NCBI lineage: Eukaryota > Metazoa > Nematoda > Chromadorea > Rhabditida > Meloidogynidae > Meloidogyne > Meloidogyne exigua. The sequence goes on along the minus strand of JAGUQR010000009.1, from coordinate 104,875 downwards.
ATTGTAATACTTCAATGGTATGTTGCCCAAAAAACAACACAAAATGTTTCTTTCGACAAGTTTGTTGTACACCAACTTGTTGTTATCCTACTAATATAAGTAAAAATAATAAATAGTTTAATTAAAATAAACTTTAAATTAAATAGTCTGTGAAAATGATAAACAATGCTGTTCTGGAATTTGTAAAAAGAATGGTATTAATGGAGGAATATGCAAAGATAGCGATTAATATTAAACAAAGGAACGTGCATTTTCTTTTTGTAAGGAATGAAGTAATTAAATGAAGAAATTAATAAATATTAATTGGATAATACTTTAAATAGTATATCTTGTAATTTAAACTGTCTAGTTTCTTTTTTCTATATAAAACTTTGGGTAAAACTTTTTCTTTGCTTAAATACTAATAATTATTAAAAGGCTTTAGAAGGCCTTAGTTTAATAAAATAAACTTTATATTAAATAAACTTGGAATAGAATAAACTTTATATTAAATAAACTTGGAATAGAATAAACTTTATATTAAATAAACTTGGAATAGAATAAACTTTATATTAAATAAACTTGGAATAGAATAAACTTTATATTAAATAAACTTGGAATAGAATAAACTTTATATTAAATAAACTTGGAATAGAATAAACTTTATATTAAATAAACTTGAATTTATTACCCTTAAAAATTAAAGTTTTAAAGTAAAAGGTTAACATATTCAGTTGATTTAATTTTACGGGATTATTGCCTCTACCTTTAGGCTTATTTATTTATTTTTAAAAGGGTTAAAAATAACAAGCGTAGTTCCACAGGATTAACAAAATAAACACCACAGTTTTAAATTTATTTATTTTAATTTTCTTTATTTAATTAAATTAATTTTCATTTTTAAGGGATTATTTTATGTATTTTCCTTTTTCAATTTATTCAGTTGATTAACTTTTTTCTATTTTTTTAAAATTTTGTTAGGAAAAGCCGCCTAATTTACCTTCCTTTATTTAATTAAACAATTTTTTAAAATTCTTTTTTTCTGTCAATTTAATTAAATTTTTTTTCTATATTATAGGAACAAATTGACGTTAAAAAATGAATTTATTTATGTCCAAATATTTAATTATTTATTTAATATTACCAAATAATATATTAATGGATATTATGTCTGTAGAATGGAACAATTGGATTCCCCCATTTACTTCAGATAATGGGAGAATTTCTCCTTTTATTAATGAACCTATATTTATTAGACCTATGACACATCAACCAACAGAGTACGAAAAAGCTCCTTATAATTTTTGGTATAAAAATTAATTTTTAATTTAATTAGGGTTAGATAGAGTTGTTTATAATGTTTATATCAAAATTAGAATATAGAAAATATTGTTTTAATTTAATTAGAATTAGTTAATTTTATAAATATTAATTAATTAAATAAAAATAAATATATTAATAAATACAACTTTGCAATGAAAAGAGAGAAAGAAAAAGAGAGAAGTGAACAACTTACTCTGCGCTCTCTGCCTCTTTAAGTTATTTAATTACCTCTTTAAATTTCGTTATTTTAACACAACTTTTTTTAAAAATTATTTAAAAATATAAACTAAACCTTAAAAAATAGAGAAAAAAATTGGCTTTATTTCAGAAATAAAAAAGTTAATAAATATTCTTCTATTTTTGAGACATTAAAGGAAAAGTAATTAACTTGTGTTAATTTAACAATTAATAACCCTAAAGCTTTTTTAAAATTTAAAAAATTTTTTATTTTAATTTCTAAAATAAAGCCAATTTTTTTCTCTATTTTTTAAAGTTTATTTCATATTTTTAAATTAATTTTAAAAAAAGTTATATTAAAATAACTAAATGTAAAGGAGTAATTAATTAACTCAAAGAGGTAGAGAGCACAGAGTAAGTTATTCTTCTCTCTCTTTATTTCTCTTTTCTCTTTGAAGACTTATTTAGCTTTTAAATAATTAAATATATAAAAAATTTTTAAAAATTTTAAAAACCAATTTAGGTACGAAAACAAAGCATTTTCTCATGTACACGGCCCAAATCCACCTAATCATGAACTTAGACATCAACACTTTTTAAATATAGGTGTTGACCATTTTGCAGTTGGGGATTTTATTACAGGTAATTTTTTTAATTTAATTAATTAATTAATTTAAACTGACAGATAGGCCTTCTACTGGCCTTAATTCTGACAGTGAAAAAATTGTAAATAAAAAATTAATTGAGGGTAATAAATTAATTAATAAAATTGCAATGCCTCCAAGTTCTACTCCATCTGAAGAAATTAATTTTTTATCTTTGGGGTATATTTTAATTATTTTTTAAATTTAAATCTTTTGTATAACGAAGTTTATTTATACTTATTTAATTATTTATTAATTTAAAGGACACAGTTACCCCCATTGTTTGAAGTTTCTATATCGTCTGGGGATAATAAACTTATTAATAAGCCTTTTACTAAAATGGCCTCAAAAGGAAATTTATTTTCTTCGAAAAAAGGATTATTTGCTTCAGAGAATGTTAAAGTAATCTAAATAAACTTAAAATAAACTTAGAAAATAACTTAAACTTAAAAAATAAACTTAAAGTATAAAAATAAACTTAGAATAACTTAAACTTAAAGTATAAAAATAAACTTAAAATAACTTAAACTTAAAGTATAAAAATAAACTTAGAATAACTTAAACTCAAGAAATAAACTTAAACTTGAAAAATAAACTTAAACTTGAAAAATAAACTTAAACTTAAAAAATAAACTTAAACTTGAAAAATAAACTTAAAGTATAGAAATAAACATAAAGTATAAAAATAAACTTAAACTTAAAAAATAAACTTAAACTTGAAAAATAAACTTAAAGTATAAAAATAAACTTAAAGTATAAAAATAAACTTAAAGTATAAAAATAAACTTAAAATAAACTTAAATAATAAACTTTTAAACTCAAGAAATAAACTTAAACTTAAAAAATAAACTTAAACTTGAAAAATAAACTTAAAGTATAAAAATAAACTTAAACTTAAAAAATAAACTTAAAAATTAAACATAAATATTTAATTAAATAGTTAGGTATTTATTTTTTATTAAAAGGTTATTGACGTTTATGATGATGATGTTAAACTTAAGTCTTTAAATAATAAAACAAAAATATTATCATTATTATCTGATTCTTCTTCAAATAAAAATAAACAAATAAATTCAAGGCAAGTTTATTTTTCTTAACTTTCTTTTAAAAAATTAAATTTTGTTTAATTATTTAAATTTAATTATTTAAAATTAAATATATTATTTTATATTAAGCAGTCCACTTGAAAATGATTCTGACATTCTTTTTATTAACCACAAAAATAAACAAAAACTTTTACCTCTCAAAAATTTAATTAATAAAGAAATTCATCAAATTAACCAAAATAATTACCAAACATTGGAAAATTCAACTTTCCCAATTTTTGAAACAAACATGTTTTATAACAAACAAATAAATAATAATAAACTTTGTCAACAAGTTTTATATTTTCCAAACAATTATCAATGTTTTTGTTCAAAATGTTGTTGTTGTTTAAATTAATTATTTTTTTAAATTATTTTTTTTTAATAGAAATAAATTAAATTAAATTTTAATATTTTAATAATAAATTTTAAATTAATTTATTCAATTTAAATTGAATTAAATTTTGTGAAGGTTATATGTGCTCCATGTCTAAACGTAATGAAATAGAATATTTAAAAAATATTTGTACAAATATTTAAAAATTTAAGTTAATTGTTTTTTTGACTTTAGTATGGGTTTCTCAAAAAGAAATTCATTTATTATTTTATTTATTTTTAAAATATTTAAAATATTAATTAATTAATTATTTTAATATTTTTTAAAATTAATTTAATATAAAGTATTTTTACCCTCTGTATTTTTAATTAAATTTATCGCCTTTTAAATTGTTTATTTTTTAATTAAATTAATTAAATTTAATTTATAATTAATTTTATTTATTTAATTAAATTAATTTATTTATTTATTTAATAATTTAAATATTATTAATTTTTAATTTAATGATTTGAACACTCCACGTACGAAGGTTGCCCATATCGTTTCTGATGAAAAAATTTATTTAATAAAATTAAATAAAAATTTAAAAATAAGTTTAATAAATTATAGTCATGTCACGGCCAAAAATAGTTTCTTTTTATTTCATCAATTTTTATTTTAATTAAATAAAGAAAGAAAGACAGTTGTTTGTTCTATTTTTCAGCTTTTTCTTTTTTTATTTATTAAATATTCATCTTCTTTTTGATTTTTTAAAAGCTTTATTTTTGATGTTCTCGTTCGCTTTTCTTTTTTTTTGATCAATATATTTTTTGTGTTTATTCTGGTTTTTTTTCTTTTTAAAATCTTAAGTTTCTTTTATTCTTTTTTTCAAAGTATATTTTCTTACAAAATAAATAAATAAAGAATTAATTTATTTATTTTATATTTTAATAAAATATATTAATTTAAAAAATGCGTGGGTCAGAAAAGACTGGACAAGAAAAATTTGAAGATGCGGTTAAACCTGCATTAGGTTTAATTTAAATTAATTTAATCCTTATTTTTAAAGAGGGTCTTCTCACTGATTTACAAAGAACTACTGAAATTCTTCGTCAACGTAAATCTGAAGGGGAGGGCTTTGAATATCCCGAATCTGAGAGACTTTTTAAACAGTCAACTTATGGGAGGTTAAAAGGATTTTAAAAAAAATATTCTTTTCTGTTTATTTAATTAATTTTTAGTCCAAATGCACAGCAACAATTAAAGGAAATTTCAACAGATTTAATTAACAAATCAGAGGTTTTTTAATTAATTAAAGGGAACACTACCTCCCTTTTTCTTTTAATAATATTTTTAACTTTAAAATTAAAGCCCCATCGTGACCCAATGTTAGAGGGCGATAAGCTTGGCATTCATACAATCCCCAAAGGTGACTGTCCAAAGTGCGGTGAGGCGGTTATTGGCCCTGTGGTTATTGCACTTGGTAGAATGTGGCATCCTGAGCATTTTTGTTGTGCTCAGTGTGGGGATCCTATAGGCCATAGGAATTTTTTTGAGAGGCAAGGAAAGGCTTATTGTGAAAATGATTTTCATGGTAACACAAATTTTTAAATTAAATTTAATTTTTCTTCTTCTTTCATAGATATGTTCTCTCCTAGATGTTATTATTGTAATGGTTCAATTAAAGAAGTAAAAAAATAAATAAACTTTATTTTAATAAACAAACAATTTTTTAGCGTTGTGTAACAGCTCTCGGGAGAACTTACCATATAGACGTTAGATTTTAATTTTTGTAATTTATTTAATTTATTTTTATTAGCATTTTGTCTGTGCTGATTGTGGTTGTCCTATCAAGGACGGAGGCTTCCACGAGAAGGTAAAATTTAATTTAAAAGTTTAATTAAACATTCTAGTCAAATTCTGCCTACTGCAACCAATGCTTCTACCGTCAGTATGCACCCAAATGTCAGGGATGCAAACAGCCTATTACTAATAAATTTATTAATGCATTAAACACACAATGGCATCCAGAGTGTTTTTGCTGTCAGGTTATTTAATTTATTTAACTAATTAACTGCTTTAACGTTTGCTTTTCTTATGCTTTTTGTTTGCTTTTTTAAAGGATTGTGACAAATCTTTCAACTCTACCGCTCCTTTTATCTATCTGGATCGTTTTCTATGTGAACAATGTTTCCACACATGTCAAGGCTCTTTATGCGCACATTGTCTTTTGCCAATATCTGGCCGTTGTATTTGTGCTTTAAATGGACAGAAATTTCATCCAGAACATTTTAGTTATTTTTGCTTTGTTAAACATAAATTTAAATATTTAGAATGTTGTATTTGTCGACGGCAAATAGATAGAAGCAATTTTAAGGAACACAATGGGGAAGCTTTTTGTATTTTTTGCTTTAAAAATAAAAGAAGTTAATTTAAATTAATAATATGTGCATTTTTAGGTTTAAAATGCTTTTATTTAATTAGCTTTTTATAAAACTAATTTTTGTAATATTTTGTGTGTTTATATAAACTAATTTGTCTCTCTAATTATTATTTATTTATTGTTAATTTTGTTATTGAAGAGTACTTGTGTCTACTGACATTATGTCACTAAAATAAGGTTGTGACTAAATGCGCCATTTAGACGCGACAGTTTTTTAAATTAAATTGTTTATTTTCTTTGGGTTTTAACAATTATTTTTTGTTTTAAGGCTGACAATTATTTTGCCGAGAAATGTCCAATGACTGTTGATATTTATGATGAGGTTGAACTAGACGAGGATGAGGCGTTTAATAGAGCATAGAATTAAAAATTAATTTTCTTATTAAAAAGAACTTTTTTTTTTATTTTCCATTAAATAAATTACCAATTTATTAGTATAATCATAAAATTAAAAATATTTTAAATTAATTAAAAAATTAATTTTTAATTAAATTAATTAATTTAATTATTTTAATAAACAAAGAAGAAAGTTTACATTAAATTAAAATTATTTTTATTTTATACACAAAACAAAGAAAATTTAAAAAAAATAAAAAACTAGAAACATTTATCTATTTTTGGCTATTATTTTTATTTTTAAGGAAGTCTTCTTTTTTATTATTAAATTAAATATTTACATTAATTGTATTATTATCTTTGTTTTTTTTATTTTATTTAATTGCGCGATTAGACAAACAAGGAAATTATTTAAATAAAACTTTTCTTTTTTCCTGAATAAACAAAGAATTTATTATAAAAGTAACAAATTAATTCTTTTTTCCAAAAATATTAATTTTGTCCATATTTTTAATTTTTAAAAATTATTTAAGAAATTAATATTATTATTAAATATGTTAATTAAAATTCTGATTTTTGTGCTGTTCACAATATTTATTAATTTAGACTTACACAGAGTAATAGTAGAAGCTAATTGGTAATTTTAAAAAATTTAATTTAATTTTTAAATTAATTTATTTATTTAATTTTTAAATTAATTAATTAATTTAATTTTTAATTTATTTATTTATTTAATTTTTAAATTAATAAATTAATTTTTAAATTAATTAAATAATTAAAAAAATATTAAATAATTAAAAAATAGTCAATGGGAGTTTTTCTTCAAAGGCCAAAATAATTAAACTTGAGCTTTAATTATTTATTTTTAAATTAAAAAATAAACTCTTCCAAAAGAAATTAATTTTATTTGAAAAAAAAATAATTAAAATTTTTAACCATTTTTTAAAATTATTTTTATATTATAGAATATTCAGTAAAAATAATTTTCTTTTTTTTTAATATTTTAATAAGTTTAATTTATTTTATTAAGTTGTTGTTGTCCTTGTTGTTGTAAATGCTGGTAAATAATTAATTTATTTAATTTAATTATTTAAAATTAAAAATAATTAAATATATTCTTTATAGTTGTTGTCCACAACCCCCAATTATAATACAACCCCCGCCAGCTTTACATAAAATTTGTCAAGTTCCCTGTTGCTGTAAGTTTATACTACACACACATTTTTCCCTTTAATTTAATTCTTTTTTATTTTTAATTAAAATTAAAAAACACATTTTTAGGTTGTAGACCATGTTGTTGTTGTTGTTGTAAATATTTTTTAATTATTTTAATTTTTAAAAATTATTTTTAGGTGGTGGGGGTGGAGGAGGAGGTCGACGTAAACGCCGCTCTTTCAGCAATTTAAATTTCAATCAATTTAATAAAACTTGTTCTTCAATAAATAAACCAACTTTTTGTTAATTTATTTAAATTGACTTGGATATTTAATTAATTTTATAAATAATTTTAAATAAATTTTAATTAATTATTTATTTATTATTTGTAGAGTTTATAGTTATTGAATTTATTTTAAAATTATTGTTTCCTTCATTTTTTTAAATAAAATAAATTTTAAAAATTTATTTAATAAAAAATATGTAAGGAATTAATTTTTTAATGTTTAATTAAAATTAAATTAAAATTTAAATATTTCTAATTGTTTAGAGAGTCAAGAAATCAATTTTTAAAGAAGAAAAGAAAGTTATGATTAATAATTAAACAATAAATTAATTAATTTAAACTTCAATTAATTTAATTTATTATTTTTTAAGATTTGTTTAGAAATTATTTAATTAATTTATTTAATTAAAATTATTTAGATTATTTAAAAAAATTAGTTTATAATTTATTTAATTTAAATAAATAAATATTTGTCAATTTTATTATAAATAAATAAGTAATAATTTTTGCTATCCTAACTAAACATTAAATTTTATTAATACAAAATTTATTTATTCAGCATTTTTTAAAGCAATTAAAATCCTTTTTTTAAATAACAAAATATTTTTATTTTTAACAGATTAAAAATTATTTTTAAAAAATAATAAAATTTAATTGTATTTATTTATTTTTAATGTTTTGTTTGTCTTAATTTTTAATATAAAATAAACTTGAGTTTTTAATGTTTAATCAGTTTTTAATTTTATTCAAACCTTTACAATGTTTTTCAATATAAATAAACTTATTCTCTTTATTTTTGTATTGAGTCAATTAATTAGCCTTTATTACTGTTCCAATAATGGTAAACAAAATGGAGAGGGTATTAATTTTATTTTTATATAAAAATATTTTATTTAATTAATTTTTAAAAATTAGACCCATTTATTTTTTGGAGGAGGTTAATTAATTAATTAATATTTAAAAATGTTTAATAAATTAAAAAATTTCTTTAATTTAATTAATTAATTTAAGCCTGTGCTAAAGATAGTGATTGTAATACTTCAATGGTATGTTGCCCAAAAAACAACACAAAATGTTTCTTTCGACAAGTTTGTTGTACACCAACTTGTTGTTATCCTAAAAATATAAGTATAAAATAATAAATAGTTTAAATAAACTTTAAATTAAATAGGCTGTGAAAATGATAAACAATGCTGTTCTGGAATTTGTAAAAATAATGGTATTAATGGGGGAATATGCAAAAATAGAGATTAATATTAAACACAGGGAATATGATGCTACTATTAGAATAATTAATTTTCTATTTATTTTCTTTTTAATACAGAGATTAATTTTAATTAATTAAAAAATTTCCTCTTCTTCTGCATGAATTAAAAATTAATTCTTTTTAATTTATTTATTTTAATATATTTAATTAACTTAAAAATTATAATTAATTTAATTTAAATAACCTTTTTTTAATTCATTTAAATGGTTAATTAATTTATTTGATTTATTTTATAATTTTTAAAATATATTATTTAAATATTAATAATTTAAAAATTAATATATTTTAAATTGGACAATAATTTAATTAATAAATAATTTAATAAAATTGTTTCTCTTTAAATTACTCAGGTATAGATTTGAAGTAAAAGTAAACTTTTTATTAAAAAATTAAAAAATATTTTTAATTAATTTTTATTAAATCTATTATCTACAATATATTTTTTTTTAATTGCTTAGATGATTTCAACATATTATCATAGTAAGGATTCAGTTTAATTATAGTTTGGTTAATAATTAATTAAATAATTTTATCTATTTTCATAATTTAATGTAAATTAATTTATTAAATTTTATTTTTTAAAATTATTTTTAAATAATTTTCTATAGTATATATTAATTATTATTAATATTTTTAAACTTGTTGGGTCGATCTGTGTGTTAACTTAGGTAATTAAACCTAAATAAATACAATTATAATAATATTTAAAATAATTTAAATTTAATTGATTAAACTAAAAAATTAATATATGTATCACTGCCTTTTTATTTATTTTTAATTAAAAATTAAAAAGTAGAATTGTCCCTGGGAACTATTCTTTCTGTACATCTGTAATTTATTCATTTATCTATTTAATATTTAATTAATTAAAATTGAATGTAATTTATAAATTAATTTTATTTAAATTAAATAAAAAAAGAAAATAATCAATTAGAATTAAGGGAATAATTTTAATTTTAAAAAGTACAATTAAAGGGATAAAATTATGTAATATATATTTGTTTGTTCTAATGAAATTGTATTTTATTTCTTAAATGTTTTGTAATATTATTTATGTAATATTTTGTACTTTTAAAAACTTAAAAGAAAAATTATTTTTATTAATGCCCTTTTACATTTTTCAATGAAAATGAAGGGAATAAATACAATTTTCATTAAAATCGTGTGAATAATAAAATTTTTTTTTAATTTACAAATTTCATAAGATGATTTAATTTGACCTTTGCTTTAATTTTGTAATAATTTTAAAATTAATACATGCTACTCAATTTAATATAATAAACAAAACGCAGCTATTTAAAGCGGATTAATTTAATTAAATTTCATTATATACATATTACATTCTCCTTACATTTAAATACAAACATTTAAAAATGTTTAATTCTATTTATTTAATACTATTTTTCTTTGTGGTAGTCCAGGAATCTTTTTGCGGTGGGGGGCTTGATGAAAGCTCTCGAAGAGCTGAAGAGAGAGCTGCAGAAGCTCATAGAAGGGCTGAGGCAGCTGAAAGAAGGGCTGCAGAAGCTGAAAGAAGGTCTGCCGAAGCCGAACGAAGGTCTGCCGAAGCTGAACGAAGGGCTGAAGAAAACAGAGGATCAATTCACATTGGACAAAACGATCTATTTGGACCAGGATTTCCTTTTGGTTCTGGATTTCCTTTTGGTTCAGGAATTACTATTAGTACTGGAGGAAGAGTTTCTGGGATATACAATTCAACTGGTTCAGGAAGTTCTGGTCGACGTGCTTCTCAAACTCCAAATTTTAGTAAGTTTAAACATACTTTGTTTTAATCAGTCTTTTAAAGACAAAACATCCTGGAACAGAGGAGCGAGCTCTTACACTATCCGTGTGTTTAACGACAGGATTAATGTGCAAGACCCGAGCGGGGATTCAGGCAATGGGAAGAATCTTAAAATTAATGGTGGCGCCACTAGCTTTGAAGTTTATGGAAACAACATCGAAGCAATCAAATACTGGAGTAAAACACGTATATACATTGATGGGACTGAAGCTTATCCAGTTGATAATAACGAGATAACTGTCAGAGGAATAAAAATACAAAAGGAAGGAGAGAAGATAGTAATAACTGGGAGTAATATTACTTATAATAGCCAAATGAAATCTCGTACAGTTGTAAAAGCAAAAAGCGTTGAGATGGATATTAATGGAGGAGCGAATAATGTCTATAACACAAACCAGACATATCAATTTAGTCACCGTCCCAATGATAATACTATTTACAATAATCTTAACATTAATGGAGGGGCTAATCGTATCCAGGTTATTATTATGATATTAAGGGTGTATATCCCTTTTACGCTCTGTTAGGTAATTTCAGGGATGTAGATAGTCGATGACAGAGAACAACTTTTATAGAAATCTGTGGGTAGTTCAAAATATTTAAGAAACGGGGAATATTGGTATATAGGGTTAGGAGAACGGTTTTTAAAATATATACTCTCTATAATTTAAATTTTAAATTTAAAGATGGATATTGAAGATGTTCGAGGCTCAAATCATATTTTTATTAACGGTGGCGCCAATTCATTTAATGTTTATGGGAGAGGGAACACATTTAGAAGGGAAGAGATTACAAACGAATTTAGCACAATTAATATTATTACACAAAACAGTGGAGGAGGACAAGTTGGTGGAAGCTATTTCTTTGGCAGTAATCGAACAACAATTACTATTGAAGATGGGGAAATTAGTAATCACTCGGGTAGTTCTTATGGTGGTTCTTCTAGTTTTTCTGGTTCATGGTTTGGTTAGTAAAAAGGGAAAAAGGAATCTAAAAAACAATTTTTTAATGAGAAGAGAACTAAAAAAAGAATTAAGCAAACTAATTTTATTTAATCAAAAGAAGAGTAGTAGTTATTAGCATACTATAGTAGTTAATTATTATTTATTAAATTATACTTCTAGTCTAAATAAATATTTATGTATTTAGTTATTAATTTATATTTAATTTAATATATTAATATTAATTGAGCAGTAAATATTTAATTAAATAATTATAGTCATTAATTTTAAAAAATTAATTTTGGATATAGGTACTTTAAGTACTTGTTAATTAAAAATGTATTGCTAAATATTTTTAAATTTTAAGTTTCATTTTTTTAAAGCAAACAATTAAATTTCACTTTAGTAGAGTAAAATAAATTAACATGTATAATTTGTTGAACATTTTAACTATTTTATTAATTTAGAACTAATAATTCAAGAAGTAAAACTATTTAAAATAATGTAACATAGTTAATAGTTCTGTATCAGGTTATTTATTTTTTATTAAATTAATTTATAACAAACAACTTAATTATTTTGTTTAGTAAGGATAGGTTAATTCTTTCAAGGATTTAACCATTTTAACTTTATTCTGAAGTCAATTTTTAATTATTAAATTAATTGAAGATGTATTTTTTAAATTAATTATTTAATTAATTGAAGATGTATTTTAAATTAATTATTTATTTAATTAAGGATATATTTTCTGAAGATGTATTTTCTGAATTAATTATACAATTATAGATGTATTTTTAAAATTTTAATTAGTTAATTGAAGATGTATTTTTTAAATTAATTATTAAATTAATTGAAGATGTTTCTTTTAATTAATTATTTTATAGTAATGTGTAAAAAAATACATGTTTTTTTTCACGATTTGAAACATTGTTCAATACCATTGACTTGTTAAATAATAAATATTTAAGTTAAATTGTTTAAATATTTGTTCTACGTTTAATCAATAGTTTGAAGTTTATTATGTAAAAAATTGTTAATAAAATTATTTTTTGATTTATTCATTGTTGATAAACAGGGTCAGATAACTAGTCTTTTTTGACTATTAAATATATTAAAAATCTTTAAATAAATCCATAAAAATCAATCGCCAATTCAACAGGCCATATTTTGTATTGTGAAAGAAATCCTTTCACAAATCTTGTAGACAAATATACATATATTTAAAAATTATCCTTCTCGCATTTATTTAATATCTTGTCTATATTAGACACTGTCGATTAAAAATGTTTTCAAATTTTTTAATTAAGTTTAATGGTCTTGTTGTATGGGATGTTTTGTTGAAAACAATTGTTTTTATAATTATGTTACATTTACGCTAAACAAGTCTATTTGTATGTACTAGTTTTACATTTATTAGTTTTAAGTTTATTTGTTTCAAGTTTATTTAAATTTAATAGTTTTAAGTTGATTAGTTTTAAGTTTATTTATTTTGTTTATGTGATCATGTTTATTAAAAGCTTTATTGAAGCTAAAAGCATTTGGTGTTAATGCTTAATAAAAGGAGGATTTAATTAATTATATATACAATTAGCTGTATTAAGCTTGCAATTAGTTCTTTAAGTTAAATCATGTTTATTAATAATGATTTTTATTAAAATTTAATGTTGAGGAAAGTGTAAAAGAAATTGTTGTTAAAATTGTAAACAAGCAAAAAACAAAGTACAAAAATGTTAAAAAAGCGAAAAAAGAAAAAAACGAAAAATGTGAAAAATAAAAAAACGCAAAAAATGAAAAAAACGCAAAAATGGGAAAAATAGGAAGAATGAGGAAAAATTCAAATTTTGAGCTATTTATACCCTGCAGCCCCGAAACATCTCTACAATTCCCGTATACGGTTTAACGCATAAAATAAATCGCCCGTCTAATTTTTAAGAAGTTTCGTTAGTCTTATAGAATTCTACCCTTGAATTTAGGCCGGAACGCCTCGAAAACTTTTATTTTTATTGCCCTTTATTTATTCTCTTCAGATGGCAAGAAGCATTTGATTTAGATTTAAATTTCTTCATTTTATTCTCATGAAAATGGCGTCCTTTATTTTTCAATTAATGTTCCTTGTTTTTGCAATGCTAGCTTTGTTGCCAGTACAGGTATATTCTGTTGGATTAGCTCCTGGACTTTATTGTGGAACTGTTACTTGTTATGACGGTTTCTTTATTTTTGATTTTTTTAGTTATATTTTTAAACATTTTCAAGTGCTGGAAATTTCACGCGACGATTTTAACAAAACCGATTTGCCCAGAATTTACAGAAGATTGGCACGCCAATTTCACCCAGACCGTGCTAAACGAGAGGTTTTTTAATATACTTTAACTGATTAACTTGTTTGTTTAATTAAATGTAAAGAATCGAGAAGAAGCAGAAGACCAGTTTAGACTAATTGCCACAGCGTATGAGACTCTAAAAGATGACGAAACTCGTGAATATTATGACTATTATTTGGATCATCCAGAGGAGCGTTATTACAATGTATTTTTAAAGCATTTCTTTTATTATTTCTATTCTTCTAGTATTACCAATATTATCGCTTACGAACCGCTCCAAGGGTTGATGTTCGTATTGTTATTGTTGTGGCCATTCTATTAGTATCCACAATCCAGGTAAACTTTTTTAAAGCTTCAATTTGTTCAAATCTAGAAAATTAAAATGAAGATAAGATTGTGAACTTTTTTGTTTTTCTTATAGTTTGTACATTAAAAAAGAAATCAGATTTTCCCTTTTCAGTACCTAAGCGCTCATCAAAAGTACAGAGAAGCATTAAAGTACGCTAAAGAACAAGTAAAATTTCGTAGTATGGCAATTGAGATTGCAAGGGAAAGAGGAGCTTTAGACTTTGATAAACTTACGGGTAAGGTAAAGAAGAAGCAAAAGAATGGAATTGACCCGGAGATAGTTATCAGGTTTTTTATTTAATAAAATAGTAAATCAGAAAACACGTAAAATTAATTTCTAGTTCAATTATTGAAGAGAACATAAATATTAGCGGGGGGTACAGACCTCCTTCAGTTTACAAAACTTTGGCTTGGCAATTGGTTTTTTTTGTTATTATAATTTTAAAGGAATATTTTTAGATTATTTTGCCTTTAACTCTACTAGCACAAATTCGTTGGGGAGCTTTGTGGGTATTCAACTTTTGGATCTGTAAACGCGATTATGATGATGAGGCAAAGTTGTATTTAATTAGGAGGAATTTAAAGCTTTCTGAAGAACAATTTTTGGTTTATTTTTAAATTGTTTAACTTTTCCCTCCTTTTTAAGTCAACAGATCAAAAACTTGTTGATGAATATTTAATCAAAGAACTATGGAAAAAGCCTGTATTCGACCAGTGGAAACTGGAAAAGGATTTGGAGGAAAAGGAGAAGTTGGCAAAATCCGGGCGTTATAAACAATATCAACGGTTTCAGCGAAAACAGGCAGGGTAAGTAAAAAACATTTCTAGACCTTAAAGTATTAAAAAAACAGAAAATAATAATTTAAAAATATTTTAAGAAGTACAATATCATTTTTGGATGAAATGTAACAAGGGAATTTACAGGTTATTTAATACAAAAACAAAAGCTTTTTGTTGTGTTTATTCTAATTTGTGATTTATTTTTTAAATTATATCAGCTAGTATTTATTTATAAAAAACGGTTTGTTCTTTTCCGGCTAAAAAACAATTCTTTTATTTATCTGTAATTTTTTGCTTTTATTCTTTGTTACATATTTATGCCATCTCTACTCTCATTTCTTCGTTTTTCATATTTCAAAATTAATTGTTTTATACTCAATTTTTTAAAATATTTTCTGTTCATATTTTTTGGATTTTATTATTTTTTGTTAAGTAAAATTTAGAAAGGGATTGCTCTCAAAAGAACCTTCTAAAAAATATCAGGATAAACCAAACTTTATTGAATACAAATTAAACCTGGAGGATCAAACGAAAGTTAAATTTAAAAAAATAAAAATGGGAATGAGTGACACAATATCCCTCAAACAAGTTTAAGCAATTATTTCGATTTAGCTGAAGCCTGTCCACGAAGTAGAATGAATATTTGCTCTTTGATGTAATCCTTGCCCTTACAATTAGAATTAAAATATTAAGTTATTAATAAATTGAAAACAAACCTTTGGCACATAAACGTTTTTATCCAGCACAAGACAGCACAAATCGGCCAATCGATCAATAAATTTGAAAAGATCAGAAATATCATATCTGACAAATAAGTGTTTGATAATTCAATAAGTTAAAATATACTGAATGCAGGGCAAATCTGGATTCAATTTTTTAAGGTGCTCCTCGTAAATTTTGCAAACTGCTTCCATACAGTCGGTTGAAGTCTCGTAATCGCTCCTAAAGTATTTTTAAAATTTTAAGCCTTAGAAACTAGTAAATTTAACCATGTCCTTGAATCCACTTTTGGACTAGACTGTATCAACAAAATTGTGTGCGTCATCTAATGGCCCGTTGTTAGATGTAAAAAAGCTGTGAGAAAAATTGAAGAACCTTGGAAAAAACAAGGTAAAAAGAACTAAAGATTAATTCACAAAAATATTACAATTATGTAATTTCTAATTTTAAACAAAAAGAATAAAGACACAAATAAACTACTAAATCAGCTTTATTTTGCATAATTTTAATCGACAGGCAAAAGTTACAATTTTTAATTATTTCAAAAAATTTTGCCGAAAAATTGTTTAAATCGTCCTAACATTAACAGAAAAAAATATCTTCGTCATTCCACGTCTTTTTCTCTCGTCATTTTTGGTTCTAAAGTCCATTGCGAGTCTTGCATTCCTTGAGCAAATCGTTGAAGCTTTGGCAGAAGCCAAGATCAGAAGTACGTTCGGTGCTTAAGGTAACCGAAATAAAAAAAAAAAGGGAAAAGTTCAATACCATTCGATGAATTGGCGAAACTCGAATTCACAATTGTTGGAGTATTGCTTCTGATCAGCCTGAACTTGAGGTTGCTGCTGTTCAGCAGATCCACCAGAGAACATATTGCCAACAGCATGGCCCTAAAAATGAAGCGTACCCTCAAATTCATAAAATAACTGAAAAATACCACAGCCGATCCAATGGCAACACCACCAGCAGTCGCAGCCATCTGTCCTAGAAGACCAGGTTGACGCTGTTGAGCGGCCATTGGTGCTTGTTTAGGAACAGTAGCCGGAGTAGTGGCGGTTCGGGTTGGGGCTCGCATTGGTGATGATGGTGCGCGAACAGGTCCACTGGCACGAGGAGAAGCACTACGACGGCGAACCATTGTAAAAGTAATATGTATTGATAATAAAGAAGTTTAAGAACTAAAGAGGTTAACAATAAGCATTAAAAATAAAAAAAATGATCAAAAAATTTC
This sequence comes from Meloidogyne exigua, assembly GCA_018905775.1. Taxonomy (NCBI): domain Eukaryota; kingdom Metazoa; phylum Nematoda; class Chromadorea; order Rhabditida; family Meloidogynidae; genus Meloidogyne; species Meloidogyne exigua. Next base: position 87,722 of record JAGUQR010000009.1, on the reverse strand, counting down.
TAGAACTTAAAAGACCCAAAAACGATTAAAAAATCAAATGATAGTGAAGAAAGACATTATAAAGAAAAAGAAGGAAAATGATATATAACAAGGGAGAGACTAAAAATAAATTAATTTCTTTTTACAGTAGCTTGAACAAAACGCCAAAAATCGATAAATGCGACTATTAAAAATTTTTTGTCAATTAAAACTTCTTAATTAAAAAAATTTTTTAAAGAGCTTGTTCTTTTATCTCTGACTGAACGTTTTATTTAATTAAATATAAAAATGGGAAGGAAAAAAAAGAAGCCACAGAAGCCATGGTGTTGGTATGTTTTTTCATTAAATTTCTAAATCATTTTGTTTCAAAAGGTATTGCAATCGTGAATTTGAAGACGAAAAAATACTCATTCAACATCAGAAAGCTAAGCACTTCAAATGTCATATATGCAACAAGAAACTCTTCACAGGTCCAGGTTTGTCCATTCATTGTATGCAAGTACACAAAGAAACTATTGATAAAATCCCTGGAGCTGTACCAGGCCGAGACAATGTTAATGTGGAGGTTTATGGGATGGAAGGGATTCCTCCTGATGCGTTAGTTAATATCTTTATTATTTCTCGAATTTTAAATTTAGAACTCCACATGAGCCTGCAGCAGCACCACCACCTTCTAAAATCCCCCGCCCTGCAATGCCACCTCCTTTACCGGCTGGGGCGCCTACAATGCCTATGTTAATGCCTGGAATGTCTCCAATGCAGCATTTTCAACCTGTTGGTTTACGTCTGCCCTCAATGGGAATGAGGCCATTTATGCCTGCCAGCATTCCATTTGGTTAGTTTTAAGGGTTTTTAGTAATCTCCGGGTCTTTTCAGGACCTAATAATTCTTTCCCAATGATGCGTCCACCCATACATGGAATGCCTGCACAAATACTGTCAAGTACGATTCCTTCAAGTTCAAATCCAAATTTTTTACAAATGGACGATGCTCCACCATTGCCTCCGACACCGGCTGCTGCATTTGCTGCTTATCAGGGTTTTTTAAATTAAATTTTAATTAAAAATAATTTAAGGGGAGTCAAAAGATCCAAGATCTGAATCAAAAAATGGTGAAGTAGAGCCTTCCTCTTCTAAAAAACCTGAAGGAGGGGTATTTATTGGAGCTAAAACGAGGATTATTTGCCCTGACGAATACGAATCATTGGTTTTTTTTAATTTTTAAATTAAATTATCACATATTTTTAAGGAAGAATTAATGGCAATACGAATAGTTCCACAGTTTGCTCGAAGTCTAGCTGCTCACTTTCGTCCATAAACATCGGCAAGTCATAACTGAAGGAAATTGAGACATGTTTCTTGTAAGTTTGTTAGAAACAAAAATTAACATATTTGTGACCCCAGTCTTCTCCTCAAAAATATTGGAGAAGAAAAAAAGGAGAGAAAAGTCTCTGACTATTTTGTCTGTTCCATCCATTGTTTATCAAGTGTTCTCTCGCACAAAGGTTGGCGAAAATAATAGTTGAAAAAATTTTTTTTCCAAAAATATTTTTTTTTAATTTATTTAAGTAAAGGAGAAAAATTGGATTTAAAAAATGGGAAAAAGATCTCATCAAGGTTTGAATTATAAACACCAAAAAAAAGTTTTTGGAATATTTAGCTGTCTATTAATGTGTTTTTTTCTATAAAATTTTTTAAAAGCGGTAAAGTCCAAAAGAGCGTCTTTTAAAATGTGTTTAACTTTCGGCACTCGCGTTTCCCATTTTATCACCTTTTTTCCTTTTCTCTTATAATAAATTTTATTTTTAAGGTTTCTCCTATATGAAAGAGACGAGAGAGCTCTTCTTCATCTCCATAATGTTTTTACGATTTTATTTTAATTGTCTTAATCAAAAATGTTTTAAGATATTGATAATTTTGTATTTTTTATTACTTGATAAATGCTAAATAAAAATTAAAACGAAAATTTCTGAGAATTGACCAAAAAATAAAAAAAATTCTTTAATTTACCAGTATTTTAAAAATTACAAAATTAAGATCATTAGAATACATAAAAACCTTAAATTTAAAAGAGTCACTACTTTTCGGACCTTCTCCATTCTTCCTTTATCCTTTTCCGTCTCTGCTCGTGTTCTTTATGGTCCAATTTTATGGATTGTAATGTTCTGGCAAGGAAGCGTTTATTTGTTGTTAACACGCGTGGCTTCAACCTGAAAACGTGGGAAGGTGTTAGAAAATTTCAGTTTAGATGTACCATCCCTGCGGGCCGTGTTCTTGTGCTCGTTGTGCAGAAAGATTTGCCTCTCTTATCAATGCCTGTGTTGCCATTTCGCGCAGAACTTCGTCCTGTTTGTCTACGTTCATTTTATTTTCTCCAATAAACACTACATCTTCATCCTTTTTAATCTCCTTTTTGTGATAAATAACGCAAATCTCATCATCCTTTGAACTTGTTTGGTCACTTTTTAAGGAAGTTGAAGGAAATTGCTTAAATAATTATTTGTTTCAAGAGACGCTGGGGTTGTTCAGATATCGAAATCTTAGGAACCCGTGGGGCTTGGAATACGAATAAACTGTTATTATAAAACAAAACCTCTTCTTTATTTGTCCCCGCTTCTTTAGCAGCGCGTCTTTTTCTAGCCTTACATAAAAGAGCATTTTGCATAATTAATTGCTTACTTCTTTTATCCTTCTCCAGATCCATTGAAATATTTCCTTTATTTTTCACTTTCTTCAATCTATAGAGTTTAAAAAATAAATAAAAAGGATGAAAACATAGGATTTAATTTCAGGATTAAAAAATGCATCAGTTTTTTTTTCTAATTTTGGCTAGATGTAATTAGACTTTTCGTATTTTTTCAGTTTAATAACTCTCCTCTTTTTACACACTATTTCCCCTGAATAAAATTAGGCTTCTCGTTTTGCTTTTTATTTTTTAATTTAATTGTTTAATAAAATCTGACTATTTTTAATTATTTTTAGATAAAAACTCTGATTTATTTCTGCAATATGAATACATGTTCTGCAGTTTCTGGCACCCCAACTAGTTGTAAATATTTTTTTTTGTTTAAATTTTATTAGATTATTAATAATCGTTATTTGTTTTTCACTACTTTACCTTCTTTTAGCTGATCCACCTATTCTGCAAAGTGAATCTAGACGCGAGGAATATCTTGCCAAAATTCTTCATTCTGAAAGGCGATTTAATGATTTGAGGTTACGCCTGCATAAGGCGAAAATGGCGCAGGTCTTTTGTTTAATTCTAGTTCTTTTTTAAATCACTTTTCTCAGATAGAAAAGCTTCAAGACGATATTTTAAATAGACGTTGTAGTATTTTTCAACGTCGAAAAATTCAACTCGATTCTGAGTTCGATACAAGAAGGAAGGTTTTCTTTTAAATTTAATTTTTAAAATTAATTACAAAATTATTTAGAATCTCCAAATAATTAAAACCCTTCGTCTCGATGCTCTTTCAAGGAAATTAAATGCCCAGCGTGACTTTGCTTTAGGCGATTTTGAACAGGACAAAGAGTTTATCAGACAGCAGATTTCTAAAAGGATAAATAAAAAATTGAGTCAAGTAGAAAACGAAATGAGGCAAATTAAAGGTTTTATTTTTTAATATCCTTTTACTTAGAAAAAATATTAAGATAATTTCTACTCAGAAGGACTAACCTCTAATGCAAATAACACGTATCCACAAAGAATTAAAAATTCAAAGCAACGTCTGGGAAGGTTAAAATGGGGTATAGGCCGTTATATTGCTAAAAATAATGAAGATAATAATAAAGAAGAAAAAAGGTGTAAATGGCAAAATTTACCTATAATGATAGCGCAATTGCCTAAAAATAAAATTATGGAGGATTTGGAGTTAATTCTATAGTATTTTTAATAAATCTTGTGTTTTTGTTCTTTGACCGAATTTTTAGGAATTTTTAATTCTTGTTGGTTATTTTTTAATTATAAAATTTGGGAAATATTTATTTTAAGTCAATGTTACTCTTTTTAATTCAGTCAAGGAACAAGCAATTTTACCCTCATTAAAACAAAAAAATGGTATTTTATTTGTATAAATTAGATTATTTATAAATTTATTTAAATAAAATTGTTTTATTTTTTTTTATTAAATTAGTATTGCCATTAAATATTTTTTATTTATTTATTTTTTAATTTCTTTAATTGTAATATTTATTAATTAGAACATGTCTTCTATCGACCTTGACCAAGAGGTTTATTTTTATTAAAAAAATCATTTTCTATGTATGTACAGGTTCGTCTATTTGACAATAATTCCGAACGCGACCGTATAGACAACATGTCAGAATTGTATGCAATGATAAACGCATTAGAATGTTTGGAAAAGGTCTATTCAAGGGATTATGTCCCTTCTAAAGAATACACAGCAGAATGTTCAAAACTGCTAGTGCAAATTAAAGTTGCGCTTCGTCTAGTCCCTGGTATGAGCATTGACGAATTCGTCCAGCAATATAGAATTCAATGCCCTGCTGCTTTAGAACGCATTCGTGAGGATAGACCAATAACTGTTAGGGATGACAAGGTTTATTATTAATTTAAACATATCTAAATTAGAGCAAAAAAGAGTTAAAAAACTTGTGGTTAAGTTGGTTAAAAATGGTCAATATTTAGGGAAATCAGCTAAAATGCATTGCTGACATTGTTGAGCTTTTTATCACTTCACTTGACCAACTTAAACTAAATATACGTGCAGTTGATGAACTCTTTCCTAATTTAAACGAATTGTATGCTTCAATAAATGCAATGAGTACTCTTCCTGACGATTTCGATGCAAAGGTTAAAGTAAAGGCTTGGTAAAATTAAAAAAAAATTTTTTTTAATTCAAAATTAATTTTTAGGTATGATAAATTGCATGGAATGGCTGCGCACGAGGAGCTTTCTGATGAAACTGCACGACAAATGGTTTTTGAACTTGAAGCTGGTTATAACGCTTTTCAGCGTTTCTTGCGAAGCTCCTAAAAGAGGACGAAAATAATCAAGTATTTTTTTAAATTTTATTTCAATTTAAAGCTAAAATACATTAAAAAAAGCTGATTCTTCAGACTTTAAAAAATTCGCTTTGAAAAGGACTTTTTTTTAATGATTTGCTTATGGATAATTTTTAAATTAATTAATTTTCTGTTTTTTACTTTCATTTGTTTCCAATTATATCCTTCAAATTTTATACATTTTTGAAGCTTTTCTTAATTTAGAAACAAATTTTCCTTTTTTGTACATTTTTAGGCTGAAAGAATTTGAACAGGGCAAAGTTTAAATTATCCGAAAAAGTTTCTCCTGATCAAATAGAATTTTTGTAGAATTTAATGTTGTATAATAATTCAATCTAATTCATTCCTCTTGTTAAACAGTTTTAGCCTGGACGTGCACCATACGTTTTTTTTAAAAACGCAAAATTGTTTAAACAATTCTGTTAATAAAGGAACTCTGTACAGGCTGTGGGGACTGCTGCTTTATTAACATTGGACAGAACGCAAATTTTTTGTTAACGATTGGCGCACATCTCTTTCATATATATTTATTTATTGACTTTTTGTCACATTTGGCTAGTTTGGCGCAAAAAGTTTTATTTTATAAATTAGATTTTGAGGGATTTTTAAATAAACAGTAAATTAGTGGATGACACATGATTGGAGAGAGTTTTTGATTTGGAGTGGAAACACTGGTTTATTAGAAGGAAAAAAGTTATATTAAAAAAGCAAAGCAAAAAATGCATCGTCTGATCTTTTTGTGAAGCAAGTTTATTTTCCCTCTGCGCCGAACTGGGCCTCTGTCATTTTTAACTACTCTCTTTTATTTTCTCTTATTTTTTATATAAAATTTCTCTTTCTTTTTGTTGCTCTTTTTCATTCATTTTTCTTCTAAATTTTGTAAGCATACATAAAATATACTTTGCATAATTTAATAGGTTTTGATTGATTTAATTTTTTTGTTTTTCAATTAAAAGTGTTTTAACCTTATTAATTTTTATTTTTCAGCTTTTCTTAATTGTAAAAATCTCTATTTTTTTAATTTTACGACACTTTTGAATACTCTACCCATTTATTAAATTGACACAAAAATGGCAAATAGGGCAAGTAGTGGTAGCGGTGGTAGTGGCACTCCTCGTCAAGGCAATAATGTTGGTAGTGGACCTACAAAAACTTTCCAATTTAAGGTTTTATTTTTTTAAATTAGTGGTGACTCATGTTAGCTCCTCAATTAACGTTTAATAAGTTAAAATTGGGCAAAATTGATTAAATAAATATTTCCTTCTTTACAAAAACAATTAAAAAAAGACTTTTTGTTACTAGTTAGTCCTACTTGGTGAATCTGCTGTAGGAAAATCATCCCTCGTTTTACGCTTTGTCAAGGGGCAATTTCATGAATATCAAGAATCAACAATTGGTGCTGCTTTTTTGACGCAAACTATTTGTTTGGATGAAGCTACAGTTAAATTCGAAATTTGGGACACTGCTGGGCAAGAGCGATATCATTCTTTGGCCCCAATGTATTATCGAGGAGCTCAGGCTGCGATTGTTGTGTACGACATTACAAATCAGGTTTTACTTTTCTGGGTCGCATTTTTTGGACGCTACATCCATCAAAGCTCTTTTAACGTTAAATAACACTTACAACTGACCGTGAATGTCAGTTAATTTGACTGTTATAATGTTGAGGCTGTCGATGTTATTGGGTTTATTTAATGCTCAACTTTTGCCCTTTCTTCTCTTTGAAAATATCTGACAAACTAATCATTGTATATTTTAGGAATCTTTTGCCAAAGCAAAAAATTGGGTTCGAGAGCTTCAACGGCAAGCTTCTCCTAATATTGTTATTGCACTTTCTGGGAACAAAGCGGATCTGGCCGCAAAACGTGTTGTTGAATATGAGGAAGCACAAGCATATGCTGAAGATAATGGACTTTTATTCCTTGAAACTTCTGCAAAATCCTCAATGAATGTTAACGAAATATTCCTTGCTATAGGTTCTTTTTTGACCTTTTTGATAGTTTATTTAAACTTTATTATTTTTAGCCAACAGATTGCCTAAAAATGAAGGCTCAGGAGGTGGCGGTCCAGCTGGACGAGGACGAGAAGGTGTAAACATTGGAGAGGGAGAAGGTCAAAGTCAAGCTCGGCGTTCTTGCTGTGGTGGTAGTGGTGGGAATTGACTCGAAGATTTAAATCGAAAGTTGAGGATAGAATGTGACTGTGTGCTTGAAATTGATTCTTATGTCAGTGTGATGATCATTTTATTCCATTTAAAGGTGTATTTTTTAGTTTTCAAAAATTTTTAACAGACACATAATTTTTGAATAGTTTAGACAATTCTAAATGTTTAAATCAAAATTCTTAAGAATTTTGGGCATATTTAATAAACCAGAAAATTTGAAATTCTGTCAATTACTCGTAAAACTACCCCCACAATTTTTGAAATTGGATCAATTGTAATCAATATTTTTGTCTCATTAGAGCCTGGAAAGGGAGCCCTGACACTTTTATTTTATTCAATTCCGTCTATTTCTAAACATTCTAGGCTCTAATTATAAATTTATTCTTTGCAAGCACCCCTTTTTATTCTTTCCACCTTGGATGTGGTTAATTTTTAAAATTTATTCTACTCATTTTTATTAATAAAATTGGACATTGGAATAAAGAAATAACTAAAATATATACATATGTTGACCTTGAGTCACAAATTATTTTTGTTTCTTTGCTAAATTAATTTTGATTTGAGTTTAATTTGTTTTTAGCCTTAATAATGGATGCTCAAGGCAGTAGTATGAGGCGTCGAGTTTCTAATGCATTATCGTTTTTAAAAAAAGGATCGGTTAAAATTGATGTAACTGGAGGAGAAGTAAGTGATGAACGAACACCCGGAATGGATCTGTTGGGTGCTGGCCAACCAATTGGTGAAGATTTACATGCTGATTCGGATCAATCTGTACCCGTTAATGAACAGGATGACTGGACTCTGCTTGAACTAAATGAAGATGATGCAACTGGTGGTGGGCAACAGGAACTAAAAGGTTTTCATGTTTTCTTAATTATTTATAGCCCATAGTTCACACAAATTTTTTATTACTAAAATTAGTGATTGCTTTTCTTATTTAGCTCCAATTACTCTTGAAAATTTGAACAATCACATACTTAGGCCTGAAAATATTCTTCTATTATCTCTAAGAAATAACGCGTTGCAACACCCTCAGATTCAGGTTATTTTGCATTATTAAAATTAGTTTATCTTCGGATCAATGAGCCAAGGCGATATTTGACCACTCCATTCTGAAGCATAATTAGCTTTTACCCTAAAGTAACAGAAAGAATAATTTTAAAAACTAAGGGCTTGGAAATTTTGGATTATTAGTATTTTAAATTCCCCATTTTCGGATATTTTTCCTCATTCTTAAAAACTGATTTATTTTTACAACTATGAAAATTTATTTTGGCTAATTTTAGAATCAATCAAAACTCCAAACTATCGTGACTTCTTACGTCTTCAGTTAACCTAGTTATTTTTCTTTTGGCTGTCCTTGGTATACTGCTGTCACTATGGAGTGTTTTAATTCAAAAAATTGATGGTCTAGACAATAAAATTAATGGTCTAGACAATAGAATTAATAATCTTGAGAAAGACATGATTCAAATAAACACAACAATGGAAAAGAAGTTTTCTTTAATGGAAAATAAATTTGACAACAAATTTTCTTTAATGGAAAATAAATTTGACAACAAATTTTCTTTAATGGAAAATAAATTTGACAACAAATTTTCTTTAATGGAAAATAAATTTGACAAAAAATTTTCTGATATGGAGGTAAAATTAGGAAAGGTCATTGATGAAAAGATTGAGAAAGCTCTTTCTGGAGTTGAAACAAAGTTCAACACTGTGATTAAACATCTTGACTTAATTATAAATTTTTTAAAACTGCCTTCGTCAAACATCACAAAGAATGAACCTTAGTTGTTTGGATGTGTAACATACTTGTGTTTAAGTTTAGTTTTTATTTGCTTTTAAAAATTTTTACACCTCCAATAATTCTATTGACACGTACCGGTATATCTATTCACTTAATTTTGTTTATTTTATGTTACGGGAAACTCTGCTAGACTTTTCAATACCTAGTACATGTATTTTTAAATAGTATTCTCTATTTTATCCTTTAAAATTATGTTGACTGTTTTTTTAAATTTTATTATTAATTTATTTTCAAAATTTCTATTTTTACCTCTGATTTTTGATTATAAATCTCAGGCTTTTTAAATAAATTTAAGACTTTTTATGCTCGTTTTCAACTATGTTTATGTTTACAATTTTACTTCAATTTTATTCAAAAAATCAATCCAAGAATTAATTGATTTATTTTCTACCAGGTAGAAGACAAATGTGTTCAATCTATAAGCAATGGCTTGCAGAGATGTGCAGACTTTCAGAGGCGCGGGAACGCAATATCAAGGTTTTTAAGCTAATAAATATTAGTGGTTCTGATGCACTTAGTTGATCTATTATGGCGCTTATACATTTTTGAACTGGTTTTGGGCTTTAGACGCAAAGTCGTTCTTTGCCGGTGTATTGCCACTTTCTTTCATAAAAGATTTTTCATTTTAATAAATATTTTTTGGTTCAGTTTCTCAAAGAATCGATTCCTTTTGATGACCAACGTTTGCGTTCTCTCGACGCTACTTTGAAGAAAGTGACAGCTTTTACCAAAAAACTTAAGAATGTTGGATCTTCTACCATTTGTCAGTTATTACCAGATTTGGAAAAATTGAATCTTAGCAAGTATTTGGATGAAATTGCTGCAAATATTTGTGAGGCAAAAGTCAAAATTTCTGATCTGGATGCTATGGTTGAGTTTAGCGTGAAAATTTCTTCACTTTACAAAGAATTTCCGATCTATCTATTGGCTGTGTTTAAGAAACAAATGCCTTCAAAGAAGGGCGATAAAGTGGAAAATCCTTCAAAGTTGCGAGTTGATTTAAGGTTTAATTTTACATTTGAATTGAAGAGAAAATATTTTCCCATTTTTAAGATTTTTCACCGAACTTTTGCTTAACGGACTTTTCGGTCGTGAAGGACTTCAATTTCTTGGCTTTGTTTTGGCATTTCTGGTTAATTCTGATAAGATCGAACATCTAAATACAAGCATTTTGATGCCTTTTTGTAGGACTCATTTCTTCCCAATAACTGGAATATTTCCATTTTCTATTCAACAGTCTATAGAAGGCTTGGATGAGAAGGAAAAACAGCATGCTAATTTGGTTTCAACGGTACTATTAGTTTAATAATCTTTAAGTAAACTCCAACTGGAACGTTTAAAATTCTTAGGCGATGGTTTAGTTAGGCTTATTTGAGATAGTTTAATTAATGCTTCTGTAATTAAGTCTATACATAGAACATTTGCTGTTTTGAGTCAAAGCTAAGGAGGGTGGGACAGGGTTTGCTCGTTAACTAAACCTTTTGTTTACTCCATTCCACACTTTTATTTTTATAGTTATTCACTACTGATCAACGTAATATTCTTTCAAAGACATTAAATGATTATTGGCAAACTCTTGTTGAACATACAAATAGGCGTTTTGTAGAGATGAATAAATTGAAAAAATCCATAAAGCGACAGGAGCGTACTAGAGGTTTTTTCAGTTTATTTATCTTTTCACATCTAATGTGGCAGATATATTTTTAAATTAAATTAAATTTAAGGTGATGCTTCCGCTGATGAACGTCAGCGTTTTGAACAAGTCAAACAACATTTTGATCGTCTTCACAGTTGCGTTGACGAGTTAGGCGAGTGTCTAGGGCATGCTTCAATAGAATTACCTCAAGAAGAGATGAGTGAAGATGAACGAGAAGTTGATGTCGCTGCAAATCGTTTAAGTGTTGAATTAAGTGAAGGAAGAGTTCTAATTTGGCCTGATCGAGATACTCAACTTTTTTATGAATGCTTGCTTGATGTGACTGCATATACACCTACATTGGCTGCACAGGCAGAGGATGCAGGCTTGGAACCACAACAGCAGGAAGTTAATTTTGTTAATAATAGAATCATTTAAAATTTATATTTTAGAAACTTGTTACTGAATCCATTGAAAATGTAGACCTTAGTTGCTTGGAGGAACAACAGCCACAGGATAGTGGTGAATTTGAAACAACTGAAACACTTCTAATGGATGTACCTGAGGAAGAAGAAGCTCTGGCATCTACTGGGATTGTAGAAGAAAAAGAATGTAAGAATTCATTTAAAGAATAACACGAAGACTTTTTAAAACTATTTTTAGCCAGTTACCAACAACCTGATTTATTAGGCATTATTGCCGGTGAAAAAGCTGCCTCAACTTCAAACTTTTCTGAGCTTCTTTCTCGTCTTCCGCAATCCATTAATAAGGATTTAATTGACTCAATTGCAATTGATTTTCTTAAAAATTATTCGAGAGTTAAAAGTAATCGAAAACGCCTAATACAACATTTGCAACATCCACCGGAAGGTCGTCTTGATCTTTTACCTTTCTATGCAAGATTTATGGCCACGATTAGGACTGCTTATCCCGAAATTACTACTCAGGTTTATTTTGTTTATTTATGAAAAGGCATTTTATTTAAACATTCGACCAGAATAAATTCAAGATTACGTCAGAATTAATTTCACTTTTTTGTAAATAATTATTTGTTTAAGGTTTTGCATGAATTGTTGAACCGTTTTCGTTCAATTACTACACCAAAGAGTGTACAGTTTCCAAAGAAAGTTGAGATGCAACAGGCGCTTGCTAAAATAGAAGCAAAACTTCATCTTTGTGCTTACCTTTCTGAATTGGTATATTAAATTTATATTTATTTAAGCATTAAAACAGACCGAAATTATATTAAAAATTGTAGGAATTTGAAGAAAAAAAAATTAAAGAAAAATTTTTCAGTGCAAATTCAGCATTTTACCCAAAGCTGAAGCATTAACATGTTTACGATCTTTATTAGTACACATGCATGTATACAAGGTTGATATGCTTTGCATTATGATTGAACAAATGGGCTCTTTCCTTTATCGGTCACCTGATGCTCATTCAAAAATGTCTGTTATAATGCAGGTGTTAAAGGATAAGTCTGCAAATGTTAAAGATCCCAGGCATAAGGTTAATATTTTTAAAATTTTATTTTTTTAATCATTGGATTGTTGTAGATACTTTTGGAAAATGCTTATTTTGCTGTTATTCCACCAGATGATCAAACTTCAAATTCAACAGCAACAAACAGGCTTCCACCTGTTCAGGAGTTTATCCTTCACAAGCTTTCAACAGATATTAGAATTGGTATTTTTCGTCGTATTGACTGGGACGATGAAGATATTAGAGGTTTATTTTTAATTAAAAAGAAGTTTTTAAACAAAATTTTGATTAGATTTTGCATTAAATTTGCTTTCTTGTCCTTGGCGTGTTCACTTTGCTAATATGGCTTCAATGGCTAGCCTTGTTTCTGGACTTTCCGAGTATCATGAGTAATTAACTTATTTATATTCTAATATATTTTTTTATAAAAGTTGGATTGGTGTTCATGTGCTGGATGCTGTAATTGAATTCCTGCGTCTTTCGTTGGAATTGAATGCTCCAGCATTACAGCAACGTGCTCTTATTACTGTGACATATCTTGGGCAATTATTTAATTATAATATGACAAATACTTCTACGTTGTTTAAGGTTTATTTTCTCATATTTTAGATAAAAGATTAATCCAATGTCATTGTTTAAGAGACTTTTAGTTGAGGGGTTGGAAATAATATAAGTTAGAAAAGGGGCAGTAAGTTACCCCCATTAAATCAGTCGATAGACCCTGTCAATGCTGAAGCTATAAATATGAACTTTTGTCCTTTTTACATACAAAGAAAATTAAAAAACATTTTTTTAAAGGTGTTGTATCAATTAATCTCTTTGGGCATTTACCCTATCTGTACTCCTTCCTTATCCGAACCTTCAAAAGAAGAGGATTTACCTGGACCAGAGCAGTTGATTATTCGATTACAACGTATTCGACTTGCTACTCAATTAGTTGACACAGTTTGTGAATTTTTTTGCACGCCAAAAACCAAAAGTACAAGGAGAATGGATCATTTTTTGTGTTTTTTCCTCAAATTTTGTGAGTAAAATTATTTAAAATTTTTATTCTTAATTAATAGATTATGAGACAAGAGATGGCTGGTCATCTTTTATTGACGAAATTGGTGAATTCCCTGACGATGTTATTCAACTAGTTATCGAATTATTACGTACCTGGCGAAAGAATGAAAAATTTGCTAACAATCTTATTGAAGCACAGGAGAGGGTAACTGAGATTGAGGCGATTTATAAGGCTAAGGTTAATTTAAACTTTTCTTTTTCTTTAAAACTAAATCTTTTATTTTTTAGGTTGATGAGATTTTGTCTGGAATGCGTAATGCTATCGAAGCAGCAACAAGAGACGCATTAGAAGAAACTGATGAAGGACGTCGTCGTCTTAATAGAATTACCGAAGAGAATGAAAATGATGAAATAGAGGAGGACGAAGAAGAGGAGGAGGAGGATTCACTTGATGGATCTAATGCTCATTTGAGGTTTTTTCTTTATACATAAAATTAATTTAAAAAGAGGGGGATGTCGAATATATTTTTTAAAATAATTATGTCCAGAGGTTAATTATCCTTTAATTTATTTAAATTTAATAAAATTATTTTAGTGATTATGATGAGGAAGAAGACGTAGAAAGGCTCAATTTGAACAGAAAACAGCATAAAAGAGACAGTTTAACAAATATTGGTACAAATTCTTTTGATCAATCATTACAAGCATTGCCTACTGAAGCAACTTGTTATTTTGATGGTGATGAATCTGAGCTTAAAATAAACACCCAACAGAAACAGTTACTTCCAGAAGATGAAGATTTCATGAGAGATTTCGACAAAATAATGAATGAATCGTTACAAGTAAAGTTTTTTTCAATCAAAAAATTGTTAAAATGACTTGCAGACTGCTCCAATAATGCTTCATGGTCCGATAAGTGATTTGGTTGTACCCCCTCAGGCAAAACAAAAGTTTGAACGAAAGTTGACTTTTGGTGAGATAATAAGGTTTAATTAAAAGAAATGTTAATTTATTTATTAGCTATGGCAGAAGCCCAATCAGTCGACAAAAGCTCCCCGCACGATCTATTGCCACCTGAAGACGTTGGGACAAGTTATGGCACCACAAAGGAAGCTTTACAGAAACAAAATGTTAAAGGTTTATTATCATCCTCTCCCCAATCTAGAATGGCTTTAATGCTTCGTTCTTCTAAAAGCGGGGGTGGAGGTGTCGGTGGCAGTGGTGGAGCAGCGAGTAGCGGGGGGACTGGGGCTAAAGGAAATGTTCTGTTAAAAGCTGTTTGCATTGATGATATTGGAGTTAATTTGGCTGAGAAATGGCGAAAAGCACAAGAAGAACAGGAAAGAAATAGAAAAGAGATGAAAAAGGTTTATTTAAATTAATTTTCTCTTTTGTTAACCTTCATTTTTAGTTAACTTTGGCATTAAACGAACGTATGGCAATGGAGGCTGATGAAGAACATAGACAGCAACAAATTGCTGATTTTGAGAAGCGTTTTATTTTTACTGGGGGGAATAGCTCCAACACATAGGAAAGGGAACCAATAAAAAGACCTTTTTTTACATAATTTTATTTAAATATTTTTAATTAAATTACTACAAATTTATCTAAAAATTGGTTTAATTTGTACATCGTGCAATTGAACGATCACGGTTTATATTTGTTTATTTTGTAGCATTTTGTTGTTTTTCTAGAATGTTCTTCAATTGTTATCTATTCGCGCCTTTGATAACAATATTGTTTGAGAGAAGTATTAGAGATTGGGCAATGCTTTCCTGGGATCTGTTACTAAAAATAGCTACTTCAACATGATCTCCTGTAGATGCTAAACTTGTAATGTCCAAAGGATTGTCTATATTTGATTGTTCTTGGAATCAACTGGAAATGGCACCTTTCCACAGGACCAAGGTTTTTTCTTCTTATTTTATTTGAAAAGTTTGTGGGGCAATACCAAGAACAATCGAATATAGACAATCCTTTGGACATTACAAGTTTAGCATCTACAGGAGATCATGTTGAAGTAGCTATTTTTAGTAACAGATCCCAGGAAAGCGTTGCCCAATTTTTGTTGACGAATAAATCCAAGACGACAAAGTTTTCAACTAGAACAGCAAGTAATACACGGCATCTTACTCTTAAAATAAAATTTTTAGAAGTTTAAAACGTTGAATAAAAACGTTAAAAATAAAAAAAGAAAATGAAAAAACACAAAGGAAAAGACAAAACGCCAGTTAGACTCGAACCAACAACGATCTTTAAAAGAGTCCGGAATTTAACCCATCACGTCACCGAACCTCATTGAAAAAGACAATTAAAAATAAATTAAAACCTACTTTTTTCTCAACCACTTCTTCAGAACTTTACGAGTCAGCACCAGCGTTGTCATCCATTTCTAAATTCTAATTAAAAAGTAATAAAATAATAAGTAAAAAATAAATGACTATTGGATTGAAAAAAAGTACTTTAAAATTTTAATGCAAAATAAATTTAATTTTATTAAGCTTTTAAAATTAATTATTTGATTAAATAACCTTTTATTATTTAATTTTTATTTTAATTAAATTAATAAAAATAATTAAAGTTTTAATTAATTTTTTATTTATTTATTGTCTTTATTTAAAATAAATTAACCTTTATAAATTAATTAAAAAATAATTATTATACAAATTTAATTCTTTTTTATTTTTTAAATTAATTTAAAATAAATTAATATTTATTAGAGTAATTAATTAAATAAAAAATAAATTTATTATTAGTTAAAAATAATTTAATTATATTTAATTAATTAATTTGAGGTTTATTTATATTTCTGCTTTTTGGTAAATAGCGTATCTTAATTTTAAAATTAATTTTAAAAAATTAATAAAATTGTTATTAATTTATTTAAGCATTTTTAAATTAATTAATTTAAAAAAAAGTTTTATTTAAACCTTTAAAGTTGCAATTAAATTCTCTTGAATAAAAAAGGCTGCATTTTGATGTGTCCACTCTATTGGATTATTAGTTAATTTTTTATTAATTAATTGAGGCAAATTTTTATTTTCTCCTTTATTAGAAGGGTTTTTAAATGGAATATCATCACGTATCTATTTTTAAAAATTTAATTAAAAATTATTTTTTAATTAATTAATTAACTTCAGCATGGTATTGGACTACTCCAGGGTTGTCTTTATAACGATCACATGTGTGTCTAATTAATCCATTATATCCGGTTTCCCCAATTTTAAGAAGGGTCCAATCTCCTGTTTCATTTTGGAAATAACATCCTTTAATTTATTTTAAAATTTAAAATTAAAAATTAAATTTAAATACACACCCTTCACCCAACGACCAGTCTCCAAACATAACCATTGAAATATACCTTGCCTAAACTCTTCTCCAACATGTTTAGTAATTGTTTCATTTATTATACAACGAGGCTCTTTAATTTAAATAATTTAAATATTTAATAATAATTTTAAAAAATTATTTTTAATTTTTTTTTAAATAAATAAATAATTAATTAAATAAATAAATAAATTAATTAAATAAATTAAATAATTAAATTAAATAAATATTTAAACTAAATTAATTAAATAATTAATTAATAAATTAAATTAAATAATTAATTAAATAAATTAAATAATTAATTAAATAAATATTTAATTAAATAATTAATTAAATATTATTCACCCAATTCAAATTTTTGTCTAATATCATTAACTTCACAAGCAGCCCAAAACCCATCCATACTTTCATTTCTACCTACAAGTAGTTGCTTCAGGCTTTGTAAATTATTTTTATTATTATTCGAATCTGTTATAATTGAAGGAAGTTGACATCCAATAAAAGAGGCATCAGAGCTATTTTTTTAAATTAAAAAAAATTAATTTTAAATAAAATTAATTTTTTAAATTAAATTAAAATTAATTTCTGTTTTATTTAAATAAATTAAATTTTATTTAAATTTAAAAAAAATTTTTTTGCCCATCTGTTGAAGAACAGCGATACATCCAAACTTGCTCGTCTATCCACGTCTCTCCTTCTTTACGACATGCCCCATACCAATCCTTACAGTCACACTTGACTATTAAATTTTAAAAAATAAATAAATTAATTAATTAATTTTTATTAACCAGGATTTATTTCTTTTCCATAACAATTTGTTAATTTAATTATATTAATTAATAAAATTATTAAAATCATTTTTTTAATTAAAACAAATATTCAAATAATTAATTTAAACAATTCTAAACATTATAAGAAAATAATTAAATTTTAATTTTAATTTAATTAATTAATAAAATAAATTAATTAAATATCACAGAAAATGCCTCTTTTTTTAAATTAAATAATTAAATGAATTAAATATATTTTTATTTAATTTTTAATAAATTAATAAGGATGGTCATTTGTGCAAATAAATAAATAATAATAATTATTATAGCTTCTTTATTTATCACAATAATTAATTTATTTTAATGCGGCTTTTATCTCTTTTTAATATATAAACTTGTTTATTTTAATAAAAAAACTTTCTCTTTTTTTTTTTATAAATATATTTTAAAAAATAATTTATTTATTTAAATAAATAAATTAATAAATAATTAAATAAAATAATTAAATTAATAATTTAAGTAAATTAAATAAATTAATTAAATAATTAAAAAAGTAGCTAAAAAACGCCTTATCCAAGAGGCATTGAGGTGACTCTTTTGTATTTATGAAAAAATTAATTTTTAATTTTATTTAATAAATATTAACTAATTTTTTAGATTATTTAAGAGCTCTATTTTTTTAAATTTAAATATTTATTTAAATTAATTTTTATTTTATTTTATTTAAATAAATATTTATTTACTTAAATTAATTAATTAATTATTACATTAAATTTATTTCATTTTAATAATTAAAATAAAATTTTAATTAATTAAAAAATATATTATTTAATTTATTTAAATTATTTATTTAAATTTATTTATTAAAAAATATTTATTTAATATTATTCTTTGTAGTCGACTTGTCCACCCACAACTAGTAAAATAATTTTAAAAAATAAACTTTTTTATTAATTTTTAAATATTTTAAATAAGGTTATATTTATTAACTCTACATTATAATGTGTGATTTGATGTTTATTCCAATTGTATGGTAATAATAAAATTTAATTAAACAAATATTAATTTTAATTTTAATTTAATTCTAATTTAATTATTTAATTTAATTAAAATATTTAAACATTTAAAAATTAATTAAAATATTAAATTATAATTAATTAATATTTAATTAATATTTATAATTAATTTAATTTAAGCTTTAATTAAATAAATATTTTATAAATGTAGTAGATATCCCCAGCCGTATATTATTACAAAAATTTAAATTAAATAAAATAAATATCTTCTTTTAATTTATTTAAAAAAATCTAATGTTAAAAAATATATTAAATTAAATTTATTTATTAAATCAATTTATTCTTTTTTCCCTTTAAAATCCGATTAATAAAAAAGAAGCCAACTTAACTATATATCTCTCACATATACACAAAAGATAAATAGGAATATTCACACAAAAACCTCTCTTCATTGCATCGCCGATAAATTACCAAAAATAAATATTTTATTCCTTCTATAATTTTCTTTTATTTTTAATTAAATTAATGTAATAATTTATTTATTTATTTAATAGCTGATTAATTAATAAAAAATAAAATTTATATTGAACACTCTGTGCTTTAATTAAATTAATTAATTATTATTTGTTGATTTATTTAATAAAAATGTTATTATTTTTATTTAATTATTTTATTAAAAGACAACAAAGAAATTATCAATTAATTTATATTTTAATTATTTATTTATTTAATTTCAATGTAAAAGCTCAAGATAGAGCTGAGGTTGACATTAGAGTATCCGGAGCATGCAGTCCAAGTTGCTATTTTTAATTAATATAATTAAATAATAAATGTCTTTCAATTGTTTCATTTTATAATAAATAAACTGACCAGAATTTTAATAAACTTGAAATCAGAACAATTAAATATTTAAAAGATGCACTTAAAGTTTATTTAAAAATTAAAACTTGGAAACCAGAATTGTGATAATTTCTGCTTTCAAGTTTGTTTAATTCTGTTTCAAGTTTGTTTAATTCTGCTTCAAGTTTCTTAATTCTGTTTCAAGTTTTAAAAGAAAATTTATTTAAAATAATGTATTATTAAAAAATTTTATTTTTTTTAATTAAAAAAAAAAGTTTAATTATTTTAATTGTTAGTTTATCTCTCAAGGCGAGGAATTGATTTAGGCAAATATCGCCCATTAATTAAATTTAATCCAGACAAAGTTCAATTAATTCCAAAAAATCCTGTAATACCAGGATGTGTTAAAATCAAAGCTGAGGGTGTTGAAATAATTAAACCAATAAAAAATTTATTTGCCGAAGTTGAAATGAGAATTGGGGGAAGGTTAATTTAATTAATAATTAATTAAATAAATAAAATTATTTAAATTAATTAAATTAATTTTTTCAAAGAATTTATTTAATAATTTATGCCTTTTAAACTGTCATTTTATTTTATTAATTTTTAAGTCCTGATCCAAACAATCCAACACTTCCCTGCACAAAAAGGATAGACGATAAAGTTAATCAATGTCCATGTGCTAAGACTGAAGGGTCATGGTTAATATTTAATAATATTTATTTTATAATTAAATTTAAAAATGCCTTTTCTTTAGTAAATAATTAATTATTTAATAACATATATATATTCAAAATTTATTATATTAATTATTATGTAATTAAATAAATTATTTATTTAATTAATGGAACCTTAATAGTTGGTGTAAACGGGCATTTAATCCCTGCATATTTCTTTAAATTTTATATATACCGTATTTACTCAATTAATTACCCTGGGTAATTATTGTTTCAACCCCTTCTCTGAAGGGGGTATTTAATCGAGGGAGGGAAACTAATCAAGGGAGGGTAATTATTATTTCGACCTCTCGCTGGATGGGGTAATTAATCGAGGGAGAGTAACTAATCAAGGGAGGGTAACTAATCGATTAAATACGGTATATTTTATTTAATTAATTAAGGTTTATTTATTTAATATTAATTTAATTAATTAATTAAATTTAATTCTAAATTAATAAATTAAATTTTAAATAAATAAATTAATTTAATTAATTTACCAGTGTTTTCTGCGATTTCTGCCGTCAATTAAAAGCGCAACAGTCAAAGGTCTCAGATACATTAATTAAAAGAAAATCAAAGGAGGAATATTCTTCTATTGAAGAGCAATGTAAATGTGAGACTATGCAGCCTGGATTGTATGATATTGAAACAGAAATGTGTACCCCTGAATTGGATGATACTAAACAATATATACCAACTGAATTACAAAATAATGTTTTGGAAAAAACACCTGTTAGTTTAATTTTAAAAAAAGAAATAAATAATTATTTAATTTATTTATTTAATTTAATTAATTAATTTAATTAATATTTAATTTAATTAATTAATTTAATTTTTAATTTAATTAATTAATTAAATTAATTAATTTAATTAATATTTAATTTAATTAATTAATTTATTTAATTAACTAAAAATTCATATTTAAGATATCCATGTTTATTACTGTTTATTTAATGGACTTACAAACTAATCCCAACGAATCATATTTGTCAGCCTTTGGAAAAGCTATACTTCAGTAAATAACTTTTAAAACAATAATAATATTTAATTTAAAAAATTAAATTAATTATTTATTAAAAAGGAGAAGAATGGCACAAAGTACAGTTGCCTGTTTTCTTATGGGCCTTGATGTTACCCTCGGGGCCTCCGAGTCTACACAAGCACAGCAGACGTCTGCTGCTTCAAATGAAGAATAAAATAAAATTAAATATATGTATACATATTAATTAATTAAATTAATTTTAATTTAATAAATATTTATTTCATTTTTATTTAATTTTTTAACATTAATTTGCAGACCCGTAGGTGGAGAATATTTTATTGTGTGATAATAATTAAATGTCCATTTATTATTTAATTTTTATTTAATTAATTATTTAATTTTTTAAATATTAATTTAATTTATTTATTTAATATTTTTTAAATTTAATTTACTCAATTAAACTTAAATATCAATTAATTTATTTATTTTATTATTTTTAAAAATGTAAGTGCCCACCATTATTGTAACATAGCTTTACAAAAGTTTAATTTAATTAATAAATATAATTTAAATAATAATATATTTATTAATTTATTTAAACATAATTAAATAATTTAATTTAATTTATTATTAATTTTATTTAATAAATTTAAACCTAAAATAATTTTTAAAAAATTATTTAATTTATATTTAATCATTAATTAATTTAATTATTATAGAGTAGATTGGTTAATTTAATTATTAAATTATTTGAATAATTTTTTTTATAATTTTATTAAATAAACTTATTCTTTGTATTTATATTAAACAAAGTTTAATTTAATTGTGAATAAGTTTTATTTATTTATTTTAATTGTTAGATTTCCAACCTGGAATTAATCCATTCCAATGCTTTTATTTATTTTATATTTATTTAAATTATTTATTTTTGTTAAATATTTAATTTTTTAATTAATATTCTTTTTAATTTATTTAAATTTAAATAAATTTATTTATTTATTTAAATTTAATTAATATTTATTATTTTATTTTAAAATTTAATTTTCTATTGTTTAATTAAATAAATTTTAATATTATTTTAAATTAAAAATTAATTAATTTTTGATTTCTTTTTTCCTTTTATTCAATAATGAGATCAAAAAGATTAGATTTTAGATAAATTGTAAAGGTTAAAAAATCAAATATAAATTTATTTATTTCATTTATTTAAATTAATTAGTTTAACTAGTTTTAAATAATTTTATTTAAGTCTCAATAAATTAATTAAAATAAATTAATTAAAATTCAATAGTATCCTTAAATTAATCAAAAAAATATTTTTCATGTCAATCACAATACTTCGAATTTTCTCTCTTATCTAAAATTAATCTTATGACTTTTTGGGATTTAATTTCTCCTTCAATTCTGTTTCATACTTATACAGAAAATTTTGCCTGGAATTTATTTCTTACTTCCACAGGTATTTTTAAAAATTAATTTAATTATTTTTAAATTTAAATTTATTTAAGCTATTCATGCAATTTTTCTTATAACTAGTCCAATGTAAATTTTAATTAAATTTAATTTTTAATTAATTTAATTAAAAATAGTCAGGCATTATATAAATGGTATAGACGGCAAAGCAGTGATGGGGATACTCCAATACCTTACATGGTTGTTAGATTATTTTAAAATTAAATTAATTCAAGTAATTATAGTGTGCAGTCCTTGGATCTTTTTTATGGTTTCGTTATTCAATTTTTATTAAAGACATTAAATTAATACTTCTACAGGTGTGTTAATGTTTAATTTAAATATTAAACAAAATTATAATTTTATAAAAAATAATAAACATTTTTTTAATTGGATATAATTAGAGCACACTTATTTTTATTAAAATTAAACTGCATTAATTAATTAATTATTTAATAATTAAAATTAAATAATTCCGCCTCGTCCTTTATATTTAATTTAATCAAAATTAATTAAAATATTTAATTTAATTATAGGGTTATGCAGTATTTATGCAAACATTCTTTTTACTTGCATTGTTATATTATAGAACCAAAAAGGTTATTTAAGTTTATTAAGTTTTATTTAACAACAAGTTTAAGTTTTATTTAAGTTTATTATTACAAGTTTAAGTTTATTATTACAAGTTTAAGTTTATTATTACAAGTTTAAGTTTTATTTAAGTTGAAGTTTATTTATTAAGTAAACAAATAAATGAATAAATGGAAGGTTTGTTGTGGGAGAATTTTATTTATATACTAATCAATAAGGGAGGGGTCATTTATTTAAATAAGAGCGAGGGTTTGGGTGCTTATTTGGGTCAATAAAAATTGAATAAATTAATATTATGTTTTTCTTTAATCAAAAATTCAAGTGTCACAGTTTAAATTTTATAAAGTTTATTAAGTTTATTTTTAAGTTTAGATTTTATTATATATGTTTAAGTTTTAAGTGAAGTTTAAGTTTTATTATATATTTTTAAGTTTATTTAAGTTTAAGTTTTAAGTAAAGTTTAAGTTTTATTAAGTTTATTAATTTATACATATATTTTATTATAGCGCCGTCTAATCCGCTCAATTTTAGCAATCTTTTCAAGCATTGGTTTATTTAATTAATTTAAAATAAAATTTATTTTTTAAATTAATTAAAGCAATTTTATTTGTAATTATTTATAATCTTCCTCCACATTTGGGAAAAGAAGTTTAATTTTAAATATTTTTAAAAAAGAAATAAATTCTTTTTAGGTCTCTGGAATTTGTGCAAGTGCAGCTCAGATTATTGGGTCTTTTGTTTGCCCTTATTTAATTGTTTTTTTATTTCTTTTTTTAAATTAAATATTTAATTAAGTATAAAGCGATCTCAAAAAAGTTTATTGATTTTATTCCTTTTGCACCAGTTGCTTTTACTTGGTAATTTAATTTAAATTAATTTAAATAATTTAATTTAAAAGGATTATGGAAATTCATGCTATTGTTTGTTTAAATTTTTATTTCTTTAAAAAATAATTTTTTAAATAAAAGATATACAGTATTGGAATTAATGATCTTTATTTAATGGTAATTTAATTTTAATTAATAAATTAATTTAAAAATAGATAGCCAATTCTGTTTTCTTTACAATGGATAGTTTACTTCTTTCAATGTTTTTTATTTATCCATCAGAAAGAAAAATAAAAAATCAAAAATATAAAATATTAAAGGTTAAAAAATACCTTATTAGATATATTTAATTAATTAATTAATTTTTATAAATTTATTTATTTTTTAATTTAATCAAATTGACGGAAATAAATTAAATAAAATTGCCACATTTATTTAAAAAATAATATTTAATTTACACATGCCGAACCGAAGGTAAATGATCAGTACTAAAATTAACGACTCTACCTCCAACTAAACAAACAAAAAATAATTTTTTTTTTAATTAATAAATAATTTTTGGTACTGATCTTTACCTTCGTATAAAAATTTATTTTTAAAATATTAATATAAAATAAACTTAAAACTTGATAATTATTAATTTTTTAATTTTTAAAATAAATTAAGTTTTTTCTTTTAAAAGAGAAAGTTTATTTTAATTTATCCTTTGTTATCCCGTCTTTTTTTTAATTCATGTTTATTTAATTTATTTAATTTAATAAAATGCCCATATAAAATAAGCCAAAAAATTTTTTTAATTTATAAATTAAATTAAATAGTTTAAATAAATTTAAAATTATATTTAGCAAAATGGTTAAATTAATTTATTTATTTATTATTCCTTTAATTATTTTTGTTATTATTAATCAGGTTAATATAGTTTCAATGTCACCAGTAAATGGGAAAATTGTTGAGGTAAATATAATTAAATTAATAAAAAGATTTTTTGAGGGTATGGGAAAAATTAAATTAATTTTTTAATTAAATTAATTTTTTAGAAACGCTCAGCAATAATTAAAAATAAAAATAAAGTGACAACAAAGAAGCCTACTACAATTAAACCAATACATGTTGATTATATTTATACTAATTAAATATATAAATTAATAAAAAAAAGAATAAATAAAAGTTTATTTAATAATTAAAATATTATTTTATTAATAAATATATAAAGTTTTGAATTTTTAATTAAAATAAATAATTAATTTTAAATATAAAAATATTTTTATTTTATTTATTTTTTTAAATAATTTAATTTTTATTTTTTTAAAAAACAATTATTTAATTTTTTATTTTTTTAATTTTTTTTCACTGCCAAATCCTTCTCTAAAATCAATATTTTCAATTAATATTCCAACAATAAATTTAATCGCTTAATTTCGATTTTTTCTCCATCTAAATGAAGCTGCTAATCGACTTTTACAGGCTCCCATCTTTTTTTAAAAAAAATATTCTCCTCAAATTTAATTAATAAATGCATTTAATTATTAAATTATTTTATATTCAACAGTTATTTATTTATTTAATTTATACATATAGTTTAAATATTAAATCAAATCCAGAAGAATGTATTGCTGATTATCTTTTATTTAGCAAAAATATTAGAACAAATGGGTTAGCAAAATATCATCAACAATATAATATATGGGTAACCAGTAGAGGAATTCCTAAGCATGAGGCAATTAAAGTTAAGAATGTTTATAAAAAGGATGTTGAAGATTTAATGGGAAAGGAATACGCACATCGTTGTTTTGAAAAAAATAAACATTCAAAATTTTCTGAGCTAGGATTGGATATTAATAAATTATTTATGGGAGGAAAAACACATTTAATTCTTTCAAAGAATATAAGAGATTTATTAGGTAAATAATTTATTTATTTGCTAAACTTTAAGATTAAACTTTTAAGGTTTATTTTTATAAGTTAAAGTTTATTTTTATGTTAAAGTTTATTTTTATAATCTAAAGTTTATTTTTATATGTTAAAGTTTATTTCTATGAGTTAAGATTAAACTTTTAAAGTTTATTTTTATAATCTAAAGTTTATTTTTATATTAAAGTTTATTTTTATAAGTTAAGATTAAACTTTTAAAGTTTATTTAAATAAAATAAGTTGTCGTTATTTTCAAGTACTCTATTTTCCCTCTTTTTTAGATGAACAATTGGCATGCTTAAATAATTTTTTAAATAAAAATTTTGATAAAAGTTATACAATTATAAAGTCAGCACCTCAACTAATAACCAATATTAATCAAGTTGCAAATTTTGAAATTTTACATAAAATTAAACATGTAGGGAAAGAATATATTAGTTATTGGAATCTTGAATTAAATAATTTATTAAAAGTAAAATATAAAAAAGGTACTGAAGGATTTACTCAACTTGAAGAATGCAATAATATTTTATATTATTATACTAAAATGTAGTTTATTTAATTTAATAAATTTTTTAAACTTGTTTTATAGTTTGTTATTATTTCCAAAGAAGAACTATCAAAATTTGTATAATTTTTATTTATTAATTTAAATTTAGTTGTCCTTGTTAGTCTCTTTTAAGTTTCCTTTATAGCCTCCAAAATTTATTTTTAAAATAAAAATTAATTTATTTATTTATTATTATAGCTGTTACGAAAAAATTGATGGGGGAAAATTTATTAATTTACAGGAAATATTCAACCATTTTAATTTAAAGCAATTTTATTTAAATAAATTACCACATTGTAATTAATTATTTATTTAATTTAATATCATAATTAAATCTAATTTAAAGTAAATGTAGAAAATATAGAAGATTATTCAATCCCTGAATGCTCTGTTTGTTTGACAGAGATTAAGGTTGGGGATACAATAGAGCATTTAACTTCATGCAATGTTTTTATATTTAATTTAATTATTTTTTAATGTTTAATTTATTAGCATTTATTCCATAAAGATTGCATTGAAGAATGGTAAATTAATTTTTAATTTATTTATTTTATAATTTATGTTTTTAATTAAATTAAATATTAGGCTTATAATTAATTCAACTTGCCCGCTTTGTCGCCAGGCTGTAGTGGAAGTAGAAAATACGCCTGGGAATAACGACTAATAATTAAATCAAGTTTTAACAAATAAGTTTATTTCTTTTTAATTCTTTATTTTTGATAAAGTTTATTTTTTTTTAATATTTTATTTAATGTTATGTAGAAAAATAATTTAAAAAAATTTTTAGAGTTAATACAAATATTTATTATTATACAAATTAAATTAAAAGTGTTAATATATTTAAAAATAAATATTTAATTTAATTATTTTAATAATTAAATAATTTTTTCAATCCATATTTTCACATTCTTTTTATTAATAAATGCCCTATTTTATTTTATTGTCGATTTTTTTATAAAGATGGATGACCTTGCTCAACGAAGGATATATTTATTTTTTATATTTATTTGTTCAGAGAAATTAATAAAAAAACATAGTAGTTATTAAAATAAATTTATTTATTTTAATTAATTAATTTATTTAATTAATTTATTTATTTAATTAATTTATTTATTTAATTAATTAATTAATTTATTTAATTAATTTATTTATTTAATTATTTAATTTTAAAAAATGTTTCAATTTCTTATAATTATTGTATTATTTACAGGTTTATTTTTTCTTTAAAAATAAACTTGCTCTTTAAAATAAAGATATTGTTGAATTAAAAAATGCTCATATTCCTTCAATTGCAACTTTAAACTTAAAGGAAAATAATATATTAGAAGAGGATAGTTTACTTGAAAATAAACCAAAATTGGGGGCAAAAAGGGAAGATTCAATTCCGGTTATTGAAATAAGGGGAGAAGGGAAACCAATGAGTGCTGCACAAATTAGGTATATTAAATAGTATTTATTTAAATTAATTAAAATATTTATTTAATTAATTAAAAAAAGAAGAATATATTTATTTATTTATTTATTTAATTAATTTAAAAAAATAGGGAACTTGAAGAAATGTCTAATGGTGGTCCACTAGACATAAAAGTATTTTTTAATTATTTTAAAATTATTTTTAAATGTTTTATTTAATTTTTAAATAATAAATTGAATTATTTTTGACCATAAAAATTAATTAAATAGGTTTCAAAAACTTGGGTACCCGGAGATTGCCCCAGAAAGGCTAGGCGTCTTGATTTTGTAACTTTTCATTATAAAGGATTTTCCGAAGCTGGAAAAAAATTTGATCAAAGCTATGGGAGAGAGAATGATGGAATTAAAATACAATTAGGTGTTGGAATGGTAAAATTTGCTTCAATTTATTATTTAATTAAAAATTAATTTGAAGATAATGCCTGGACTGGATAAAGGACTTAAAGGGTTATGTGACGGAGAATTAAGGAAAATTGAAGTTCCTTGGAGATTGAGTCGTAAAAGGAAGAGTAAAGGTAAATAAACAGTTTAAACATTAATTAAATATTTAAAATTAATTTAATTAATTTTTAAAAAATTTAATGAAAAAAAAAGATTAGAAAGACAAAAAATAACAAAAGAAAAAATTAATTAAAAAAATAAAAAGAAAAGAATTTTTTAAATTAAATTGATGTCTTTTTATAGTTTGGCGTTTCATCCCTAATGATGAACATTGGCTTCGTTTTGATATAGAAGCAATAAAAATAGAGAAATGGACAGTTGAAGGACAGTTTGAATGGATGGATATAAACAATGATACAAAACTTGATGAAAAGGAAATTATACAATTTGGAGATAGAATACGTAAACAATTTGGTAAAACATGGCCTAATGAAGATATTGATCCTGTTCTTGCCTCAAAATATTATATTAGGTAATTAATTAATTAAATATATTCAATTAAACAATTAATTAATTAAAATTAATTAGTTAAAATTAATTAATTAAATAAATTTATTTATTTATTTATTTAATTAAATATATTTTTAGGTATTTTGATTTAAATAAAGATGGAATTATTGACATTAATGAGTTTAAAAGTGTTTTTGAAAGAGATTTATCTTTAATGGAGAGCAAAAGAAAAAATAAAAATAAAATTGAAGGTCGAAAACGTGACCCCGGAATTCAATGGATTTTGGATTTTAATAATGATGGAATCGTTTCTGTTGAGGAAATAAATATGGCTGATAAAATATTTGAAAATAACAATAATGAAGTTAATTTAAAAGAAGAATTATAAGATTAATTTAATTAATTTATTGAATGTTTTATTAATGTTAAATCTTTTTGGATGCACGAAAACTAAATTTTGACTAAATTCGAAACGAAAATAAAAAATCTGCGCCTTTGTCGAAACGAGACGAATATTTTTGTGCATCTCTGGTATGTACTAGATATGCTCATTTATTTATTTTATTTTATAAATTTATTTATTTATTATAATTAAATTTTATTTAATATTGTAGTATATACATATAATTTATTAATTTAATTTAACTATTTAATTAATTTAATTATTGTAAATAATTTAATTATTAATTAATTTAATAATTATTATTTAAAGTGTATTAGAACTTATTTATTTAATTAATAAACTTAATTATTTTTTTAAATTATTTATTTAATTAATTAAATTATTTACTTATTAAATATACATTTTTAAATAATATTTTATATTTAAATTAAATTTATTATTAATTTTATTTATTTTAATAATACAAAATAATGGTGTGATAAAAGACGTCCAGTTATTCATGGTGGGTATTTTATTTTAAAAAATAAAGTTTTGAATTTATTTAAATTCTTACAATTTTTTCAATATTAAAATATATATTTATTTGTTAAAGAATGTTAATATTTTTTTTTGAAATAAATTTTTATTTCAATTTTTTAATAATAATAATATTTTTTAAAATTATTTTTATAATTTAAAATTTCAATTTTCAATTATTTTTAAGGTTAATAACACCTGCTTTTGATTAAAGAAAACAAAATAAAAAATTATATTTTATAATTATTTTATTTAAAATTAAATTAATATTTTTAATATATATTTAATTTATTTATTAAAATAACAACTGTCATTTTGCAAGAAATTAAAGTCTTTGAAAATAAACTTTTTTATATGTCTGCTTCCCACTTAAAGGAAACAATAAAACTTCGAAAATAAAGCATTTGTTTAACTATTTTAAGTTTGTTTTTTTACCAATTGATTGTAGTGTTTATTTTTAGACAAAAATAATTGTTAAAAATAATAAAAATAGAATAATTGTTTAATTAATTTAATTGTTTAATTAATTTGATTGTTTAATTTATTTATAAAATAATAATACATACATATACATATGTATTTAAAAATTATATTTATTATTTACTATGAAAGTATTAAATATTTTTTAAGATTTATATTTTAGTTTCATCAACAAAAATTAATTAATTATATGTTATGTTTTAAATAAGCTGTTAAAAGACTGGTTGTTGTTGTTTCCCTTTAAGGGGGCTTCTAGACCCTTAGACACTACAACGATATTTTTAAAATTATAAGTATATTAATTTTTTAGTTATTAAAAATGGCAATGGTATCGCGACGTCGCGATACCTTTTTCATTAATCCCCCAATGGATAAACCAAGAAGGAATACAATAAAACCACAACCACAACAACCACCTCTTCCAACTTTGCAAACAACTACTGCAGATAGTTTTGATATTGTAATTAAATTGTAATTTAAATAATTAATTTAAAAGTATAAAATAGGATGAAAGTAGTGATGAAGAAACTGAAGCAGTTAATGAACCTGTGGGAGGAATTGAAGTTTTACAAATTCCTACTCAAAGTTCCTATGAAATGGAGGTTTCATTAACAAAATCAGAAAAAATTTATAAGGTGAAAAACAATTATTTTATTTAATTAATTATTATTTAAAGTATATTAGATTTATTGGCCCACATGTTGGCCTTGTTTTATTGTTAGTTGTTTATTTACTTATTGGTGCTACTATTTTTGTAAAATTAAATATTCAATTAATTAAAAAATTCTTTTTTTTAAAGCATTATTTAGAGGCTTCTAACGAAGTCTTGGTAAATTAAATATTTTTTATAAAAATTTTATTAGACAAGGGATAAAGAAATGCGTGAATTATTAGCATTAAGAGATCATTTTCACGATACTATTTGGAATCTAACTCAATCTGATGAAAGCGTAATTTCACATGATTCATTCTATGGTATAGGGAGAGAATATTTTGATAAGGTTATTTTTAATTTAAATTTATTAATATTAAATAAAAACATTTTTGGTTAAAGTTAGTATTAAGAACATTTGAAGCCTGCAGAAATCAATTTACAAATGAACGTCATTTATTAAATAAAACACGCGAAACTACGGAATTATTATGGACATATACTAACAGTCTTTTCTTTGCTACTACTGTTATTACTACAATTGGTTATTTATTTATTTTTAAATTAAAACTGGATTTTTCAAAGGTTATGGCAATCTTGTTCCAATGACTCGTCTTGGTCGAATTGCTTGTATTTGTTTTGCCTTATTTGGCATTCCGTTATTATTAGTTACTATTGCTGATATTGGAAAATTTCTTTCAGATTTTCTTAATTTTCTTTATAAGACATATCATTCCTTTAAAACAAAGGTTTTATTATTAAAATTTTTAAAAGTTAATTTTAATATATTTATCTTTAAAAGGTTCGTAAACAATCTAGACGACTTTCTCGTTATCGGAATACTTCAAATTCCACAATTGGAGATTTAAGAAGTGAAGGTAAACTTTTTATAAGATTTGTGGATTTAAATTTTAAAAAATAAAAGGATCAACATCAAAGGCCGGCAGTTTAAATTTAAATGAATTAAGTGGTAGTGAAATGGAAGATCAAAATACAGAAGAAAGGGAACTTCGTATACCCGTTATTATGGTTCTATTTGTTCTTCTATGCTATTGTGGTATTGGGGGACTTTTATTTTGTAATTGGGAAGGATGGTCGTATTTTGAGGGTTTTTATTTTTGTTTTATTACAATGGCAACAATTGGTTGGTCTGTTTAATATATTTTTTAAAAATTATTTTTTTAAGTATAAATTAAATTTAAGTAAAAAATAATTTTTTATATTTAAACAATTAATTTTTAAAGGTTTTGGTGATATAGTTCCTACACAATCTTCAACATATATTATTTTAGCATATATAATATTTGGATTATCATTGTATTTTTTTATTAAATTTATAATTAATTTTTTTATTATTATAAAGGGCAACAATGTGTATTGACTTGGCTGGAACAGAATATATTAGAAAAATTCATTATCTTGGTTCAAAAATGGAAGATGCTAAAGGAACTGTAATCACTGGACTACGGGCTGGAGAATATATTCTTAAACATAGAGGTTAGATTTTAACATTATCTTTATAAATAGATATATAAAGGAATTGAAGTAATCAGAACAGCTAGTGGAAAACTTATTCAAGTTGGTGGAGCAATGCTTAGTCTTAAACAGGCAAGGGAACTGGGTGTTAGCTATGTACTTTCTGAATTAGATTTGGACAGCAAAAATTCAAAAAATAAATTATATGATCCACCAAGTGCTGCAGTACAGAGACTATTAAAAGGAAAAAATATTAAAGTTGACATTTTTAAAAATCAATTTTTAATTTTAAAAATCTTTTAAAGATTATGCCAAATGAAATTAATGATGATGATGGACTAATTTTACAAAATAAAAGCTATGGAAAGCCTTTTTTATTATTACAAGCTAGCCCAAATGCTATTCATCGGTAAAAATTATTTTCATAATTAAAATTTAAGTAAATCTGTTAAAAACTTAAAAATATTAAATGACGATTTGCTTGTTGTTAATTAGTGTCTTAAAGATATAACAAATTAATTTAAATTATTTTTATTTAATTGAAATTTTTTTAATCCAGTTTTATGGTTCCAGCAGAAAAAAATAGAAATAATAATTATGCATTGCTTGTTCCATTCACATTAAAAGAATCTAATATTTAATTAAAATAAATGTTTTTTTTTAAATTAATAAGTACATATTGGGAGGATTTTTTTATATTTTATGAGTTGCTCCTGGGTATCGATCAAATGTTGTGACGATTTTAAATAATTAAAAATAATGTTTAAAAATTAATTTAATTGTTTATTTTTTAATTAATAATTTTATTTAATTAATTGAAGTACATTTATTTTTTAAATTAATAATATAATTTAATTTAGCTTTTAAAATTAAATAGATTGATGCTTTAATAAGCTGGAGGTGATTTATTTAAATAAATTTAAGCTTATTTATTTAATAAGCTGAAGTTAATTTATTTGCTTTAATAAGCTGGTTATTTGAATTAATAGGCTGAAGTTATTTATCTGGTTTAATAAGCTGGGGGTCATTAGTTTTATTAGGTGAAGTTTATTTTTTTTTAATTAGTTAAAGTTTAAATTAGTTTATTTACTAATTATGTTGGTTAATTGTTTCAATAGGTTGAAGATTTGCTTGTTTTATTGTGTTAAGTTACAAGTTATAATTCGTTAGTTTATTTAATTTTATTTAAGTTTAAATATTATTTATCATAAATAGATACCTAAGTATTAATCAATATGTGTAGTATGTTAAGTTTTTTATACAATTATTAAAATGTGAAAAAAATAATTTTTTTTTTTATTATTTAAAAAAAAAATTTTTAAAAAAATTTTAAACAAAAAGATTAAAAAGAAAAAACGTAAAAAAACAAAAAATGAAAAAAAAAAAAAACAAAAATTAAAAAAAAGAAAACAAAAAAAAAAAAAAAGAGAAAAAAATTTTTAACAACAAATCAAAAAAACAAAGAGGAAAATAAAAAAACAAAAAAAAACGCAAAAAATAATTATTTCAAAAAATAAAATCAAAAAAATAATTTTTTTTAATTAATAAATGAGAAAGTGTGAGAAGAATTTTCTTTTTATACCCACTTACCATTTTTGATTTTAGATTTTGTAACTTTTTTCTTTTTAAATTTTAAAAAATTTTTACGTTTAAAAAATGAAAATAAAAGAGAGAAGGAAAGGAAAAAACATTTCTACTAGAGAAGGAGAGTAAAAAGTCGCTCTAATAAAAAACTAAAGGATTTTTATTTTTCTCTCTCCAACATTAAGTGTTAGAGAAGTTTTAAGAGATTTTTTAATTTTTTGTTCTAGGTTGTTTTTTTTTGGTAAAAATCCGTATATTTTTCATATTTTAAACAAATGTTTTGTTACTCCTGCAATAGGCGTGAAGATAAACGTAGTATTAAAGGCAGTTCAATTGAGAAGGACGATCGTTTTGCAAGCATTTTTACTTACAATTCAGAACGAAATTATAGGGGGAATCGTTACAACAATGAATTTGGTATATTCTTTTTATTGTTAAGAAATTCTGAAGATCTTTATTATTTCCAGACTGGGGCATTAATTATAATCAATTTTCTCAGCTTTCGTTGGATGAACACTCCAAAGATAACCATCAATTCTTTAACAGATTGGGAGAATTTATTTGTATTCTTTTGGGCATTTTTTTTCTACTTCTTACTCTTCCAGTTTCCTTGTTTTTTGCTTTAAAGGTTTTTATTGTTTTTAATCTTATTAAATTGTTAAGTTTGTCAATCCATACCAAAAAGTTGTAGTAATGCGTCTTGGAAAATGTCAGAAGAAAATTTATGGGCAGGGGATGATTTTACTTTTGCCGTTTATTGATGAAGCAACAATTCTTGATTTGAGGTTTATTTAAAATTTATAATAAATAGGGTTGACATAACAAGCAAACTTTATTCTTTTTTAATTATAGGGTCACAACGTTAGAATTACCGACAATATATTTGTTTACTTCTGATCGTGGAATAGTAGAAATATCATCCGTTGTGCTTATTCAAGTAATTGACCCTTTTATTGCTTGTTGCTCTGTTCAGAACTTTAAAGAAGTTTTTCTTTATTGTTTAATTTATAGCACTTTTTTCCTTCATTTTTGATGTTGAGTCTGCTTGCATACACAGCTTTACAGAGGCATTTAGGAAAGCGAATGGTTAGCGATGTTACAAGTCCAAAATCTTTGGCAAAACATGTTGCTAGTTGCAAGGTTAATTTTATTTTTTTATCTCTTACCATTCTTTTCAGTCGGAATTAGACCAATTTATTCAAAAATATGGCTTAAAAATAGATGCTATTAATATTACAAAAATTGTTGTAATCAAAGAAGGCGAGAATGGGGCTGTTTCTGTTTTTAAAACTCTAATTCGTTCTGATGTCGGTAAACAGTTCTTAGATGTTTTTGGTTGTTCTAATATACGAGATATTGTTCCGAATGTGGAGAATAAAGAGGAGATAAAGGTTTTAATTTATCTGTGAATATTCTCTTTGTTTTATTTAAAATTTTAAGATTCTGTTAGCTTATATTTTAAGCATAGTTTTTTTACATATATGTAATTGCTTTAAAAATATTTTATAACCGGTATTTTATTATTTTTCAGCATTAAAATAATTTTAATTATTCACAATATTAATAGCTATTTTTAGAAAAATGTTGAAACATTCTCTACCTCATCTACTTTAGAAAAACAAAATTCTTCTCTTTCATTAGAAGAAAGGGTAGAAGACTCCGAGTTGAAAGTACTTCTCCAACGTGTTCGTCTCATTCTGTTTCAACATTCTGCTACATTACTCAAACGAGTAAACAAATGTTTTCGAATAAAATGCACGGAATGTATAGATGAATTTGATGTTGATCTGAGGGAAGCAAGTGGAGGATGGTGTGGATGGACTTGGCAAAGAAACGGTTTTTTAAATTATTTTAAATTAATTAATTTTCTTATCAGATTTATCTCCTTTTGATGTTCACTTTACTCTGTCCAAATCAACTCTTTTTTCTTTAATTAACAATCAGATCTCTCCAATGTTTGCATATATTAATGGACTTGTCCAAATTCGCGGTTCAATTCAGGATGCAATTTTGTTGAAAAATTTGGCTGATTTTTCTGATGTTTTTTAAGCAAAGTTTTCTGCTTTTTACTTTAATTCTTTCTTTTTTTTCTTTATTCTTTGTAAATATTCTGTATAAGAAAAGGATGTAAAATGTTATAATTAAGTGTTGAAAAAGCTATTAAATACTTTAATTATTTAAAATAATTTTTTAAACATTTTTTTTTCAAAAAAAAATAAAAAAGATGTCTGATTCGACGTGTTCTTCCAACAGTGTTATTATGAAGTGTGAAATTAAAAAGGATCCAAAACAAGGTTTTTAAAATTCTTTCCTTTTTTATATTTAAACATTAAAAATGTTTAGGCTTTGGAATTAACATCGCCGGGGGAGTGGACGACCCCTACACCTTAGGGAATGACGGAATTTTTGTATCCTGTGTTCGTAGGGATGACTTGGTCGATTTATTCCGTGTAGGGGATCGTATAATTTCCGTTAGTTAATTCTTCATTTTTAAACGATTTTAAGCGTCCTTAGGTTAATGATATTTTACTTGAGAACAAAAAAAATTTGGAAGTTGTAAATTTGTTAAAGAAACTTGATGGTGTTTGCAGCTTCACATTGGAACGGAAAAGTAATCTTGACATTGATGAGGTTTAATTTTCTTAAAAAATAGTATTTGGGTTTAATTTCTTTTTAAAGATGTCCCCAATTGTAACTGATTTTGACAAAATTGCTCAATCCGAGGAGGATCTTAGCAGCTCAAAAATGATGAGAACTCTGGTTAGTTTTAAAACCAATACCAGGGGATTGGACTTCTTTTTCAGTCAGAAATGTTTTTCTTTGGCATTGGTGCCTGTGCATTTATTGGTTTTATTTTTGTTGGGTACAAAAGTTTTATCAGGAAGTCAGGTTAAAAATTCAAGTGTAAATTTTATTAGAATCTAAAAGTTGATTTTACTTTTACTTGCTCATCTCATCATTATTATTCGTTAAAGTTCTCGTTTTCATTTTAAAATTTAATTATATACATTTTTTATTTATTTATACACCCCTCTTTCTTTTTAAATAAAATCAAGTCAACAATAAGTTTATTTAAATGTTTACTCCAAATTAAGAAAAATAGAACAGGCGTTCTTTGGTTCTATGAGAAAAAATGAAAAGAAAAAGAAGAGAACCCGTCAAGTTTATTTGACCAATTTATCTTTTCTCTCGCAAAAAAGAAGAGACATTTTCCATAGGTCATTTAGTGCTCACAAATACTTTGTGTGGGTAATAGGTAATAAATTTGACTGTTATCTCAACATTATTTTTTATTTATTTTTTGTTTTTTATTTTGTTTACGTTCACCAACATTTATTGAAAATTTGAATATTTTTTTTCCTTTTCAGGCCACGTATTATTTTACATAAAAATGACACGTTGTATTTCCTTTATAAATATTATTATTAAAACTTTCCTCCTAGATTTGAAGGACGATAAAACAACAGATAGAAGTTTTCAAATATATTTTACAATTTGTTTAATAAAATGACACAAGTGTTGAATAAAAATGACAGCAATAATGTAGCAAAAAAAGATGAAAAAGAACAAAGCTTGGTTGAAACTAAAGCTCCTGCAATCTTTCTTTTTGATGTAGATGGAACTCTAACCATGCCTAGACAGGTTGAATTTTGAATATCGCTAAATTTCGACCTCTAAGCTTTCAGAAAATAACCGATGAAATGTTACACTTCATGCGAGACCTCAGCAAACGGGTACCAATTGCAGTAGTTGGAGGTTCTGATTTGACCAAAATTTTTGAACAATTGCCCAACGAAAACAATCAACTTCTCAATCTTTTTTCTTTCATTTTCGCCGAGAACGGATTAATGGGATATGAAGCAGTTAAAGAGCTTCCCAAGGCGGTATTGATTTTTTTATGTATTTTTAAATGTTTTTCCTCCAATTCTCTAGTCAATGATAAATGAATTGGGGGAAGAACGATTTCAAAATCTGATAAACTTTTGTCTTCGTTATATGTCCGAACTTGAATTGCCGTTTAAACGTGGGACTTTTATTGAGCATCGGAATGGAATGGTATAAATGTTTTTATTAGAACCAAATGTTTTGTACCAAAATAATTATAAGATCAATGTCTGCCCATGTGGACGAAGCTGCACTCAAGAAGAACGAATGTCCTTTGTAGAGTATGAAAATAAATTCCCGATTCGTCAGAATTTTGTACAAGCGTTAGAACAACGCTTTCCAATTGCCGATCATTCACTCAAGTTTTCAATCGGCGGACAGATTAGCATTGATATATTTCCAATTGGTTGGGATAAGACTTATTGTTTGCGATATTTGGAGCCAAAGTATGAGGCTATACACTTCTTTGGCGACAAAACGATGCCTGTAAGAATCCTTAAATATTTAAAAGAGGTTTATTTTCTAATTGGGGTGTTCTTTCGTTAACATAATCCTCCAAAACCTTTTACGCGTCGAGATCTGTCTGACTAACTTTTTTAATTAAGGGAGGAAATGACTACGAAATATTTGTTCATCCCGGCACTGTTGGTCATCGTGTTAATGATCCGAATGATTGTCGCAAACAAGTGACTGAGACTT
Organism: Meloidogyne exigua; assembly: GCA_018905775.1. Taxonomy (NCBI): domain Eukaryota; kingdom Metazoa; phylum Nematoda; class Chromadorea; order Rhabditida; family Meloidogynidae; genus Meloidogyne; species Meloidogyne exigua. Next base: position 49,581 of record JAGUQR010000009.1, on the reverse strand, counting down.
TGACTCAATTGGGGCTTTAAAAACTTCTTTCGAGGATTGTTGTTTTAACCTTGAAAACATTTTTATTTAAATATGAACGTATTTTCTTACTGTTAAAAAATGTTTAGTTGAACTCCTGAGTCAATTTAGAAAAAGTAAGACTTTTTATTGGACATTTTGAATTGACTCAAAAATCTCAATTTTTCTGTTATATGTGTTTTCATACATTCATAATAGTTCAACATTTTAAAAAATTTTTTGTATATAACCGAGAGTTCTGTTTAACTTACGGTTTTATATTGGTTTTCACTTGTATATTTTGCATAATTTTTGTAGTATAAATTATTTGGATATTGGTTTTTTAAATGTCTTTCAAATTACCTATATGTTTTTATTACTTGTGATATTTATTATCATTGAAAAATTCCATTTTTAATTTACAGGAAAATAACAAAAAATGAGTCACAAGGTTTTGTGCTTTTCTTGTGGACAACTTGGGAGATCCCGATCTGGTAGTGACAATTCTGAGGACAAGATCGAAGCAGAGAAAGTTGTAATCATTTATTATTATTTATTGTTAGAGGTTTTGCTTTAAACTTATTGTTTTGGTTTATGCAACATTTAATATTTTAATTCTTATTTTTATATTCAGGCTTTGAATCCCATGCATGACTAAGGAAGGCACCAAGTTTTCAACTGAAGGAACTTCTGGACATATTCAGGAAAACAAAAACCTGAATGAAGTTATTATTCGGCTTGACAATGTTAGTTATATTTTAAACTTGTATTCATAAATAATGTATTTAATTTTTTAGATTCAAAAGAAAATAGAAAAACTAGAAAAACGTGTTTGTCGCCTTTATTCTGTATTATTTTTTGTAATAAGTTAATCATGTTTAATTTAGAACTGTGGTGAAATACCCACTGTTGCCAACTGGGTTTCGTTTCTGACGGCTGTGTTTACAGTCTTAGGCATTTTTTTTGTAATCTTCTTCTACCTTTCTGCTAAATTTGATACGTTGAGCACTCAAGTAAATAAACTTGAGACTTCTTTTTCATCTATGGCAAAGAATTGCACTTAATTGACTTTAAATCTAGACTTAAAAATTTATCAGAAGCCTAATTGACTTTAAATCTATAAAAATTTATCAGGATCCATAAAGAACAGAAAATTCTAAAGGTTTTAGGATATATTTAACACAGGATTACCCAACTCCTTTAATTAAAAATCAGCAAATTAAAAGTATAGTTATTTTAGTATTTAATCAGAAACTGAATGTAATACAAAAAGTAGGATTTTTTAGCATAATTCTTAAATTATTTTTTCCCTAAAATTTTCTGGTCTTATATGGTTGACACGCTGCCTTATTTTTTTCTATTTCGGGGTAATGTAGCCAGATTTTTTATTTTCCAGATATTGACTGCTTTTTATATTCTAGGCTATTTGACCATATAATCTTGTTTTTGACAACCTCAGACCTTTATAACAGACTTATAATTTAATCTATGTACTATCATTGATCTCTAACGTATTCTATTAAATAAATTTTTATCTAATCATACATATTTTCTACATATATTCTGTTAAGCAAATATTGAATTATTTTAACAATTAATTTTCACGTTATAATAATCATTTTTAAGTTTTTTAGTATCAGTCATAAAAAGCAATGTCACCTGTTTTAACCAAAGATTTGCCAATTATCTTTATTGTTGGAGGTCCAGGAAGTGGGAAAGGGACGCAATGTGATTTGATTGTCAAGAAATATGGCTATACTCATCTGAGGTTTCTGAGTTATTTAACTAATACCTAAAAATGTCCTGTTGATTTAACAATCACTTTATTAAGTTCCGGTGATTTGTTGCGTGCAGAGGTTGCTTCAGGCTCTCCTCTAGGCCTTCAATTTTCTGAGACCATCAAAGCTGGTAAACTTGTCGAGTTGGATTTGGTGCTAGATTTGGTTGAGAAAGCAATGCTTAAAGCTATCGAAGCAGGTGCTAAAGGCTTCTTAATTGATGGATATCCTAGAGATGTTGATCAAGGAAAACGTTTTGAAGAAAAGGTTCTTTTAAAACTTGTGTAACGTTTAAATAAATGTTCTTTAAGTTATCTCCGAGCCATTTGGTTATTTTCTTTGATGCAGTAGAAGAAACACTTGTCAAGCGTTTGTTGCATCGTGGAAAAACTAGTGGTAGAGATGATGATAACGAGGAAACTATTCGGAATCGTTTACGTACCTTTTATGATGCTACAAAGCCTGTGGTTGAGTATTACAAAGGGAAAGAAAAATTGGCAAAGGTTTATTTTAAGGCTTATTTTTAGTTATTATAAATTTTTTAGATTAATGCTGAAGGATCAGTTGATGATATTTTCGCTGAAGTTTGTAAGCATTTGGACAAATTGAAGACAAAATAAAGTTTAAATAAATTTAAACAAAATAAACTCATAATATTGATAATTTAGGGGAAATGTTTAAAAGTGCTTCTTCGTTAGGTTATTTTAGGTTATACTCCATCCCAATTCAATTCCCTTGAAAACTCAATGCAAGCTCAATAGTTTCGGTTTTAAATTTTGTTTGCCTACCCTTTTCCATTTTAATATAATCTTTAATGGAGGGCGTATAACCAAAAAGTGGTTTTTATTTGATTTTTTTTTTGTAAATTTAATTAAATGTGTTTGTTTTGATTTTATTAATTAATTAATTTCTATATTTGAATATCTTTTACATTTGAAACTAATTATTTTATTTTTTAGAATGGAATTTAGTATTTTAAAGATGTATTCTCGTCTCATATTCTCCAACAAATTACTTGGAATGATTAATAGAAAGCAAGGATTTGCTGTTGCCCAACCAAAACCGTCATTGACTAGAGCAAGAGGTTCTTCACTTCCAGCAGATCAAGAAGAATCTTATGTTGATGAGGATGCTGAAAAATTATGCAAAAACGTTTTTGTAAATTACAAGCTTGAAGGTTTTTATTTTAGGGGTTTAAGAAAGTTGGGACCTCTTCGGATTAATTTTAAAGATTTATTAAGGTAGTTTCTGTCTCTTCTTGAAAAAATTTTAATTCAATTTTGTTTCAACTTGCTTCCAAATTTAATTTAAAAAGCCTAAGCGGGTCCGAACCCACAACCTGAAATTTTTATATTTTAATCAAACTAATCTTCCTTTTTAGATGAAAGTGCAGGTCCAACAATTCGTCCAAATTCTGAATATCCTGATTGGATATTTAAATTGGATCTTGAGCCAAACAAAGTTTTTTTTCATTTAATTTTCTTTGTTTTATTTCTAAGGAATTGGAGGATATGGACCCAGAAGTCGATGGTTGGAAATATTGGGAAAAATGGGAGCAGCGTCGTATTGACCAAATAAATTTACATAAAAAATTGAGGTTTTTAATTACATATTTATTATAAAATTGGTAGCTTTGTTTTAACAGGAAACTCTTGATTGGTTCGAACCTTACCTTTAATTTAACGATTTTTCTTTTATAAAATTTTTAATTTTAAGGACCCAATTCTTCTTTTTACAAAATTCTCCTTCTGTTGACATGATTTTGGGCTATAGTAAATTCAGAGGAAAATTTGCAAAATTCCATGTTGTCCCGAATACGACGCCAATCTATCAGAAAAGTACAAGGAAACGAGAGTTAAATGTGAATTTTATATTTTGATTAAAACTTAATTGCCTTCTGATTAAGTTAAAATTTAAATTTAGAGTTCTCGATGGACAAATATTGAAGAAACTGACAACCTCTGCGAGAATAATGGTTAAAAAAATTGTTTTTGGGGTAACTTTGTTTTTAGTTTTGATTAAAAGTTTGTTTATTTGTCTTTTTTATTTTTTAATAAAATATTGATTTCTCTTTATAATTTTATTTAAATTATGTTCTAACTCTTTAATTATTTTACTACTATTCGTTTTATTTAATTATTATATTATAAGAAAATTTAGACAACATGATGGAGGACGATCAACAATTACAACAGTTTATTGAAATGATTAATTTGCAGAGATTTGAGTGCAATAAAAATTCTACAACTGATCAACTTTGCGTTTCTTCGCTTAAATCGCTTGTCAAAAATTTTAAACAATTGCAAGGTTAATTAATAATTTTTGAATAAAAGAGCTTTACCTTTATCGAGAGTATATAAGGCCATAGTCAGCTTTTTCTTATTAGCTTGATTTTCTCGTTTATTAATTGGAAAACTTAACTGATTTTTTAGTTCTTTTGCTTCTATTCTTTTAAAATTTATTTTACAGACAAAAATAAGTTTATAACTTTGATTGTTTCTTCACTAAACGGTCCACAATCTCCTTTGGTTCGCATCGAATTTACCAAGGCTATTTGCTTTTTAACTAGAATTAAAGCAATTAAGATAGACCTCACAATGGATTTATTTGTTAAATTGCTTAAATTTAGAGACAAAGCATTGAGGTTTTTCTTTCTTATTTTTTAAGTAATTTCTAAGATCCCTAATTCTGCACGCAATTAATAAATTTGTTTCTTGTTGTAAAACTGTGAGGAAACGTTTTGGTAGAAAGAAGCGATTGGCTTTTAGTGTTCAGGTTTTTTTTATTCTATTTTACTTTATTTTTTTTAATTTAACGGAATCTTCTCTTGTTAAACAAAAACTCTTTTCAATGGTTCAAAATGCTGAACATGAACCAATCTGTGCTAGAATTGGTCAAATGGTGCTAATCCATGCTTATCAAAAACAATTTTGGCAAGATGAAAAAGTTGCTAATGTATTAGCAGAATGTGTGTTTTATGATAGTGTACAGAGAGTACAAGTTTTTTTAAATATAAATTATTAAAGAAAGATATATTGAAGGTATCTTCAATTCGCTTCTTCCTTGGGTCAAGCAAAAACGAGGAAGGAAATGGTGAGGACAGTGATGGCAGTGATGATAGTGAAATTGACACCAAAAATAAGTCTTTTGTTTTTAATTTTTTGTTCATTTCCTTCCTTACTAGATCACTTCGTGAGTTAATGCAACAACACAAATACACAAAAAAGACAAGAAAACGCAAAAAACAATTGGATGAAGCAAAGAAGAGGGAAGAACGAGGAAAAAATGTGAAAAAGGCTGCTGATAAACTTACGCGTTCTCAATGCAATTTGGAAGCAATTCGGTCAATTTATGATCCACAAAAGTTTTCTGACCGTCTCTTTGGACTTTTGAATGGGCAAAAAAGGAATGAGAAATATGTTGTCAGGTTTATTTCATATTTTTAGATTTAAGGGTAATTTTTGGTAATATTACTCCCATCGATTTTACGAATAACCACAGCACTATAATAGTGTTTTTTTATTATTTACATTTTTCTGATTATTTAGTTATAAAAATTAGTTTTTCAGCCATGTGCCGCTATAGCTCAGCCGGTTAGAGCGTGGGTCTAATAAGCCCAAGGTCGCAGGTTCGATCCCTGCTAGCGGCATTCATTTTTAATATCATTCTTTAAAATTGTTATTCATCATAAAAATATTTTAATAACTAAAAACTTTTTATAAATTAATTTTTTTCAGACTTTTACAAATCTCTCTATGTGCCAGGGTTATTGGAATTCATAAATTGCACACTCTTGGCTTCTATTCATATCTACACCGTTATTTACAACCAAAACAGAAGGAGGTTACTCGTTTATTATTATATGCAGCACAGGCATGTCATGAATTTGTGCCTTCTGATATTGTTGAACAATTGGTTTTTAATTTAATTTAAATATAGAATATATATATCCTTCAATTTAGGTCAGAGTTATTGCCCAGAATTTTGTGACTGATCGCAATTCAGAGGATGAAATAACCGTTGGATTAAATACTATTAAAGAAATTTATTCAAATTGTCCAGATGCTGCGAATGAAGATATGGTTAGAGATCTGGCTGAGGTTTATTTTCTTTTTTTTTTTAGGGTTTTTGATCTCTAGCAGAAACTTTTTTCTTTTTTTTTAAATTTTAGTACAAGAATATTCGTAATAAAAATGTCTCTATGGCTGCCCATGCATTAATTGTACTTTTACGCGTTAAAAAGCCTCATTTACTCCATCATAAAGACAGAGGGCGACCATTACCGAAACAGAAACGTTATGATAATGAAGAAGAGGACATGGAATCTGAACGTTATGAATTAATGGAAGATGATGACAAGGTTTTTTTTAATGTTTCTTATGTTTACATTAAGTAAGAGGATGATTTCTGAACTGATTTTCTAACCTGCAAAAACTAGAATCTAAAAAATAGGGCGAAAAAGTGTATTGAAACATAGCTCTTTTATTTATTATCCTAAGAAGTCCGAAATTATAATTTTATTTACGTCCCAAAGTAACAAAAATTCAGTAAAAAATCTGATTTTCTATAAAGAAAAATATGCAATTTTCTGAGCATAATTTTAGAAGGTCTAAATTAACACCCTTTCTAAATAGTTGCCTTTTCTATTTTATTTAATTTTTAAATTTTAGTCAGAAGACGAAGAAGATGAAAATAATCAAATTGAAGAAAAAGATGAATCAGCAATTGATGGTTTAACTCGTCTAAAACATATTGAACATTTTACTAAAAAAAATAAACAAACAAAGCAAGAGCGAATGCAAGATATTCTTATGGGACGACAAGATCGAAAATCAGCTTATGCAACTCCAAAGAAAAGGGTTGGTTAAATAATGTAATTATTTTATGGTTTTTAAAATTGTATTTTCAATTTTTAAGGTTAATTTTTGATCAAATAAAATTTTTATAGGGAGCCCATGTTGGTCGTACCAACCGAGAATTGGCAAAACGCAAAAACTTCAAAATGATTCAACATAAAATGCGAAGCAAGAATCGTAATAGATCCTTTAGAGATCGTCAACAGTCACTGAAATCATATTTATTGAGGCAACAAGGAAAGAAGGCTTAAACTTGGAAATCATTCTTGTTCTTGAGATTTTCTTTTAAATATAATTTTTAAAATTTTAGTTGATTTTTGAACAGTTTTCAACTCAATACATTCTTACATTAACTTAATATTTTTTTAATGATATTATTCTAGATAAGGACTTAACCAAGTTGAATGTTGGCCTCGTGGTGGTTGTGACGATGCTGGTGAAACTTGAGGTTCTTATGGTCGACAGTGTCAATGACATTAAACTCGTGCTTTTTTTTTTTAATTTATCTTTTAATGTCTAATGTCTAAAAATCCTAGAATTAAAGCCGCCCGTATCAAAAATTTTGAAAAATTTTTTAAAATATTAAAAAAATTCCTCAACATGGACCATGGAATAATTTGGAAGTTTGTTAGGAAATATTGACTTAAATTTTTTTTTAAATTTATCTTTTAATGTCTAATGTCTAAAAATCCTAGAATTAAAGCCCGCCCGTATCAAAAATTTTGAAAAATTTTTTAAAATATTAAAAAAATTCCTCAACCTGGACCATGGAATAATTTGGAAGTTTGTTAGGAAACATTGACTTAAATTTTTTAAAAAATTTATCTTTTAAGTTCTAACACCTAAAAATTATAAAATTAAAACCCGCCCGTATCAAAAATTTTTTAAAATATTAAAAAAATTCCTGGACCTTGACCATGGAATAATTTTGAAACCTTCAGGACAAAAGTTTTTTAAATTATTTTAAAATTTATCTTTTAAGTTCTAATACCTAAAAAATATAAAATTAAAACCCGCCCGTATCAAAATTTTTTTAAATTTTTTAAAAATTCCTGGACCTTGACCATGTAATAATTTTGAAACCTTCAGGACAAAAGTTTTTAAAATTATTTTAAAATTTATCTTTTAGTTCTAATACCTAAAAATATAAAATTAAAACCCGTTCGTATCAAAAATTTTGAAAAATTTTTTAAAATATTAAAAAAATTCCTGGACCTTGACCATGGAATAATTTTGAAACCTTCAGGACAAGAGTTTTTTAAATTATTTTAAAATTTATCTTTTAAGTTCTAATACCTAAAAATATAAACTTAAAGCCCGTTCGTATCAAAAATTTTTTAAAATTTTTTTAATTTTTTAAAAATTCCTGGACTTTGACCATGGAATAATTTTGAAACCTTCAGGACAAGAGTTTTTTAAATTATTTTAAAATTTATCTTTTAAGTTCTAATACCTAAAAAATATAAAATTAAAACCCGCCCGTATCAAAAATTTTTTAAAATTTTTTAAAATATTAAAAAAATTCCTGGACCTTGACCATGGAATAATTTTGAAACCTTCAGGACAAAAGTTTTTTAAATTATTTTAAAATTTATCTTTTAAGTTCGAATACCTAAAAAATATAAACTTAAAGCCCGTTCGTATCAAAAATTTTGAAAAATTTTTTTAAATTTTTTAAAAATTCCTGGACCTTGACCATGTAATAATTTTGAAACCTTCAGGACAAGAGTTTTTTAAATTATTTTAAAATTTATCTTTTAAGTTCTAATACCTAAAAAATATAAAATTAAAACCCGCCCGTATCAAAAATTTTTTAAAATATTAAAAAAATTCCTGGACCTTGACCATGTAATAATTTTGAAACCTTCAGGACAAAAGTTTTTAAAATTATTTTAAAATTTATCTTTTAGTTCTAATACCTAAAAATATAAAATTAAAACCCGTTCGTATCAAAAATTTTGAAAAATTTTTTAAAATATTAAAAAAATTCCTGGACCTTGACCATGGAATAATTTTGAAACCTTCAGGACAAGAGTTTTTTAAATTATTTTAAAATTTATCTTTTAAGTTCTAATACCTAAAAATATAAACTTAAAGCCCGTTCGTATCAAAAATTTTTTAAAATTTTTTTAATTTTTTAAAAATTCCTGGACTTTGACCATGGAATAATTTTGAAACCTTCAGGACAAGAGTTTTTTAAATTATTTTAAAATTTATCTTTTAAGTTCTAATACCTAAAAAATATAAAATTAAAACCCGCCCGTATCAAAAATTTTTTAAAATTTTTTAAAATATTAAAAAAATTCCTGGACCTTGACCATGGAATAATTTTGAAACCTTCAGGACAAAAGTTTTTTAAATTATTTTAAAATTTATCTTTTAAGTTCGAATACCTAAAAAATATAAACTTAAAGCCCGTTCGTATCAAAAATTTTGAAAAATTTTTTTAAATTTTTTAAAAATTCCTGGACCTTGACCATGTAATAATTTTGAAACCTTCAGGACAAGAGTTTTTTAAATTATTTTAAAATTTATCTTTTAAGTTCTAACACCTAAAAATTATAAAATTAAAACCCGCCCGTATCAAAAATTTTGAAAAATTTTTTAAAATTTTTTAAAAATTCCTGGACCTTGACCATGGAATAATTTTGAAACCTTCAGGACAAAAGTTTTTTAAATTATTTTAAAATTTATCTTTTAAGTTCTAATACCTAAAAAATATAAAATTAAAACCCGCCCGTATCAAAAATTTTTTAAAATATTAAAAAAATTCCTGGACCTTGACCATGGAATAATTTTGAAACCTTCAGGACAAAAGTTTTTTAAATTATTTTAAAATTTATCTTTTAAGTTCGAATACCTAAAAAATATAAACTTAAAGCCCGTTCGTATCAAAAATTTTGAAAAATTTTTTTAAATTTTTTAAAAATTCCTGGACCTTGACCATGTAATAATTTTGAAACCTTCAGGACAAGAGTTTTTTAAATTATTTTAAAATTTATCTTTTAAGTTCTAACACCTAAAAATTATAAAATTAAAACCCGCCCGTATCAAAAATTTTGAAAAATTTTTTAAAATTTTTTAAAAATTCCTGGACCTTGACCATGGAATAATTTTGAAACCTTCAGGACAAAAGTTTTTTAAATTATTTTAAAATTTATCTTTTAAGTTCTAATACCTAAAAAATATAAAATTAAAACCCGCCCGTATCAAAAATTTTTTAAAATATTAAAAAAATTCCTGGACCTTGACCATGGAATAATTTTGAAACCTTCAGGACAAAAGTTTTTTAAATTATTTTAAAATTTATTTTTTAAGTTCGAATACCTAAAAAATATAAACTTAAAGCCCGTTCGTATCAAAAATTTTGAAAAATTTTTTTAAAAATTCCTGGACCTTGACCATGGAATAATTTTGAAACCTTCAGGACAAAAGTTTTTAAAATTATTTTAAAATGTATCTTTTAGTTCTAATACCTAAAAATATAAAATTAAAACCCGTTCGTATCAAAAATTTTGAAAAATTTTTTAAAATATTAAAAAAATTCCTGGACCTTGACCATGGAATAATTTTGAAACCTTCAGGACAAGAGTTTTTAAATTATTTTAAAATTTATCTTTTAAGTTCTAATACCTAAAAATATAAACTTAAAGCCCGTTCGTATCAAAAATTTTTTAAAATTTTTTTAATTTTTTAAAAATTCCTGGACTTTGACCATGGAATAATTTTGAAACCTTCAGGACAAGAGTTTTTTAAATTATTTTAAAATTTATCTTTTAAGTTCTAATACCTAAAAATATAAAATTAAAACCCGCCCGTATCAAAAATTTTTTAAAATTTTTTTAAAATATTAAAAAATTCCTGGACCTTGACCATGGAATAATTTTGAAACCTTCAGGACAAAAGTTTTTTAAATTATTTTAAAATTTATCTTTTAAGTTCGAATACCTAAAAAATATAAAATTAAAACCCGCCCGTATCAAAAATTTTTTAAAATTTTTTTAAATTTTTTAAAAATTCCTGGACCTTGACCATGGAATAATTATGAAACCTTCAGGACAAAAGTTTTTTAAATTATTTTAAAATTTATCTTTTAATGTCTAATGTCTAAAAATCATAGAATTAAAGCCCGCCCGTATCAAAAATTTTGAAAAATTTTTTAAAATATTAAAAAAATTCCTGGACCTTGACCATGGAATAATTTTGAAACCTTCAGGACAAAAGTTTTTTAAATTATTTTAAAATTTATCTTTTAAGTTCTAATACCTAAAAAATATAAAATTAAAACCCGTTCGTATCAAAAATTTTGAAAAATTTTTTTAAATTTTTTAAAAATTGCTGGACCTTGACCATGTAATAATTTTGAAACCTTCAGGACAAAAGTTTTTTAAATTATTTTAAAATTTATCTTTTAATGTCTAATGTCTAAAAATCATAGAATTAAAGCCCGCCCGTATCAAAAATTTTGAAAAATTTTTTAAAATATTAAAAAAATTCCTGGACCTTGACCATGGAATAATTTTGAAACCTTCAGGACAAAAGTTTTTTAAATTATTTTAAAATTTATCTTTTAAGTTCTAATACCTAAAAATATAAAATTAAAACCCGTTCGTATCAAAAATTTTGAAAAATTTTTTAAAATATTAAAAAAATTCCTGGACCTTGACCATGGAATAATTTTGAAACCTTCAGGACAAGAGTTTTTTAAATTATTTTAAAATTTATCTTTTAAGTTCTAATACCTAAAAATATAAACTTAAAGCCCGTTCGTATCAAAAATTTTTTAAAATTTTTTTAATTTTTTAAAAATTCCTGGACTTTGACCATGGAATAATTTTGAAACCTTCAGGACAAGAGTTTTTAAATTATTTTAAAATTTATCTTTTAAGTTCTAATACCTAAAAATATAAAATTAAAACCCGCCCGTATCAAAAATTTTTTTAAAATTTTTTAAAATATTAAAAAAATTCCTGGACCTTGACCATGGAATAATTTTGAAACCTTCAGGACAAAAGTTTTTTAAATTATTTTAAAATTTATCTTTTAAGTTCGAATACCTAAAAAATATAAAATTAAAACCCGCCCGTATCAAAAATTTTTTAAAATTTTTTTAAATTTTTTAAAAATTCCTGGACCTTGACCATGGAATAATTATGAAACCTTCAGGACAAAAGTTTTTTAAATTATTTTAAAATTTATCTTTTAAGTTCTAATACCTAAAAAATATAAAATTAAAACCCGCCCGTATCAAAAATTTTTTAAAATTTTTTAAAATATTAAAAAAATTCCTGGACCTTGACCATGGAATAATTTTGAAACCTTCAGGACAAAAGTTTTTTAAATTATTTTAAAATTTATCTTTTAAGTTCGAATACCTAAAAAATATAAAATTAAAACCCGCCCGTATCAAAAATTTTTTAAAATTTTTTTAAATTTTTTAAAAATTCCTGGACCTTGACCATGGAATAATTTTGAAACCTTCAGGACAAAAGTTTTTTAAATTATTTTAAAATTTATTTTTTAAGTTCGAATACCTAAAAAATATAAACTTAAAGCCCGTTCGTATCAAAAATTTTGAAAAATTTTTTTAAAAATTCCTGGACCTTGACCATGGAATAATTTTGAAACCTTCAGGACAAAAGTTTTTAAAATTATTTTAAAATGTATCTTTTAGTTCTAATACCTAAAAATATAAAATTAAAACCCGTTCGTATCAAAAATTTTGAAAAATTTTTTAAAATATTAAAAAAATTCCTGGACCTTGACCATGGAATAATTTTGAAACCTTCAGGACAAGAGTTTTTAAATTATTTTAAAATTTATCTTTTAAGTTCTAATACCTAAAAATATAAACTTAAAGCCCGTTCGTATCAAAAATTTTTTAAAATTTTTTTAATTTTTTAAAAATTCCTGGACTTTGACCATGGAATAATTTTGAAACCTTCAGGACAAGAGTTTTTAAATTATTTTAAAATTTATCTTTTAAGTTCTAATACCTAAAAATATAAAATTAAAACCCGCCCGTATCAAAAATTTTTTAAAATTTTTTAAAATATTAAAAAATTCCTGGACCTTGACCATGGAATAATTTTGAAACCTTCAGGACAAAAGTTTTTTAAATTATTTTAAAATTTATCTTTTAAGTTCGAATACCTAAAAAATATAAAATTAAAACCCGCCCGTATCAAAAATTTTTTAAAATTTTTTTAAATTTTTTAAAAATTCCTGGACCTTGACCATGGAATAATTATGAAACCTTCAGGACAAAAGTTTTTTAAATTATTTTAAAATTTATCTTTTAATGTCTAATGTCTAAAAATCATAGAATTAAAGCCCGCCCGTATCAAAAATTTTGAAAAATTTTTTAAAATATTAAAAAAATTCCTGGACCTTGACCATGGAATAATTTTGAAACCTTCAGGACAAGAGTTTTTTAAATTATTTTAAAATTTATCTTTTAAGTTCTAATACCTAAAAAATATAAAATTAAAGCCCGTTCGTATCAAAAATTTTTTAAAATTTTTTTAATTTTTTAAAAATTCCTGGACCTTGACCATGGAATAATTATAAAACCTTCAGGACAAAAGTTTTTTTAATTATTTTAAAATTTATCTTTTAAGTTCGAATACCTAAAAAATATAAAATTAAAACCCGTTCGTATCAAAAATTTTGAAAAATTTTTTTAAATTTTTTAAAAATTCCTGGACCTTGACCATGGAATAATTTTGAAACCTTCAGGACAAGAGTTTTTTAAATTATTTTAAAATTTATCTTTTAAGTTCTAATACCTAAAAAATATAAAATTAAAACCCGCCCGTATCAAAAATTTTTTAAAATTTTTTAAAATATTAAAAAAATTCCTGGACCTTGACCATGGAATAATTTTGAAACCTTCAGGACAAAAGTTTTTTAAATTATTTTAAAATTTATCTTTTAAGTTCTAATACCTAAAAAATATAAAATTAAAACCCGTTCGTATCAAAAATTTTGAAAAATTTTTTAAAATATTAAAAAAATTCCTGGACCTTGACCATGGAATAATTTTGAAACCTTCAGGACAAAAGTTTTTAAAATTATTTTAAAATGTATCTTTTAGTTCTAATACCTAAAAATATAAAATTAAAACCCGTTCGTATCAAAAATTTTGAAAAATTTTTTAAAATATTAAAAAAATTCCTGGACCTTGACCATGGAATAATTTTGAAACCTTCAGGACAAGAGTTTTTTAAATTATTTTAAAATTTATCTTTTAAGTTCTAATACCTAAAAATATAAACTTAAAGCCCGTTCGTATCAAAAATTTTTTAAAATTTTTTTAATTTTTTAAAAATTCCTGGACTTTGACCATGGAATAATTTTGAAACCTTCAGGACAAGAGTTTTTTAAATTATTTTAAAATTTATCTTTTAAGTTCTAATACCTAAAAATATAAAATTAAAACCCGCCCGTATCAAAAATTTTTTAAAATTTTTTAAAATATTAAAAAAATTCCTGGACCTTGACCATGGAATAATTTTGAAACCTTCAGGACAAAAGTTTTTTAAATTATTTTAAAATTTATCTTTTAATGTCTAATGTCTAAAAATCATAGAATTAAAGCCCGCCCGTATCAAAAATTTTGAAAAATTTTTTAAAATATTAAAAAAATTCCTGGACCTTGACCATGGAATAATTTTGAAACCTTCAGGACAAAAGTTTTTAAATTATTTTAAAATTTATCTTTTAAGTTCTAATACCTAAAAAATATAAAATTAAAACCCGCCCGTATCAAAAATTTTTTAAAATTTTTTTAAATTTTTTAAAAATTCCTGGACCTTGACCATGGAATAATTATGAAACCTTCAGGACAAAAGTTTTTTAAATTATTTTAAAATTTATCTTTTAATGTCTAATGTCTAAAAATCATAGAATTAAAGCCCGCCCGTATCAAAAATTTTGAAAAATTTTTTAAAATATTAAAAAATTCCTGGACCTTGACCATGGAATAATTTTGAAACCTTCAGGACAAAAGTTTTTAAATTATTTTAAAATTTATCTTTTAAGTTCTAATACCTAAAAATATAAAAATTAAAACCCGTTCGTATCAAAAATTTTGAAAAATTTTTTTAAATTTTTTAAAAATTGCTGGACCTTGACCATGTAATAATTTTGAAACCTTCAGGACAAAAGTTTTTTAAATTATTTTAAAATTTATCTTTTAATGTCTAATGTCTAAAAATCATAGAATTAAAGCCCGCCCGTATCAAAAATTTTGAAAAATTTTTTAAAATATTAAAAAAATTCCTGGACCTTGACCATGGAATAATTTTGAAACCTTCAGGACAAAAGTTTTTTAAATTATTTTAAAATTTATCTTTTAAGTTCTAATACCTAAAATATAAAATTAAAACCCGTTCGTATCAAAAATTTTGAAAAATTTTTTTAAATTTTTTAAAAATTGCTGGACCTTGACCATGTAATAATTTTGAAACCTTCAGGACAAAAGTTTTTTAAATTATTTTAAAATTTATCTTTTAATGTCTAATGTCTAAAAATCATAGAATTAAAGCCCGCCCGTATCAAAAATTTTGAAAAATTTTTTAAAATATTAAAAAAATCCTGGACCTTGACCATGGAATAATTTTGAAACCTTCAGGACAAAAGTTTTTTAAATTATTTTAAAATTTATCTTTTAAGTTCTAATACCTAAAAATATAAAATTAAAACCCGTTCGTATCAAAAATTTTGAAAAATTTTTTAAAATATTAAAAAATTCCTGGACCTTGACCATGGAATAATTTTGAAACCTTCAGGACAAGAGTTTTTTAAATTATTTTAAAATTTATCTTTTAAGTTCGAATACCTAAAAAATATAAACTTAAAGCCCGTTCGTATCAAAAATTTTGAAAAATTTTTTTAAATTTTTTAAAAATTCCTGGACCTTGACCATGTAATAATTTTGAAACCTTCAGGACAAGAGTTTTTTAAATTATTTTAAAATTTATCTTTTAAGTTCTAATACCTAAAAAATATAAAATTAAAACCCGCCCGTATCAAAAATTTTTTAAAATTTTTTAAAATATTAAAAAAATTCCTGGACCTTGACCATGGAATAATTTTGAAACCTTCAGGACAAAAGTTTTTTAAATTATTTTAAAATTTATCTTTTAAGTTCGAATACCTAAAAAATATAAAATTAAAACCCGCCCGTATCAAAAATTTTTTAAAATTTTTTTAAATTTTTTAAAAATTCCTGGACCTTGACCATGGAATAATTATGAAACCTTCAGGACAAAAGTTTTTTAAATTATTTTAAAATTTATCTTTTAATGTCTAATGTCTAAAAATCATAGAATTAAAGCCCGCCCGTATCAAAAATTTTGAAAAATTTTTTAAAATATTAAAAAAATTCCTGGACCTTGACCATGGAATAATTTTGAAACCTTCAGGACAAAAGTTTTTTAAATTATTTTAAAATTTATCTTTTAAGTTCTAATACCTAAAAAATATAAAATTAAAACCCGTTCGTATCAAAAATTTTGAAAAATTTTTTTAAATTTTTTAAAAATTGCTGGACCTTGACCATGTAATAATTTTGAAACCTTCAGGACAAAAGTTTTTTAAATTATTTTAAAATTTATCTTTTAATGTCTAATGTCTAAAAATCATAGAATTAAAGCCCGCCCGTATCAAAAATTTTGAAAAATTTTTTAAAATATTAAAAAAATTCCTGGACCTTGACCATGGAATAATTTTGAAACCTTCAGGACAAAAGTTTTTTAAATTATTTTAAAATTTATCTTTTAAGTTCTAATACCTAAAAATATAAAATTAAAACCCGTTCGTATCAAAAATTTTGAAAAATTTTTTTAAATTTTTTAAAAATTGCTGGACCTTGACCATGTAATAATTTTGAAACCTTCAGGACAAAAGTTTTTTAAATTATTTTAAAATTTATCTTTTAATGTCTAATGTCTAAAAATCATAGAATTAAAGCCCGCCCGTATCAAAAATTTTGAAAAATTTTTTAAAATATTAAAAAATTCCTGGACCTTGACCATGGAATAATTTTGAAACCTTCAGGACAAAAGTTTTTTAAATTATTTTAAAATTTATCTTTTAAGTTCTAATACCTAAAAATATAAAATTAAAACCCGTTCGTATCAAAAATTTTGAAAAATTTTTTAAAATATTAAAAAATTCCTGGACCTTGACCATGGAATAATTTTGAAACCTTCAGGACAAGAGTTTTTAAATTATTTTAAAATTTATCTTTTAAGTTCGAATACCTAAAAAATATAAACTTAAAGCCCGTTCGTATCAAAAATTTTGAAAAATTTTTTTAAATTTTTTAAAAATTCCTGGACCTTGACCATGTAATAATTTTGAAACCTTCAGGACAAGAGTTTTTTAAATTATTTTAAAATTTATCTTTTAAGTTCTAATATCTAAAAAATAAAAATTAAAACCCGCCCGTATCAAAAATTTTTTTAAATTTTTTTAAATTTTTTAAAAATTCCTGGACCTTGACCATGTAATAATTTTGAAACCTTCAGGACAAAAGTTTTTAAAATTATTTTAAAATTTATCTTTTAATGTCTAATGTCTAAAAAATATAAAATTAAAACCCGCCCGTATCAAAAATTTTTTAAAATTTTTTAAAAATTCCTGGACCTTGACCATGGAATAATTTTGAAACCTTCAGGACAAGAGTTTTTTTAATTATTTTAAAATTTATCTTTTAAGTTCTAATACCTAAAAATATAAAATTAAAACCCGCCCGTATCAAAAATTTTTTTAAAATTTTTTAAAATATTAAAAAAATTCCTGGACCTTGACCATGGAATAATTTTGAAACCTTCAGGACAAAAGTTTTTAAAATTATTTTAAAATTTATCTTTTAATGTCTAATGTCTAAAAATCATAGAATTAAAGCCCGCCCGTATCAAAAATTTTTTAAAATTTTTTAAAAATTCCTGGACCTTGACCATGTAATAATTTTGAAACCTTCAGGACAAGAGTTTTTTAAATTATTTTAAAATTTATCTTTTAAGTTCTAATACCTAAAAAATATAAAATTAAAACCCGCCCGTATCAAAAATTTTTTAAAATTTTTTTAAATTTTTTAAAAATTCCTGGACCTTGACCATGTAATAATTTTGAAACCTTCAGGACAAAAGTTTTTAAAATTATTTTAAAATTTATCTTTTAATGTCTAATGTCTAAAAAATATAAAATTAAAACCCGCCCGTATCAAAAATTTTTTAAAATTTTTTAAAAATTCCTGGACCTTGACCATGGAATAATTTTGAAACCTTCAGGACAAGAGTTTTTTTAATTATTTTAAAATTTATCTTTTAAGTTCTAATACCTAAAAAATATAAAATTAAAACCCGCCCGTATCAAAAATTTTTTAAAATTTTTTTAAATTTTTTAAAAATTCCTGGACCTTGACCATGTAATAATTTTGAAACCTTCAGGACAAAAGTTTTTAAAATTATTTTAAAATTTATCTTTTAATGTCTAATGTCTAAAAATCATAGAATTAAAGCCCGCCCGTATCAAAAATTTTTTAAAATTTTTTAAAAATTCCTGGACCTTGACCATGTAATAATTTTGAAACCTTCAGGACAAGAGTTTTTTAAATTATTTTAAAATTTATCTTTTAAGTTCTAATACCTAAAAAATATAAAATTAAAACCCGCCCGTATCAAAAATTTTTTAAAATTTTTTTAAATTTTTTAAAAATTCCTGGACCTTGACCATGTAATAATTTTGAAACCTTCAGGACAAAAGTTTTTAAAATTATTTTAAAATTTATCTTTTAATGTCTAATGTCTAAAAAATATAAAATTAAAACCCGCCCGTATCAAAAATTTTTTAAAATTTTTTTAAAAAATTCTGGACCTTGACCATGGAATAATTTTGAAACCTTCAGGACAAGAGTTTTTTTAATTATTTTAAAATTTATCTTTTAAGTTCTAATACCTAAAAAATATAAAATTAAAACCCGCCCGTATCAAAAATTTTTTAAAATTTTTTAAAATTTTTTAAAATTTTTTAAAATTTTTTAAAAATTCCTGGACCTTGACCATGTAATAATTTTGAAACCTTCAGGACAAGAGTTTTTTTAATTATTTTAAAATTTATCTTTTAATGTCTAATGTCTAAAAATCATAGAATTAAAGCCCGCCCGTATCAAAAATTTTGAAAAATTTTTTAAAATATTAAAAAAATTCCTGGACCTTGACCATGGAATAATTTTGAAACCTTCAGGACAAAAGTTTTTAAAATTATTTTAAAATTTATCTTTTAATGTCTAATGTCTAAAAATCATAGAATTAAAGCCCGCCCGTATCAAAAATTTTTTAAAATTTTTTAAAAATTCCTGGACCTTGACCATGGAATAATTTTGAAACCTTCAGGACAAAAGTTTTTTAAATTATTTTAAAATTTATCTTTTAAGTTCTAATACCTAAAAAATATAAAATTAAAACCCGTTCGTATCAAAAATTTTGAAAAATTTTTTAAAAATTCCTGGACCTTGACCATGTAATAATTTTGAAACCTTCAGGACAAGAGTTTTTTTAATTATTTTAAAATTTATCTTTTAAGTTCTAATACCTAAAAAATATAAAATTAAAACCCGCCCGTATCAAAAATTTTTTAAAATTTTTTTAATTTTTTAAAAATTCCTGGACTTTGACCATGGAATAATTTTGAAACCTTCAGGACAAGAGTTTTTTAAATTATTTTAAAATTTATCTTTTAAGTTCTAATACCTAAAAAATATAAAATTAAAACCCGCCCGTATCAAAAATTTTGAAAAATTTTTTAAAATATTAAAAAAATTCCTGGACCTTGACCATGGAATAATTTTGAAACCTTCAGGACAAAAGTTTTTTAAATTATTTTAAAATTTATCTTTTAAGTTCTAATACCTAAAAAATATAAAATTAAAACCCGTTCGTATCAAAAATTTTGAAAAATTTTTTTAAATTTTTTAAAAATTGCTGGACCTTGACCATGTAATAATTTTGAAACCTTCAGGACAAAAGTTTTTTAAATTATTTTAAAATTTATCTTTTAATGTCTAATGTCTAAAAATCATAGAATTAAAGCCCGCCCGTATCAAAAATTTTGAAAAATTTTTTAAAATATTAAAAAAATTCCTGGACCTTGACCATGGAATAATTTTGAAACCTTCAGGACAAAAGTTTTTTAAATTATTTTAAAATTTATCTTTTAAGTTCTAATACCTAAAAAATATAAAATTAAAACCCGTTCGTATCAAAAATTTTGAAAAATTTTTTAAAATATTAAAAAATTCCTGGACCTTGACCATGGAATAATTTTGAAACCTTCAGGACAAGAGTTTTTTAAATTATTTTAAAATTTATCTTTTAAGTTCGAATACCTAAAAAATATAAACTTAAAGCCCGTTCGTATCAAAAATTTTGAAAAATTTTTTTAAATTTTTTAAAAATTCCTGGACCTTGACCATGTAATAATTTTGAAACCTTCAGGACAAGAGTTTTTTAAATTATTTTAAAATTTATCTTTTAAGTTCTAATACCTAAAAATATAAAAAATTAAAACCCGCCCGTATCAAAAATTTTTTAAAATTTTTTAAAATATTAAAAAAATTCCTGGACCTTGACCATGGAATAATTTTGAAACCTTCAGGACAAAAGTTTTTTAAATTATTTTAAAATTTATCTTTTAAGTTCGAATACCTAAAAAATATAAAATTAAAACCCGCCCGTATCAAAAATTTTTTAAAATTTTTTTAAATTTTTTAAAAATTCCTGGACCTTGACCATGGAATAATTATGAAACCTTCAGGACAAAAGTTTTTTAAATTATTTTAAAATTTATCTTTTAATGTCTAATGTCTAAAAATCATAGAATTAAAGCCCGCCCGTATCAAAAATTTTGAAAAATTTTTTAAAATATTAAAAAATTCCTGGACCTTGACCATGGAATAATTTTGAAACCTTCAGGACAAAAGTTTTTTAAATTATTTTAAAATTTATCTTTTAAGTTCTAATACCTAAAAATATAAAATTAAAACCCGTTCGTATCAAAAATTTTGAAAAATTTTTTTAAATTTTTTAAAAATTGCTGGACCTTGACCATGTAATAATTTTGAAACCTTCAGGACAAAAGTTTTTTAAATTATTTTAAAATTTATCTTTTAATGTCTAATGTCTAAAAATCATAGAATTAAAGCCCGCCCGTATCAAAAATTTTGAAAAATTTTTTAAAATATTAAAAAATTCCTGGACCTTGACCATGGAATAATTTTGAAACCTTCAGGACAAAAGTTTTTTAAATTATTTTAAAATTTATCTTTTAAGTTCTAATACCTAAAAAATATAAAATTAAAACCCGTTCGTATCAAAAATTTTGAAAAATTTTTTTAAATTTTTTAAAAATTGCTGGACCTTGACCATGTAATAATTTTGAAACCTTCAGGACAAAAGTTTTTTAAATTATTTTAAAATTTATCTTTTAATGTCTAATGTCTAAAAATCATAGAATTAAAGCCCGCCCGTATCAAAAATTTTGAAAAATTTTTTAAAATATTAAAAAAATTCCTGGACCTTGACCATGGAATAATTTTGAAACCTTCAGGACAAAAGTTTTTTAAATTATTTTAAAATTTATCTTTTAAGTTCTAATACCTAAAAAATATAAAATTAAAACCCGTTCGTATCAAAAATTTTGAAAAATTTTTTAAAATATTAAAAAAATTCCTGGACCTTGACCATGGAATAATTTTGAAACCTTCAGGACAAGAGTTTTTTAAATTATTTTAAAATTTATCTTTTAAGTTCGAATACCTAAAAAATATAAACTTAAAGCCCGTTCGTATCAAAAATTTTGAAAAATTTTTTTAAATTTTTTAAAAATTCCTGGACCTTGACCATGTAATAATTTTGAAACCTTCAGGACAAGAGTTTTTTAAATTATTTTAAAATTTATCTTTTAAGTTCTAATATCTAAAAAATATAAAATTAAAACCCGCCCGTATCAAAAATTTTTTAAAATTTTTTTAAATTTTTTAAAAATTCCTGGACCTTGACCATGTAATAATTTTGAAACCTTCAGGACAAAAGTTTTTAAAATTATTTTAAAATTTATCTTTTAATGTCTAATGTCTAAAAAATATAAAATTAAAACCCGCCCGTATCAAAAATTTTTTAAAATTTTTTAAAAATTCCTGGACCTTGACCATGGAATAATTTTGAAACCTTCAGGACAAGAGTTTTTTTAATTATTTTAAAATTTATCTTTTAAGTTCTAATACCTAAAAAATATAAAATTAAAACCCGCCCGTATCAAAAATTTTTTAAAATTTTTTAAAATATTAAAAAAATTCCTGGACCTTGACCATGGAATAATTTTGAAACCTTCAGGACAAAAGTTTTTAAAATTATTTTAAAATTTATCTTTTAATGTCTAATGTCTAAAAATCATAGAATTAAAGCCCGCCCGTATCAAAAATTTTTTAAAATTTTTTAAAAATTCCTGGACCTTGACCATGTAATAATTTTGAAACCTTCAGGACAAGAGTTTTTAAATTATTTTAAAATTTATCTTTTAAGTTCTAATACCTAAAAATATAAAATTAAAACCCGCCCGTATCAAAAATTTTTTAAAATTTTTTTAAATTTTTTAAAAATTCCTGGACCTTGACCATGTAATAATTTTGAAACCTTCAGGACAAAAGTTTTTAAAATTATTTTAAAATTTATCTTTTAATGTCTAATGTCTAAAAAATATAAAATTAAAACCCGCCCGTATCAAAAATTTTTTAAAATTTTTTAAAAATTCCTGGACCTTGACCATGGAATAATTTTGAAACCTTCAGGACAAGAGTTTTTTTAATTATTTTAAAATTTATCTTTAAGTTCTAATACCTAAAAATATAAAATTAAAACCCGCCCGTATCAAAAATTTTTTAAAAATTTTTTTAAATTTTTTAAAAATTCCTGGACCTTGACCATGTAATAATTTTGAAACCTTCAGGACAAAAGTTTTTAAAATTATTTTAAAATTTATCTTTTAATGTCTAATGTCTAAAAATCATAGAATTAAAGCCCGCCCGTATCAAAAATTTTTTAAAATTTTTTAAAAATTCCTGGACCTTGACCATGTAATAATTTTGAAACCTTCAGGACAAGAGTTTTTAAATTATTTTAAAATTTATCTTTTAAGTTCTAATACCTAAAAATATAAAATTAAAACCCGCCCGTATCAAAAATTTTTTAAAATTTTTTTAAATTTTTTAAAAATTCCTGGACCTTGACCATGTAATAATTTTGAAACCTTCAGGACAAGAGTTTTTTAAATTATTTTAAAATTTATCTTTTAATGTCTAATGTCTAAAAATCATAGAATTAAAAAGCCGCCCGTATCAAAAATTTTTTAAAATTTTTTAAAAATTCCTGGACCTTGACCATGGAATAATTTTGAAACCTTCAGGACAAGAGTTTTTTTAATTATTTTAAAATTTATCTTTTAAGTTCTAATACCTAAAAATATAAAATTAAAACCCGCCCGTATCAAAAATTTTTTAAAATTTTTTAAAATTTTTTAAAATTTTTTAAAAATTCCTGGACCTTGACCATGTAATAATTTTGAAACCTTCAGGACAAGAGTTTTTTTAATTATTTTAAAATTTATCTTTTAATGTCTAATGTCTAAAAATCATAGAATTAAAGCCCGCCCGTATCAAAAATTTTGAAAAATTTTTTAAAATATTAAAAAAATTCCTGGACCTTGACCATGGAATAATTTTGAAACCTTCAGGACAAAAGTTTTTAAAATTATTTTAAAATTTATCTTTTAATGTCTAATGTCTAAAAATCATAGAATTAAAGCCCGCCCGTATCAAAAATTTTTAAAATTTTTTAAAAATTCCTGGACCTTGACCATGGAATAATTTTGAAACCTTCAGGACAAAAGTTTTTTAAATTATTTTAAAATTTATCTTTTAAGTTCTAATACCTAAAAATATAAAATTAAAACCCGTTCGTATCAAAAATTTTGAAAAATTTTTTAAAAATTCCTGGACCTTGACCATGTAATAATTTTGAAACCTTCAGGACAAGAGTTTTTTTAATTATTTTAAAATTTATCTTTTAAGTTCTAATACCTAAAAAATATAAAATTAAAACCCGCCCGTATCAAAAATTTTTTAAAATTTTTTTAATTTTTTAAAAATTCCTGGACTTTGACCATGGAATAATTTTGAAACCTTCAGGACAAGAGTTTTTTAAATTATTTTAAAATTTATCTTTTAAGTTCTAATACCTAAAAAATATAAAATTAAAACCCGCCCGTATCAAAAATTTTGAAAAATTTTTTAAAATATTAAAAAAATTCCTGGACCTTGACCATGGAATAATTTTGAAACCTTCAGGACAAAAGTTTTTTAAATTATTTTAAAATTTATCTTTTAAGTTCTAATACCTAAAAAATATAAAATTAAAACCCGTTCGTATCAAAAATTTTGAAAAATTTTTTTAAATTTTTTAAAAATTGCTGGACCTTGACCATGTAATAATTTTGAAACCTTCAGGACAAAAGTTTTTTAAATTATTTTAAAATTTATCTTTTAATGTCTAATGTCTAAAAATCATAGAATTAAAGCCCGCCCGTATCAAAAATTTTGAAAAATTTTTTAAAATATTAAAAAATTCCTGGACCTTGACCATGGAATAATTTTGAAACCTTCAGGACAAAAGTTTTTTAAATTATTTTAAAATTTATCTTTTAAGTTCTAATACCTAAAAATATAAAATTAAAACCCGTTCGTATCAAAAATTTTGAAAAATTTTTTTAAATTTTTTAAAAATTGCTGGACCTTGACCATGTAATAATTTTGAAACCTTCAGGACAAAAGTTTTTAAATTATTTTAAAATTTATCTTTTAATGTCTAATGTCTAAAAATCATAGAATTAAAGCCCGCCCGTATCAAAAATTTTGAAAAATTTTTTAAAATATTAAAAAAATTCCTGGACCTTGACCATGGAATAATTTTGAAACCTTCAGGACAAAAGTTTTTTAAATTATTTTAAAATTTATCTTTTAAGTTCTAATACCTAAAAAATATAAAATTAAAACCCGTTCGTATCAAAAATTTTGAAAAATTTTTTAAAATATTAAAAAAATTCCTGGACCTCGACCATGGAATAATTTTGAAACCTTCAGGACAAGAGTTTTTTAAATTATTTTAAAATTTATCTTTTAAGTTCTAATACCTAAAAATATAAACTTAAAGCCCGTTCGTATCAAAAATTTTTTAAAATTTTTTTAATTTTTTAAAAATTCCTGGACTTTGACCATGGAATAATTTTGAAACCTTCAGGACAAGAGTTTTTTAAATTATTTTAAAATTTATCTTTTAAGTTCTAATACCTAAAAAATATAAAATTAAAACCCGCCCGTATCAAAAATTTTTTAAAATTTTTTAAAATATTAAAAAAATTCCTGGACCTTGACCATGGAATAATTTTGAAACCTTCAGGACAAAAGTTTTTTAAATTATTTTAAAATTTATCTTTTAAGTTCGAATACCTAAAAAATATAAAATTAAAACCCGCCCGTATCAAAAATTTTTTAAAATTTTTTTAAATTTTTTAAAAATTCCTGGACCTTGACCATGGAATAATTATGAAACCTTCAGGACAAAAGTTTTTTAAATTATTTTAAAATTTATCTTTTAAGTTCTAATACCTAAAAAATATAAAATTAAAACCCGCCCGTATCAAAAATTTTTTAAAATTTTTTAAAATATTAAAAAAATTCCTGGACCTTGACCATGGAATAATTTTGAAACCTTCAGGACAAAAGTTTTTTAAATTATTTTAAAATTTATCTTTTAAGTTCGAATACCTAAAAAATATAAAATTAAAACCCGCCCGTATCAAAAATTTTTTAAAATTTTTTTAAATTTTTTAAAAATTCCTGGACCTTGACCATGGAATAATTTTGAAACCTTCAGGACAAAAGTTTTTTAAATTATTTTAAAATTTATTTTTTAAGTTCGAATACCTAAAAAATATAAACTTAAAGCCCGTTCGTATCAAAAATTTTGAAAAATTTTTTTAAAAATTCCTGGACCTTGACCATGGAATAATTTTGAAACCTTCAGGACAAAAGTTTTTAAAATTATTTTAAAATGTATCTTTTAGTTCTAATACCTAAAAATATAAAATTAAAACCCGTTCGTATCAAAAATTTTGAAAAATTTTTTAAAATATTAAAAAAATTCCTGGACCTTGACCATGGAATAATTTTGAAACCTTCAGGACAAGAGTTTTTTAAATTATTTTAAAATTTATCTTTTAAGTTCTAATACCTAAAAATATAAACTTAAAGCCCGTTCGTATCAAAAATTTTTTAAAATTTTTTTAATTTTTTAAAAATTCCTGGACTTTGACCATGGAATAATTTTGAAACCTTCAGGACAAGAGTTTTTTAAATTATTTTAAAATTTATCTTTTAAGTTCTAATACCTAAAAAATATAAAATTAAAACCCGCCCGTATCAAAAATTTTTTAAAATTTTTTAAAATATTAAAAAAATTCCTGGACCTTGACCATGGAATAATTTTGAAACCTTCAGGACAAAAGTTTTTTAAATTATTTTAAAATTTATCTTTTAAGTTCGAATACCTAAAAAATATAAAATTAAAACCCGCCCGTATCAAAAATTTTTTAAAATTTTTTTAAATTTTTTAAAAATTCCTGGACCTTGACCATGGAATAATTATGAAACCTTCAGGACAAAAGTTTTTTAAATTATTTTAAAATTTATCTTTTAATGTCTAATGTCTAAAAATCATAGAATTAAAGCCCGCCCGTATCAAAAATTTTGAAAAATTTTTTAAAATATTAAAAAAATTCCTGGACCTTGACCATGGAATAATTTTGAAACCTTCAGGACAAAAGTTTTTTAAATTATTTTAAAATTTATCTTTTAAGTTCGAATACCTAAAAAATATAAAATTAAAACCCGCCCGTATCAAAAATTTTTTAAAATTTTTTTAAATTTTTTAAAAATTCCTGGACCTTGACCATGGAATAATTATGAAACCTTCAGGACAAAAGTTTTTAAATTATTTTAAAATTTATCTTTTAATGTCTAATGTCTAAAAATCATAGAATTAAAGCCCGCCCGTATCAAAAATTTTGAAAAATTTTTTAAAATATTAAAAAAATTCCTGGACCTTGACCATGGAATAATTTTGAAACCTTCAGGACAAAAGTTTTTTAAATTATTTTAAAATTTATCTTTTAAGTTCTAATACCTAAAAAATATAAAATTAAAACCCGTTCGTATCAAAAATTTTGAAAAATTTTTTAAAATATTAAAAAAATTCCTGGACCTCGACCATGGAATAATTTTGAAACCTTCAGGACAAGAGTTTTTTAAATTATTTTAAAATTTATCTTTTAAGTTCTAATACCTAAAAATATAAACTTAAAGCCCGTTCGTATCAAAAATTTTTTAAAATTTTTTTAATTTTTTAAAAATTCCTGGACTTTGACCATGGAATAATTTTGAAACCTTCAGGACAAGAGTTTTTAAATTATTTTAAAATTTATCTTTTAAGTTCTAATACCTAAAAATATAAAATTAAAACCCGCCCGTATCAAAAATTTTTTTAAAATTTTTTAAAATATTAAAAAATTCCTGGACCTTGACCATGGAATAATTTTGAAACCTTCAGGACAAAAGTTTTTTAAATTATTTTAAAATTTATCTTTTAAGTTCGAATACCTAAAAAATATAAAATTAAAACCCGCCCGTATCAAAAATTTTTTAAAATTTTTTTAAATTTTTTAAAAATTCCTGGACCTTGACCATGGAATAATTATGAAACCTTCAGGACAAAAGTTTTTTAAATTATTTTAAAATTTATCTTTTAAGTTCTAATACCTAAAAAATATAAAATTAAAACCCGCCCGTATCAAAAATTTTTTAAAATTTTTTAAAATATTAAAAAAATTCCTGGACCTTGACCATGGAATAATTTTGAAACCTTCAGGACAAAAGTTTTTTAAATTATTTTAAAATTTATCTTTTAAGTTCGAATACCTAAAAAATATAAAATTAAAACCCGCCCGTATCAAAAATTTTTTAAAATTTTTTTAAATTTTTTAAAAATTCCTGGACCTTGACCATGGAATAATTTTGAAACCTTCAGGACAAAAGTTTTTTAAATTATTTTAAAATTTATCTTTTAAGTTCGAATACCTAAAAAATATAAACTTAAAGCCCGTTCGTATCAAAAATTTTGAAAAATTTTTTTAAAAATTCCTGGACCTTGACCATGGAATAATTTTGAAACCTTCAGGACAAAAGTTTTTAAAATTATTTTAAAATGTATCTTTTAGTTCTAATACCTAAAAATATAAAATTAAAACCCGTTCGTATCAAAAATTTTGAAAAATTTTTTAAAATATTAAAAAAATTCCTGGACCTTGACCATGGAATAATTTTGAAACCTTCAGGACAAGAGTTTTTTAAATTATTTTAAAATTTATCTTTTAAGTTCTAATACCTAAAAATATAAACTTAAAGCCCGTTCGTATCAAAAATTTTTTAAAATTTTTTTAATTTTTTAAAAATTCCTGGACTTTGACCATGGAATAATTTTGAAACCTTCAGGACAAGAGTTTTTTAAATTATTTTAAAATTTATCTTTTAAGTTCTAATACCTAAAAAATATAAAATTAAAACCCGCCCGTATCAAAAATTTTTTAAAATTTTTTAAAATATTAAAAAAATTCCTGGACCTTGACCATGGAATAATTTTGAAACCTTCAGGACAAAAGTTTTTTAAATTATTTTAAAATTTATCTTTTAAGTTCGAATACCTAAAAAATATAAAATTAAAACCCGCCCGTATCAAAAATTTTTTAAAATTTTTTTAAATTTTTTAAAAATTCCTGGACCTTGACCATGGAATAATTATGAAACCTTCAGGACAAAAGTTTTTTAAATTATTTTAAAATTTATCTTTTAATGTCTAATGTCTAAAAATCATAGAATTAAAGCCCGCCCGTATCAAAAATTTTGAAAAATTTTTTAAAATATTAAAAAAATTCCTGGACCTTGACCATGGAATAATTTTGAAACCTTCAGGACAAAAGTTTTTTAAATTATTTTAAAATTTATCTTTTAAGTTCTAATACCTAAAAAATATAAAATTAAAACCCGTTCGTATCAAAAATTTTGAAAAATTTTTTTAAATTTTTAAAAATTGCTGGACCTTGACCATGTAATAATTTTGAAACCTTCAGGACAAAAGTTTTTAAATTATTTTAAAATTTATCTTTTAATGTCTAATGTCTAAAAATCATAGAATTAAAGCCCGCCCGTATCAAAAATTTTGAAAAATTTTTTAAAATATTAAAAAATTCCTGGACCTTGACCATGGAATAATTTTGAAACCTTCAGGACAAAAGTTTTTTAAATTATTTTAAAATTTATCTTTTAAGTTCTAATACCTAAAAATATAAAATTAAAACCCGTTCGTATCAAAAATTTTGAAAAATTTTTTTAAATTTTTTAAAAATTGCTGGACCTTGACCATGTAATAATTTTGAAACCTTCAGGACAAAAGTTTTTTAAATTATTTTAAAATTTATCTTTTAATGTCTAATGTCTAAAAATCATAGAATTAAAGCCCGCCCGTATCAAAAATTTTGAAAAATTTTTTAAAATATTAAAAAAATTCCTGGACCTTGACCATGGAATAATTTTGAAACCTTCAGGACAAAAGTTTTTTAAATTATTTTAAAATTTATCTTTTAAGTTCTAATACCTAAAAAATATAAAATTAAAACCCGTTCGTATCAAAAATTTTGAAAAATTTTTTAAAATATTAAAAAATTCCTGGACCTTGACCATGGAATAATTTTGAAACCTTCAGGACAAGAGTTTTTTAAATTATTTTAAAATTTATCTTTTAAGTTCGAATACCTAAAAAATATAAACTTAAAGCCCGTTCGTATCAAAAATTTTGAAAAATTTTTTTAAATTTTTTAAAAATTCCTGGACCTTGACCATGTAATAATTTTGAAACCTTCAGGACAAGAGTTTTTTAAATTATTTTAAAATTTATCTTTTAAGTTCTAATATCTAAAAAATATAAAATTAAAACCCGCCCGTATCAAAAATTTTTTAAAATTTTTTTAAATTTTTTAAAAATTCCTGGACCTTGACCATGTAATAATTTTGAAACCTTCAGGACAAAAGTTTTTAAAATTATTTTAAAATTTATCTTTTAATGTCTAATGTCTAAAAAATATAAAATTAAAACCCGCCCGTATCAAAAATTTTTTAAAATTTTTTAAAAATTCCTGGACCTTGACCATGGAATAATTTTGAAACCTTCAGGACAAGAGTTTTTTAATTATTTTAAAATTTATCTTTTAAGTTCTAATACCTAAAAAATATAAAATTAAAACCCGCCCGTATCAAAAATTTTTTAAAATTTTTTAAAATATTAAAAAAATTCCTGGACCTTGACCATGGAATAATTTTGAAACCTTCAGGACAAAAGTTTTTAAAATTATTTTAAAATTTATCTTTTAATGTCTAATGTCTAAAAATCATAGAATTAAAGCCCGCCCGTATCAAAAATTTTTTAAAATTTTTTTAAATTTTTTAAAAATTCCTGGACCTTGACCATGTAATAATTTTGAAACCTTCAGGACAAAAGTTTTTAAAATTATTTTAAAATTTATCTTTTAATGTCTAATGTCTAAAAATCATAGAATTAAAGCCCGCCCGTATCAAAAATTTTTTAAAATTTTTTAAAAATTCCTGGACCTTGACCATGTAATAATTTTGAAACCTTCAGGACAAGAGTTTTTAAATTATTTTAAAATTTATCTTTTAAGTTCTAATACCTAAAAATATAAAAATAAAACCCGCCCGTATCAAAAATTTTTTTAAAATTTTTTTAAATTTTTTAAAATTCCTGGACCTTGACCATGTAATAATTTTGAAACCTTCAGGACAAAAGTTTTTAAAATTATTTTAAAATTTATCTTTTAATGTCTAATGTCTAAAAAATATAAAATTAAAACCCGCCCGTATCAAAAATTTTTTAAAATTTTTTAAAAATTCCTGGACCTTGACCATGGAATAATTTTGAAACCTTCAGGACAAGAGTTTTTTTAATTATTTTAAAATTTATCTTTTAAGTTCTAATACCTAAAAAATATAAAATTAAAACCCGCCCGTATCAAAAATTTTTTAAAATTTTTTAAAATTTTTTAAAATTTTTTAAAAATTCCTGGACCTTGACCATGTAATAATTTTGAAACCTTCAGGACAAGAGTTTTTTTAATTATTTTAAAATTTATCTTTTAATGTCTAATGTCTAAAAATCATAGAATTAAAGCCCGCCCGTATCAAAAATTTTGAAAAATTTTTTAAAATATTAAAAAAATTCCTGGACCTTGACCATGGAATAATTTTGAAACCTTCAGGACAAAAGTTTTTTAAATTATTTTAAAATTTATCTTTTAAGTTCTAATACCTAAAAAATATAAAATTAAAACCCGTTCGTATCAAAAATTTTGAAAAATTTTTTTAAATTTTTTAAAAATTGCTGGACCTTGACCATGTAATAATTTTGAAACCTTCAGGACAAAAGTTTTTTAAATTATTTTAAAATTTATCTTTTAATGTCTAATGTCTAAAAATCATAGAATTAAAGCCCGCCCGTATCAAAAATTTTGAAAAATTTTTTAAAATATTAAAAAAATTCCTGGACCTTGACCATGGAATAATTTTGAAACCTTCAGGACAAAAGTTTTTTAAATTATTTTAAAATTTATCTTTTAAGTTCTAATACCTAAAAAATATAAAATTAAAACCCGTTCGTATCAAAAATTTTGAAAAATTTTTTTAAATTTTTTAAAAATTGCTGGACCTTGACCATGTAATAATTTTGAAACCTTCAGGACAAAAGTTTTTTAAATTATTTTAAAATTTATCTTTTAATGTCTAATGTCTAAAAATCATAGAATTAAAGCCCGCCCGTATCAAAAATTTTGAAAAATTTTTTAAAATATTAAAAAAATTCCTGGACCTTGACCATGGAATAATTTTGAAACCTTCAGGACAAAAGTTTTTTAAATTATTTTAAAATTTATCTTTTAAGTTCTAATACCTAAAAAATATAAAATTAAAACCCGTTCGTATCAAAAATTTTGAAAAATTTTTTAAAATATTAAAAAAATTCCTGGACCTTGACCATGTAATAATTTTGAAACCTTCAGGACAAAAGTTTTTTAAATTATTTTAAAATTTATCTTTTAATGTCTAATGTCTAAAAATCATAGAATTAAAGCCCGCCCGTATCAAAAATTTTGAAAAATTTTTTAAAATATTAAAAAAATTCCTGGACCTTGACCATGGAATAATTTTGAAACCTTCAGGACAAAAGTTTTTTAAATTATTTTAAAATTTATCTTTTAAGTTCTAATACCTAAAAAATATAAAATTAAAACCCGTTCGTATCAAAAATTTTGAAAAATTTTTTAAAATATTAAAAAAATTCCTGGACCTTGACCATGGAATAATTTTGAAACCTTCAGGACAAGAGTTTTTTAAATTATTTTAAAATTTATCTTTTAAGTTCGAATACCTAAAAAATATAAACTTAAAGCCCGTTCGTATCAAAAATTTTGAAAAATTTTTTAAAAATTCCTGGACCTTGACCATGGAATAATTTTGAAACCTTCAGGACAAGAGTTTTTTTAATTATTTTAAAATTTATCTTTTAAGTTCTAATACCTAAAAAATATAAAATTAAAACCCGCCCGTATCAAAAATTTTTTAAAATTTTTTAAAATATTAAAAAAATTCCTGGACCTTGACCATGGAATAATTTTGAAACCTTCAGGACAAAAGTTTTTAAAATTATTTTAAAATTTATCTTTTAATGTCTAATGTCTAAAAATCATAGAATTAAAGCCCGCCCGTATCAAAAATTTTTTAAAATTTTTTTAAATTTTTTAAAAATTCCTGGACCTTGACCATGTAATAATTTTGAAACCTTCAGGACAAAAGTTTTTAAAATTATTTTAAAATTTATCTTTTAATGTCTAATGTCTAAAAATCATAGAATTAAAGCCCGCCCGTATCAAAAATTTTTTAAAATTTTTTAAAAATTCCTGGACCTTGACCATGTAATAATTTTGAAACCTTCAGGACAAGAGTTTTTTAAATTATTTTAAAATTTATCTTTTAAGTTCTAATACCTAAAAAATATAAAATTAAAACCCGCCCGTATCAAAAATTTTTTAAAATTTTTTTAAATTTTTTAAAAATTCCTGGACCTTGACCATGTAATAATTTTGAAACCTTCAGGACAAAAGTTTTTAAAATTATTTTAAAATTTATCTTTTAATGTCTAATGTCTAAAAAATATAAAATTAAAACATGCCCGTATCAAAAATTTTTTAAAATTTTTTAAAAATTCCTGGACCTTGACCATGGAATAATTTTGAAACCTTCAGGACAAGAGTTTTTTTAATTATTTTAAAATTTATCTTTTAAGTTCTAATACCTAAAAAATATAAAATTAAAACCCGCCCGTATCAAAAATTTTTTAAAATTTTTTAAAATTTTTTAAAATTTTTTAAAAATTCCTGGACCTTGACCATGTAATAATTTTGAAACCTTCAGGACAAGAGTTTTTTTAATTATTTTAAAATTTATCTTTTAATGTCTAATGTCTAAAAATCATAGAATTAAAGCCCGCCCGTATCAAAAATTTTGAAAAATTTTTTAAAATATTAAAAAAATTCCTGGACCTTGACCATGGAATAATTTTGAAACCTTCAGGACAAAAGTTTTTAAAATTATTTTAAAATTTATCTTTTAATGTCTAATGTCTAAAAATCATAGAATTAAAGCCCGCCCGTATCAAAAATTTTTTAAAATTTTTTAAAAATTCCTGGACCTTGACCATGGAATAATTTTGAAACCTTCAGGACAAAAGTTTTTTAAATTATTTTAAAATTTATCTTTTAAGTTCTAATACCTAAAAAATATAAAATTAAAACCCGTTCGTATCAAAAATTTTGAAAAATTTTTTAAAAATTCCTGGACCTTGACCATGTAATAATTTTGAAACCTTCAGGACAAGAGTTTTTTTAATTATTTTAAAATTTATCTTTTAAGTTCTAATACCTAAAAAATATAAAATTAAAACCCGCCCGTATCAAAAATTTTTTAAAATTTTTTAAAATTTTTTAAAAATTCCTGGACCTTGACCATGGAATAATTTTGAAACCTTCAGGACAAGAGTTTTTAAATTATTTTAAAATTTATCTTTTAATGTCTAATGTCTAAAAATCATAGAATTAAAGCCCGCCCGTATCAAAAATTTTTTAAAATTTTTTAAAATTTTTTAAAAATTCCTGGACCTTGACCATGTAATAATTTTGAAACCTTCAGGACAAGAGTTTTTTTAATTATTTTAAAATTTATCTTTTAATGTCTAATGTCTAAAAATCATAGAATTAAAGCCCGCCCGTATCAAAAATTTTGAAAAATTTTTTAAAATATTAAAAAAATTCCTGGACCTTGACCATGGAATAATTTTGAAACCTTCAGGACAAAAGTTTTTAAAATTATTTTAAAATTTATCTTTTAATGTCTAATGTCTAAAAATCATAGAATTAAAGCCCGCCCGTATCAAAAATTTTTTAAAATTTTTTAAAAATTCCTGGACCTTGACCATGGAATAATTTTGAAACCTTCAGGACAAAAGTTTTTTAATTATTTTAAAATTTATCTTTTAAGTTCTAATACCTAAAAAATATAAAATTAAAACCCGTTCGTATCAAAAATTTTGAAAAATTTTTTAAAAATTCCTGGACCTTGACCATGTAATAATTTTGAAACCTTCAGGACAAGAGTTTTTTTAATTATTTTAAAATTTATCTTTTAAGTTCTAATACCTAAAAAATATAAAATTAAAACCCGCCCGTATCAAAAATTTTTTAAAATTTTTTAAAATTTTTTAAAAATTCCTGGACCTTGACCATGGAATAATTTTGAAACCTTCAGGACAAGAGTTTTTTAAATTATTTTAAAATTTATCTTTTAATGTCTAATGTCTAAAAATCATAGAATTAAAGCCCGCCCGTATCAAAAATTTTGAAAAATTTTTTAAAATATTAAAAAAATTCCTGGACCTTGACCATGGAATAATTTTGAAACCTTCAGGACAAGAGTTTTTTAAATTATTTTAAAATTTATCTTTTAAGTTCGAATACCTAAAAAATATAAAATTAAAACCCGTTCGTATCAAAAATTTTTTAAAATTTTTTAAAAATTCCTGGACCTTGACCATGGAATAATTTTGAAACCTTCAGGACAAGAGTTTTTTAAATTATTTTAAAATTTATCTTTTAATGTCTAATGTCTAAAAATCATAGAATTAAAGCCCGCCCGTATCAAAAATTTTGAAAAATTTTTTAAAATATTAAAAAAATTCCTGGACCTTGACCATGGAATAATTTTGAAACCTTCAGGACAAGAGTTTTTAAATTATTTTAAAATTTATCTTTTAAGTTCTAATACCTAAAAATATAAAATTAAAACCCGCCCGTATCAAAAATTTTTTAAAATTTTTTTAAATTTTTTAAAAATTCCTGGACCTTGACCATGGAATAATTTTGAAACCTTCAGGACAAGAGTTTTTTAAATTATTTTAAAATTTATCTTTTAAGTTCTAATACCTAAAAAATATAAACTTAAAGCCCGTTCGTATCAAAAATTTTGAAAAATTTTTTTAATTTTTTAAAAATTCCTGGACCTTGACCATGTAATAATTTTGAAAACTTCAGGACAAAAGTTTTTAAAATTATTTTAAAATTTATCTTTTAATGTCTAATGTCTAAAAATCATAGAATTAAAGCCCGCCCGTATCAAAAATTTTTTAAAATTTTTTAAAAATTCCTGGACCTTGACCATGGAATAATTTTGAAACCTTCAGGACAAGAGTTTTTTAAATTATTTTAAAATTTATCTTTTAATGTCTAATGTCTAAAAATCATAGAATTAAAGCCCGCCCGTATCAAAAATTTTTTAAAATTTTTTAAAAATTCCTGGACCTTGACCATGTAATAATTTTGAAACCTTCAGGACAAGAGTTTTTTTAATTATTTTAAAATTTATCTTTTAAGTTCTAATACCTAAAAATATAAAATTAAAACCCGCCCGTATCAAAAATTTTTTAAAATTTTTTAAAATTTTTTAAAAATTCCTGGACCTTGACCATGTAATAATTTTGAAACCTTCAGGACAAGAGTTTTTTTAATTATTTTAAAATTTATCTTTTAAGTTCTAATACCTAAAAATATAAAATTAAAACCCGCCCGTATCAAAAATTTTTTAAAATTTTTTTTAAAATTTTTTAAAAATTCCTGGACCTTGACCATGTAATAATTTTGAAACCTTCAGGACAAGAGTTTTTTTAATTATTTTAAAATTTATCTTTTAAGTTCTAATACCTAAAAAATATAAAATTAAAACCCGCCCGTATCAAAAATTTTTTAAAATTTTTTAAAATTTTTTAAAAATTCCTGGACCTTGACCATGGAATAATTTTGAAACCTTCAGGACAAGAGTTTTTTAAATTATTTTAAAATTTATCTTTTAATGTCTAATGTCTAAAAATCATAGAATTAAAGCCCGCCCGTATCAAAAATTTTTTAAAATTTTTTAAAAATTCCTGGACCTTGACCATGGAATAATTTTGAAACCTTCAGGACAAAAGTTTTTTAAATTATTTTAAAATTTATCTTTTAAGTTCTAATACCTAAAAAATATAAAATTAAAACCCGTTCGTATCAAAAATTTTGAAAAATTTTTTAAAAATTCCTGGACCTTGACCATGTAATAATTTTGAAACCTTCAGGACAAGAGTTTTTTTAATTATTTTAAAATTTATCTTTTAAGTTCTAATACCTAAAAAATATAAAATTAAAACCCGCCCGTATCAAAAATTTTTTAAAATTTTTTAAAATTTTTTAAAAATTCCTGGACCTTGACCATGGAATAATTTTGAAACCTTCAGGACAAGAGTTTTTTAAATTATTTTAAAATTTATCTTTTAATGTCTAATGTCTAAAAATCATAGAATTAAAGCCCGCCCGTATCAAAAATTTTTTAAAATTTTTTAAAATTTTTTAAAAATTCCTGGACCTTGACCATGTAATAATTTTGAAACCTTCAGGACAAGAGTTTTTTTAATTATTTTAAAATTTATCTTTTAATGTCTAATGTCTAAAAATCATAGAATTAAAGCCCGCCCGTATCAAAAATTTTGAAAAATTTTTTAAAATATTAAAAAAATTCCTGGACCTTGACCATGGAATAATTTTGAAACCTTCAGGACAAAAGTTTTTAAAATTATTTTAAAATTTATCTTTTAATGTCTAATGTCTAAAAATCATAGAATTAAAGCCCGCCCGTATCAAAAATTTTTTAAAATTTTTTAAAAATTCCTGGACCTTGACCATGGAATAATTTTGAAACCTTCAGGACAAAAGTTTTTTAAATTATTTTAAAATTTATCTTTTAAGTTCTAATACCTAAAAAATATAAAATTAAAACCCGTTCGTATCAAAAATTTTGAAAAATTTTTTAAAAATTCCTGGACCTTGACCATGTAATAATTTTGAAACCTTCAGGACAAGAGTTTTTTTAATTATTTTAAAATTTATCTTTTAAGTTCTAATACCTAAAAAATATAAAATTAAAACCCGCCCGTATCAAAAATTTTTTAAAATTTTTTAAAATTTTAAAAATTCCTGGACCTTGACCATGGAATAATTTTGAAACCTTCAGGAAAGAGTTTTTTAAATTATTTTAAAATTTATCTTTTAATGTCTAATGTCTAAAAATCATAGAATTAAAGCCCGCCCGTATCAAAAATTTTGAAAAATTTTTTAAAATTTTTTAAAAATTCCTGGACCTTGACCATGGAATAATTTTGAAACCTTCAGGACAAGAGTTTTTTAAATTATTTTAAAATTTATCTTTTAATGTCTAATGTCTAAAAATCATAGAATTAAAGCCCGCCCGTATCAAAAATTTTGAAAAATTTTTTAAAATTTTTTAAAAATTCCTGGACCTTGACCATGGAATAATTTTGAAACCTTCAGGACAAGAGTTTTTTAAATTATTTTAAAATTTATCTTTTAATGTCTAATGTCTAAAAATCATAGAATTAAAGCCCGCCCGTATCAAAAATTTTGAAAAATTTTTTAAAATATTAAAAAAATTCCTGGACCTTGACCATGGAATAATTTTGAAACCTTCAGGACAAGAGTTTTTTAAATTATTTTAAAATTTATCTTTTAAGTTCTAATACCTAAAAAATATAAAATTAAAACCCGCCCGTATCAAAAATTTTTTAAAATTTTTTTAAATTTTTTAAAAATTCCTGGACCTTGACCATGGAATAATTTTGAAACCTTCAGGACAAGAGTTTTTTAAATTATTTTAAAATTTATCTTTTAAGTTCTAATACCTAAAAAATATAAACTTAAAGCCCGTTCGTATCAAAAATTTTGAAAAATTTTTTTAATTTTTTAAAAATTCCTGGACCTTGACCATGTAATAATTTTGAAACCTTCAGGACAAAAGTTTTTAAAATTATTTTAAAATTTATCTTTTAATGTCTAATGTCTAAAAATCATAGAATTAAAGCCCGCCCGTATCAAAAATTTTTTAAAATTTTTTAAAAATTCCTGGACCTTGACCATGGAATAATTTTGAAACCTTCAGGACAAGAGTTTTTTAAATTATTTTAAAATTTATCTTTTAATGTCTAATGTCTAAAAATCATAGAATTAAAGCCCGCCCGTATCAAAAATTTTTTAAAATTTTTTAAAAATTCCTGGACCTTGACCATGTAATAATTTTGAAACCTTCAGGACAAGAGTTTTTTTAATTATTTTAAAATTTATCTTTTAAGTTCTAATACCTAAAAATATAAAATTAAAACCTTCAGTTTTTTTAATTATTTTAAAATTTATCTTTTAAGTATCAAAAATTTTGAAAAATTTTTTTTTTAAAAATTCCTGGACCTTGACCATGTAATAATTTTGAAACCTTCAGGACAAGAGTTTTTTTAATTATTTTAAAATTTATCTTTTAAGTTCTAATACCTAAAAATATAAAATTAAAACCCGCCCGTATCAAAAATTTTTTAAAATTTTTTAAAATTTTTTAAAAATTCCTGGACCTTGACCATGGAATAATTTTGAAACCTTCAGGACAAGAGTTTTTTAAATTATTTTAAAATTTATCTTTTAATGTCTAATGTCTAAAAATCATAGAATTAAAGCCCGCCCGTATCAAAAATTTTGAAAAATTTTTTAAAATTTTTAAAAATTCCTGGACCTTGACCATGGAATAATTTTGAAACCTTCAGGACAAGAGTTTTTAAATTATTTTAAAATTTATCTTTTAATGTCTAATGTCTAAAAATCATAGAATTAAAGCCCGCCCGTATCAAAAATTTTGAAAAATTTTTTAAAATTTTTTAAAAATTCCTGGACCTTGACCATGGAATAATTTTGAAACCTTCAGGACAAGAGTTTTTTAATTATTTTAAAATTTATCTTTTAATGTCTAATGTCTAAAAATCATAGAATTAAAGCCCGCCCGTATCAAAAATTTTGAAAAATTTTTTAAAATATTAAAAAATTCCTGGACCTTGACCATGGAATAATTTTGAAACCTTCAGGACAAGAGTTTTTAAATTATTTTAAAATTTATCTTTTAAGTTCTAATACCTAAAAATATAAAATTAAAACCCGCCCGTATCAAAAATTTTTTAAAATTTTTTTAAATTTTTTAAAAATTCCTGGACCTTGACCATGGAATAATTTTGAAACCTTCAGGACAAGAGTTTTTAAATTATTTTAAAATTTATCTTTTAAGTTCTAATACCTAAAAAATATAAACTTAAAGCCCGTTCGTATCAAAAATTTTGAAAAATTTTTTTAATTTTTTAAAAATTCCTGGACCTTGACCATGTAATAATTTTGAAACCTTCAGGACAAAAGTTTTTAAAATTATTTTAAAATTTATCTTTTAATGTCTAATGTCTAAAAATCATAGAATTAAAGCCCGCCCGTATCAAAAATTTTTTAAAATTTTTTAAAAATTACTGGACCTTGACCATGGAATAATTTTGAAACCTTCAGGACAAGAGTTTTTTAAATTATTTTAAAATTTATCTTTTAATGTCTAATGTCTAAAAATCATAGAATTAAAGCCCGCCCGTATCAAAAATTTTTTAAAATTTTTTAAAAATTCCTGGACCTTGACCATGTAATAATTTTGAAACCTTCAGGACAAGAGTTTTTTTAATTATTTTAAAATTTATCTTTTAAGTTCTAATACCTAAAAAATATAAAATTAAAACCCGCCCGTATCAAAAATTTTTTAAAATTTTTTAAAATTTTTTAAAAATTCCTGGACCTTGACCATGTAATAATTTTGAAACCTTCAGGACAAGAGTTTTTTTAATTATTTTAAAATTTATCTTTTAAGTTCTAATACCTAAAAAATATAAAATTAAAACCCGCCCGTATCAAAAATTTTTTAAAATTTTTTAAAATTTTTTAAAAATTCCTGGACCTTGACCATGTAATAATTTTGAAACCTTCAGGACAAGAGTTTTTTTAATTATTTTAAAATTTATCTTTTAAGTTCTAATACCTAAAAATATAAAATTAAAACCCGCCCGTATCAAAAATTTTTTAAAATTTTTTTAAAATTTTTTAAAAATTCCTGGACCTTGACCATGGAATAATTTTGAAACCTTCAGGACAAGAGTTTTTTAAATTATTTTAAAATTTATCTTTTAATGTCTAATGTCTAAAAATCATAGAATTAAAGCCCGCCCGTATCAAAAATTTTGAAAAATTTTTTAAAATATTAAAAAAATTCCTGGACCTTGACCATGGAATAATTTTGAAACCTTCAGGACAAGAGTTTTTTAAATTATTTTAAAATTTATCTTTTAATGTCTAATGTCTAAAAATCATAGAATTAAAGCCCGCCCGTATCAAAAATTTTGAAAAATTTTTTAAAATATTAAAAAAATTCCTGGACCTTGACCATGTAATAATTTTGAAACCTTCAGGACAAAAGTTTTTTAAATTATTTTAAAATTTATCTTTTAATGTCTAATGTCTAAAAATCATAGAATTAAAGCCCGCCCGTATCAAAAATTTTGAAAAATTTTTTTAAATTTTTTAAAAATTGCTGGACCTTGACCATGTAATAATTTTGAAACCTTCAGGACAAAAGTTTTTTAAATTATTTTAAAATTTATCTTTTAAGTTCTAATACCTAAAAAATATAATATTAAAGCCCGCCCGTATCAAAAATTTTTTAAAATTTTTTTAAATTTTTTAAAAATTCCTGGACCTTGACCATGTAATAATTTTGAAACCTTCAGGACAAAAGTTTTTAAAATTATTTTAAAATTTATCTTTTAATGTCTAATGTCTAAAAATCATAGAATTAAAGCCCGCCCGTATCAAAAATTTTTTAAAATTTTTTAAAAATTCCTGGACCTTGACCATGTAATAATTTTGAAACCTTCAGGACAAGAGTTTTTTTAATTATTTTAAAATTTATCTTTTAAGTTCTAATACCTAAAAATATAAAATTAAAACCCGCCCGTATCAAAAATTTTTTAAAATTTTTTAAAAATTCCTGGACCTTGACCATGTAATAATTTTGAAACCTTCAGGACAAGAGTTTTTTAATTATTTTAAAATTTATCTTTTAAGTTCTAATACCTAAAAAATATAAAATTAAAACCCGCCCGTATCAAAAATTTTTTAAAATTTTTTAAAATTTTTTAAAAATTCCTGGACCTTGACCATGGAATAATTTTGAAACCTTCAGGACAAGAGTTTTTTAAATTATTTTAAAATTTATCTTTTAAGTTCGAATACCTAAAAATCATAGAATTAAAGCCCGCCCGTATCAAAAATTTTGAAAAATTTTTTAAAATATTAAAAAATTCCTGGACCTTGACCATGGAATAATTTGAAACCTTCAGGACAAAAGTTTTTAAATTATTTTAAAATTTATCTTTTAAGTTCTAATACCTAAAAATATAAAATTAAAACCCGTTCGTATCAAAAATTTTGAAAAATTTTTTTAAAATATTAAAAAATTCCTGGACCTTGACCATGGAATAATTTTGAAACCTTCAGGACAAGAGTTTTTTAAATTATTTTAAAATTTATCTTTTAAGTTCGAATACCTAAAAAATATAAACTTAAAGCCCGTTCGTATCAAAAATTTTGAAAAATTTTTTTAAATTTTTTAAAAATTCCTGGACCTTGACCATGTAATAATTTTGAAACCTTCAGGACAAGAGTTTTTTAAATTATTTTAAAATTTATCTTTTAAGTTCTAATACCTAAAAAATATAAAATTAAAACCCGTTCGTATCAAAAATTTTGAAAAATTTTTTAAAATATTAAAAAAATTCCTGGACCTTGACCATGGAATAATTTTGAAACCTTCAGGACAAGAGTTTTTAAAATTATTTTAAAATTTATCTTTTAAGTTCTAATACCTAAAAAATATAAAATTAAAACCCGTTCGTATCAAAAATTTTTTAAAATTTTTTAAAATTTTTTAAAAATTCCTGGACCTTGACCATGGAATAATTTTGAAACCTTCAGGACAAGAGTTTTTTAAATTATTTTAAAATTTATCTTTTAATGTCTAATGTCTAAAAATCATAGAATTAAAGCCCGCCCGTATCAAAAATTTTGAAAAATTTTTTAAAATATTAAAAAAATTCCTGGACCTTGACCATGTAATAATTTTGAAACCTTCAGGACAAGAGTTTTTTTAATTATTTTAAAATTTATCTTTTAAGTTCTAATACCTAAAAAATATAAAATTAAAACCCGCCCGTATCAAAAATTTTTTAAAATTTTTTAAAATTTTTTAAAAATTCCTGGACCTTGACCATGGAATAATTTTGAAACCTTCAGGACAAGAGTTTTTTAAATTATTTTAAAATTTATCTTTTAATGTCTAATGTCTAAAAATCATAGAATTAAAGCCCGCCCGTATCAAAAATTTTTTTGAAAAATTTTTTAAAATATTAAAAAAATTCCTGGACCTTGACCATGTAATAATTTTGAAACCTTCAGGACAAGAGTTTTTTTAATTATTTTAAAATTTATCTTTTAAGTTCTAATACCTAAAAAATATAAAATTAAAACCCGCCCGTATCAAAAATTTTTAAAAATTTTTAAAATTTTTTAAAAATTCCTGGACCTTGACCATGGAATAATTTTGAAACCTTCAGGACAAGAGTTTTTTAAATTATTTTAAAATTTATCTTTTAATGTCTAATGTCTAAAAATCATAGAATTAAAGCCCGCCCGTATCAAAAATTTTGAAAAATTTTTTAAAATATTAAAAAAATTCCTGGACCTTGACCATGGAATAATTTTGAAACCTTCAGGACAAAAGTTTTTAAAATTATTTTAAAATTTATCTTTTAATGTCTAATGTCTAAAAATCATAGAATTAAAAAACCCGCCCGTATCAAAAATTTTTTAAAATTTTTTAAAAATTCCTGGACCTTGACCATGGAATAATTTTGAAACCTTCAGGACA
This sequence comes from Meloidogyne exigua, assembly GCA_018905775.1. Lineage (NCBI taxonomy): Eukaryota > Metazoa > Nematoda > Chromadorea > Rhabditida > Meloidogynidae > Meloidogyne > Meloidogyne exigua. The sequence continues at coordinate 6,238 of JAGUQR010000009.1, read as the reverse complement.
AGAGTTTTTTAAATTATTTTAAAATTTATCTTTTAATGTCTAATGTCTAAAAATCATAGAATTAAAACCCGTTCGTATCAAAAATTTTGAAAAATTTTTTTAAATTTTTTAAAAATTGCTGGACCTTGACCATGTAATAATTTTGAAACCTTCAGGACAAAAGTTTTTAAAATTATTTTAAAATTTATCTTTTAATGTCTAATGTCTAAAAATCATAGAATTAAAGCCCGCCCGTATCAAAAATTTTTTAAAATTTTTTAAAAATTCCTGGACCTTGACCATGGAATAATTTTGAAACCTTCAGGACAAGAGTTTTTTAAATTATTTTAAAATTTATCTTTTAAGTTCTAATACCTAAAAAATATAAAATTAAAACCCGTTCGTATCAAAAATTTTTTAAAATTTTTTAAAATTTTTTAAAAATTCCTGGACCTTGACCATGGAATAATTTTGAAACCTTCAGGACAAGAGTTTTTTAAATTATTTTAAAATTTATCTTTTAATGTCTAATGTCTAAAAATCATAGAATTAAAGCCCGCCCGTATCAAAAATTTTGAAAAATTTTTTAAAATATTAAAAAAATTCCTGGACCTTGACCATGTAATAATTTTGAAACCTTCAGGACAAAAGTTTTTAAAATTATTTTAAAATTTATCTTTTAATGTCTAATGTCTGAAAATCATAGAATTAAAGCCCGCCCGTATCAAAAATTTTTTAAAATTTTTTAAAATATTCCTGGACCTTGACCATGGAATAATTTTGAAACCTTCAGGACAAGAGTTTTTTTAATTATTTTAAAATTTATCTTTTAAGTTCTAATACCTAAAAATATAAAATTAAAACCCGCCCGTATCAAAAATTTTTTAAAATTTTTTAAAATTTTTTAAAAATTCCTGGACCTTGACCATGGAATAATTTTGAAACCTTCAGGACAAGAGTTTTTAAATTATTTTAAAATTTATCTTTTAATGTCTAATGTCTAAAAATCATAGAATTAAAGCCCGCCCGTATCAAAAATTTTTTAAAATTTTTTAAAATATTAAAAAAATTCCTGGACCTTGACCATGGAATAATTTTGAAACCTTCAGGACAAGAGTTTTTTAAATTATTTTAAAATTTATCTTTTAATGTCTAATGTCTAAAAATCATAGAATTAAAGCCCGCCCGTATCAAAAATTTTTTAAATTTTTTAAAATATTAAAAAAATTCCTGGACCTTGACCATGTAATAATTTTGAAACCTTCAGGACAAGAGTTTTTTTAATTATTTTAAAATTTATCTTTTAAGTTCTAATACCTAAAAATATAAAATTAAAACCCGTTCGTATCAAAAATTTTTTAAAAATTTTTTAAAATTTTTTAAAAATTCCTGGACCTTGACCATGGAATAATTTTGAAACCTTCAGGACAAAAGTTTTTTAAATTATTTTAAAATTTATCTTTTAATGTCTAATGTCTAAAAATCATAGAATTAAAGCCCGCCCGTATCAAAAATTTTTAAAATTTTTTATTAAAAAATTCCTGGACCTTGACCATGGAATAATTTTGAAACCTTCAGGACAAAAGTTTTTAAAATTTTTTAAATTATTTTTAAAATTTATCTTTTAAAAATTTTTAAAAATTCCTGCCTTGACCATCGAATACCTAAAAATATATAAAATTAAAACCCGCCCGTATCAAAAATTTTTTAAAATTTTTTTTTTAAATTTTTTAAAAATTGCTGGACCTTGACCATGGAATAATTTTGAAACCTTCAGGACAAAAGTTTTTAAATTATTTTAAAATTTATCTTTTAATGTCTAATGTCTAAAAATCATAGAATTAAAGCCCGCCCGTATCAAAAATTTTTTAAAATTTTTTAAAAATTCCTGGACCTTGACCATGTAATAATTTTGAAACCTTCAGGACAAGAGTTTTTAAATTATTTTAAAATTTATCTTTTAATGTCTAATGTCTAAAAATATAAAATTAAAACCCGCCCGTATCAAAAATTTTTTAAAATTTTTTAAAATTTTTTTAAAAAATTCCTGGACCTTGACCATGGAATAATTTTGAAACCTTCAGGACAAGAGTTTTTTAAATTATTTTAAAATTTATCTTTTAATGTCTAATACCTAAAAATATAAAATTAAAACCCGCCCGTATCAAAAATTTTTTTTTTTAATATTTTAAAAATTCCTGGACCTTGACCATGGAATAATTTTGAAACCTTCAGGACAAGAGTTTTTTAAATTATTTTAAAATTTATCTTTTAATGTCTAATGTCTAAAAATCATAAAATTAAAACCCGCCCGTATCAAAAATTTTTAAAATTTTTTTTTTAAAAATTCCTGGACCTTGACCATGGAATAATTTTGAAACCTTCAGGACAAGAGTTTTTAAATTATTTTAAAATTTATCTTTTAAGTTCTAATACCTAAAAATATAAAATTAAAACCCGTTCGTATCAAAATTTTTTAAAATTTTTTTAAAAATTCCTGGACCTTGACCATGTAATAATTTTGAAACCTTCAGGACAAGAGTTTTTTTAATTATTTTAAAATTTATCTTTTAAGTTCTAATACCTAAAAATATAAAATTAAAACCCGCCCGTATCAAAAATTTTTAAAAATTTTTTTAAAATTTTTAAAAATTCCTGGACCTTGACCATGGAATAATTTTGAAACCTTCAGGACAAGAGTTTTTTAAATTATTTTAAAATTTATCTTTTAAGTTCTAATACCTAAAAATATAAAATTAAAACCCGTTCGTATCAAAAATTTTTTAAAATTTTTTTAAATTTTTTAAAAATTCCTGGACCTTGACCATGGAATAATTTTGAAACCTTCAGGACAAGAGTTTTTTAAATTATTTTAAAATTTATCTTTTAAGTTCTAATACCTAAAAATCATAAAATTAAAACCCGCCCGTATCAAAAATTTTTTAAAATTTTTTAAAATATTAAAAAAATTCCTGGACCTTGACCATGGAATAATTTTGAAACCTTCAGGACAAGAGTTTTTAAATTATTTTAAAATTTATCTTTTAAGTTCTAATACCTAAAAATATAAAATTAAAACCCGCCCGTATCAAAAATTTTTTAAAAATTTTTTAAAATTTTAAAAAAATTCCTGGACCTTGACCATGGAATAATTTTGAAACCTTCAGGACAAGAGTTTTTTAAATTATTTTAAAATTTATCTTTTAATGTCTAATGTCTAAAAATCATAAAATTAAAAAAGCCGCCCGTATCAAAAATTTTGAAAAATTTTTTAAAATTTTTAAAAATTCCTGGACCTTGACCATGGAATAATTTTGAAACCTTCAGGACAAGAGTTTTTTAAATTATTTTAAAATTTATCTTTTAATGTCTAATGTCTAAAAATCATAATATTAAAGCCCGCCCGTATCAAAAATTTTTTAAAAATTTTTTAAAATTTTAAAAAAATTCCTGGACCTTGACCATGTAATAATTTTGAAACCTTCAGGACAAAAGTTTTTAAATTATTTTAAAATTTATCTTTTAAGTTCGAATACCTAAAAAATATAAAATTAAAACCCGTTCGTATCAAAAATTTTGAAAAATTTTTTTAAATTTTTAAAAATTGCTGGACCTTGACCATGTAATAATTTTGAAACCTTCAGGACAAAAGTTTTTAAAATTATTTTAAAATTTATCTTTTAAGTTCTAATGTCTAAAAATCATAATATTAAAGCCCGCCCGTATCAAAAATTTTTTAAAAATTTTTTTAATTTTTTTAAAAATTCCTGGACCTTGACCATGTAATAATTTTGAAACCTTCAGGACAAAAGTTTTTTAAATTATTTTAAAATTTATCTTTTAAGTTCTAATACCTAAAAATATAAAATTAAAACCCGTTCGTATCAAAAATTTTTAAAAATTTTTTTAAATTTTAAAAATTCCTGGACCTTGACCATGGAATAATTTTGAAACCTTCAGGACAAAAGTTTTTAAAATTATTTTAAAATTTATCTTTTAATGTCTAATGTCTAAAAATCATAGAATTAAAGCCCGCCCGTATCAAAAATTTTGAAAAATTTTTTTAAATATTAAAAAATTCCTGGACCTTGACCATGTAATAATTTTGAAACCTTCAGGACAAAAGTTTTTAAATTATTTTAAAATTTATCTTTTAAGTTCTAATACCTAAAAATATAAAATTAAAACCCGCCCGTATCAAAAATTTTTTAAAAATTTTTTAAATTTTTTAAAAATTGCTGGACCTTGACCATGGAATAATTTTGAAACCTTCAGGACAAAAGTTTTTTAAATTATTTTAAAATTTATCTTTTAATGTCTAATGTCTAAAAATCATAGAATTAAAGCCCGCCCGTATCAAAAATTTTGAAAATTTTTTAAAATATTAAAAAATTCCTGGACCTTGACCATGGAATAATTTTGAAACCTTCAGGACAAAAGTTTTTTAAATTATTTTAAAATTTATCTTTTAAGTTCTAATACCTAAAAAATATAAAATTAAAACCCGTTCGTATCAAAAATTTTTAAAAATTTTTTTAAATTTTTAAAAATTGCTGGACCTTGACCATGTAATAATTTTGAAACCTTCAGGACAAAAGTTTTTAAAATTATTTTAAAATTTATCTTTTAATGTCTAATGTCTAAAAATCATAGAATTAAAGCCCGTTCGTATCAAAAATTTTTTAAAATTTTTTAAAATTTTTAAAATTTTTAAAAATTCCTGGACCTTGACCATGGAATAATTTTGAAACCTTCAGGACAAGAGTTTTTAAAATTATTTTAAAATTTATCTTTTAAGTTCTAATACCTAAAAATATAAAATTAAAACCCGCCCGTATCAAAAATTTTTTTAAAATTTTTTAAAATATTAAAAAATTCCTGGACCTTGACCATGGAATAATTTTGAAACCTTCAGGACAAAAGTTTTTAAAATTATTTTAAAATTTATCTTTTAAGTTCTAATACCTAAAAATATAAAATTAAAACCCGCCCGTATCAAAAATTTTTTAAAATTTTTTTTTAAAATTTTTTAAAATTCTGGACCTTGACCATGTAATAATTTTGAAACCTTCAGGACAAAAGTTTTTAAATTATTTTAAAATTTATCTTTTAATGTCTAATGTCTAAAAATCATAGAATTAAAGCCCGCCCGTATCAAAAATTTTTTTAAAATTTTTTTCCTGGACCTTGACCATGGAATAATTTTGAAACCTTCAGGACAAAAGTTTTTTAAATTATTTTAAAATTTATCTTTTAAGTTCGAATACCTAAAAATATAAACTTAAAGCCTGGTATCAAAAATTTTGAAAAATATTAAAAAAATTCCTGGATGACCATGGAATAATTTTGAAACCTTCAGGACAAAAGTTTTTTAAATTATTTTAAAATTTATCTTTTAAGTTCTAATACCTAAAAATATAATATTAAAACCCCGCCCGTATCAAAAATTTTTAAAATTTTTTTAAATTTTAAAAATTCCTGGACCTTGACCATGTAATAATTTTGAAACCTTCAGGACAAAAGTTTTTAAAATTATTTTAAAATTTATCTTTTAATGTCTAATGTCTAAAAATCATAGAATTAAAGCCCGCCCGTATCAAAAATTTTTTTAAAATTTTTTAAAAATTCCTGGACCTTGACCATGTAATAATTTTGAAACCTTCAGGACAAGAGTTTTTTTAATTATTTTAAAATTTATCTTTTAAGTTCTAATACCTAAAAATATAGAATTAAAGCCCGCCCGTATCAAAATTTTGAAAAATTTTTTAAAATATTAAAAAAATTCCTGGACCTTGACCATGGAATAATTTTGAAACCTTCAGGACAAAAGTTTTTAAATTATTTTAAAATTTATCTTTTAAGTTCTAATACCTAAAAATATAAAATTAAAAACCCGTTCGTATCAAAAATTTTGAAAAATTTTTTTAAAATATTAAAAAATTCCTGGACCTTGACCATGGAATAATTTTGAAACCTTCAGGACAAGAGTTTTTTAAATTATTTTAAAATTTATCTTTTAAGTTCTAATACCTAAAAATATAAACTTAAAGCCCGTTCGTATCAAAAATTTTGAAAAATTTTTTAAATTTTTTAAAAATTCCTGGACCTTGACCATGGAATAATTTTGAAACCTTCAGGACAAGAGTTTTTTAAATTATTTTAAAATTTATCTTTTAAGTTCTAATACCTAAAAATATAATATTAAAACCCGCCCGTATCAAAAATTTTTTAAAATTTTTTAAATTTTTTAAAATTCCTG